>CM034153.1:118268303-119486334 GCA_019776745.2 Taxus chinensis | reverse complement strand
TCTAAGTATAGAGAGACAGTGAAGGATTCCAAGAGTATTAACGACTCACTATCAAGGGTCGAAGCCAAGGGAGGTTCCCTAAACGAGTGCGAAGCTTCCACATATTCCAAGTCCAAAAAGGAGACAATTGGTTGTTGAAAATTCTCAGGGCAGTGGAATCCCCCACGTGTCTCATCGGCGTAACACCAAGGCTGGGTCCAAAGATTAGGTTCCGAAATGAGAGTTAGTTTGCCACATGGTTAGAATCAAAAGAGGGGATAGAGCCGGTCATAGAATCGGCTAAGTATAGAAAGGCCAAAAGAAAAAACCACATGTCAACTCAGTGTAATTTCAAAAGTAAGAGCTCAAAGGTGAAGACTCAAGAAAGTGCCAAGCCTCCATGTGTCCAAGGTCTCCTAATAAAAGGGGTCAAAGCCAACCCTTAAATTGACTAAGTTTAAAGAATAGGTTGAAGTCTCCACGTGTCTCATCAATACAAATTAAAAGGAGCAACCCAAAGTGGAGACTCAAATGAGTGCAAGGCTTCCACATGTCTAGGGTTTGAGAAAGGCATCAACTCGAATCAGCTAAGTATCACACACTCGTGGAAGGTGCCACGTGTTCTCTCGGTGCATCTTCAAAGGTAAATCTAAAATGGGTCTCCCAAACTAGTGTTGAGCCTTCCATGTGTCCCAGGTCTGAAAAGGGACAGAGTCAACATTTGAAAAGTCAAGATGGGGTAGAGTCAACGGAAGGTGCCACATGCCTCAACGATGCAAATTCAAGAGGGGTGGCCAAGGGCTAGTCTCAAGTGAGAGTGAAGCTTCCACGTGTCCAAAAGTCAAAAAGGGGATAGAGAACCATTAAAATTGACTAAGTACAGAAGGGTTAGCGGAAGCTGCCACGTGTCATACCAGACACAACTCTAAAGGTTAAAACTCAAGGGAAAAACTCAAATGTGCGCTGAGCATACACAAGTCCCAGGTCAAGCATATGACCCTGCCAAACAAAAGGAGACTTAGCCAAAACACAAAGGAATAGAGAAAATCTGCGGAGGCCTCCACACGTCTCTTCGGCGCAACTTCAAAAACAAAAATCCAAAAGAAGTCCCCAAATGTGTGCCAGCTCTACACATGTGCCATGTTTCAAGTCAAGGCAGGTCGCTGGAGGCAATTCAAAAATTTTGGCCCAAGAAGGTGTAAAGTGTAAAAATAAGCCACACCTCCGCCGACACCTAGAGGAGCCACGTGTTAGGCCTAAATTACATGTGGGCCAGCAGGCCTGGGGAGGACCTTTTTCCTAAATGGAAAATGCGGACTGACAGGCCCAAAGATGGCTTTTTGGCAAAAGTGAATTGCGGGGCTGTGGGGCATTTTTTGCATTTTTATATTTTTGTGCAAAAAGTGCTCAAAGTGAATTTTGAGGTCATGGACCCATTCTGCTAAAATGGTTTTCATCATTTTTGTACGGATTTGACTCAAACATTCAAATGGACATATCTTTCTGATCCTATGCTCGAAATTCAACAAATTTAGTACCATTAGAAAGGTCTCAACCTCATCTACGCCATGGAAACCTAAAATTTTAATTCTAATGAGGTTAAGTGGGTGAAAAATGGGAAGATGCCTTCATACCATTAATATGTGATCCGATTGCTTTAACAACCAGATCAGATTTGTTTTGATCCATCGTTCTTCCTTCTTTAACACTGCTGAGTAGACATAGAGCAGTAGACTCAATAGATTGTGGGTGGATTTGTAGGCAAGATTGATGGCTAGTAGCTGAGCTCCAAATCAGGTTTCCCGCCTCTTTTCTTCTTCTCTCTTTTATGCATCTATAAAGGTAAGATCTTGGCTCATTGTAAAGGGTTGGACATTTTTTTTTGCACCCTCCCTTCTTCCCTTATTTTCAATTGAATTTGTGGAGTTTTCCAAACCTCCCATTCAAGTTGTAATAGAAATTTTTTTGTCTCTTAGCTATTGTAATGTACTGTATCAACTCTAGAGTGATAATATATGTCTGTGGATGATTCTCAACCCTATCATGTGTTCATTGTTGTCTTCTGATCTCTCATTGTAGTTTGGTTATCTATGCATGGTGGTTGTATTACATTTCTATGGTCTGTGTTAAATTGCAAAATGAGTGTTTAACATTCCTTTGGTGCATCACCTTGTTAGCTTAGGTTTATTTTCTCACATCTTCTCAACCCTATCTCCTTGGCAAGATAGAGTAGGTTTTAGAGTAGATCCTCTGTAATTTATTTTTGTGCACCTAACAGAGGAATAGGAATCGGCCTTCATTCTGGAGAGATCTCTCGATTTTAAAGTCTCACACTTTGAGAGATGCTCCATGTTATGTAATCACACTGAATAGTCTCAACCCACTCAAGTTACAGACATTCAGGGGTGATGTGATTTTTCAATAACAATTTTGGCATGCCTGGTGGGACCAAGAGGTCTCCATCTTTTTTGCAGCAAGATTGGTGTGCACTTGGTGTAAGGTCTTAGCTTTTAAGAAGATCTAAAATTTCACATCTTGCGACTACAAAAGAGGCAGAAGTCCTTTGGTTTAAGCAGCCCAGGATCGAAAATTCATGAGAAGGATTTAGACCAAATCAACAACTAGAGAAGAAGGATTTTTTATCTATGTACACTTGTCCCCAGACAGAGAAAGAAGGGGGATAAGAGATCAAAGGTCTCCATGTCCACCAAGTACAATCTTATCAACACCTCCCCCTGGTAGGCCTTTCATCCAATCAAAAAGGGTTCTTAGTCCAATTATAATGGCACATACACCACCCAACCCCTATGTCAACTTCACTAGCAGTAGTCCACTTGCCCTTAATTCTCAAAATCTAGTCCCAATTGTAGCATTAAAGATCATTCCATATTTTACTAGGGAGAACCAGAATACTCCTAGTGACCACATTCAATACATTGCAAATGTCTGCGCAATTCATGAAATCACTGAGATGGACATTACAATCAAATTGTTAGCCTATTCATTCAAGGGGAAAGCATCAATGCTTCAGGAGTCTAATAACAGGCTCTATTCAAAACTTGGGACCATCTATGAAGAGCTCTTCACAACTAATTTGGAGATAAGGGAGACAATCTATCTTTCTTAGACCATTTGACAACCATCAAGAGGGCTCCTAATGAGAAGTTGACAGATTTTAACTTCATATTTCAAAGGATGTGGGATAAGATTCCATTGGCCATGAGACCCACAACTGAAGGTGCTTTTCTATACTTTCTTAGAGCTTTAAATTCTGATATTGCCTTAATGATTCAATCAATGGGAGGTGTAACCTTACCTGTAGCCTATAAAATTTCCATTAGAGCTGAAAATTGTTTAATTCAGGCTGGTAAACTTGCACCTAGGCCACCTATGCCTCTATATCCAGAACTAGGAGCTCCAAGCACTAGTCAAACACCCACATTAGCTCCCATACCTACTCCAAGGAATCAAAGTTCAGCTGAAGCTTCCACCTCATCTTCTAACACTTCAAAAGAGATAAAAGAGGTTATGAAAAAACTACAGAACCTAGGGAATGAGCTAGTGACTATCAAAAGGTAGAAATCTCAGAGTTATAGGCTGTATCAACCTCAAACTCAATATCAAGCTAGAACCCCATATTAGCAAAATATACCACCAGCTCAAGCTGCAAATCAAAATCAAAACCAAGGAAAACCTCAAGTTGCTAGGCCTTTCCACCCATATGATCCAAATGAAGCTTCAACATCGAGGGCCTTGGTTCCAACACAAAATAACATGGCTCAGGAATATGATTGGTGTTTCCCATGCAGTCAACCCCATAACCAGTCAATGTGTTTCAATGGTGTGATGAACCAAGCCTTGATGGTATAGAACATTGGTATGTCCCAAGAGCCCAATCAAGGGGAAAATCAGCAGCAAGAAACCCAAAAAGAGGCACCTCCAAGTGAGACCATAATTGTCAATTAGCAGGCAGAAGATTTCTGTGGTATAAACCAAGCCCCTTCTGAAAGTGTAGCTACCAATACATGGTCCAAGAAAATCAATATCAGAGAGGGACAATCATAAAACTTAGGTTATCCACAACCCTCTATTAATCCACAAGGTATTGGCAATCAAGGTTAAATTCCCAATTTTTAGAGCTAGCCCAAGCCACCTTCCAAACCTGCGAAGACACTAGTTGTAACGACCCATGTGCAAGAGAATAATATAACAAGAAAGGGGAAGAAAAAAGATAGCTCATCCCCATTTAACATCATTGAATAGATGAAGAAGAAAAATGTAAACATCTCAATGTGGGATTCATTGGCTATCCTAGGACAAAGGGACCTATTACAGGCTGCTATGGCCAATTGGTCAACCTCAAATCAGCCCCCCAACCAACAAGAGAAAGTGCTTACCAATGTGGCTCAACCTGAAGGAAACCATGGAGGACAACAAGGTAATAATCTGAAGCCCCCTCAATTCTATGTTTCATTAATAGTTGGAGACAAGCTAGTGCATAACTGCATGATTGATTCGGGGGAAAGTATCTTGTCATGCCAAAGCAAATAGCTGATTAGCTGGATCTTCAATACAAAGTCATCTCCAAGGGCATAATGCAACTAGATGGGACAATGGTAATAATGGTTGGAGTCATCAAGGATTTGACCCTCACATTGCATGCATGCCCCAATGTGACCGTATTGAGAAACATATCATTTATAGACTTGCCACCACATTTTTCATTGTGTTTGTCAAGAGACTTCACTACTAAAATTAGAGGCTATTTGTCTATTGATTGGTCACACATGATTTTTAGAATGAGGTATGGAGCTAAGGCTATAATCAGGTCTAAGCCCATTGGATTTCCATATTGAGCCTCATGTACCCAGCCCAATCAACATGAACTATTCAACTTTTGATCAGGAATACCTCCCAAGCACTTATGAGACAGATACCAAGGTTGGGTGTATTTCAGACTTGACCCTCAATGAGTGGGAAAATAAGAGGCATGCTTTTGACCCTTACAAGGAAATGGAGGAATCTGAGCTAGGAGTCTACTATTTGCATGAAGAGAATCATCCTCTTCCTGACATCACTAAGCCAAACCGAAAGGATAATAATGAGGTATGGTAGTTATTCTTTGATGGCTCAATAAGAGGAAAAGGATCCAGAGGATGAGCTATGCTTGTTTCACATAAAGGTATGAAATATTACTCAGCCTTCCATTTCCAGTTTCATTGCTCAAACAACATAGCATAGTTTGAAGCCTTGATCCATGGAATGCATTGGGAAAGAAAGAGAGGTATAAAAAACTTACAAGTTTTTGATGATAGTGAGCTGGTTGCGAATCAAGTTCCGAGGAAAAAATGCTCTGCTAAGAACAATCTGTTAAAGAACTACAATAATCGGGTATGGGATCTCATCGAAGATTTTGAAGCATTTGTCATCAATTCCATCCCAAGGAAGAAGAATGAAGTAACAGAAAGATTGGTAGAAATCGGGGTGACATTTGATGTGGTAGAGAGTATCAAGAGTGAGAAATCCTAACCCCATATCAAAGTGGTTGTAAGACAAGCTGTCCCTAATAATAACACAAGTTGGCAGGTCTTCGAGAATGATCAGTAAATTGTCAAATTTATATAAGAAGAAGCTGAGTTCTCTGCTAGAAACTAAGACAAGTTGGAACAATGTTATGGTGACCAAGTGGTGCAACTGAGAACCAACAAACTACCAAAGGGTCTTGTAACTTTGGAGTCAATCTTCAACCCAAATGACCAATTCCGGAAGGAGAAAGAAAATATTCAAGTAAAGGGTGAAGATTCAGAGCCCATTTCCATAGATGAAGGCAAAATGTTACGAATCGGCAAGGTAAGTACCCAATAAGAAAAATCCAAGTTTGTTCAACTTTGCCAAGAATTCCTAGATGTCTTTTCCTGGACTTATAAAGATTTAAGAGGTTTCAACCCAAAGTTGGCACAACATACTATTGAGCTGGATCTATAATCTAAGCCTTTCAGAAAAAAGCAGAGGCTAGTAAACCCTCACATTGAACCCTCATGAGAAAAGAATTGAAAAAGATAATTGAGGCCATCATCATCTTCCCCATCAAGCATTCAAGTTGGGTTACAAACTTGGTGCCTATGAGAAAATAAATGGAGAAATCAGATTGTGTGTGGAATTTCCATGATCTAAATAGAGCATCACTCAAGGATCACTATCCACTTCCATCAATGGAACAGATCTTACAGGTTGTAGCTGGATCTAAGAGGTTTTCATTGTTAGATGGATATTCAGGTTATAATCAGATAATGGTGAAAGAAGAAGATCAGTTCAAGATAGCCTTCACCACCAAATGGGGTACATATGCTTATAAGAAGATGCCATTTGGACTGTCAAATGTTGGAGCAACATTTCAGCGAGCTATGGACATGGCATTCAAAGGCTTAATCAATAATATAGTTCTGGTGTATCTAGATGATATCACCATCTTCTCAAAGAATGTTGTAGACCATCTCTTCCACCTCAGGTAGGTATTTTAGAGGTGTAGAAGGTTTTCAAGTGTCATTGAATCCCAAAGAAGTGTGTATTTTTGGCACATGAGGGAAAATTGTTGGGCCACATTGTCTCAAGAGAAGGGTTAACAATTGATCCTAAAAGAGTTGAAGCCATCCAAACACTTCCATTGCCACAACACAAGAAGTCTCTCCAAACCTTCTTGGGGAGAATAAACTTTGTTCGTATATTTGTGCCTGATTTTGCCACTCTTGTGAAGCCTTTAACAATGATGTTGAAGAAGAGTCTTGCATTTAAATGGAAAACAGAAGGAAAAGAGAGTTTTGAGGCCATCAAGCTCACAATATCACAGGCCCCAACTCTTATTAACCTAGACTTTTCAAAGGACTTCATGATGTATGCTTTTGGAGGGTTAGAACACAATCTCAGCTATCTTGGTTTAGCCTAACGATGAAGGTTCATAACAGCCCATAGCCTTCTTCAGTCAGAGCTTGGAGGATTATGAGGTAAAGTATTATTTCATTGAAAATCATGTCCTTTCTGTCATTAGGAGTTTGAAGAAGTTCAGACACTTGGTCTCGAACAACAAGATTCAACTGCTAGTGTCTCATGCTAGTGTCAAGGATTTTCTCCTAAACAAGGACTTGAATGAGAAGAGAGTAGGTTGGATCACTCGTGTAATGGAGTATGATATTGAAATCAAAGTTACCAAAATGGTTTGTGGTAAGGGTCTATGTGATAAGCTCACTTCCAAGCGACAAGCTGAGTCAGTGGATGAAGAAGAGGTTATCTTGTTACTACAGAATGATCAAGAGCAGCCAGCTAATGATACACCTATTCCATGTTGGACTCAAGCCTTGGTGTATTATCTCCAAACATGTTTGTGCCCTCTAGAATGGAATAAAGCAAAGATGAGATACTTCAAGCTACAAGCCATCCATATGTGCTTATCAGCTGTATCTTGTTCAAGAAGGATATAAATAGTGTTCTATTAAGGTGCATTACATGAGCTCCATGATGGAGAAGTAGGAGGCCACTTTTCTCCTCGAGTAACAACTCTCAAAATCATGAAAGCTTAGTTATTATTGGCCTATGGTGTTTAGTGATTGCTACTCATGGATCAAGAAGTGTAAGAAGTGTGCATTCTTCATAGGGAAGGAAAAGTTAGCAGCCTTGCCCCTTCATCCAATTTCAGTGGATCAACCATTCATGTAATGGGGACTAGACTTCATTGGAGTGACTAACCCAAACTCAAGTCAGGGCCACAAGTGGATAGTTACAACAACAAACTATTTAACCAAGTGGACTGAAGAAATGGAACTTAAGGAGGTAAATGAATCTAGCATCTAAGATTTCTATGAAGGAATAGTCACTAGGTTTGGATCCCTTGCCACTATCATATCTGATAATGCATTGGTATTTCTTGGTACAAAGATCACTGAATGGGCTATCAAGAATGGTGTATACCTCAGGCACTTCATCAAACTATTACCCTCAAGGTAATGGCCAAGTAGAGTCCACAAACAAGAAGTTATTAAGGATTATTATAAGGACTCTAGATGAAAATCAGAGAACTTGGCACACAAATCTCAAATCAGCTCTATGGGCTGATAGGATCACATCCAAAAGGTCTATAGGAAGCTTCCCATATAAGCTTGTATATGGAAAATAGGCAAGTACTACCCATATCATTGGAGCTTGCCCAATTTAGGAGCTCATGAAACAGTTGGAACTAGTCTTGAGTTTGAACCTATGGAAATCAGGTATGCAAAGCTAATGGAAGTAGGAGAGGCAAAGAGAACATGTAATGCAAATCATGGAAAATGATTAGGCATTGATCAAGAAGAGATTTGATAAGAAAGATAGAACAAGTACCTTTAAGAAGGGGACTTAGTTCTAAAGTGGGATGCAGATAGGGAAAAACCAAGGAAAGCATTCCAAGTTTGATGCCATTTGGAGTGGCCCCTACATGGTCACAAGATGTACAAGTAGCAATGCCTTCTGGCTAGCCAAGTTGGATGACGAAGAATTATAGATTCCAGTCAATGGGATCTACCTCAAACATTCCTACTAAAAAGAAAAATTCCTCCCCTTGTATAAATATTAGCCTAGTTTTTTGATTTCTCCAAGTGCGTATGCACATTGTCTTGTTGTAGCATAGGTTTTATTTCCCTAAGTGCTCAGGAATATATGTTTTTTTGTTCCAGGTTTATATCGTTATAAAGTTTCGATGTGCCTCTAGGTGAATGTGCTAGGTCCTTGAGCATTTACAATAGGGAGACAATTGCTAATTTTAAAATAGAACAAATATAAATCAACTAAAATCAGGTTTCGAGGGGTCTATTTCCTGAACAGCGGGGCAGATTCAAGGTCACCAAGTGCAAACATTGGATTCAAGCTTCAAAGAAAAGGACTAGTTGTTGGCAAGAAAATTTATCTTGTGGACAAATTAGTGGGTTTCCAACCAATGCTATGGGAATCTAAGTCCCTCTACTTTAAAGGTGCAACTTCCGTATGTACATGTGTGAAAAAGTGGATTTCAATGATGTCCTTTCTACAAGAAATCCAATAGGGGCACTCCATTGACCCTATGGCAAAGCTAGAAATTTATCACTAGAGAATAACTTTGTCTGAGAAGGGGAAAGGGAGTGAGAATGGAGATAGGAGAAACTAATGTTGTGAGTAGAATATCATATGCCCACACACATTAATTAGAAATTTCATTTACATGCATTTATAATCAGAAGAAAAAAAAATCCGCAGGAGAAGCTACAAGACCGAATGAAACTCATTGATCGTGAAGTACCAATCAATTCCTCAATCAAAGAGGAAATAATCATTTCTTTTTATTATTGAAGCTCAAGAAGAGTTTGTACATATCTTTAGAATGGAAGAAATTCGAGAAAGAAGAGAAAATAGAAGAAGAATGGAGTTTTCTATCTTTTCCAGGTACAGAGCACTCTAGTATTTTCGAAAATAAATTGCCATACCTTGGAATGACATCCAGAAGCCATTATATCCTTTTTCAAAATGGTTACAATATTTACAAATCCTTGACACCTTTTCAAATTCCTTTGTTGTGAAGAAAACGCTCATGGCGGGTTAAAAACCAGATCTTGCAAAGAAACCGTTACATTTGATTTTCCTGTTTAAATATAGACCCTTTTATTTTCTCCTATAGCTTTGAAATCAGGCCATCCATGTGGCAGGAAGGGATTGGACCAGTTACGAGGGAAAGCCCTTTGCATTTTGAGATTTTTTTTAGAGATGTGGCAATTTAGAAAATATTGGCCTGTACCCCCGCTTTGACTTTTCAACTTAGACACGTGGCACCTTCTAATTGGAAATGGGGTGCGGCTCTTTTCTAAACATTTTAACCTTTTTTGGAAAAAGGTTCAAAAACTCAATTTCCTCCACCAGCCCGCTGCTTTGATTTGACTAGGACACTATGGGGATGGCACGTTCTATGAAGGACTTGGAGCCTGATGGGGCTTGGTTGAAACTTTTCAACCTTTTTTGGAAAAAAGGATAAAAAACTCAATTTTCTCCGCCGTTTCACTCTCCTACTTTGACTTTTCAATCTGAGGGCTTGGACCTTTGAGCTTTCTCCCTAAACATTTTAGCTTCTACTCTGAAAATCTTTCAATCCCTATGGGCTTGATTTGTCTTTGACTTTTTCCCTTTAAAGCCTGATCGAGGCTGTAGGTCACTTTTTAACTTTTCACCTTTTTAGCAAATAGGCTAAAAAACACAAATTTCTCCACTAGCCCACTCTCACACTTTTGAATTTTTCAGCCGATCTGACTTTTTGGGTCCCAAGTGTCCCAATTGAACTTGTGCATCTTGGGTCAAAAACTATCACTTTTTCCACAATGAACCAAAACTGTTGATTTTTCAAGTCCCAAATGTCCTAATTTTGGGTTCCAAGTTTTCCTCGGTGAACTTATGCAAATCTGGGATTTTTTTGTCTTCCACTTTTTCTGCAATGAACCAAAATTTGCAATTTCAGCTTTTCGGGTCCGTGGGGAAAATTTACCATTTTTACCAAAAGTGACCAAAAGTGTTAGGTTCACCAAAAATCCCATTCCTTCCCATCTAATTGGATCTGACCACATACCTGCATTCATTGGGGTCAAAATTTGATGGGGAAAATACACTCGTCATCCTGACTACAGGAAAAATACACAGAGGAAGAGTACTTTGTCATTTTGAATCTAATTTTTGAATTTCCTTCACGAACCAGAGGCATGGAGGAAAAACAATGATTTTATGACCCAGGCCATAAAATAGGTGAAATTTTTTTATCACAAAGGATATTTTAAAGAGGATATTTCATGCACAGATTGGGAGATGGAGAATTTCTCAAAACGAGCAAAACAAATATTTAAATAACACTAGGGCATGACTTTTGCTAAATTCTGTAGTCTCTAACTTGGCTTAAACACCAAAAAAGGAAATGAGCTCAAAAAAATTTAATTTGGCTATGAAAACGCAGAGTAGTTTTTAGGAGAGAATAACTAGCTCTAGCTTGGGGACATGGCGTGAATTGGGCATGGCTAGGGCATAACATGGAGGATCCAGAATCTCAAGTTTCAAAACATATTACATTGATGAGTGCCTTATCCATTGGGCCTTGCAGAGTCATGTACAATTCTGAGAAAGAATGAAAGAGGAGAACACAGAAGAAAAACCACACACAACACAACAAAACAAAACTTAAACCAAAACCACAAAACAGAAAAGGGAAAAAACACACCTACGCAAATCACCTATGGTATAAGGAGGAGGACAACCCACTTTCACTGATGATATTAGTTTCAAGTATTTTCCACTTCGAGGAAATTCCAATGGCATTCCATCCAAGTATGAGAGGAGAAAAAAATTCTCACCACAAGTTTAGATGAATTTGGAATGGGCCCAGCCATAATGAATCAAACTTTCTATGGCAGCCCTTTGGTTCTCTTTTTTTGTCCCACAACAGAACCAAATCTCCAACTTTGAAATCCCTTGCTTTGGTCTTCTTGTCAAAAATATTCTTCACTTTCAATTGATTCTCCTTAATTCTATCCACCACTTGGCATATGCTTTCTTCCAACTTCTCCAAGAATAGGATCCTCTTGTCAATGGAGTCTTTGTATTGACCATCTTCTATTTCTTGCAGTAACTTGAGAGCTGACATCTGAAATGTGAGGGGAATATCTACCTCAACTCCATACAACTTTTGGAAAGGTGACATACCTATTTCCTTCTTAGGAGTGATCCTGTCACCCCACAATGCATCATATAACTTCTTGTTCCAGTTCCTTTGATTCTCATCTACCAGCTTGTGGATAATGGTCATAATGTTCTTGTTGCTTGACTCAACTTTCCTATTTCCCTATGGATAGTAGTCAGAAGAGTGATATAAAGAGATTCCAAATCCATAACAAAACCATGTGAGCTCCTTTGAAGAGAAATAGGTGGCATTGTCTACAACAATTTTCCCTGGTATTCCAAAATGGACAATGATATTCTCCTTGATGAAGTTGCAGACTATTTCAGATTTGGCTTGCTTGGTTTGGATGGATTCCACCCATTTAGTGAAGTAATCAGTTGCAGTGAGTACATATGTATGTCCTACACTAGAATCAAGATTTAGAACACTAATAAAATTATAGCCCCCATTGCTGAAATGGTTCTTCAATCACCACAGGTATGAGTGTCAGTGTAACTAGTTGTGGCTTTCCAAAAAATTGTTGACATGCTTTGCATTTGGAAACCCAATCCTGAGTGTCTACAAATATGGAGGGCCAATAATATCTCCCTCTGAGGATCTTATGCATGCAATGACCATTGTTGATAAATGTCCACCACAAGATTGATCGTGATATGCCCTGAGACACTTTTCTTGCTACTCCTTATCTACACACCTGAGGAAACAACCATCTAGGCGTCTCTTGTAAAGTGCATGATTCCAGATCACAAAATTTTTTGCCTTTAGCTTGAGTGTCCTTATTTTTTTGTAATCAAGATGAGGAGGGAATTGTCCATTAGTGAGATAGTAATAAATGTCAGCATACCACTCATCAGTAGTGATGACAAAGAGTGCTTATGGATTTTCTTCTAAACAAGTTGACAAAACATCATCCTTTTCTCCCTACTGAGCTTTGAGAGCTTCATCTTCAATAATCAGCTTGCACAAACCATTTCTTCTTACCAGATTAGAGGGTCTAATCTCCAAATCATACTCTTGGGTCTTTGTAATCCAGCTTCCTCTCTTATCCCGAGGATCTTGTTGAGTCAAAATGGACTTGATTTCACTTCCAGGGACCATCACCACTGTATGGGAATTGAGAATGTAGAATTTGAAACTTTTAACATCTTTGACCACTGCGTCGACATGTTTCTCAAATTGGCTTTACTTTAGCTCATGATTTATCAAAGGATAACTCATGAAAGCAATGGGTGCTTCCAAACCTTCATCATTTTTCTAAATAAGGACAACAGAGAGTGTATGTTCTAATGCATAGTAATACATGATTAACTCCTTGTTGAAATCTGGGGATACAAGAGTGTGAGCTTTGTCAATGGCTTTCTTGATTTTCTCAAATGTTGTTTTTCCTTCCTTTTTCCACATGAAACTTGCTTGAGGTTTCATCATGGAAGTTATATGCATAGTTAGTTTAGAAAACTCAGGCACAAAACGACAAAGGAAGTTTACCTTTCCAAAGAATGAATGAACTCCCTTCTTGTTGGTTGGTAAGGCTAGTGCTTTGATAGCTTTGATCCTCTCAGGATCAATATGTGCTCCATGTTTGTTCACAATGTGTCCCAACAACTTACCTTTCGTGACTCCAAAAATGCACTTCTTTGGATTTAGAAATATGTCATGTTTCCTACACCTTGTAATCAATTTCTCCAAATGATAGATATGATCTCCTCTCCTCGTTGAAAAAACCATGAGGTCATCAAGGTAAGTGATGATGCAGTGTTTCAAATCTTTGAAGGCCAAATCCATTTCTCTTTGGAAAGTGGCTCCACCATTGATCAAGCCAAAATGCATTTTGTTGTAGGAAAAAGTGCCCCAAGTTATTGTGAAGGTTGTTTTGTTACAATCCTCTTATGTGACCTTGATCTGATTGTAACCTGAGAATCCATCAAGCAAAGAGAGCATCTCAGATCCAGTGACTACTTGAAAAATATGATCCATGATTGGAAGATGGTAGTTGTCTTTGAGAGATGCCTAATTCAGATTTTGGAAGTCTGTAAAAATCCTTATTTCTTTGTTCTTCTTCCTTATTGGCACAATATTAGCCATCTATGTTGAATGGTGGATGGGGAAAATGATTCTAGCATTGAGCATCTTTGTCACCTCTTCTTTGATAACATCAAAAATCTTTAGATTGTAGGGCCTTTGTTTTTTCCTGAAGGGCTTGGCTCCTTACTTCAAAGGAATGGAGTGATGCATTTCCTTTGGCTGAAAAGATTTGAGTTCATCATAGGAGTAGGCTAGGACATCTGAATACTTTTTTAGCAGAGCAAAAAACTTTCTCTTCTCTTCTGGTGAGTAGCATTTACCAATGTTAACCATCCTTGGATTCTCTGAAGTGTCAATGTTTTCTTGATCAAAATCAAATGGACACCGAGAAGACTATTTTTCTTTCTCTTGGATGAACCTGTCATGCTTGTCAAAGAGGTCTTCCAAAGAAACTAGGCCTTTGGGGATTTTGTTTCCTTTTAGTTTGATTACTCCCTCTTCATCAATTCCCTCAATTCCTTCCTTCTCTTCTTTGGGGATTGATTCACAGTGTGGGTTTTCCCTTCCTTCAAAGAAAAAATTATTGAATTTATCCCTTTTTTCTATGAAGGTTAGGATCTGATTGTCATCATTGAAGACCTGTCAATGATTTGCATTATCTGGTATGCTGGGTCTTAACACCATCTCAATGGTCACTTTATCTTTTCCAAAAGAAGGATAAGGTGTCACTAAGGAAGATGACACTACTGGAGAATCAACCGTTTCATTATGCTCCCTAGGGATAGCTTTAATGGAGAATGCATCAAAGGATTAAATGCAATCCCACACTCTATTTCTATACTGCCTGAGCCTAGGATTTTTGACCTGATATTGTTGGTGGACCTATTTTACCACAACCTCAGCATCACCTTTTCATCTAAATTTCTTGATTCCCATGTCCTCTGCTGCATTCATGCCTAAGATAAATGCTTCATACTCCACCGTATTATATGTATTATCAAATTGTAGCTTGTATGAAAAAGGATATACCTCATTAGAGGGAGAGTATAATACTACACCAACGCTGGACCCTGCTCTAGAATGACTACCCTCAAACTCCATTGTCCAAATATGATCTTCTTCTTATTCCATGAGGAGTGGAAAATTCTCTTCCTTTGAAAGCTAATGTCAAGGAATTAGATTCCTAGCCTCTTGTTCTTCATTCAGGATCAAAGCATGCAACTGGAAAGATCAAATTTTTACTTATTCAAAAACTTGTTTCCTTTTCCTGACTGATTACAGAAGCCTCTTCATAATGTCCTTTCATTGTGAATCAGTTGCAAACTGACTCTAATCCAAAGGAAGCAATCTTCCCCTAAGAATGCAGGGTAATAAGGGTGTTTGTACTCAACTATCATACCATTTTTATCAGCTGGGATAATTTTCTTCCTCATCATTTAGAAGGAAGTTTTTCAAGATGAAAACATGTTGTTCAGTAGTCATGAGGCTAGTACTAAATCTACTGCATCCTTAATCCTTCCTACCATATTTAACTATGAAATTGGATTCCATTCAGTAGTATGAATCCATAACCTTTAATTATAGGTAGCTTATCATTCATGGTTAGAAAATTCTCACTTTCTAAAGCAACACCATTCAAATAACCAACTATTATTCAATCATATTCCTTGCTAGGAGATGATATAGCCTCAAGATTGCTGATCTAAAGTTTAGAAACTTTTACATGTTCATTCAAACCATTATTTGTAACTTATGACTCAAAAGAATGAAGAGAATATTTCCTAACCTTCACTTGATGATGATAATCATGTTGTTACTCTGAAATATCCCCTTCTTGCATGCACTCTTTCTCCAACTGTAGAATCCAGCTGAACTTTGGTTTTTCTTACATGCTCCAAAAATTCAAATGGAGTTATGGTAGATGAGTAAGAGGTTCCAACAGTGTGAGAGGATTTAAATGACAAGGTTTTTGTTACTTTTGGTGTTGGTTTCTCCTTTTCAAATGTAGCAATTGGCTTTGAAGGAGATGGGGGTGTAGCCCTTAATTGAAATTTAGATGTTCTTGCAGAACCAGTATTTAGAAGAGAATTACTCCTAACAACTTTTGAGTGGGAGAAGAATTAAATAACTTACTTGGCACAGCAGTGTGATCCTTAATAACTGGTGAATCTGATTTCACTCTAGCTGATTCCATGGAAGGTGGTAATGGTGATCCCCCATTGATGATCTTATTTAGTGGAGGCTTTGAAGATTTATCTAATTTGTTCTTCCTACTCTCAGTTGCAACTTCTGAGGCTGAAAATCCATTCTTAGATTGTGCATGAGTGAAAAGAAAACATGAAAAACTTGGAGCTTCTTCATCACCTTCCTCTTCATCATCAACGTATTCAATCATGCCATTGTGCATGCTAACCTCTTCAATTTCAATATAGTTTTCATAGTCATCCATGCTTTCCTCTTCATTTTCCTCAATGTATGTTCCTTTTTCTACTTCCGCAGTGTCACAAATGGCATTGAATGGTGGTTCTTCAAGAGAAATCCTACAAGGAGGTGGAGCAATTCTTGGTCTATCATGATGATTTGGTCTCCTTGGAGCATTCCTCATTGTGATTTGTGATAACTGTTTCTTCAAAGCAACTAGGTCATTTGCCATTTTTTGAAACATTGGATTAGTGGTGACTGGATTTGAACTATAACCTTTTTGCTTCCCATTTGGTCCTTTCACATTGCTAGAAAGAATTAGATCATCATCAGTCTCAACTACAAAGTCTTTAACCTCCTTCAATGTCTTTGGTTGGGCTCTTATGAGGAAGAAACCAGCTTCTGGTGGCAAAGAACTGATGAAGAACCTTTTCAAGTTGTTTTCAGGGCGTACCACATCTTCTAGGATCCTTCTTTTCAACCTATTGTACCTTATTACAAAATCTCTCATTGATTCAGAGGTCTCCTTCTTCATCTAAACTAATTGGACTAGAAAATCCTGATAATATTCTGTGTTGTTGAACCTATTCTCAAATGCACTTCTTATATCTTTCCAACATGTGACAGATCTTAGGGGAAACATGTAGAACCATTCAGCGTCCTTTTCTTGGAGTGACTCTACAAATATCCTAACTGAAGCATATTCATCTTCAACTCCCAATACTCCACAAGCAGTGATGAATGCTACTGTATGTTCTTCCTGGAGATGAGAACCATCCCCTTTGAATTTTGGGAAGTTCTATCTTGAGCCTCTTAGGATGTCATGAAGTGGTTGTGGAAGAGCAAGTGGACCAGTATTTCTTCCCCATGGTACGTTAGGCCTGCGTTCCTCATGCTCATGATCACCCATTCTATTCTTGTTTCTATCCTCCAGTCTTGCTAAGGCTACTTCTGTTGCTGCTCTTTCTTCTGTTCAATTTGGAGTATTTCTATTTCTTCAAGTTGAGCCCTTATCTCCTCTTTAGTAATTGCCCCTATTTCAAGCACTTCAAATGTGGGATCAATTTGTCCTCCAAGCCTTAGTTGTCGGGTGTACCTTCTATCAACCAGCTTGAAAGTGTATGCTCTTCTCTGGGGTGTTGGAATTTGTCTCTGCCTTTCTAATTTGACAGCACATTCCTCTTTTAGATCCAAAATTCTTATGGCATTGAAGTATTGATTGAAACTTTGTCTCTTATGTCAAATAGCTTCTCTCAGATTTGAAGCAATGTCTTCTCTGATGTGAAAGAGTAAATTAGGTCTCTCAATAGGAGGATTTATCAAAATATCCATGATTTACATCCATATAGTCTATGTGATTATTCAATCTCCAGAAACTTTTCTTCTAGAATCTATTTTGTATTTTATTACCCTGGGGTCATTTTTAGGTGTAGATGCTACAAAATTTGCCCCAGGGTGGGTGCCAAAAACTATTAGCAAGAAAATTTGTTTTGTGGACAAATTGGTGGGTTTCCAACCAACTTTATGGGAATCTAAGTCCCTCTACTTGAACGGTATAGCTTCCATATGTGCATGTGTGAAAAAGTGGATTTAAATGGTGGCCTTTCTACCAGAGATCCAACAGGGGTACTCCACTGACCATGTGGAAAAGCTAGCAATTTATCACTAGAGAAGAACTTTTTCTGAGAAAGGGAAAGGGAGTGAGAATGGAGATAGGAGAAACTAATGTTGTGAGTAGAATATCACATGCCCACACACATTAATTAGAAATTTCATTTACATGCATTTATAATCAGAAGAAAAACAAATCCGTAGGAGAAACTACAAGACCGAATGAAACTCATTGGTCTCAAAGTACCAATCAATTCCTTAATCAAATAGACAATAATCCCTTCTTTTTATTATTGAAGCTTAAGAAGAGTTTGTACATATCTTGAGAATGGAAGAAATTTGAGGAAGAAGAGAAAATACAAGAAGAATGGAATTTTTTGTCTTTTCTAGGTACAGAGCACTCTGGTCTTTTTGAAAATCAATCACCATCCCTTGAAATGACATCAAGAAGCCATTATATCCTTTTCCAAAATGGTTATAGTCTTTACAAATCCTCAACGCCTTTTCAAATTCCTTTGTTGTGAAGAAAACGCTCATGGTGGGTTAAAAACCAGATCTTACAAAGCAACCGTTACATTTGTTTTTCTAGTTTAAATATAGACCCTTTGATTTGCTCCTATAGCTTTGAAATCGGGCCATCCATGTGGCAGAAATGGATTGGAGTGTTTACAGGGGAAATCCCTTTAAATTTTGAGATTTTTTTAAGAGATTTTGCAATTTGGAAAAAATTGGCCCACACCCCTGCTTTGAATTTTCAACTTAGACACGTGGCACCTTCTGATTGGGAATGGGGTCGCGGCTCTTTTCTAAACATTTTAACCTTTTTTGGAAAAAAATTCAAAAACTCAATTTCCTCCACTAGCTCACTACTCTGATTTGACTAGGACTGTTTCACTCGGAATGTTTTGGCTTCTGGGAATAGAGTTGCTTCTATCCTTTCATTCCTTTTAGAAACAGATGAGGTTAGGGTTAGGAGGAATACCTGTTGACTGTCGAGATGGTGTGCGCGTACCGTAGAGAAAGATCAGGCTGACTGCGGAGAACTCCTTTTTGTCTTGGAAGGACTACCTGCAAATAAGAACACAAGACCACAAGATTTTGATTAAACAATAAATGAGGAAACTGCCTTGGGCCCAGGAAATATAAAACTTCCTTTCGAAGGTGGTCAGTTCCCCTGCTAATATGAATTAACACAAAAGACTTATAAAATATCAGTTAAATTGTTTCATTAAACTGGGTAGGGGGAAATGCTGGTTTTCTGGTTTTGATCAGAGGAACCGATGCCGGTTACTGATAACCGATGCTGGTTACAGATAACCGATACTGGTGGGTTCTAGGATCTTCTTGGTAGCTATGGTGTTTGTAATGGCTGGTTTTTGGATGGTATTAGGAAATGGGATGATTAGAAGCAAAAGAATGACAGTTAGATGCAATGGCACGTTGCGTAGTGGATTCAGAAACGGATTTAGGTGGACTGAGATTCAAGAAGCATAAGCAATGTTATAACAAAGGACATGCAAGATGTGACTTACTGGTTTTGACCAAGATGCAAGTTGATCTCCTTGGTTGTAAACACTTCTTGTTTCTTTACTCGTCTCTGCTCTGTCAAGTGAAGATCTGGACTCTGTTCCTCGCTCGCAATGCTCTCTGTTTGTAGACACCAAATTCGTTTCGTACGAACCCTTGTGACCCACATCCCATTTCGCAACCTAACCTCATTACCTAAACTTTACACAATTATTTATTAATTACCTTGTAATTGATAAATCCACATACCTTACCCGCCACCTCACTTTGCCACCTCATCATGACCTAGCCCTAACCCTAAACTAACCTAATTAAGACTTATGGCTTGGTCTAAACTCACATCCATAACTAATGCCTCCTTACTCGCACCCAAAGCTGACCTTCTAGCCACTTGACCAAGCCCGCAACTGATCTCTCGGGAGAAAAGCAGGGAAGGTGGGCTATTTTACTAAAAATAGCCTACTTTTTCCTTACCGATGCCGGTTCCTACTCGACCGCCGTCGGTTATGCAACCGCCATCAGTTCCCTGTAAATGGGCTCCCCAAACCAAAACAACGGATCGGAATTTCATTTTTGGAGATCAGTCAAAGGATTTCTGGATCAACAGAGAGCATTGCGAGCGAGGAACAGAGTCCAGATCTTCACTTGACAGAGCAGAGATGAGTGGAAATACCAGAAGTGTTTACAACCAAGGAGATCAACTTGCATCTATGCCAAAACCAGTAAATCACATCTTGCATGTCCTTTGTTATAACATTTCTTATGCTTCTTGAATCTCAGTGCTTCTAAATCCGTTTCTGAATCCACTACCCAACGTGCCATTGCATCTAACTGTCATTCTTTACTTCTAACCATCCCATTTCCTAATACCATCCAAAAACCAGCCATTACAAACACCATAGCTGCCAAGAAGATCGTAGAACCCACCGCTATCGGTTATCAGTAACCACCATCAGTTATCAGTGACCGGCATCGGTTATCAGTAACCGGCATCGGTTCCTCTGATCAAAAACCAGAAAACCAGCCTTTCCCCCTACCCAGTTTAACGAAATAATTTAATTAATATTTTGCAGTCTTTTGTGTTAATTCATATTAGCAGGGGAACTGACCACCTTCGAAAGGAAGTTTTATATTTCCTGGGCCCAAGGCAGTTTCCTCATTTATTGTTTAATCGAAATCTTGTGGTCTTGTGTTCTTATTTGCAGGTAGTCCTTCCAAGACAAAAAGGAGTCTCTGTAGTCAGCCTGATCTTTCTCTACGGTACGCGCACACCATCTTGACATTCAACAGGTATTCCTCCTAACCCTAACCTCATCTGTTTCTAAAAGGAATGAAAGGATAGAAGCAACTCTATTCCCAGAAGCCGAAACATTCCGAGTGAAACATTTTGGCACGCCCGGTGGGACCCATTTTGGGTTTCTTTCTCTTGCTTATTTTTTTATTTTAGGAAGCATATTTGCTGTTGCTGCTTTTTGTTATATATTTCGTAAAGAATTTGTCTTGCTTTCCTAGTTTCGCATTAGTGAAAGTCATCTCTCTTGCTTCATTGAATATAATTTTTCGATTTGGGTTTAAAACACGTGCATTGCATTCCTACTTGTTGTTCTTCAATTCTAGTGAACATAGATTAAGTAACAGGTCGTACACGTGGGGGTAATATCCATG
Organism: Taxus chinensis; assembly: GCA_019776745.2. Classification (NCBI taxonomy): domain Eukaryota; kingdom Viridiplantae; phylum Streptophyta; class Pinopsida; order Cupressales; family Taxaceae; genus Taxus; species Taxus chinensis. The sequence continues at coordinate 119,465,399 of CM034153.1, read as the reverse complement.
GTATTGACAGGAAATTAACCTTAGTTTCACTGCACAACACATACCGAATCACTTCACAATTAACACAACAGCTCAAACATCCCCCCTTTTCCGTGGTATTCCTCCGCCCGATTGAGGTAACCTTATAAGCCAAAACAAACTTGACATTTCCCCTTGGTCTTGTTGTTTAGGATTCTGACATCATCTTACGTCTAAAGGCATAAGCCCACGATAACTAAAATTAACCCTAGGATTAATCTCTAGATTTGTGTGTGCCTCTTGCTTGTTTCCAAATTCTGTTTTCTCTGTCATACTTTGTCTTCTGTGATCAATAAGTTGATAAATATACTCAACGTTGCTAAAAATCAAATTAGCAGCCTTTTATATCTTCTTATCCTAGACTTTTGACACCGGCATTGGTTAAGGGACCGGCGTCGTTTTCTTTGTGACCGACACCGGTTAGTAAACCGATATCGGTTACTGTCTTCATCAGCCCCTGACAAACCAGCAACTTGCCAAATTCATCATTCTGAGGTTGTTTTTGTTCTTGATAGATTAAAACTTTCCTGTGTGTTCTTGTCTATGGTTGTCATCACTCGGAAGCAAGCCGCCGCCATGGTTTCACATGCCTGCTCTGTGTCTTTGCCTGAATCACCCCCTTCACATTCTATAAGGAACCCTACGGACACTAGTGAGATCCCCCAAATTCCTGTAGGAGACAAGGACTTTGCCAAATTTCTGGATGCTAATCCCAGCGCTGTACAATACTATTTGTCTCATGCCCTCGACCGTACGCCTGATGGTCAGCTCCTTATTGGCATGCCTATTAGTATAGCTGCTCATTTAGCTCCCACTCCTCCTGATAACAATGCCTTACTTCTTGCATCTCTAGCCCCATCTCCCAATCCGACAGCTTCAGAGGTTCATACGACCCCGATTAGCTTTCCTTTAGTTAACCTTGGACCCCACGTATCGTTACCACCAACTGCCCCTATCTCATCTCTCTTTCAGACCACTCCATTCATGACTTACTCTCTGCCACCTATTCACACGAGCTTTCCTTCTCAAGCTCCGCCTACCTTTTCATTCCCATACACGTATCCAGTAACCTCAACACCTTATATGGGACATCCCTATTCTGTGGCATCATCATCTCATCCAACCACAGATTTCATCAAACAAATGATGGACAAAATGCAAAACCTGGAGGCTTCCGTTTCAGGAAGTCGTAGCGCCTTGACATACGAGCAAGTTTGTCGGGAGCCCATTCACCCTTCTGTCCCCCTTCATTCATATCCTCCTCAATGGGAGTTGCCAAAGTTTACTCATTTCAACAGTAAAGAGGATCCTCAACAACACTTACGATCATTTAGACATGCTTGTTATTTGATTGCCCATGATGACGCCTTGTTACTCCGCACCTTCCCCATGTCCTTATCAGGACCCGCCTTGGAGTGGTACAGTGCTTTAACCCATCATTCGATCTTCTCTTTTAACCAACTAGCCCAATCTTTCTTGGATCATTTCTCCATTAACATTGCCAAGAAAGTATCTATCACTGACCTCTATGCCATCCGACAATTTGAAGACGAATCTATCGCAGATTTTGTTGGACGATGGCGGGGCCTTATCAACCAACTTACGTATGCCTTGCCTCAAACTGAACTCATTGAACTATTTACATGGGCCTGCGCTAAGCACATCTCCCCTACCCTCCAAATTCAAACTTTCCGCACATTCGACGAGGCCTTTACCATGGCTCGGAAACTTGAAATTCGAGCCTTAGAAGAAGAGAAATTGCGGTTACGTAACAAAAACCCCAATTTCCGAACTCCTGATTCTACCAACAAGCCAAACACCACCACTTCTCATGCGTCCACTTCTTCTAAATCAAAAGGAGCTGTCCACGCGGTAATGGTCAAATCTCAAACACCGTCTAATACTCCACCGAAAACCACTTATAAGTACAAAGCCGAGCCCACCAGTTACACTCCCTTAAAAAGAAACTTATGGCGTCATCCTGGAGAAATTGCTCAAAGCTGGGGCTATCACCTTGCCCCCTGTTAAACCTCACTCTGGGTTTGACTCCACCCGCGTAATACCTTCCTGGTACAAAGAAAATGACTTTTGTAACTTTCACCGCATAAAAGGACATAGTCATGAAAACTGCAAGATGTTGAAAAATATAGTACAGGAAATGGTTGACGCAGGGGATATAACCCTCGATAATCCTAACGCCCCTGCTAACCGAAATCTGAAAATTTTCAACAAACCATTCCCGAATCACTCGTCCAACGGCAATGTGAACCAAGATATCTTAGCCGAGGAGAGTGTTCATGAGATCCATGCAGTCTTCGATTCTCAGCCAAAAGCCTCTATTGAAATTTTTTTAAATCAAGCCTCTCCACCAACACAGGAGTTTGAACCTCCTTCACCACCATCAAGCTAAAGTGAAATCATTCCTTTACCCATAGAAGAGTTAACTGTCTGGAATTCTCTTCTCATCGACAAGTCTTCTTACACCACATCCCTACAAGACTGTGAGCGGATGCTATCTAATTTATCTATTTCCCAAACGTCCCCTTCTACCACTCTTGCTACACAAGAGGAAGGCTCTCCACTCCTTTTGACATCCTTAGCCGAGAAATCTCTTACACTAACATCACCACATTCTTTAAACGTGATAGATCCCCTTGAACACGCCCTCCTACCTATTAGTCCCTCATCGCCTAAATCTTTTCAACGACCGGTTGACCTCTTAACATCTATTGATATAGTGCCTCATCTACCTCCTGTGTCACACCCGCAGTGGACTGGAATTACAACCCACCTTTCCTCCGTACAAAAATTACAAATCACACCTGGAGACTGTCATTCCACAGAAGATAGACAGGCCCTATGGGAACGTTTGAGTACCCCTTTTTCTATTCAAATGCAAATGACTGATCCTGATGTCTCCACCATATACCCGAAGTGCTTACAGAAGCTTAAAATGCCCCTGTTCTCACCTTCACCCCCCTCACCTCTACCAAATGCCCCGTCCACTTCTATCAACTTAACGAGATCTTCCCCTACACTTGGGACCTCACCAATGTCCAGTCTAACGCACCCGCCTAAGCGACTCGATCTATCTAAAAATAAATCCGCTCCGCCACCTAGGAGACAAAATCAATCCGTGCCCCTATCACAATCAAAACCATCGTCGTCATACCTACCTTCCATATTGGGACCCCATCCCTCTACCTTACATCAATATATCATACCTCCTATGTTTTCTTCAAAACAACCTATGCCTTCCGCACCTATACAGAAATTCCAGGGTATAGCAACACCGTCACTCCGCGTATCCTGTCCACCTATCAACCCTAAACAAATTCCATCATCAAAAGATTTGTTTTCAGTCACTCCTATTTCCCCGTGGTTGTTTTCTGATACCATGTCATCTGCGGCCTCATCATCCAACATAGCTTTTGCGCCAAAGAAATCACGTTTAGTAAAAACCATGTATCAAAACCCCTCGGCTAAACCACCACGAACCAATCATGCCCAAACATTACCAAAACCCGCACAACCAATACCCTCATCCTCTTCCGATTTTGACCCACTCAAAGGATCTTACGCCAAAATCCTTGCTATGTTGGTGGAGAATGCGACCATTTCCCTACCCCCACTTAGACCTTATGACCCGTCTAAACCTCGACGGATAAGTTATGATGAGTCTAAAATTTGCGCCTATCACCGTACACCAGGACATGATGTAGAGGGATGCCAAGCTTTAAAAACCATCCTTCGTCAGTCACCTCTCCCAGCTACGAAAGTTAAGAAAGACAACTTACGAAGGGAGAGACCTTTAGTTTCCATTCCCTTTCTTATACCATCTGTCCCCGCCTCACCAAGATCTGTCATTATTACAACCCCACCTCTTGAAGACCATGAGTTATCCCAACCATCTTCCTCATCTCAGGTCTACGAGATTAATATGATTAGTGTCGCTACTCGAGGGTAGAAAAACAATGGGAAAGCAAAAGAAAACACACCTACGGCATCTCTTTCTCCGTCAAACATCCCGATTGCACCACCACCTAAAGTGGTCATTCGCGGACCTGCCTATCCCGTCTCTAATGGCATTGCCCACCGAAATATGATTAAACAGCTTCACCAATCACTCGCAAAAATGACACTGTATGATCTCATTCAGACTTCTGAATCTCATTGACAAACTCTCATTGAGATTCTTCAAGGGATAAAGGTTTTACCTAATGAAACCCTGCCTGTCACCTCCATTCTAACACCCAATCATGTTGCCTCTCTCACTAAACAGCCCACTACTCCAATCACTTCTGTCTCTATACCACAAGCTGCTGCAGTCAGTTTCTCTGAAGATGAAATTGTTGACTTTGGTACAGAAGACCCTGACCCTGCCCTTTTCATTTCCGCTTACGTCCAGGACATTCGAGTACGTCAAGTTATGATTGACGGGGGCGCTAGCCTAAACATCATCTCTTCAAAATCCTTCCAACAGATGAACATCCCTTCTAGTTGCATGTGTGCCAACCCCATCATGTTGCGGTCATTCAATGACGCTATTACTTCTACCTTAGGCACCGTGATCCTCAACATTCACATAGAACCACGTACTTTACCCGAAATCTTCTATGTCCTTGAGGGAGAATTCCAATATAATATATTGTTGGGTCATCCTTGGATCCGAGCCATGGGATGCGTTCCCTCAACATTACATAGATGCATAAAATTTGAGTACGAGGGGAAGTCTTACACCGTAAAAGCTGACCCTCCCCCCTTTAAAACCTGCAATATGTTATACCGCCCTAACGATGTGCTTATACCAATCAAGACACCCATACATTCAACCCAACCATCCTCCTCAAATGTACCTCAACCATCCACCTCAACCGCGCCTACGCCTTCAATTGATGAAACCACCATCGCAAAAGCCACTTCCCTTCCCGCAGCTAACATTCCAACCTCCGACCCCTTAGTAGATGTTTTTCAGCGCCTTACGTTGGGGGAGTACCACCTATATAACGTTAGTTCTTTCCCTACCCCGCAGGAGTATGGATAATTACATGCACATCCCACCTACGACCGTTGTGTGGGGGAGATAATCTCTTACGAACCACCCCATTGCCGCACTAACCTAACGTATGGGGGTGTTGACGCATCCTCCATTACCCCTGAACCTCCTCTTGGTGTGGTTCCTTTCCAATCCGATTTTCAATACTTGACAAATCGTCGTTTCACCCTCACCTTCTTGACTCGCTGTGCGTGGAAAGGCTTTGGTTTTGGCCTTTACGAACAAGGCCGACATACACTCATTCCCGTGACTACCCGTAAACATAATGATCGCAGTGGTCTCGGTTTTCCTGAAACACCTACACAGGAGACACCTCCTGTCAGCTGTATCCTGGAAGAAGAAGACGTCGCCCCTACCAAATCATCATCACCCACTTTGCCATCATCACCCGCAGAATCTATAGACCCTGAATCCATCCCTCCTAACTTTTTTTTTTCATAAATGCTATCTTCATAGGTCCTCTCACGTATCAACGTCATAATGACGACCCATCTTCTTTGCCCCTTCTTTATCTAGACATGATCGAAGAGGATTCGCCTTTGATTAATGTTGTTGAATGCCAGGATGACGACTCCATCCTCACTTACCTTGGCGCGGATGATTCTTATATTCAACGAGCCTTACCATCTGAAACCCAAACTATGTTGAACGAATCTACCATAGAAATCAATATCCACACGGAGGAGGATCCTCACATTATGAAGATTGGACAATCCCTTAACACATCAGAACAAGCCGCCTTTACTACCTTTCTCCGTGCTCGTAACCAATCTTTCGCATGGTCTTACGCTGACATGCCAGGAATTGATCCTACCATCGCCGTCCATAACATCACCCTAAACCCCGATTCCAAACCAGTCAAACAGAAATTGAGAAAAATGCATCCACGCATTGCTCTCTTGGTCAAAGAGGAGCTCCAACGACTCCTTTCTGTTTCATTCATCTTGCCTATTGACTATCCTCAATGGATTTCTAACATCGTACCTGTCACTAAAGCGACAGGGGGACTTCGGATATGCACAGATTTCCGGGATCTTAACCTCGCTTGCCCTAAGGATGACTTCCCCTTACCTAGCATTGACCAACTTGTTGATCTAACTGCAGGTCATGAGATGCTCTCTCTCATGGATGGCTTTTCAGGATACAACCAAATTTTGGTTGCCCCTACCGATCAACACAAAACTACCTTCATAACTCCTTGGGGAACCTTCTGTTATCGTGCCATGCCATTTGGCCTTAAGAATGCTGGTGCTACCTATCAGCGGGCTATGACCTACATTTTTCATGACATTATGCACACTATCCTTGAAGACTATGTCGACAATCTTCTCGGAAAGTCTAAACATCGTAGTGAACATCTCGATGTTTTAACCATTATTTTTGATCGCCTGTTACAATATTCTGTCCGCCTTCAACCGAAGAAATGTGTCTTTGGTGTTCTTTCGGGAAAACTTCTTGGCTTTATCATCTCTTTGCGTGGCTTTGAGGTCGATCCATCTAAAGTCAAAGCTATCCTAGAAATGCCCCCACCCAAAAATCTCAAACAATTACGTAGTTTACAAGATAAGCTCCAATCTATCCGACGTTTCATCTCCCAACTCTCGGATCGGTGTCAACCTTTCCATCACCTCCTTAAAAAGGATATTGCATTCCAATGGAGCGAAGAATGTCACTAGGTCAAATTGTTAGGGCGAGGCCTTGGGTCGGGCCGGATGGGTAGGTTGAGGCCTTGGGTTGGGCCGGATGGGTAGGTTGAGGCCTTGGGTCGGGCCAAATGGTTAGGACGAGACCTTGGGTCGGGCCAAATGGTTAGGGTGAGGCCTTGGGTCGGGCCGGATAGGTAGGTTGAGGCCTTGGGTCGGGCTTAATGGGTAGGTTGAGGCCTTGGGTCGGGCCAAATGGTTAGGACGAGGCCTTAGGTCAGGCTGGACAAGTGAACAAATGGTGTGCAGCAAAGGTGGATAGAGGCGATATTGGTGAAAAAGAGGCAAGGAGTAAATAAGGGCAAAGAATGGGGTGAAAGTTGGGTAGAGAACCGATGTCGATTCTGCATGACCGATATCGGTTAAGGGACCGATACCGGTTCCTTAGGGCAGAATGAAACCGATATCGGTGAAAGGCGAAAAACCTATAAAAAGAAAAATACGGCTTGTCATTGTCATTTTTGTTATTTGCAAACCAAATATACTTGTCTGACATGGAGAATTGAGATTAGAGGCTTGATTGAGTGAGGTGGAGCTATTGTATTGGCGGAGAGAGTTGATAGTAATAAGAATGTTTGCGTTGTGACTTTTGGTGTTTTGAAAAAGGATAAAGAGGAATGTGATTAAATAGAAATACACAGAAATATTTATTATACCACACATGATAGATTATGGTAGGGGATGGTCGAGCTAACCTTGGGAGACCCCATGTCTCCGAAGTGCTGCCTACATAGCCCATTGCACAAAGCAAGGAGGGGCCTCAGACCGATGTAGTTCTCCCTTAGGACCAGGGAGAGGTGAATTCAGGCAATTTGGGTATGGTTAGGCAATTTTTTGGTTGATAAGAATTTGATGTTGATAGGGTAATGTTGTTGGTGTTGGTAAGGTATAGGTGATGTTGATGTAGGTATAGGTAAAGCGAAAGTTAGCCTACCCAAGTAGTAGGGAATCGGGTCCTGATTAAGGTCAACACACAATCCTAGATGCGAGGCAAAGCAGAAAGAGTGCTCCGTAGATGAAGAGAGCTAAACAAACCACACCACGTAGAACGAGCTTGGAGCCCTAGGTACAGTGCATAGACGAGAAGTCAATAGGTGAAAAGAGTTGTGTGATCACAATATATCGAGCGTACATTACGTCCCTTGAGTTGAAACAAATGGTGAGGTGAGGTGGATGATATAGCTGAGGTACGGAGAACTTATTACAAAGTGAGTGTTCTGATGAAAGAGAACCTACCCTAAATAGACAAGTCCATAACTCAAAATTCCTTTTGAATGAGGCTTTTCTTTTATTGAATGTAGACTGATCGATGCGGGAAGTCTACAAGGGATATTGATTGTATTATTCTTGAGGTCTTCACGAAGCTGATCAATGCGAGAAGCTTCTGATAAAGGCTGACTTTGTATAGTTGTCCTTCGAGGGAGCAGTCTATTTATAGTAGCAGATATGATTGTAATGCATAGCTTTCCTTCAGGGGAGCAGTCTATATATAATAGCAGCAATAGTTCGGCATATAGCTGTCCTTCGAGGGAGCAGTCTATATTTAATTTAGATGACTAGATGTTCATTGGGCGTGAAGCATCTAGTTTAGTAGGAAGTTTGACTCAAGAAAATCCCATAAGAATACGGCTTATTTTAATATTTTGAAGTCATGGACTAGACTAAAAAGGGGAAGGCTTCATCAAGGGGAGGTGAGGATCAAACTATGTGAGCTTGATTATTATTATGAGGTGTAGGAAACACAGTGTATGTAGTGGTAAGTGAGCTCAAGGGACGAGCAGCAGGTAGATAAGAAGTGATATAACACTAATTTCAACAGTAGAATGGTCGAAGATGCAAGGCATTAAGGGGTTCAGGCTCAGGTTTACCATTAAGCGAAGCTAAATGATAAGTACCAGATCCATAGGTATGAGTGATTATATAAGGCCCAATCCAATTGGGAGAAAATTTTCCACGTTTTCTCTTTTCTAGTTTGGTTACATGTTGATTCTCTTTGAGAACAAGATCACCAACCTTAAAGGTACGCTCATGAAGTCACTTATCATAAGCACGTTTAATGCGTTTTTGATAGATTTGAAGGTGATCAAGAGCTGTAAGACGGCGTTCGTCAAGAAGCTCCAATTGGGCTAACCGCTCTTGGCGGAAATCATCGTTGGTGAGAATATCCTGAAGAGATATTCTAAGGGAGGGTATTTGTATTTCGAGAGGCAAAACAGCCTTGGTACCGTATACCAGAGAAAAATGTGTGGCATTAGTAGAGGTACGAACGCTAGTACGATAAGCCCAAAGGGCAAAGGGAATGTGATCGTGCCAATTTCTTCCGGATTCATTGACAAATTTCATGAGGATTTTGGTTAGTGTTTTATTAGAGGACTCGGCTTGCCCATTGGCTTGTGGATAGTAAGGTGATGAGAAACTAAGTTTGATACCAAAGTTGTCACAAAGGTCTTGCAACAACTTGTTTTTGAAAGATTTTCCATTATCTGTTATCAGGCGATGAGGAACACCAAAATGACAGATAATGTGGTGGTTAATGAACTCGACAATTTTTTCTTTTTTGATTGAAATGAGTGGAATAGCCTCCACCCATTTTGTGTAATATTCGGTCGCTGTGATATCCAACGGTGACGTTGTGAAGAGGTTGGGTGAATCTCACCAATAAGGTCTAAACCCCATTGTGAGAAGGGCCAAAGATCTCGAGCGATCTGGAGCGGGTGGCTAGGAGTATGTTGAAGGTTGGCATGTTGCTGACACATAACACAACGCTTAACATATTCGTAGCAGTCGTTATTGAGAGTAGGCCAATAATAACCAAGGCGAAGGATTCGTTTGGCCACGGCAAGGCTGCTAAAATGTCCACCACAAATACTGTCATGGACCTATTGGATGGTATGAGTGGCCTCCGTGCCAGTTAGACAGCGAAGGAGGATGCCATCAAAGCCACGTTTATAGAGGAGTCCCCCCATGACAACATAACACAAAAAACTTTTAAGAAAAGCACGTTTTCCATTACTAGTAAGGTCAGGTGGGAGGACATAGATTGTAAGGTAGTCGTGAAATTGGTGGTACCAGGTATCCTGTGAATTAGTAGACACAGTATTTATCATACAAACTACCGGGGTTGAATAGGATGGGGCAAAAAGTTGTTGGACCACGACGAATAATTCAGAGTCAGTTAGCGCGGTGGGAATTTGCGAGGCTAAGCAAGCCATAGTATCCGCAAATTTGTTAGTGGAGCGGGGAATGGTTTGTATAGAATAGTGGGTAAATAAGGCTAGAAGTGAATCCACGTAGTGTTTGTATTTTTGAAGTTCCTCGTTTTTGCATTGGTAGACGCCCATAACTTGATTGACTACCAATTGAGAGTCGCCAAAAATGTTGATAGATTTGATACCTAAGTGTAACGCAACTTGGAGACCCAGAACAAGGGCCTCGTATTCCGCTGTATTATTAGTGCAAGGGAAATCAAGTCGGAATGAAAGAGGCATAGGTTCAGCATTGAGAGGAATGAGAACAACGCCGGCTCCTCTGCCGCGCTGGCATTTAGATCCATCGAAGAAGAGGGTCATTGGGTATGACTCCTCTGTGAGGGAAAGAGTAGTGATGAGTTCGTCGGGAAATGTGAAATTGGTAAATTGTTCCCCAGGTAAAGGAGCTTCCGCAAGTTGGTCTGCGATGGTTTGTCCTTTGATTGATTTCTGGTGGACAAACTCAAGGTCGAGGTCGGCGAGAAGCATGAGCCATCTAGCAATGCGTTGGTTCAGATGAGGTTTGGCATACATGTAATGGATGGGGTCTGTATTGGTGATGACGAAAGTCTTGTGATTTAGAAGGTAGTGTCGGAGTTTGGTGGCCACGAATGATAGGGCAAGGTACAATTTTTCTACATGTGTGTACCTAGTCTCATAGTCCACCAAAGTATGACTTATATAATAAACGGCTTGTTCGCGATTCTCAGAGTCACGATGTGCAAGCATGGCTCCTACAGCGTGGTCGGTGGCGGAAAGGTAAAGGTAGAAAGGGCGGTCATCTTGGGGTGGGATAAGCACGGGTGGCTGCAAGAGATAGGATTTGAGAGATTCGAAGGCTTGGTGACATTCTTCGCTCCATTGGAATGCAATATCCTTTTTAAGGAGGTGATGGAAAGGTTGACATCGATCTGAAAGTTGGGAGATGAAACGTCGGATAGATTGGAGCTTACCTTGTAAACTACGTAATTGTTTGAGATTTTTGGGTGGGGGCATTTCTAGGATAGCTTTGACTTTAGATGGATCGACCTCAATGCCACGCAAAGAGACGATAAAGCCAAGAAGTTTTCCCGAAAGAACACCAAAGACACATTTCTTCGGTTGAAGGCGGACAAAATATTGTAACAGGCGATCAAAAATAATGGTTAAAACATTGAGATGTTCACTACGATGTTTAGACTTGCCGAGAAGATCATCGACATAGTCTTCAAGGATAGTGTGCATAATGTCATGAAAAATGTAGGTCATAGCCCGCTGATAGGTAGCACCAGCATTCTTAAGGCCAAATGGCATGACACGATAATAGAAGGTTCCCCAAGGAGTTATGAAGGCAGTTTTGTGTTGATCGGCAGGGGCAACCAAAATTTGGTTGTATCCTGAAAATCCATCCATGAGAGAGAGCATCTCATGAGCTGCAGTTAGATCAACAAGTTGGTCAATGCTAGGTAAGGGGAAGTCATCCTTAGGGCAAGCGAGGTTAAGATCCCAGAAATCTGTGCATATCCGAAGTCCCCCTGTCGCTTTAGTGACATGTACGATGTTAGAAATCCATTGAGGATAGTCAATAGGCAAGATGAAGGAAACAGAAAGGAGTCGTTGGAGCTCCTCTTTGACCAAGAGAGCAATGCGTGGATGCATTTTTCTCAATTTTTGTTTGACTGGTTTGGAATCGGGGTTTAGGGTGATGTTATGGACGGCGATGGTAGGATCAATTCTTGGCATGTCAGCGTAAGACCATGCGAAAGCTTGGTTGCGAGGACGGAGAAAGGTAGTAAAGGTGGCTTATTCTGATGTGTTAAGGGATTGTCCAATCTTCACAATGTGAGGATCCTTCTCCGTGTGGATGTTGATTTCTATGGTAGATTCGTTCAGCATAGTTTGGGTTTCAGATGGTAAGGCTCGTTGAATATAAGAATCATCCGCACCAAGGTAAGTGAGGATGGAGTCGTCATCCTGGCATTTAACAACATTAATCAAAGGTGAATCCTCTTCAATCATGTCTGGATAAAGAAGGGGCAAAGAAGATGGGTCGTCATTATCACGTTGATAAGTGAGAGGACCTATGAAGATAGCATTTATGAAAAAAAAAAGTTAGGAGGGATGGATTCAGGGTCTATAGATTCTGCGGGTGATGGTGGCAAAGTGGGTGATGATGGTTTGGTAGGGGCGACGTCTTCTTCTTCCAGGATACAGCTGACAGGAGGTGTCTAATGGTTCGGGAAAACCGAGACCACTGCGATCATTGTGTTTACGGGTAGTCACGGGAATGAGTGTATGTCGGCCTTGTTCGTAAAGGCCAAAACCAAAGCCTTTCCACACACAGCGAGTCAAGAAGGTGAGGGCGAAACGACGATTTGTCAAGTATTGAAAATCGGATTGGAAAGGAACCACACCAAGAGGAGGTTCAGGGGTAATGGAGGATGCGTCAACACCCCCATACGTTAGGTTAGTGCGGCAATGGGGTGGTCCGTAAGAGATTATCTCCCCCACGTGACGGTCGTAGGTGGGATGTGCATGTAATTGTCCATACTCCTGCGGGGTAGGGAAAGAACTAACATTATATAGGCGGTACTCCCCCAGCGTAAGGCGCTGAAAAACATTTACTAAGGGGTCGGAGGTTGGAATGTTAGCTGCGGGAAGGGAAGTGGTTTTTGCGATGGTGGTTTCATCAATTGAAGGCGTAGGCGCAGTTGAGGTGGATGGTTGAGGTACATTTGAGGAGGCTGGTTAGGTTGAATGTATGGGTGTCTTGATTGGTATAAGCACATCGTTCGGGTGGTATAACATATTGCAGGTTTTAAAGGGGTAGGGTTAGCTTTTACGGTGTAAGACTTCCCCTCGTACTCAAATTTTATGCATCTATGTAAGGTTGAGGGAACGCATCCCATGGCCCGGATCCAAGGACGACCCAGTAATATATTATATTGGAACTCTCCCTCAAGGACATAGAAGAGTTCAGGTAAAGTACGTGGTCCTACCCGAATGTTGAGGATCACGGTGCCTAAGGTAGAAGTAATAGCGTCATTGAATGACCGCAACATGATGGGGTTGGCACACATGCAACTAGAAGGGATGTTCATCTGCTGGAAGGATTTTGAAGAGATGATGTTTAGGCTAGCAACCCCGTCAATCATAACCCAACGTACTCGAATATCCCGGACGTAAGCGGAGATGAAAAGGGCAGGGTCAGGGTCTTCTGTACCAAAGTCGACAATTTCATCTTCAGAGAAACTGACTGCAGCAGCTTGTTGTACAGAGACAGAAGTGGTTGGGGTAGTGGGTTGTTTGGTGAGAGAAGCAACGTGATTGGGTGTTAAAATGGAGGTGACAGGAAGGGTTTCATTAGGTAAAACCTCTATCCCTTGAAGGATCTCAACGAGAGCTTGTCGATGAGATTCAGAAGTCTGAATGAGATCATACAATGTCATTTTTATGGGTGATTGGTGAAGCTGTTTAATCATATTTCGGTGGGCAATGCCATTAGAGACGGGATAGGCGGGTCCGCGAATGACCACTTTAGGTGGTGGTGCAATCAGGATGTTTGATGGAGAAAGAGATGCCGCAGGTGTGTTTTCTTTTGCTTTCCCATTGTTTTTCTGCCCTCGAGTAGCGACACTAATCATATTAATCTCGTAGACCTGAGATGAGGAAGATGGTTGGGATAACTCATGGTCTTCAAGAGGTGGGGTTGTAATAATGATAGATCTTGGTGAGGCAGGGACAGATGGTATAGGAGAGAGAATGGAAACTAAAGGTCTCTCCCTTCGTAAGTTGTCTTTCTTAATCTTTCTATCCAGGAGAGGTGACTGGCGAAGGATGGTTTTTAGAGCTTTGCATCCCTCCACATCATGTCCTGGTGTGTGGTGATAACCGCAGATTTTAGACTCATCGTAACCCATAGGTCGGGGCTTAGACGGGTCATAAGGTCTAAGTGGAGGTAGGGAAATGGTCGCATTCTCCACCAACATAGCAAGAATTTTGGCGTAAGATCCTTTGAGTGGGTCAAAATCGGAAGAGGATGAGGGTATTGATTGTGTGGGTTTTGGTAATGTTTAGGCATGATTGGTTCGCATGGGTGGTGGTTTAGCCGAGGGGTGTTGATACATGGTTTTTACTAAACGTGATTTCTTTGGCGCAGAAGCTATGTTGGATGATGAGGCCGCATATGATGTGGTATCAGAAAACAACCACGGGGAAATAGGAGTGACTAAAAACAAATCTTTTGATGATGGAATTTGTTTAGGGTTGATAGGTGGACAGGATACGCGGAGTGACAGTGTTGCTATACCCTAGAATTTCTGTATAGGTGCAGAAGGCGTAGGTTGTTTTGAAGAAAACGTAGGAGGTATGATATATTGATGTAAGGTAGAGGGATGGGGTCCCAATATGGAAGGTAGGTATGACGATGATGGTTTTGATTGTGATAGGGGCACGGATTGAGTTTGTCTCCTAGGTGGCGGAGCGGATTTATTTTTGGATAGATCGAGTCGCTTAGGCGGGTGCGTTAGACTGGGCATTGGTGAGGTCCCAAGCGTATGGGAAGATCTGGTTAAGTTGATAGAAGTGGATGGGGCATTTGGTAGAGGTGAGGGGGGTGAAGGTGAGAACAGGGGCATTTTAAGCTTCTGTAAGCACTTCGGGTATATGGTGGAGACATCAGGATCATTCATTTGCATTTGAGTAGAAAAAGGGGTACTCAAACGTTCCCATAGGGCCTGTCTATCTTCTGTGGAATGACAGTCTCCAGGTGTGATTTGTAATTTTTGTACGGAAGAAAGGTGGGTTGTAATTCCAGTCCATTGTGGGTGTGACACAGGAGGTAGATGAGGCACTGTATTAATAGATGTTAAGAGGTCAACCGGTCGTTGAAAAGATTTAGGCGATGAGGGACTAATAGGTAGGAGGGCGTGTTCGAGGGGATCTGTCACATTTAAAGAATGTGGTGATGTTAGTGTAAGAGATTTCTCGTCTAAGGATGTCAAAAGGAGTGGCGAGCCTTCCTCTTGTGTAGCAAGAGTGGTAGAAGGGGACGTTTGGGAAATAGATAAATTAGATAGCATTCGCTCACAGTCTTGTAGGGATGTGGTGTAAGAAGACTCGTTGATGAGAAGAGAAGTCCGGGAAGTTAACTCTTCTATGGGTAAAGGAATGATTTCACTTTGGCTTGATGGTGGTGAAGGAGGTTCAAACTCCTGTGTTGGTGGAGAGGTTTGATTTAAAATTTTTTCAATAGAGGCTTTTGGCTGAGAATCGAAGACTGCATGGATCTCATGAACACTCTCCTCGGCTAAGATATCTTGGTTCACGTTATTGTTGGACGAGTGATTCGGAAATGGCTTGTTGAAAATTTTCAGATTTCGGTTAGCAGGGGCGTTAGGATTATTGAGGGTTATATCCCCTGCGTCAACCATTTCCTGCACTATGTTTTTCAACATCTTGCAGTTTTCATGACTATGTCCTTTTACGCGGTGAAAGTTACAAAAGTCATTTTCTTTGTACCAGGAACGTGTTGCGCGGGTGGAGTCAAACCCAGAGTGAGGTTTAACAGGGGGCAAGGTGATATCCCCAGCTTTGAGAAATTTCTCCAGGATGACGCCATAAGTTTCTCCCAAGGGAGTATAATTGGTGGGCTCGGCTTTGTACTTATAAGTGGTTTTCGGCGGAGTATTGGATGGTGTTTGAGATTTGACCATTACCGCGTGGACAGCTCCTTTTGATTTAGAAGAAGTGGACGCGTGAGAAGTGGTGGTGTTTGGCTTGTTGGTAGAATCAGGAGTTCGGAAATTGGGGTTTTTGTTACGCAACCGCAATTTCTCTTCTTCTAAGGCTCAAATTTCTAGTTTCCGAGCCATGGTAAAGGCCTCGTCGAATGTGCGGAAAGTTTGAATTTGGAGGGTAGGGGAGATGTGCTTAGCGCAGGCCCGCATAAATAGTTCTATGAGTTTGGTTTGAGGCAAGGCATACGTAAGTTGGTTGATAAGGCCCCGCCATCGTCCAACGAAATCTGCGATAGATTCGTCTTCAAATTGTCGGATGGCATAGAGGTCAGTGATAGATACTTTCTTGGCAATGTTAATGGAGAAATGATCCAAGAAAGATTGGGCTAGTTGGTTAAAAGAGAAGATCGAGTGCTGGGTTAAAGCAATGTACCACTCCAAGGCGGGTCCTGATAAGGACATGGGGAAGGTGCGGAGTAACAAGGCATCATCATGGGCAATCAAATAACAAGCATGTCTAAATGATCGCAAGTGTTGTTGAGGATCCTCTTTACTGTTAAAACGAGTAAAGTTTGGCAACTCCCATTGAGGAGGATATGAATGAAGGGGGACAGAAGGGTGAATGGGTTCCTAACAAACTTGCTCGTATGTCAAGGCGCTACGACTTCCTGAAACGGAAGCCTCCAGGTTTTGCATTTTGTCCATCATTTGTTTGATGAAATCTGTGGTTTGATGAGATGATGGTGCCACAGAATAGGGATGTCCCATATAAGGTGTTGAGGTTACTGGATACGTGTATGGGAATGAAAAGGTAGGCGGAGCTTGAGAAGGAAAGCTCGTGTGAATAGGTGGCAGAGAGTAAGTCATGAATGGAGTGGTCTGAAAGAGAGATGAGATAGGGGCAGTTAGTGGTAACGATACGTGGGGTCCAAGGTTAACAAAAGGAAAGCTAATCGGGGTCGTATGAACCTCTGAAGCTGTCGGATTGGGAGACGGGGCTAGAGATGCAGGAAGTAAGGCATTGTTATCAGGAGGAGTGGGAGCTAAATGAGCAGCTATACTAATAGGCATGCCAATAAGGAGCTGACCATCAGGCGTACGGTCGGGGGCATGAGACAAATAGTATTGTACAGCGCTGGGATTAGCATCTAGAAATTTGGCAAAGTCCTTGTCTCCTACAGGAATTTGGGGGATCTCACTGGTGTCCGTAGGGTTCCCTATAGAATGTGAAGGGGGTGATTCAGGCAAAGACACAGAGCAGGCATGTGAAACCATGGCGGCCGCTTGCTTCCGAGTGATGACAACCATAGACAAGAACACACAGGAAAGTTTCAATCTATCAAGAACAAAAACAACCTCAGAATGATGAATCTGGCAAGTTGCTGGTTTGTCAGGGGCTGATGAAGACAGTAACCGATATCGGTTTAGTAACCGGTGTCGGTCGTAGAGCAAACGACGTCGGTCCCTTAACCGATGCCGGTGTCAAAAGTCTAGGATAAGAAGATATAAAAGGCTGCTAATTTGATTTTTAGCAACGTTGAGTATATTTATCAACTTATTGATCACAGAAGTCAAAGTATGATAGAGAAAACAGAATTTGAAAATAAGTAAGAGGCACACGCAAATCTAGAGACTAATCCTAGGGTTAATTTTAGTTATCGTGGGCTTATGCCTTTAGACGTAAGATGATGTCAGAATCCTAAACAACAAGACCTAGGGGAAATGTCAAGTTTGTTTTGGCTTATAAGGTTACCTCAATCGGGCGGAGGAATACCGCGGAAAAGGGGGGATGTTTGAGCTGTTGTGTTAATTGTGAAGTGATTCGGTTTGTGTTGTGCAGTGAAACTAAGGTTAATTTCCTATCAATACCGTGGATATCACCCCAATGTGTACAACCTGTTACTCAATCTATGTTCACTAGAATTGAAGAACAACAAGCAGGAATGCAATGCACGTGTTTTAAACCCAAATCGAAAATTATATTCGATGAAGCAAGAGAGATGACTTTCACTAATGCGAAACTAGGAAAGCAAGACAAATTCTTTACGAAATATATAACAAAAGCAACAGCAAATATGCTTCCTAAAATGAAAATAAGCAAGAGAAAGAAACCCAAAATGGGTCCCACCGGGTGTGCCAAAATGTTTCGCTCGGAATGTTTCGGCTTTTGGGAATAGAGTTGCTTCTATCCTTTCATTCCTTTTAGAAACAGATGAGGTTAGGGTTAGGAGGAATACATGTTGACTGTCGAGATGGTGTGCGCGTACCGTAGAGAAAGATCAGGCTGATTACGGAGAACTCCTTTTTGTCTTGGAAGGACTACCTGCAAATAAGAACACAAGACCACAAGATTTTGATTAAACAATAAATGGGGAAACTGCCTTAGGCCCAGGAAATATAAAACTTCCTTTCGAAGGTGGTCAGTTCCCCTACTAATATGAATTAACACAAAAGACTTGCAAAATATCAATTAAATTGTTTCGTTAAACTGGGTAGGGGGAAATGCTGGTTTTCTGGTTTTGATCAGAGGAACCAATGCCAGTTACTGATAACCGATGCCGGTTACTGATAACCGATACCGGTGGGTTCTAGGATCTTCTTGGTAGCTATGGTGTTTGTAATGGCTGGTTTTTGGATGGTATTAGGAAATGGGATGATTAGAAGAAAAAGAATGACAGTTAGATGCAATGGCACGTTGGGTAGTGGATTCAGAAACGAATTTAGGAGGACTGAGATTCAAGAAGCATAAGCAATGTTATAACAAAGGACATGCAAGATGTGACTTACTGGTTTTGACCAAGATGCAAGTTGATCTCCTTGGTTGTAAACACTTCTGGTTTCTTTACTCGTCTCTGCTCTGTCAAGTGAAGATCTGGACTCTATTCCTCAATTGCAATGCTCTCTGTTGATCCAGAAATCCTTTGACTGATCTCCAAAATGAAATTCCGATCCATTGTTTTGGTTTGGGGAGCCCATTTACAGGGAACCGATGGCGGTTGCGTAACCGACGGCGGTCGAGTAGGAACCCGGCATCGGTAAGGAAAAAGTAGGCTATTTTTAGTAAAATAGCCCACCTTCCCTGCTTTTTCTCCTGAGAGATCAGTTGCGGGCTTGGTCAAATGGCTAGAAGGTCGGCTTTGGGTGCGAGTAAGGAGGCATTAGTTATGGATGTGAGTCTAGACCAAGTCATGGGTCTTAATTAGGTTAGTTTAGGGTTAGGGCTAGGTCATGATGAGGTGGCAGAGTGAGGTGGCGGGTAAGGTGATGTGGATTTATCAATTACAAGGTAATTAATAAATAATTGTGTAAAGTTTAGGTAATGAGGTTAGGCTGCAAAATGGGATGGGGGTCACAAGGGGTCGTAAGACACGAATTTGGTGTCTACAAGGACACATGGCACGTTCTGGTTGGAGACAAGTTCACGACTATTTTCTAAAGATTTCAACCTTTTTTGGAAAAAGGCTAAAAAAATCAATTTCCTCCATTGTTCCACTCTCCTGCTTTGACTTTTCAATGGTGGGCTTCACCTTTGACTTTCTACCTATGGGCTTTAACTTTGACTTTATCCCTGTGGGCTTCAACTTTTACTTTTTCCCTTTAAAGCCTGATCAGGGTTATGGGTCACTTTTTAACTTTTCACCTTTTTTGTAAATAGGCTCAAAAAAAAAAAATCTCCACCGGCCTGCTCCCACACTTTTGAATTTTTCAGTCGATCTGACTTTTTGGGTCCCAAGTGTCCCAATTGAACTTGTGCAGCATGGGTCAATAACTTCAACTTTTTCCACAATGAACCAAAATTGGAAATTTCAGCTTTTTCAGTCCCGAGTTTCCCACGTGAACTTATGCAACCTAGGACAAAAACTTCAACTTTTTCCACAATGAACCAAAATCGAAAATTTTGGCTTTTCAAGTTCGTAGGAAAATTTACCATTTTTGCCAAAAGTGACCAAAAGTGTTAAGTTCACCAAAAATCCTATTCCTCCCCATCCAATAGGATATGGCCACGTACCTGCATTCATTGTGGTCAAAATTTGATGGGGAAAAATACACAGAGTAAGAGAACTTCGTCATTCTGAGTCTAATTCTTGAATTTCCTTCGCGAACCAAAGGCATGGAGGCAAAACAATGATTTCACGACCTAGACCATAGAATAGGAAAACAATTTTGATCACAAAGGAGATTGTAGAGAGGATATTTCATGCATAGACTGGGAGATGGATAATTTATTTAAATGAGGAAAATAGAGATTTAAACAACACTAGGGCATGACTTTTGCTAAATTCTTAAATCTCTAACTTGGCTTAAATACCAAAAAAAGACATGAGCTCAAAAAAATTTAATTTGGATATGAAAATGCAAAGTAGTTTTCAGGAGACAACACCAGTATAAGGCCACCACCCATGAATCTGTGCCTAATGGATACAAAAAGGTAGTTGATCTCTTCATCTAATAGGAAGATGTTCCTGTGAGTCACCAAATTGTTATCCCAATTTTTCCCCCTTGAAAAATTAACCAAACCCAACCATAAATAGGAAGAAATATAAAGGTCATTTCATTCGTATGAGCCCATGTTTCTAATCCAACAATCATGTTGTAGGTGGACTCAGAAATGGAGAAACCAGAGGCTCTTAGGAGAGAAATAGGGAAATGCTCAAAGTCTTCGGGCTTCACAAATGATTTAGACCAGGCCCAAATTGGCTAAGTATAGAGAGATGATGGAGGCTTCCAAGTGTCTCAACAGTGCACTTTTAAGGGTTGAAGCCAAGGGAATTTCCACAAACAAGTGTGAAGCTTCCACATGTCATGTCTAAAAAGGAGACAGTCGGCAGTTGAAAATTTTGAGGGAAGTAGAATCCCGCACGTGTCTCCTAAGCACAACACCAAGGCTGGGTCCAAAGATAGGGTTTGCTCAATTTAATCTTGCCTTCTTCGTTCATAAATGTCTCAGTCTGCATGGTTTAAAATTTTTATCTATCTCTCTTTATTGATGCGTGAAAGCTTCTTCTTTCATTTGGTTACCATGATTAGTCCTTTCCTTTGGTCAAGGATCACATTAAGCCTAGGTATTGTCTTCTATTTCTCTGTCCATGAGATATAATTTGTAATTTGGGTGCAAATTTGGGTTTCCCCTTCCTTTTTTTTTTTCCACAGTCATGTTTTCCCTATCAAGTTTTGTTCCAACATCTATGGAAACGTGGTCCTTTCTAATTGGATGTGGCTAAGCGGGTCTTTTTGGTGAAAATTGCCACTTTTGTCACATTTGTAAAAAATACCAAATTGGCCCCATGGCCCTGATAACATCTAATTGGTTATTCAACAAATATGAAGCGGCAGGGAAAAAGTCTTAATTTGACCCTGAAGAAGGACACGTGGTAGTTTTTCAAGTTACAAGTGGGGAAGCGGGGCAGAACATTTTGAAACTCTAAGGCCCACTTCAACTCAAAGCTTGGACATGTGGAGGGTTGACGCTCATTTGAGGATCCACCTTTGGGTCCTACCTTAGAAGTTGTGCCAAGGAGACACGTGGAGGCTTCCGCTGGCTCCTCTCTATACTTAAAATTTTCAAGAAACTTTCTAAGGCCTGGGACACATGGAGGGCCTACGCCTGTTTGGGGACCTACCCCTATACTTTACTTTTGAAGAAGTGCCAAAGGGACACATGGAGGTTTCTACTGGATCCTGCCCATACTTAGACTTTTCAATGTCTGAAGAAACTTTCTCAGACCCTAGGCACGTGGCACCTTCCACTTATCCTTAAAATATTTCAAAAAAATTGTTGGACTGAGACACATGGTGAGCCTGCACTTGTTTAGAGTATCTAATTTTGGGAACCATATCAAAATTGCGCCAAAGAAACACATGGAGGATTTCATGGGCTCTTTTTCATACAAATAATTTTTCGAAGGCCAAATGGAAATTTTCCTTGACCCAGGGCATGTGGAGAGCTTGCATTTATTTGAGGTCCCACCTCTAAGCTTCATCTTCGAAGTTGCTCCAAAAAAACACATGGAAGGTTTGCTCTTGTTTGGGAACTTGTCCCTATACTTCACCTTTGCAGTTGCACCAAGGAAACAAGTGGAGGTTTCCACTGACTCCCCTTTGTACTAGGCCAACTTGGACTCACAACATAGGTATGTGAAATAATTGATGTGTGGACATTAATTTCTGAGAGGCATGAATGCAGACATCCGTGCGAGGGAACTCATTTCTTAAGGTGTTTTCTCAAGGGCAAAAAGGATTTCTTGTCAGATCCAGCTATACAGAGCCACCTCAAAATGATTAAAGAGGGGATTTCTCACATGACAAAATAAAAGAATGATTAGAAGGACTGTCAAAAAGCTATGGCATGGCATCCTAGTCATGGTTGAAGGTCTGAGAAATGTGATGAGTTCATGATTTTTCCACCTAGAAGCTTCGGGTGTAAACTTGTTAAACATCACTTTCTGAGACAAATTTGTAACAAGCAAAGGATTCCTTGAATATTCTTCTTTTTGGGGGGGAAATTTGGGATGAGTGAGCAAGTGAATTGTATAAATGCAATGAGAATACTCTTGCAAAAGGTCAGGGGTTTAATTCTTACGAGAAAATTTGAGAAATCCCATCTTCCTGAGAGACCATCTGAGAAACCTATTAATCTCTTATGTTTTATATTTGATCATGTCAAGATGGTTGCAAGTATACAACCATTGACAAGCTCTGAGACTATTCAAAAAACTTTCCCTACTGATAAATCTAATAGATCTTGAA
Organism: Taxus chinensis; assembly: GCA_019776745.2. Taxonomy (NCBI): domain Eukaryota; kingdom Viridiplantae; phylum Streptophyta; class Pinopsida; order Cupressales; family Taxaceae; genus Taxus; species Taxus chinensis. Next base: position 119,442,910 of record CM034153.1, on the reverse strand, counting down.
TTAATCTATGTTGATCTTGGGAAAAATTGTGTCTAGTTTTATTTTAGAATGTCTTTTAAATGGTTTTGATGTTCCTGTTGCAATATTATGTTAAAATCCCTTCGAATCACATAGGATCTCATCCTTGTGATAGTTTAGTGGCATTAGCAATTTCATTATGAGAAGATCCTTCATCCTGTAATGAGATAAACAATTTAAAATCACTTTACTGTCATTTTGTTGATAAAGATTGTCTGTAAGCCTTTGAGTGTATCTTAGGCATGAGGAACCAGGGTTCTTTAATGTTTAATTGAGTCTTTAGCTCAAGGCTTCATGTTGAATTCTCAAAGATTGTGTGAAACTATGTAGATCTGGGGCTCCATTGATGCACACCTTCTAGTTGAAGGAATATTTTGGCTATTCTAAAGCTTTCTGTTGTTAAGTTATCCAATTGTTGTAAAGGTTCTCAAAGATCTGATGAAATCAACTTCATCTTGTTTAATCTCCCACCAAAAATTTCAAATAACTATGAATCCTACCTGAAGTACCCATGTTTGTGTTGTGTATCCATAAATGAAACAATTCTACTGCCAAAATATATAGAAGCAAGTAGGTTTTAACTGTCTTTAGTAACCTGAACCATGTTCAGAAAATATCTCCACTCTTTAGATGTGATAACTTGTGAGAGTTAAATTGTGGTGGCATTGATCATATTTTCTCAAGGTTCCCCTAAAAATTGTGCAAAGAAGGATCTCTTCATGTCCTTCACCAACAGAGGTTACAAAATGGGTCCTCTCACCTTGGTCGAAAGGCATGACCTAAAGTAGTGAGGATAGATCAAATCCTTGATGAAGGTGTTATCCATTTCTCCAATTCTTGAGTGAAAAAGAGCCAGCTGAATCCCTTCCCTGGCTACAAAATGACTTATGATTCATTTGTCTCTAAGTGTCTTGTTAAATCTGTGATGTTGTTCGGCTTCCAAGGGAGATTCAATTTAGATACTAACACCATTTTGGTTTCATTTCTATGGATTATTTGAACATCGGGACCTATTTTTGTGACAATAACACCATTTTAGTGTCGTTGTTGGGGACTATTTGAAAAATAGTGTACACATACTGACCCTGGTAATGTTTCTTACATGATCTAAGTGCAAATATGTTGTTTAAACATCATCCTGTGTTGAGATTTGTAAGAATTGTGTGAAGTTACAAGTTCTGTGTGTAATATTTCAAGTTTCTAGTGGTTATTGCACTAAATTTATATCATCAGTGATAAATACTAGTAAAGGAAGGTCAAATCTGCTAAGATTTGTAGGAATTAAGTGTTGATAGATATTTGACAAGTCATTTATAGTGCATTTGCACAAACTAAGGTGAAAATCCTTAGTGGCGACTCCATGTTGATTTAAATTTTGATAAATACCAGTGCCTTAACCTGTATTAAGTGAAATTTGTCACTAATATTTGCAAAGATGGAAGGAAGAAGATATTTCTTCACTAAAGACCCTACCAGAAAGTTGTTTCCAGAACTAGGAAAGACAAATTCAAAAGGAAAAAGAGTTTGGAAAATAGTTGGAGATCAGGAATCAAGAAAAGAGTTATCCATTGTGGAAAGTGATCAACCTATGGTTGAGGATTACCATTCTTCTTCAAGTGATTCTGAATCAGGTAATCTTTATATAGAATTGAATTCTCCAACTGGAGAGGGGCCTTCATTTGTGTCTGATAAGTGTGCTTCTCAGTCTGTCCCTGTATTTTCCAAAGTTGATAAGGTTTTCCATGAAACAGAGCCTTTAGAGGACATTCATTTTGAAAATTATACTCATGTGTTCCATAGACCTCTTGTCCCTCATCATTCTGTTTCTCTTGTAAGATCACCCCCTCAAGGCAAATATGTCCCAGCGTCCACCCAAACCTCCTATTGTTGTGAATAATTTTGGTCCTATAGATTTTAGAGGTATGGCTGGATATCCAAATATAGCACGACAAGATGTTAGAAATAGATTGCCTAAATTTCAAGGGAATAATGCTATCACTGGTGATCAACATTTAAAACTTTTTGTCAATATGATGGAAGACTTTGAGATTGAATTTGAGGATGTGTATATAAAATTGTTTATTCATACTCTTGAGGAGGATGCACATGACTGGTATAAGTCTTTTCCAGATAACTCAATAGATTCATGGACAGAAATGAAAAATGCTTTTAGATTGCAATATGGGGATAAGACAGATCCTAGGTTTCTTTTGTCTAAATTTGAAAATATTAAGAAGAATCCTAATGAATCTATTCATGACTTCAATACTAGGTTCAATAAGACCTTGAATAGGCTACATGTAATCCTGAGGCCAAGTGATGTTTCTTTCTTAATAAAATATTCTGATGCTTTTGACAAAAAGGTTGTCTATTATTTAAGGGATAAAAACCCAAGAAATTTGAGACAAGCCTTCACCATGGCTTTGTAGATTGAAAACAATATCAAAGCAGTTGGTAAGCCTCCTAAGAGGGAAGGTATCAAGTTGATCAATCCAGAGAAGCCTCAGTCAAGTAAGTCTATGGATCTAGAAGAGGTTGTAAAAAAATTGGCTGGAGTTGTTAAGGAAATATCCTATAAACTGGCCAGAGTAGAGAAGGGGATTGGACAAGGTTCCCAAGGTCAGCACAAGCCACAAGGTCAAGAAATATTTACAAATCATCCCAGAGGTGATCATAGATCAGATGATAGTGGTAAAGGGCCCATGGGATCAGGAAATAGACAGCCCCAACCCCAGGAAAACAAATTGGTGCCTGATCCTTTAGCTACCAGAGTTGCTACTATGGAAGAGGTCCATGATATGGAGTGGTGTGATAGATTTTTCTTTCCCCATTACCCATGTGATGAAGATAAAGAAGTTGAGGAAGCTGATGATGATGAGATAGATGATGATGCATGCATGATGGATTGCTCTACAAGTTCACAATAGGGAGCAACCTCAACTGAGTTGATAAGTGCTAGAACTACTACTGATTTCTGGGATTTCATTCACCGGTTATTACCTCTTCCTCCCACTCATACTTTTGAAATTGATATGGTACAAGATTTTGAGTTGCCTAATAATTATTTTGAGTACTTAAGGGCATTAATGATTAAAAATTATGATGGAGGAATTCCTTCAGAAGAGGACAAACAATTGTTAATGAATGCAACAGTTTCCCAAGAAAAGGAATACAATACCAGGAGTAAGGTTTCTAAAGGGTTAGGGCCTCAGAAAAAAACAAAATTCTAATTCTTACCAGTATCCCTAAGGAAACCCCTAAGAAAGATGCATCTGGAAAAGGATTTTTCACCCTAGATAAGACGTGTGTTCCTCCCCATGCTCAGACTATGAAACATCCCATGCCATTAGATGAAGCTGTAAACCTTCCTCTTAATATTGTTTTACCCAAGTATGTTCCTTATGACATAGCTCAAATCTTATGTCAAATCAATATTATTGTTCCTATTGTTGAATTGATTAGAATCTCTGAGCATAAGAAGAGGGTATTTGAGTATTTGGGGCTTAAGGAAGAAAAGGTCACCCAGGGTAAAAATGTAAACAATGTAGAGGTTCCTCCTGCCATTGTAGAATTAGAAAAACCACAAGCATTGGAGGAATTGGGTGAACCACCTGAGGTTTATTTGGGAACTTCTCTAGTTGAGTCTCAGCTGAATGTGGATCCATTTTTCACTACTCTGATTATTAAAGATAGGTTGTTACATAACTGCATGTTTGACTCAGGAGCTTCATGTAATGTAATGCCTCTTGAGGTCATGAATGAGTTGAATATCAAAGTAACAACAACTTATGGGAAATGTACTACCATGGATTCAAGAGAGGTGCTAGTATTTGGATGTGTCAAAGGATTAGTAGTGCAATTGGCAGCATATCCAGGCAAGTACTTAACCTTGAATGTAGTAATTTTTTGGATTATCCTGCTAAGTGGGGAATGTTATTATCAAGAAATTGGGTAGCTAGTGTGGGTGGAAGTGTGAAAATGGACATGTCTTATGCCACTATACCAATTGAGGGCAGCCTTGTGAAGTTATATGGTGAGAAGAAAATGTTACATCTCATTGAGGACCCTAACAATGCTTCTTATGAAGTATTATACATAGATGTCGATGTCGGTAACTTTGTGGGCTATGCTGATTGTAAGGAGCATAAAATTGATGAGTGCAAGTCTCCTGAGCAGGTTGGTTCTCCTTGGACCCTGATGTTTGATGGGGATTGTTCTAGATCTGGTAATGGTGCTGGTATTGTCTTGATATCTCCAAGCCAAGAGGAGTTTAATTTTTCTTTTAAACTCAATTTTGAGTGCACAAACAACATTGTTGAGTATGAAGCACTGCTCTTGGGTCTAAGGATTACATGGAAATATGGTATTAGAGAAATTGTTATTAAATGAGATTCAGAGTTGATAGTCAAACAAGTCAGAAAGTTGTATGCTACAAAGAATCAAAGAATGAGACAGTATAGGCATACAATTTGGGACTTCATCAAAATGTTTGACTCTTTCAATATAATAGATCATGATAGGAGCTATAATACTCTAACAAACAAATTGGCAGTATTGGGATCAAATTTTTAAAATTATACAATGTCTCCTTATTATGAATATGATATTGAAATATTGACCAGGCCATCTATCCCTAACAATATCAAGCACTGACAGGTATTTGAAGATGATGCTCAGGTCTAAAGGTTTTTACAAAATAAAGGAGAATTTTCCAATCAAAGTATAGACTAGGAACCAATGGTTTGTGCAGCTGAAGGAAAAGAGACTTTATTTGGTAAGGACATTATTTAGTTGAAGAATAAAACTATTCCCACAGGGTTGGTTGCACTAGAATTGAATTTTGATAATGCTGACTGTATTTTCAATAGACACATGTTAGGCTTGAGAGATGTTGAAGAATATGACCTAGACATAAAGGATAAACCTAGGAGAATATGGCTAGGCAACAACTTGAACAGAGAAGAAAAGCAGTCATATGTCCAATTTCTAAAAAAGTACCAAGACTGCTTGGCTTGGTCATATTCAGAACTGAAAGCATACAAGGAAGACCTTTTTCAACATGAAATACCCCTAGAAGCTAATGCCAAGCCATTCAAGAAAATACAAAGACCAATTAATCCCCTCCTTTCTTTAAAAATGCAAGAAGAATTGAAAAAGTTAAGGGATGGAGGAATTATACAGCCTACAAGGTATTCCTCATGGGTAAAAAACCTGGTACCTATTAGAAAGAAGAATGGGGACATAAGGTTGTGTGTGGACTTTAGAAACTTAAATAAGGCATCAATAAAGGATAACTATCCCTTGCCAAATATGGATAACATGTTGCAAATAGTTATAGGTTCAGAATTTTTGTCTACTTTGGATGGTTTTTCTGGGTATAACCAGGTAGTTGTGAGGCAATAAGAAAGAATCAAAACTGATTTCACTAGCCTATGGGGTACTTATGTGTATGTAAGGATTTCATTTGGCCTGATGAATACTGGAGCTAATTTTCAAAGAGCAATGGATGTAGCATTCTCAGGATATATAAATGACTTCATTGTTGTGTATCAGGATGATGTGATAGTTTTCTCCAGGAAGAGAAGTGATCACCTGCAACATTTAGAAAAAATGTTGATAAGATGCAGGGAGTATGGTATCTCACTGAACCCTAAGAAATTTCATTTTGGGGTTCAAAAGGAAAAGCTTCTTGGACACATTGTGTCAAAAGGAGTCATGATTGATCCTGAGAGAGTGGAATCCATTAGCAAAGTTTTGATTCCAAGAACCAAAAAGGGAATTCAATCCTTTTTTGGGTAGATAAATTTTATTAGGAGGTTTATTTCCAACTTTGTTGAATTGACTATCCCAATCACTAATATGTTGAAGAAGGATCAGAGTATCAAATGGGAAGAAGCAGTTGTTCAAGCCTTTACTGGGATTAAGGAATCATTAAAGAATGCCCCTATTTTAGTAGCCCCTGATTATAAGAAGGCTTTCCAAATGTTTTCCTCTTATTCAAAGAATAGAATTACATCGGTATTGTTACAAAAGGATGATGAAGGAGCTAAAAGGCCAATTGCTTTATTTAGTAAAGCACTACAAGGGAAAGAACTGAAGTATATTACCATGGTGAAACATGATTTTTCTTTGTTCAAAGCCAAAAAAATCTGCAGGCCCTATATTTTGAGATCTAAAGTCATTTTTTATGTTCCCCATACCATGGTTAAGGATATCCTATAAGAGAAGGAAATTTCAAGCAAGAGATGTCGATGGGTAAATAAGTTGTAAGAATATGACATGGATATCCAAACCACAAAATTGGTTAGAGATCTGGGCCTAGCAAAGCTTATGGCAGAGAGCAACCTACAAATAGTTGAGGTAAATGAAGTTGAAGAAGAAAGGTTGAATATCCTTGAAAATTTGACAAATTCTGAATGGCATAAGGATATTATTTTTTATCTCAAACATCTACAGTGCCCTGAGTATTTAGGTAAGAATAAAAAAAGGGCACTTAAGTTAGCCTCCTAGAAATACATCATCAATGATTATGGGTTAGCTTAGAAGAACCCTGAGGGAGTTCTTTTGAGATGTATCACTGAAGATGAAGCCCCAAAAATAATTGATGATTTCCATGGAGGAGTTTGTGGGGGGAATTTTACAGGGAGAGTAACAACCCATAAGATCTTAAGGGTTGGTTACTGGTGGCCAACTCTTTTAAAATATACAACTTTGTTGGTTAGGAAGTGTGAAAGTTGTTAGCATTTTTTAGGGAGATTAAAAGCTTCAGGATCCCTCCCGTTGCAGCCTATATCAATTGAAGCCCCTTTTAAGAAGTGGGGGATTGACTTCATTAGGGAGATTTCTTATCCTTCAAGTGCAGGCCATAAGTGGATATTAGTGGCCACAAATTACATCACCAAGTGGGTGGAGGAAATCCCCACAAAGAAGGAAACCCACCAAATTGTCATCGATTTCATTCTGAATTATATCATTTGCAGATTTGGAGTACCTACCAAAATAGTTGTTGATAATGCCATGAGCTTTCGAGCTAAACCTTTGGTGGCTATGTGTCAAGAATATGGGATCAATTTAACGTATGCATCAAATTATAATCCCCAAGGTAATGGACAGGTATAATCGAGCAATAAAAATTTATTGAAAATAATCAGAAGAACCTTGGAAATAAACAAACAAAATTGGGGTGAGTAGTTGAAATTTGTTGTTTGGGCTGATAGAATCACTATTAAAAGAGCTACTAGAAAAATCCCATTTGAATTGGTATATGGAACTCAAGCTCTACTTCCTCTACATATGCAATTATCTTCTTACTAATTTATCCAACAATTAGAGGACCAGGAGGTCAATCCCTATGATGCTTGTATAAATAAAATTGTGGAATTGGATGAGAAGAGAAGAGAGTCCCACCAAAGACATGTGAAATTCAGGGAGAAATTGAAGAAGCTATTTGATAAAAATTTGAATCCAAGAGCTTTCAGTGTGGGAGATCCAGTGCTACTATGCAATAGCAAACATGAGGATAAGGGAAAGCATGGAAATTTTGATGCATTATGGATGGGCCCTTATTCTATTGACCTTTGGATTGGAGAGCACACCATTTTCCTAAAATATATAGATGGAGAATTGCTTGAGATTCCTATTAATGGCAGGAACTTGAAACATTTCCTTGACTGATTTCTCATAATCAAGACACTCACCATTGTATAGTGTACAGTCTTTTGTTTTTTCTCTGTTTTCATGTTTTTCTATTTCACTTTTTCCTGGTCCTTGGTGATCATGTTTTTTTGGTTTCTCAGTTTGTCTTGGGGGATTAGTTATTCTCTTTCAAATTTGTAAGATTTTTCTTTGACTTTGTTTCCTAATGGATTTTTGGCACATGGTCTACTCTTTTGTTCTTACGGCACTCGCAGGGAATTCGCATCTCCGATTCGGAGCTGATGTTGGTGCTTAATTTAATCTCACCGTGTTCAGTCAAAAACATCTCATTCTGTATGGTTTAAAAGTTTTATCTGTCTCCCTATATTGATACATGAAATATTCTTCTTTCATTTGGTTGCCATGATCAGTCCTTTCCTTTTGTCAAGGATCATATTAACTTGAGATATTATCTTTTGTTTCTCTGTCCATGAGAAATAATTTGTAATTTGGGCGTGAATTCAGGTTTTCCCCTTCCTTCTATTTTTTTGCAGTCATATTTCTCCTATCAAGTTTTGTACCAACATTTATGGAAACATGGTCCTTTCTGATTAGATGTGGCACGACAAATATTTTTGGTGAAAATTGCCACTTTTGTCACATTTGTAAAAAATACCAAATTGGCTCCATGGCCCTGATAACATCTAATTATTTATTCAGCAAATATGAATCGGTAGGGAAAAAGTCTTACTTTAACCCCGAAGAAGGACATGTGGAATTTTTAAAAGTTACAAGTGGGGAAGCAGGTCAGTGGAATATTTTGAAACTCTAAGGCCCACTTAAACTCAAAGCTTGGACACATGGAGGGTCGACTCTCATTTGAGGATCCACCTCTAGTACCTACCTTAGAAGTTGCGCCAAGGAGACACATGGAGGCTTCCATTGGCTCCTCTCTATACTTAAAATTTTCAAGAAACTTTATAAGGCCTGGGACACATGGAAGGGAGCCTGTGCCTATTTTGGGACTTGCCCCTGTACTTTTATTTTGAAGAAGCATCAAAGGGACATGTGGAGGTTTCCGCTGGATCCTTCCCATACTTAGACTTTTCAATAGCTGAAGAAAATTTCTCAGACCCTAGGCACATGGCACCTTCCGTTGGTCCTTAAACTCTTTCAACAAATTTTCTAGGATGAGACACGTGGTGAGCCCGCACTTGTTTAGGGTCTCCACTTTTGGGCACCATATCAAAAGTGCACCAAAGAGACATGTGGAGGCTTCTATTGGCTCCTTTTTATACTGAGACTTTTTCAAAGGCCAAAAGGAAATTTTCTTGGGCCCAAGGCATGTGGAGAGCTTGTGCTTATTTGAGGTCCTGCCTCTAAAATTCATCTTTGAAGTTGCACCAAATAAACATGTGGAAGGCCCGCGCTTGTTTGGGAACTTTACTCTGTACTTCACCTTTGCAGTTGTGCCAAGGAAACACATGAAGGTTTTTTCTGACTCCTCTTTGCACTTGGCCAACTCAAACTCACAGCGCACGTATGTGGAATAATCTGTGCATGGACATTCATTTCTAAGAGGCACAAATGCAGGCATCCATGTGAGGGAACTCATTTCTCAAGGTGTTTTCTCAAGGGTGAAAAGGATTTCTTGTTAGATCCAGCTATATAGAGCCACCTGAAAATGATTAAAGAGGGGATTTCTTAGGATGATAGAATAAAATAATGATTAAATATGGACTCGTCAAAAAGCTATGGTGTGGCATCCCAGTTATGGTTGAAGGTCTGAGAAACGTGATCAGTTCATGATTTTTCCACCTGGAAGCTTTGGGTGTAAATTTGTTAAACATCACTTTCTGAGAAAAATTGGTAACAAGAAAAGGATTCCTCAAATATTCTTATTTTTGGGGGGAAAATTTGGGATGAGTGAGAGATTTAATTGTATAAATGCAATGAGAATACTCTTGCAAAAGGTTGGGGGTTTAATTCTTACGAGAAAATTTGAAAAATATCATCTTCTTGAGAGACCATCTGAGAAACCTGTTAATCTCTTGCATTTTAGATTTGATCATGTCAACATGGTTGCGAGTGTACAACCATTGAAAATCTCTCAGACTATTCAAGAAATTTTTCCTTGCTGATAAATGTAATAGATGTCAAATTAATCTGTGTTGCTCTTGGGAAAAATTGTGTCTACTTTTATTTCAGAATGTCTTTCAAATGGTTTTGATGTTCCTTTTGCAATATTATGTTAAAATCCCTCCAAATCACACATGATCTCATCCTTGTGATAGTTTAGTGGCATTAGAAATTTCATTATGAGAAGATCCTTCATCCTGTAATGAGATAAACAATTTAAAATCACTTTACTGTCATTTTGTTGATAAAGATTGTCTATAAGCTTTTGAGTGTATCTTAGGCGTGAGGAACCAAGGGTTGTTAATGTTTAATTGAGTCTTTAGCTCAAGGATTTGTGTTAAATTCTCAAATATTGTGTGAAACCTGTTTAGATCTGGGGCTCCATTAATGAACACCTTCTAGTTGAAGGAGTATTTTGGCTATTCTGAAGATTTTTGTTGTTAAGTTGTCCAATTGTTGTAAAGGTTCTCAAAGATCTGATGAAATCAAATTCATCTTATTTAATCTCCCACAAAAAATTTCAAATAACTATGAATCTTACCTAAAGTACCTCTGTTTGTGTTGCGTATCCACAAATAAAACAATTCTACTGCCAAAATATACAGAAGCAAGCTGGTTTTTTAGTGTCTTTAGTAACCTTATCTGTGTTAAGAAAATATCTCCACTCTTTAGACGTGAAAAATCATGAGAGTTAAATTGTGGTGCATTGATCATATTTTCTCAAGGTTCCCTTGAAAATTGTGCAAAGAAGGATCTCTTCATGTCCTTCACCAACAGAGGTTACAAAATGGGTCCTCTCACCCTGGTCAAAAGGCACGACCTAAAGTAGTGAGGATAGATCAAATCCTTGATGAAGGTGATTTCCATTTCTCCAATTCCTGAGTCACAAAGAGATAGTTGAATCCCTTCCACATCTAAAAAATTACTTATGATTCATTTATCTCTAAGTTTCTTGTTAAATCTGTGATGTTTCTTGGCTTCCAAGGGAGAATCAATTTGGATACAAATAGGTCCAACAAAAGTCAAATGGTAGCGGGCCCAAATCGGTTAAGTATAAGAGTGTCAGTGGAAAGTGCTAAGTGTCTCAATGAATCACCTTCAAGGGTTGAAGCCAAGGTCCAGTCTCAAGTGAACGCGATGCCTCCATGTGTCCCAGGTCTGACAAAAGGGATAGAGCCTACCCTCAAATTGACTAAGTATAAAGAAGTGGAAAAAGCCTCCATGTGTCTCATCAGTGCAAATTCAAAGGTGTGACCCAAAGCAGAGACTCAAATGAGTGTGAGGCTTCCAATTGTCTAGGGTTCCAGAAAGGAATCAACCCAAATAGGCTAAGTATCACATATTTGCGGAAGGTACCACGTGTCAGCTCGGTGCATCTTCAAAGGTAAATCTAAAAGCGGGTCTCTCAAGCGAACATGAAGCTTCCACATGTCCCAGGTCCAAAAAGGGACAGAGTTGACAGTTGAAAATTCAAGATGGGGAAGAGTCAACAGAAGGTGCCACATGCCTCAATGGTACAAATTCAAGAGGAGTGGCTCAAGGGCCAATCTTAAGCGAGTGTGGAGATTTCATGTGTCTAACAGTTAGAAGGGGACAGACGTAACTATTTAAATTAACTAAGTATAGAAGGTTTAGAAGAAGGCACCACGTGTCAGCCCAACACAACTCCAGAGGTTAAAAATCAAATGTGCACTGAGCCTACACGTGTCCCTAGTCAGGAAAACAGCCATGACAACAAAAAGGGACTTAGCAAAAACAAAAAGGAATAGAGCAAAGCCATGGAGGCCTCCACATGTCTCTTTCTCACAACTTAAATTTTTTTTTTGAAAAGTGGTCCCCAAATGTGTGTCAGCTTTACACGTGGCCATGTTTCAAGTCAAGGCAGGTTGCTAGAGTTAGTTAAAAAAATTTGGCTTGAGGTGTATAGTGTAAAAACAAGCCGCACCTCCATTGATGCCCAGAGGAGCCACATATTAGGCATAAATTACATACAGGCTAGCAGGCCTAGGGAGGACATTTCACCCAAATGGAAAATACATATCAACGAGCTTGAAGATGGTTTTTTGGCAAAAGTGAGTTGTGGGGCTGCGGGGCATTTTGCATTTTTTGTACTTTTTTGTAAAAGGCACAAAGTGAATTTTGGGCCCGTGGACCTATTTTGCTAAACTACTTTTCACCATTTTTGTATGGATCCAACTCAAACATTCAAATGGACATATCTTTCAATCCAGTGATCAAAATTCAACAAATTTGGCACAATTAGAAAGGTCTCAACCTCGTCTGCACCATAAAAACCTGAGAATTTAATTTTGACACGGTTAGGTGGTTAATGTCATTGGGAAAATGTCTTCATGAAATTACATCATAGCAAACCCATGATTGCTAGTAACAACAAGTATCAGCTTCGATGGTGGATCCACCATTCTTCCTTCTTCAAAAGGATGAGTAGACATAGACCACTCCCAAGCCTCAAAAATTCACCATAGATTCTACAGAGGCATTGATGGCTGGTAGCTGATCTTCTAATCAGGTTCCTTCAACAAAAGGTGATCCTTATAAAATTCCTTTCACAAAAGTCATTGATATGAGTATGATGCAGCCTAGAATCTACTATATAAAACCCAGGCACGTTAGCACATCACCCAGCCTGAGATGAGCACTCACCTTTTTTGCAAGCGCACATTTTTGGAGTTTTCCAGGCCTCCTCATTTAGACTTGTTTGTGCAGGATGTTAGTTGCCTGATGAAGATACAACGATATACAGAACCATAAATTGGAGCGATAAAATATGTCCATAGATTATTCTCAACCATATCTAGATCTTGAGTATCATAAATTAAATAATAATCTATAATAAAATTCTGGTTACCTGTACAAGAACCAGTTACAATCCATTGTTTAACTTCTATGTATGAATTACAAAATGAGTACTTGACATTACATTAGTGCATCACCTTGTAATACATAGAAGCTTCTTTTCATTACAAATTCATCAACCATAAGTCATCCTGTAGCAAGATAGATCTAGTTTTTAGCAGTAGATCCTCTACAATTTATTTGTGTGCACTTGACTACTAAGGAATAGGAACCATACCTTCATATATGTTGGTGCTCAATTTGATCTCGCCCCATGTTTATCCTTGAAATTCTTCAATTTGTGGGCTCTGTCATTTTTTCTATCTCCCCGTATTGATGCTATGAAAAATGCTGTACCCTCCATTTGGTTTCCATGATCAGTCCCTTCCTTTGGTCGAGGATCACTTTAAATCCAATGTTTGTTTTCCATTCCTCTATCCATGTGAAAATATTTGTAACTTGGGCATAAAATTAGGTTTTTTCCCTTCCTTCTGTTTTTCCACAGTCACGTTTTGTTTTCCCCATCAATTTTTGTCCTAATATATGTGGAAACGTGATTAGATGTGGCTTGGAGGATCAAATTTGGGCCTTATATCATTTCCAAATTCTCTGTCTCGAAAGAAAGATTCATTTTCGGGCTCAAATGGTGATTTTCCTACATTTTATGGTTTGATGGGTGTCTTTTTCCCTGTCAAATTTACATCTTAGCATCTATGGAAATGTGGCCCTTTCTAGTTGGATGTAGCTCAGCGAGGAACTTTGAAACTCTAAGGCTCATTTCAACTCAAAAAATTGTCCACGTGGAGGGCAGGGACTCATCTGAAAATTCACCTTTTGGTTTGACCATGGAGTTGTTTCAAGGAGACACGTGGAGGTTTCCCCTGCCTTGCCCAAACTTAGAATTTTTTTCATGTGGCCAGTGTAGCCTTGGCAGACCATGGAAACATGGAGGGCTAGTACTCATTTGAGGATCATCCTCAAGGTCCCACCTTAAAAATTGTGACATAGAGACACATGGAAGCTTCCGCCAGCTTTGCTCTATACTTAAAACTTTTCAAAGCAATTTTCTAAGGCCTGGGACAAGTGGAGGGACCATGCCTATTTGGGGACTGGCCCCTAAATTTTATTTTGAAGAAGGACCAGGAGGACACTTGGAGGCTTTCGCTCCCTTTTCCCTTGCTTAGAATTTTCAATGGCCAAGGAAAATAGTCTCTGACCCCAGACACATGGCGCCTTTCGTTGACCCTTCAACTTTCTTAATAACTCTGTTGGATTAAGACACTTAATGAGCCCACGCTTGCTTGGGGTTTCCCCTTTTGGGGACCATCTCAAAATATGTCATTGATACACGTGGAAGCTTCTGCTGGCTCCCTTTTTATTGAGACTTTTTCCAAGGCCAAAATGATGGAGGTTGTAGGTGCAAAGGATGAAAAAGGTGTTGTCTCGAGGGTGAAAAGGATTACCTATCAGATCCAAATGTGTAGTGCCTCTGGAAAATGATTAAAAATGGGATTTATCGCATGAAAAAATCATAATTATTAAAGGGACTATCAAAAAGGTTATGGCATGGCAAACTAGTCATTAGTCAAGGGTCTGAGAAACATGATAAATTCACAATTGGTCCACCTGGCAACATTTAGATGTGAATTTGTTAAATGTCACTTTCTAAGAAAAATTGATAACAAGAAAAGGTCCCTAGAATATTCTTCTCTTTTGGGGGGAAAATTGAGTGAGTAAAATGTATAAATGCAATGAGAATACTCTTGCAAAGGGTCAGGGGTTGAGTCCTTAAGATAAAATTTGAGAAAATTTGTCTTCCTGAGAGACCAATCCGAGATAACTTGTTAATTTATTTTGTGTTAGATTTTGTATCATGTCAAGTTCATTACAGATGTATAGCCATTGATGAGAACTAAGATTTTTCTGGAAGCTTTCCCTTGTTGATGAATTTAATAAATTTTGAAATTAATTTGTGTTAATCTTGGAGAAATTAGTGTCTGCATTTTTTCAGAATGTCTACAAGTAGTTTTTCTTATCCATATTATAATCTTACATTGAAATCTATGTGAAATCACATAGGATCTCATCCCTATGACAGTTTAATGGCATTTACAATTTCATTTCAAGAAGATCATTCATCTTGTGATGAGATAAACAATTTAAAATCACTTCATTGTCACTTGTTGATAAATATTTTTTGTAAGTCTTTGGGTGTACCTTAGGCATGATTGATAAGAGATTTTGGTGTTTAATTGATCATTTTAACTCAAGCCTTCATGTTAGATTCTCAAATATTGTGTGAAAACATGTTGATCTAGGCCTCCATTGAAGCACACCTTCATGTTGAAGGAACATCTTAACTATTCTAAAGATTTTTGTTCTTGAGTTGTCCATTGTTGTAAAGTTTCTCAAATATCTAGTATAATAAAATTTATCCTACTCAATCTACTACCAAAATCATTCAAAAACCATGAATCCATCCTGAACTACCCCTGTTTTCCCTGTTTATAAACAAAGGAACAAAATCTATTATCTAAAATATGTAGAATAATCAAGATTTAATAATGTCTTCAGTAACCTTAGCCTTGCTTTGAAAGTATCTCCATCTTTTAGAAGTGACATCTCTTGAGAGTTAAATTATGGAGTATTGACTGTACTTTCCCAAGGTTTTATTCATAAAATTTTTACAAAAGAAGGATATCTCCATCTACTTAATTATAGTCACTTTTGCACCCACTAAAAACAAGTTAACCTCATGCACGTTGGCCTATCACCCAGTGGGCACTGGGTGCTCACCTGAGGCACACGAGAGGGAGCCGAGTCTCTCTTTTATGTGAGTCTAGTGGAAGGTATAGCTCTTGATTCTGACTTAGTTATTTAATAGACATGAAGGGATATAGAGCTCAATATAGCTTCTACACCCCTTCAATTATAATAGAACCAAAGCGCGCAATAGAAATAATAGAACTAAGAGTTGTACATCTACTACTATACTTAACCATTTAAGCACAATTCACAATTATCTAAGAACAAAAGTGTAATAATAATATGCAGATAATATAGAGAAAGAGTCTTGATACATTTGTCACAGAAACCTTATAATATTCATTCATAGTGTTTACTTATAAAATATTAAGGAGGAAAAAATTAGTCATGTGCGATATGTGGATCCATACATGTAGTCTCACAAGTCAAAAAAAATCATTCCCCATTACATCCTTACTTGAATTATGTACCCATTTTCATCCCATAGTTCTCACAGTAATCCCACAGAGCTCCACTACCTCATTTTCTTCTCTCTTTCTTTTCCAAGGGTGCGCACATAAATAGGCCTTTGAGCTCTAACAAACTCCTCTGTAGCCTCAGATCTAGCCCCAAGTGTCAAGGTATGGGTCACCCTGGGTGCATGCCTCTTTGTGTCATGATTAACTTTTTGGATCTTTATATAGTAAGGTATATTCCTTCTAGGACACCCTGTCGCCAGGACGGAACCTTATCCAAATGGAACATGTTCTTCATGTGTTATGTCCCAAAGGCCAAAAATGGCTAAGGCCTGAATTGTTCTTCGCGTGGCTCGCACGTCCTGGGTTCTTCAAGAAGCCTTTTGAACTCTGCCTTGAGCACCTATACTTGCATGCTTTCTCATGTCTTGTGCATCTACACACCCTTAAGATTTGGAAGCTAAAATTAGGGGCCCAACATTACCCCACACTTCACCTGTTCTCTGCCCTCAAGAACCTTCTCAAAGAATACAGTACAAAATAATGCAATGCCTTACCTTGGAAAAGAATGGGGGGGAAAGAATAAAGAAAGGGGAAGAGAAATAATAGGGGGAAAAATTCCTAAAGAAGAAGGAGGGGAAAGTTTTGCTGGAGGTCGGCCTACAGTGTACTCCAAGTGTTGACTTCCTTCTATGCTTTAATGCATATTTCACCAACCAAGGTGCTCACCTCGTCGTAAGTTAGCCCCTCCCCTTGTGTGGTAATTTTTTCTACCACAGTCTCCAATTCTTTAGCGAGGTCCTTCAGGGCATCCATATTCCTTGTAATGACCTTGTAGAGCTCTTTTAGCTGAGTTTTGATTGAGACTCGCCAGTTCTCAATGGTTTCAGATTTCTTCTCTACCTCGGCCATGATCCTTTCCCACTCGGCTCTATTTCCCTTATTATTTTCTCTGAATTCCTTCAACTCAGCCTCGTCGCTGGCAAGAAGTATGCTTGTCACTTTTTCTTGATCTGTGTAGTGGTCGTAAGCGACCCCTACAGTTTGTGCGGCTGTTTTTACATCGGCGAGCACCTTGTTGTATTCGGCCATGAGCATGATGACCTTCAACTTGTCTTCTTTCTCCAGTTTGCCGCTACCTCTTCTTATGACTCTAAAGCCAAGGGCTACCTCTCCATGGTGAGGATCCGAGTCAAGTCCTCTAGGCACTCTAGGGAGGATCTATACTTTTGCGCAGGAGGGTTAAGGTCTGGGTGCTTCGTGATAATCGATTGGGAGATGAGCTCCACCTTCTTGGAAACTTCATCCACCATGGCCTTTTCCTCCTGAAGCTCCCTCTGTAGTTGCATGCTGATTAATAGCTCCAGGCTGAGATCCTTTGTTAGCTTCACCACTTCTTCCTTCCTTTTCTCCAATTGGTCCTCCAAGGCTCTAACCCTGTCATTTCTACCAAAGAGCCTAGCCTTCATTTCCAATGAGACTTTGTTCAGCACATTGTACACTTACTCATCCAATAGTTGTTACGTGTTTATAATGGGGTTGTCCCCCTTTCCTTCGGACAGCTTCAATACCGCTCCCTGGTTAATTTCGAATTTAGTCTCATTGAGGTGGGAGTTGAATGCCCAAGATAATATTTTCCTTGTTCGCGGGTATCCTCCCTTAGGGTCAAAGGACTCTATGGCGGTGAGCTCCTTGGTGGGCATGGTACTTTGGAAATGCACATGAAAAACTTTGTTGGGGTCATCAATGTAACTCATCGTTGTCCTTCCCCCTTCCACACATTTACTTCCCATGCACATGCCCTTGGGAACAGTTACCAAGAGAGTTGGTCCTTTTGTGCTACTTCCACTCTTCTCCCTCTGTTCCTTCTTGAACTCGCCGAGCACAAGGTCCACGTTGTGCCCCAACTCTTCATTGACCAAGGCATCAATTATATTTTCTACCTCTCTTTTTAGCTTCTCATCCACCTCCTCTTGAGTGAGCTTGGGCACATATGGTTCCTTGGTACTAGCCCCTTCGCTCCCCTCTTTTCCGTGTGTGCCTTCCTCTCTTCAGGAATCTTTCCTCCTTATAAAAATCAAGGCATCATTTACATTCTCAGCCTCCTCTCCTTCTGAGTCATGGATATTAATTGGCTCTTGATCCACCTCCTGCTCCTCCCCTTCATCTTCATCCCTTTCGCCTACATAGGCATTCAGGTCGTTCATATCTTCAGACCCTTGTTCCTCCGTTCTTTGTTCTTCTTCTCTGGCTGAAAATTCTAGAGTGGGTGATGCTATCTTTTCTTCATCTGAAGGTTCTTCAGGGGATGGTGGCTTCATAGGCTCCGGGGTCTTTTCCTTGACCACCATTCTTCTCTTCTTCTGGACATAGGTACTCAGCCCCGCAGTACCTACATCCTGCCTCCCCACCACCCCTTGTTCTTCCTCTTCTTCTTCTTTCTCCTTGTGCTTTAGTGCTGGCTTCTTCCTTCCCATGGGGTCGTCTGGGATGGATATTTCATTTTCTACGTATGCACCCTTCTCAAACTTTGGCCTTATGCGTAGGTAAATTCTGGCAACAGCACTCTCATAAATTGGTAATGTCATTGGCCTTACGATGTGCACGTCCTGCGACACATACCTTTCAACATAGGTGCACTTTCCTAGATAGACCAGATTCTTCCTCATCTCTCTGTGTTCACTATCAAGGGTGGATAGGTTGAGTCTTAACTTCTTCAACTCCTTATATCTGTTTACCCCTGCCTGGAAGAATTGGGCAGTAAATGAGAAGGGGAGTTTGCACCAGGGACTCCAACTGCCATCCACCAAGATAAATCTACCAATGCAGAAGTGTTGGTACACCACGAACTCTACTTCTCCTTCAATCCTCGTAGGGAGTAGCTCTAGGATCCGCCATTCTATTTGAATGCGTTCCTAAGGTGCGTATACCATTTATCCAAGCATGCCTTGTGCAACCCCATCATTGACTCACAAGTATATTTCTAGAACCTGTCTGTGGGTGAAGGGTCTTCATTGGGGTACTCCCATACAAACTTATCAGATGCATCTGGCACCCTAATTTCTGAGAACACAATGGTTAGTAGAATGTTCCCAAACAATATCTTTCCTCTGTCCTCCGTGCTACTTATAATATCATCTACTATGTACTGGGAGATATTGTACATGGTTCCTTTCGCGACCTTTCTGCAAACATTCAACAAGGGCTTGCTCACCTGGGTCCACCTCTCTTGTCCATTTAGCTTGGAAACGAGGTGTACAACCATTTTCATCACCAGATCACTGATATCCGCGATGCCGTAGTACCTCGATCCCTTCTTATAATCTTGGGATGCAATAGTTTCCTTTATTACCTCCTTATCTTGGAGGTTGTCTAGGATTTCATCCCCTTTAAAGCTTAGGCCTATAAAGTGTGAGATTATTTGTGGGGTTATGTACATCTTACACCCTGCGAAGTAGAAGAAATCTTTGTGCACACATGTCATTAGCCATTGGTACAGAAACTCAGGCTTTCCGAAGTAGGGCAACTCATAAAGCTGGAGAAGCCCTACCTTCTCCATTTTCACCTTGACTACATTGTTGTAAATCAGCATCCCGTAAGGTGTTCATTTGTTTGTGGGGCACACCAGCTCCAGTGCCATTTCCTTCACAATTATACTCAACTGATGATATAATCGATCATGGTCATATGTCTAATGTGGGATTCCCACTCTTGCCCTAGCAAAATCCCATCCGGGTATTGCATCTCTAAGTACCATTCCTCATTAGTATCCAAGGGGATTTAATCTTCTCTCTTATTTCCTTTTCCCTTCCCCTTTCCTTCCTTGGATTATACTATAGGCTTATCAACTAGTTTCATGGCCATCATTTTAACCTTTTCTTTCATTCCTTGGTTTCCTTTGAGTTTTCTGAGAGTTTTCTTCGCGTACCCCATGCCTTAGGGTACAAACCCTAATTTCTTATTTCCCTCTTTCGATCACGACATTATTTCACAACACACCCGTAAATCACTTTATGCTCTGGTTTGTAGATCAACTGGACTGATTGCACGCAAGTTTATGAGATTCTCCTTCGCATGAGTTAGCTCTCGAACCCTAGCTCTTGAAAGAAAATTGTTCTCCTTGTTTTCACAAAGTAAAATAATGAACTTACCATCCTTGTATTTTTAGTTTTTCCCACTTTTATGCATTAAAGGCTAGGATACCTACCACTATATGGCAATATTTAATGTGGCATTTTCAAGGAAACCCAACTTCAGTGCTTTTCCTTGTGCGCCTAATCATTGCACAAAACATTTTTCAACCGCTTCCAATCCTTGTACGAAACGTTTTTCACCCACACCCAATCCTTGCACGAAACATTTTTCACCCACACCCAATCCTTGTGTGAAATGTTTTTCAACCTTCTGGTGTGTAGATAATCCATCTTGATAGAATACTTTTACGCATGTGTTACTAGCGCTAAAGGCACCTCTTCCATCCTCATGATTCTTACTTTCACCTACCTCATGTTTTTCTACTTTTTCTCCTTTGTACGTGGATTTCCAATGGAACCCTATTTTGTCATCCATCTACCTTCCTAATGCATCTTTTCAATAGGGCCAGTTCGAACGGTCTACCAACTCAATCTTCCTGTAGAATAACTTCATGCCTCTCTTCATCACCTCACCCCACACTAAATCTATGTGTGGTCCTTTGCGCAATCATAAGTTTAAAAATTAATAAGGTTACCGGTGCCCAAGGTGTAAAACAATACAAGAAAGGAAAATCATAAAATGAAAATCTATACTAACTGACATAACTACCTTATTTACAAACACCAAGAAGCATTATTTATAGTAGGGCTTCAGCCTACTCCCATTGAAGTGTCTAGGTAATTTTGTTCCATCCAGTGCTTATAGCTGGCACGCACCTAAATCAAGGATGTATGAAATTACATAAGGACCCAACCAATGCACCTTCAACTTTCCAGGATGGCATAGAAATTTAGAATCATATAACAATACCATCTGGCCAACCTCAAACTGTTTATTTTTAATGTGGCAGTCGTGCCATGCCTTTTGTTTAGCTTTTTCAATTGTTTAGCTCCATCTTGTTAGTGAGTTCCTTTCATCTAACTTTATTAACTCATCAATTATCTATTCCAGTGCTTATTCATCATCCAACCCTCCTGTGCGTGCTATACACAGTGATGGTAGCATAAATTCAACCGGTAAAACAGCCTCTATTCCAAACACCAGTTGAAATGGTGTGGCCTTGTTCAACCTTTTATACGTTGTTCGGTATGCCCAAAGGACTGTTGACACCTTGTCATCCCAATCCTACCTTCCTACGTCACATATCTTAGTCAATGTGTGACTAAGGATTTTTTTGAATGCCTCTGTAGTCCCATTTGCCTAAGGGTGATAAGGGGTAGTCTTGTGATGGGCTACCATGAATTCTGCCAATAGGATCCTGATTGTTTCATTTAAGAAGTGAGTGCCCCTATCACTTGTTAAACTTAATGGGCACCCATACCTATTGATAATGTTCTCCCAAAAAAATTTAGTAGCCGTGGCTACAGTGCAATCCCTAGTGAGTGCGGCCTCTACCCACCTTGTCAGATAATTAGTACAGGTAATAATATACTGTGAGTTAGTCCTTCGCGTAGCTGGCGAGATTGGTCTGACAAAATATATTGTCAATTTTTCAAAATGTTCCACACTAGCGATGGGGTGCAAGGGCATCTTGTCCCTTTTTCATGTATTCCAAGGCATTGGCAGTGGTCACAGGCCTTGCAAAACTCAATACAATCTTGGTGAATCATTTCCCACCATAGTCCAATGACTAGGATCTTAAGCGCAGTTGCATTCCCTGCATAGTGTCCTTTGGAAATCCCACTATGGGCTTATTCTATTATAGCTATGCATTCATGTTCTAGTACACATTGGTGCACAACCTCATCGGGGCCCATTTTATATAAATTCCCATTGATCAACATGAAGGGTGTTACGAGTATGGTTAACCTTTTCCTTTCCAGAGCATTCATCCCTTTGGGTGCCACACCTTCCTTGAGAAAGATAACAATGTCTTCTAGTTCTAAGGGTGTGCGTCATAATCTGAATAGTTGTGCATCCAACATGGTTTCCTCGATACTCTGTGCATCCTCTCCCAAATCAATCCTTGATAAATGATCTGGCCCATAATTGTTCTTTCCCGGTTTTACCACCACTTTGAATTCAAATTCCTGAAATAGAAGAACCCAACGGAATATGTGCCGTTACAACACTACTTTTTTTACCAGATACTTCAAGGCCATATGGTCAGTGTAGAATATGAAAGGAGTTGCCAGCAGATATTGCCTAAATTTTTGGAGCGCGTAGATCATTGACAATACCTCGCGCTCAGTCGTTGTATAATTCTATTCTGTTGGTGTCAACTTCCTACTTAAAAATCACAAAGGATGATCAACAATCCCCTCTCCTAGTTGAGAAAGAATGGCTCCTATTGTTGTACCAGAGGCATCCACGTGGACATGGAAAGGTTTATCCCATGATGGGAATCATAGAATAGGTGTGGTGATAAGCCTTTCTTTTAGAGTGTCAAATGCCCTCTGCTGCACCTCTCCCCACTGAAAGGAACTCTTGTGTCTGAGAAATATTTCCAAAGGCATGGTGATCTTGGCATATCCCTTAATGAACTTTCTATAGTACCCAGTGTGTCCAAGAAATCCACGCATGGTGCTCTGGCTGGTAGGCTCCCCTAATCCCACAATAACAACAACCTTCGCGAGATCTACTAGTAAGCCCTCTTTACATATGATATTCCCCAACAAAATTCCAAAAGGAGTTGCAAAGATACATTTCTTAATGTTGAGGGAGATCCTCAACTACCGAAATCTTTCAAACATCAACCTTAAGTTATCACAATGGTCCCTGACCAATCCATACACTGTCCAATCATCCAAATATACCTGAAGAAACTTATGGATGAAGTCCTTAAATGCTTGTACCACAATGCGTGAGAATACAGTGGGTGCATTCTTCAGCCCAAAGGGCATGACCGTATATGCAAAACTTCCCCACTCGGTGGTGAAATTTGTCTTATCTTGGTCTTCCTTGGCAATCCTTACTTGGTGATATCCTGAGAATCCATCTGTAAAGGAATAGACCTCACACCCAGCAACTCCTTCCAAAATATCTTCAGTAAAGGGGGTGGGAAAAGGATCTATGATACAAATAGCATTTAATTCCCTGTAATCCACACATATCCTAATCCACCCATCCTTCTTTATGATAATCACCATTGGACTTATCCACTCTGATTCCTCCATAGCCTCAATGATACCGGATGCTATCATCTTGTCTAGTTCTTCTTTAACCCTTACGTGCATGTTGGGATTCATCTTGTAAGGCCTCTTCCTGACCGGGCATGCACCATCTTTCAACCTTATCCTCATTTCCCCCAATGAATGGTGGATTCCTTTCAACTCATGGTATCCGCGTGGGAATAAATCCTCAAATTCACGTAAGAGATCGATGATCTTTGATACTTCCTTTTCTGACCAATAGTCCCCAATGATAGCCTCCTTAGGTTCCTCTTCCGAGCCGATGTTAACTTTATTGGTTTTGAGTGGTTCATGATACGTGCACACACATGCATCCACACTATTAACTACTTCACACACCCCAACTGAATGGTTGACATTCAGGCTCTCTATCTCTTCTCCATCAACAAGGTATACCATCTTTCCTTTCTCCCTTTCAGCACACGCGCACTCAAATTGTATGTCTTCTAGTTCTTCCTCTTCGAACCGCGCTTCTAAACTAGGTCCACCGAGTAAGTTTACTAACCTATCTTTTGCCATGGTGCAATCCCCTAGAGTGAGGTGCTTGATAGTCTGCAACGACTCATCAACTGGTTGCTTGGTACTTCAGTACTCGAATGTGTGGACCAAGTCTGTCACTAATTCCTGCCAACTTCCCATTTGGTGGTGTGTTTCAGAATGGATATACCACATGCACGCACAACCTTGTAGTGTCGAATACAGCTTATGCACCCAAAGAGAGGGTGGTAAAGCTTTCGCACCTTCTCCCTAGACCCTCTCACATGCCTAGATGTGGGAAGAGGTGGGTCCATTGCCATTGTAATCCTAAATAGTGGTGGGTACGTTGTTTTTTGAGAATTGGATAGTAAGCATAATTCAAACTTCACGCCATTCCAAAAAAACTTCACTATGCACGATCCACCACCTTGCTGATGTGCCGATCAAAACATAACCTAGCATACTTCGCCACTTGTCCTCCCTCCAGTGAGCTTCCATCTCTCTAAAAAATACCTCAGGGTATGCATCCCCAGAATAATTTATTATTGTCTTCCCTCCTAGGCACCGAACTATATGTGCCATTGTTACCTTGGTTACTGATCCTTTCAGATGTCACCCAATCAATTCATAAGTCCCATGCCTAATTACTGCATGTATACTGTAGTATCACTGACAGATTATGCATCATCAAACTAGATGACTCCTTCTGTAGGGTGGATGGTCTCTGGATCTCTTATGGAGCGCACATATATTTTATCCAGGAATTCCTCCCCAAGGGGTTCAATATAGGGGGTGGACTTCCCATCAACTAGCAGTATAACTACCCGCTCTTCCTTGTTTTCAAATCTTATGTACCCCTTGTTAAACTAGAGATCTGCATTATTCTTATAACACCACAGGCACCAAAGTAGAGATGGGAAATTATCTACCTCGGAAAGTGCCAAGAATTCAAAATCCCCAGTAAACCTAGTCCCCTGAATAGTAATGGTTGCATCCTTCAAGACACCTAACGGCATCACCTTTATCTTATTTTCCATATACAACACATTTGAAGATGGATGTAATGCAGTCCTTCCCATTTGATTCCAAGCATCTAGAAAGAGAACATTAACCTCTACTCCTATGTCAATGAGGATGTTGCTAAGGAACCATCCATCCACTACTGCATTTAGGGTAATCTCTTGGTCATAATCAAGGATGTAAGGTGGAAGGTTTGCACGCAGGATCTACCTTTCGTGTTCTTCCCCAGTGCATGGAACCTTTTCTCTCAACCATGCCCCTAGCAGGGGAATAATATTCTCCTACCTCAGCAGTTTACACACCTCCTTAACCTCATCCAAGTCATCCCTTGGTGCTTCCACTGGCCTCCTTTGCTCATATTTTCTAGTCTTCTCTTTTAAGCATTAGATCTCCCCTTGTAAACTTTGAATTACGTCCATGGTTTCCTGGTAGACTTCTTTCTGGTGAGCCAGGTTTGGATACTTCCCATGTACTACTTCTTCTCTCAAAACCAGAGGTCTCTGCCTAGGTGCTTCTTTTACGCGTGTGGATTCCACCCTCATTGTTACCATAATAGGCTCTAGTTCTGATTCATGTATTACTCGTGGAAGCCACTGTGTGTCAACCTTCTTAATACTCACCATGGAAGCACCCTTATCCTTCTGTTACTACTGACTCATATATTCATAAAACTCTAGGAATTCTTCATACTTATGTTTCTTTCCACACCAGGAGCATTGTAAAATATCTAGACATTCACGCTTATAATGGTCTATGGCTCCATAATTAAAACACGTCCCACGTGGGAACTCACTTCTTCCTCCGTGGTTACCACAACCACGAAATCCTCCACATGAAACCCTCTTCCACATGCATCTCCATCTCTACGCTCCTCATACCGACGTTCATCTCCTTTGGAACTGCTGGCAATGCCAGTCTGGTGCACACCAAGATCAATTGCCTCATGAATCTGGTCAATCAATCTACAATCCTTGGTGTCATGAGTGGTTGAGGTACATATTTTTCAATAACAAGATACATTTTTGTGGATCGTGCACTGCAACAGGGGGCACCTACTTGCATCATGGTCCTCATGACATATCTCATCGTTTACTACCATGGTGTGTACCACCTTCTGAGTACATATCCCACCATTATCCTTTATGTGTCCTTCCACATTACAATCCGTGCACCACATTCCTCCATAAATCTTTGGAACTGTGTTGGCAGAAAATTTCTCTAATTACTTAGCCATGGCAGTAATCTGAGCCTCCATAAATGGGCTAACACCAGTGTCAACACTACCAACTGCTTCAGCACGTAAATCAGCTTCCAATGCTTCACGTGGGTCTGTGAACGTTTTATGAGATAAGGCCCTCCTAAAGGGTGTGATCAATCCTCTGAAAAACCACTAAGCATGTTGTGAAGGGTGGATATCATAAGATAGCTTAGACAAAAGAGTTTTAAAGCATGCATCGTATTCCTACACGCTCTCTACCATTCCCTGCTGGATTTCTTTGAGAGAGATAATGCTCTTCTAGTTCAAACTCAGGTATGTGGAATTCCACCAAGAATGCATTTCTCAGTGTGGTATAATCCACAATAGTCTGATGAGGGTCATACTTTCTATACCAACTATGCACATGTCCTTGCAAGGTCATCAC
The DNA here is from genome assembly GCA_019776745.2 of Taxus chinensis. Taxonomy (NCBI): domain Eukaryota; kingdom Viridiplantae; phylum Streptophyta; class Pinopsida; order Cupressales; family Taxaceae; genus Taxus; species Taxus chinensis. The sequence goes on along the minus strand of CM034153.1, from coordinate 119,416,576 downwards.
AAATTGACTGGCCTTTTGATCCTGGGTCATGATTCCCTTTGCGCACCATAGCAGCTCGCACTTATGCACATGCTCTGTGGCATCTTCTATTCCACTGTAATCTCTCAAGTGTAGAGACATCTCGAAAAAGACTTGAGGAGGTGGCTGAGGCCCTTGCCCTCCCGATCCAGTCCCTTGGTTTCCTCTGGTGTTTCCTCCTCCGTCGGATCCACTAGATCCTGAGCCACCAGCTCCACCACTTCCACCTCCAGATCCTCCTGTGTTAGGTACAGGGCCTGTGTTTATCATGCTAAGCACTCCCGTCATCCCACTAAATTGTGCACTGAAATTTTGTGAACTAGTACCACTCCCAGTCGTAGTTCCTCCACCACTTCCCAACGTGCTTCCAAAACTAGTCATATATGTGCCTTGTCCAAACATTCCACCAAATACCAGAATAGTGTGTGAAGCCATAGAAGTCCCAAATGAGAAATTGTATGTTCTAGGTGCCGATAGGTTGCTTCCACCAATATCAAATGGATCAACTATACTCTTCCCTCGTTCAAACAAACCAAGCACCAAGGTCTGGTTGTTAGGTGGGTTCAAATGTGTGCCAACGAATCTTCTCTCTCTACGTGATGGACTCTCATCACATGTCATAAGGTTGTCTCTTCCATACTTACCAAGATGGGGTTCCACAGACTGTTTGGATACCACATCCTCCACGTGAACCTCAACTCCTTTCCCCCATTTCTGGCTCCATAACCCACTTGTAACCCCACACTATCCATCGATCTCCTTTTCATGTGCTTCGTTATACTTGAGCCACCTCTCCTCCCTTTCCTGTTCAGTCGTCAGATCAACCATCCTTCCCCAACCTGGCTTCCTCGCCTAGCGCTCAGGGTGGTTTAGCCGGCCATAGGGAATGCCTCTAAGCCCATGGTTACCATCAAGATTTTGATTGCAAGGGGAATAACATGCAAAAATGATCCCCTGGGCTCTCACAAGAACTCAAACTCAGCAACCTTTCGACAGGAATATGTGGAAATGGCATATTCTAGAGTGCAGCTAGTCAGTATTCCCTTCCACCAATGGTCTATAGCACGGGTCCACTTTAGATCAGCATCTTGCAGGTTCTGATATGTTTCTTGGGTCCAAGGGTATGATCTATAATGCCACCCGATCTAGATGTATAAGCCGAGAGCCATTCGAATAACTCTACTGGGAAACAACAGAAGAAGGTTTCGTACAACTCATGGTAAAGAGTGTCTTCCACCCATCTTCATGTATCAAACCCAGATCCGGTACTAAATCTCTGAGTGAATTCAACTTCCATGATTTTAAACCAATCTTCAACACCTTCAAGTGTTAAGCATTCTGTCCTCACTTTTTATAGAGATCATGATATATGCCATGTTCCACTACAACTTCGAAAAGAGGTCCCGATAACAGAACCAAGATGTAGTGACTTTTGCACCCACTAAAAAGAAGGGAACCTCATGTGTGAAAGCCTATCACCCAGTGGGCACTGGGTGCTCACCCGAGGAGTGTGAGACAGAGCCAAGTCTCACTTTTATGCTATTCTAGTGGAAGGCATAGCTCATGATTATGACTTAGTGATTTAATAGACATGAAGGGCTATAGAGCTCAGGACAACTTCTACACCCCTTCAGTCATAATAGAACCAAAGCGCGCAAAAGAAATAATAGAACTAAGAGTTGTACATCTACTACTATACTTAACCATTTAAGCAAGATTCACGATTATCTAAGAACAGAAGTGCAATAATAATATGTAGATAATACAGAGAAAAATTCTTGATACATTTGTCACGGAAACCTTATCACATTCATTCATAGCATTTACTTATAAAAGATTACAGGAGGTAGACCATAGTCATGTGCATATGTGGATCTATACATGTATTCTCACAAGTTAAAAAAATTCATTCCCCATTTCGCCTTTACATCCTTACTTGAATTCTATACCCATTTTCATCCCATAGTTCTCACAGTAATCCTGCAGAGCTCCACTACCTCATTTTTGTCTCTCTTTCTTTGACAAGGGCACGCATATAAATTGGCCTCTGAGCTCTAACAAACTCCTCTACAGCCTCAGATTTGGCCCCAAGTGTCAAGGTGTGGGTCACCACGGGCACATGCCCCTGCGTGTCATGATTTACTTTTTGGATCTTTCTATCACAAGGTATATTCCTTCAAGGAAACCCTGTCATCAAGCTGGAACCTTATCCGAATGAAACACATTCTTCATGTGTTTTTTCCTAAAGGCAAAAAATGGCTAAGTCCATAATTTTTCTTCACGTAGTACATGCATCCTGGGTTTTTTAAGAAGCCGTTCAAACTCTACCTTGCGCACCTATACTTGCACACTTTCTCCTACCATGTGTGCCTACGTGCCCTTAAGATTTAGAAGCTAAAATTAGGGGCCCAACATTCATCAAACAGAGGTTACACTATGGGTCCTCTCACCTTGGTTGAAAGGAATGACCTAAAGTAGTGAAGATAGGTCAAATCCTCTTGAAGGCACTATCCATATCTCCATAAATCTAAGTGATAAAGGGCCAGTTAGATCTCATCCTTAGCTACAAAATGACATACATCATGATCTATCTATCTCTAAGCTCTGTGCCAAATCTATGATGCCAACCAAATTGAAAAGGAGAACAAATTTGGATAGCAATAGCAGTGGCACCATTACCGGGGACTCTCTAAAGTATTTAAACAAATGCAGTACATACAGACCCTAGTAATGCTTCTTAAAAAAAATTAAGTGCAAATACATTCTTGAAACATCATTCTCTATTTAGATCTGTAATAATTGTTCAAAGTTGTTAGTTTTGAGTGCAATATTTCCAGCTTATATAGTTATTGCACTAAATTTTGTATCATCATTGACAAATTTGGGTAGAAGAAGAGAAGATCTTGTAAGCTTTGCATGAATCTGGTATTGACAGAAATTTGATAGGTCTTTTATAGTGCATTTTCACAAACTAAGGTGAAAATTCTTAGTGGAGACTTTGTGTTGTTTAAATTCTTAATAAATACCAGTGTCTTAACATATATCAAGTAAGATTTGTCATTAATCTCAGAAAATATGGAAGGAAGAATATTTGTCTTCACTAGGGACCCTAGTAGAAGGTTGTTTCAAGAGTTAGGAAAGTATAATTTAGAAGGAAGAAGAATTTGGAAGGTTTTTGGGGATCAAGCATAAAGAAAAGAGATCTCCATTGATGAAACTGATTAGCATGTGATTGAAGATTGCAATACTTCCTCAAGTTCTTTTGAATTAGGTAGTCTCTTTGTTGAATTGAATTCTCTATCTGGAAAGGGTCATTCTTTTGTATTTGAAACATTTACTTCTCAATCTTCCCTGGTATTTTCCAAATCTAATAGATTTTTCCAAGAAACAAAGCCTTTAGAGGGAAGGCATTTTGAAAATTACATCCCTATACCACATAGACCTCTCACTCCTCATCATTTTGCATCTCCTCCAAGGTCACCTCCTCAAAATAATATGGCTCAGCGTCCACCCAGACCTCCATTTATTGTGAATATTTTTGGTCCCATCGATTTTAGAGGTATGGCTAGCTATCCAAATGTTGTGGCACAAGATGTAAGAAATAGATTGCCTAAGTTTCAAGGAAATAATGTAATCACTGTTGATCTCACTTGAAGCTCTTTGTCAATATGATAGCGGAATTTGAAATAGAATTTGAGGATTTATACATTAAATTGTTTATCCATACTCTAAAAGAAGATGCAAGGGACTATTAAAAATCTTTTCCAGATAATTCCATTGATTCTTGGACTGAGATGAAGAATGCTTTTAAAATGCAGTATAGTGATAAAACAGACCCTAGGTTTCTTTTTTCAGAATTTGAAAATATAAAAAAGAATCCTAATGAATTAGTGTATGATTTCAATACAAGATTTAACAAAACATTGAGAGGAATTCCTATTAATTTGATTCCATGTGATGAATCATGTTTGATAAAGTATTCAGATGCATTTGATAAGAAAGTTGCTTACTATTTGAGGGATAAGAACCTTGGAACTTTGAGGCAGGCCTTTACCATGAATTTGCAAATTGAGAATAACATTAAAGCAGTTGGGAAACCTCCTAAGAGGGAGGGTGTTAAACTGATTAACCTAGAGAAGCCTCAATCAACTAAGACTATGGATCTTGATGAATTTGTAAAGACTTTGGTTGGAGTTGTCAAAGAAATCTCTTACAAGCTAGTTAAGGTAGAGAAAGGAATTAGACAAGGTTCTCAAGGTCAGCATCGGCAACAAGGACAAGACAGATTTCTAAATCATCCTACAAATGATTAGATATTTGATGACAGAGGTAAAGGACCCATGGGAGCTAGACAACCCCAAGCTAGGTAAAATAGAGTAGTGTCTGATCCTCTAAATGCCAGAGTTGTTGTTGTTGAAGAGACAAATGAAATTGATTGGTGTGACAAATGTTTCTTACCCCACCTATCATGTGAAGTAGATCAGAAAGTTGAAGAAGCTAATGATGATGATAACATTGATGATGATGCATGCATGGTGAATTGCTCTATAATGTCACTGCAGGGAGAAAATTCAACTGAAGTAATAAGTGCAAGAATTGCTGCAAGTTTTTAGGATTGCATTCATTGGGTACCTTTTCTTCATCCCTCTCATACTTTAGAAATAGATATGGTACAATATTTTTAACTTCCTAATAATGATTTTGAGTACCTAAGAGCTCTAATGATTAAGAAGTATGATGGAGGAATTGTTAGTGTGAAATCACAACACCACCAAATGAGTTATGGATCTTCTTTTCTAAGGCACTATCATTTGGTGTGATTTGCATAACATTGGATCATTCCCCAAGCTGTGGGACTTGCAAATGGAAATGACCCTCTAGAGAAGGATGGTTCCTCTTCCTAATCCTAGCACTAAACTATTTCTAAGGAAGAAAATGTGACTATATACTCCTAATCTAACAATTACAAGGGACTAATGAGAGAGAGAGAGCATGAAAATAAGTAAACCCTACACTGCAGAGGTGATAGCATTGAAAAAAGGGAACTGCTGATCACAAACCCAATTGCTTGAAATGGAGAGGTTGGAAAGATGCATCACAGACCAAGGATAAAGTTCACAAAGAACACCATTTCAAACCCCTTAAACACATCTCCCAAAACCTGCAATGCACTTCAGAGATATGCACAGTATACCTTGCAATGGTGAGAGGTGAGAAGAGACAACAAAATGAGCAAAGGATGGACAAAACGCATCATGCAACAAATTTTACTACTCCAAGAGTTCACACAATACACCATTAATTGGCAAGAGGCATGAAAATGCCATTACAAAGCCAAGGGAGGAGGCTTAAACTCCACATTCAACCCTGGAGAATAAATAGAGAGGGGGCCATGGAAGAAGAATGAACAATAACCATTTACAATGAATCATGCCCCTGTATTTATAGGTTTTATTGGAGAGAAGAAAGAGAGAGAAATAAGTGGGAAAAGAAGGTCAAAACTCAACAACTACTATTAATGCTTCTGATAAAATCTTCCCCCAAATCCATCTTTAATGCATCAATCCTTGGTTCAGTGCCTTGAAGGAAGAGGAAATGGTGGAAACAGATTGAATCCGATCTGGTTGTTGAGATAGATGGATCCTATATTTAAGGCCCAAAGACATTTCCTTCATATGGTTGGTGAGGCTGAGATCTTTCCAGCAACATTAGATTTGCAATATTTTTAGCCTTGAGTCGAAAGATATGCCCCTTCAAAGTTTTTATCGGGTCTGTATAAATGGATGGGGAAAAAAGTTTGAAAATGGATCCCCCTTTTGAGATGGGACACGTGACAGCCAGATTAGGGCAAAATCAGGTTTGCGGGTTTAGAATTTATCTTTTCCCCTTTTTCTGTGAGAATCACAAAACTCAAAAAAACCCTGCATCCCTGAAACTCCACATTTTGACTCTACTTGACCATTTTCCCATACCTCCATTTCATCGTGAGACACGTGGAGATGTGGTGCTTGTTTGAGCTTCTCTTTTTGAATTCACCTTTACATGGGTGTTGTTAGGACACATGGTTTCCTCTGGTGGCTCTCCCATACATAGTCGATTTTGGATTCTTTCTTAAATGGTTTTTCACCCAAAGACCTTGGATCATTTCCATTTTTCGTTTCTTTCTCCTGGCCTTTCTTACGAAACTGCCCCTTCTTCAATGACCCTACAATTCCATTATTGAGTCCTCCCTCGACCCTTTAAAATAGATTTAAGACATGAAAAATCTTTACAAAGTCATTTCTTCTATTTCTTCTTATGCAGGGTTGAATTTAACTATCTCGGGCCTCTGCTTTCACTTTTCTTGGTTCTGGAACTCGAGCTCATGGGTCTGAATCATTTCCATTCATGTTTTATTTATGTGTAAGGCTTTTTCTGACTAAACTTTCCACGGGGAAATTTTGGATAACAATATGGTGACTCACGGGGACATCTACCTGCTAGATGAAGAGACCAATGGCCTTGAAGCATCCATTGGGCATGGAGTCTACTTGATAAACATGAAACTGATCTGAACCTTTGAAGTTCTGACTTTTGAGCCTCTTGGAAACCTGTTGAAACTTGAAGTTGGACTTCATCAAAAGCCAACTAAATGCATAGTGCAAGAGCAATAGCACCAAAAACTATGTACAAACTAGAATTCATACATGCTATAAATGGAACATGTAGAGTGTGCAAAACTACTTATTCTATTGAAAACAAACCTAACTACATTACTATAACCAAGAGCAAAGGGAGCTCAAACAAAGATTGCAACTGGAAGGGAGAAATAGCTTCCCTTCCTCAAAAATGGTAGCCATGCAATTGATTTGGCACTAAACATGTCTGGTTGGATGACTAAAAAATTGATAATAACTCGGTCCTCCACCCAAATCATCAATGTATCAAAATTAATGGAAAATACCTCCTCAATATGACTTGCATCAGAATTTTGAAGGTGTTGATGATGACCCTTGGTAGTTTGATACTCATCCTCATTCCCTGGAGTAGGCATGACATGTTTTGGCTTCTCCCTTGGCTCTAATGAAGCCAAGTATCTTATTAGGCACAATCTAATCCTTTGGATGTGCCCATTTCTCTAAAATTTAACTCCAAAAATGGAGTCTTCTTGTGGACCTTCTTGAGTGGATGGTGTTAGAGAGATGATGAAATCTTCCTACCTTTTCTCTTCCTCCTCCTTTGAAGAACATGGAAGATCAAGATCTTCCAACCTTGGTTTCAGGGGGCCATTATGGAGTGTAGGCATTTACACTTGAATATCTTCCTTTATGGCAGTAGGTTCATGTGTGTGGAAGATGGATGGAGGAAAAAATGATGTGATCTCCATATTTTCCCTTCCATCAAGACAATCCTCCAAGTCAGACAGGTAATCTGCCTCCTTGTTGTCCTGTTGCATGTTCTCTACCTCCTTCATGGTGTCCTCCTGATCTTCGATTGACTCACCATGGTTCCTTTCATCCTCAAACATGAAGTTTGAAAGATCAAACTCTTCCTCAACATCAGAGCTTGAAGGGGATGAATTGGGAGGAAGAAATGAAGGTTCTTCTATGGCCTGCTCTGCACTTGAAGCCTCTAAAACTGTATGGTCCTCCTCCATAACCAAAATGTACTTCTCTTCTTTTTGATTAGGAGTAGCTCCTTCCTCCCTTGCTTGTGATGTAGCTAGAGATTCCACCACTTGTGGCTTGACCTCGTCCTCCTCCATAGGATTAACCAACAAGGGAACCTTTGAAAACTCAAATTTAGTAGCCTAACTCTTCATATTTTCTATCATTTCTTCTCTATTGGGTTCTTTTATTCGATGTTCTCCTTGGATGGTTTTTTGAGTCTCTTCCCAACATGGACTTGGGAAGGCAAGAGGAGTTGTGGGTGAGGGTCTCCACTAGTTGTTTCCTTGTTTGTGGTGGAGGGGAAGGCATTTATTTTAGGTCTTGTAGAGGGGAATTGGATTTGGAAGGGAATAGGGAAGAGAAATTGAGGTGGGATGGAAGATTGGTAGATGGAGAAGAGGAATTAACATTTGGGCCAGCAGATGGGAAGCTTGACTCTTGCCTCTGTAGAAATGATAAAGATTAAGGGAGATAAAATGAAAGGTAGGGAGTTGGTGACTGAATTACCCATTGACAAGGTTGTCCCACACTTTTCTCATAAGCCTCAATGTCCTCAGTCCACTGTGTAAGTTGGGGCAACATTCCAATCATGAAGTCTAACTTCTCCAAAGGGATGTAGTGTCTTGGTAAAAGGCCTTCCCATGGAAAAGGTGCCATGTAACCAATTTTGCAAGCCATCATTTGAGTTGTTTCCCTAAATTGAACCATGCCAACCTCCATTTTTTGAATCTTCTCCAGTAGACCAGAATCCTCTATATAACTATCGCCATCATATGTGTCCCCTTATCCTTGGTAAGCTTCATAGTCAAACTGGTTTTGACACTGCTCTTATGGGTAAGCATAATGATCCTGGATCTGATTATAATGCTAATATGGAGGAGTTGGGAAACACATTATAGGTGGATTATATTTCTACTATAAATGTGATTTCCATGAAGGGAATGAAGTCATGATTGCACAACTTCATGGAATGGGAGAAAATGAAAGAGATAGAAAAAGAAAATGAATGAATTGAGTGAAAATGGATGGAAAAGGTCTACAACTCAGAGAATGGATTTTCGACCAGATGGAGTTGCTAGATGTGTTTGAAAGTTCCTCCAAAGGCTGATATCTTCACCAAGAGCACATCGAACCTTATGAAGTGAAGTGGTAAGGTGCTTCATACTTATCCCACCGGGCGTGCCAAAAATGTTAACACAAAATCACAACACCCCCAAAATGAGTTCTACAGGTCTGATTTTTGAAGGCACGGTCATTTGGTGTCATTTGCATAACATTGGATCATTCCCTAAGCTGTGGGACTTACAAATGGGAATGACCCTCTAGAGAAGGCTAGTTCCTCTTCCTAATCCTAGCGCTAAACTACTTCTAAGGGAATGAAATGCGACTATCTAATCCTAATATAACAATTCCAAGGGACCAAGGAGAGAGAGAGAGAATGAAAATAAAGAAATCCCACACTACAGAGGTGATAGCACTGAGAAAAGGGAACTGTTGATCACAAACCCAACTGTCTGAAATGGAGAGGTGAGAAATTGAGAGAATGGAAAGATGCATCACAGACTAAAGATAAATTTCACATAGAAAACCATTTCAAACCCCTTAAACATAGCTCCCAAAACCTACAATGCACATCAGAGATATGCACAGTATACCCTACAATTGTGAGAGGCGAGAAGAGACAACAAAATGTGAAAAAGATGGACAAAACACATCATGAAACATATTTTATTTCTCTAGGAGTTCACAGAGTACACCACTAACTGGTAAGAGGCATGAAAATGCCATTACAAAGCCAAGGGAGGAGGCTTAAACTCCACATTCAACCCTAGAGAAAAAAGAGAGAGGGGGGTAGGGAAGAAGAATGAAAAACAACCCTTTACAATGAATCTTGCCCCTATATTTATAGGTTTGATCAGAGAGAATAAAGAGAAAGAGAGAGAGAGAAGTGGGAAAATTAGGTCAAAACTCAACCACTGTTGTTAATGCTTCTGATAAAATTTTCCCCCAAATCCATCTTTACTGCATCAATCCTTGGTTCGGTGCCTTAAAGGAAGAGGAAACGATGGAAACAAATCAAATCTGATCTGGTTGTTGAGAAAGATACGATCCTCCATTGAAGGCCCAAAGACATTTCCTCCATCTTCTTGGTGAGGCCGAGATCTTTCTAACGAGATTAGATTTGTAATATTTCGAGCCCTGAAATGAAAGATATGCCCCTTCAAAGTTTACATCAGGTCTGTACGAATGAAATAGGAAAATAGTTTGAAAATGGGTCCCCCTTTTGAGATGGGACACGTGGCAGCCAAATTAGGGAGAAACCAGGTTTTCGGGTTAAGAATTTATCTTTTCCCCTTTTTCCGTGAGAATCACAAAACTCAGAAAACCCCTACATCCCCGAAGCTCCGCATTTTGACTCTACTTGACCATTTGACCCTACCTCCATTTTGTCATGAGACATGTGGAGATGCGGTGCTTTTTTGAGCTTCCCTTTTTGGATTCACCTTTACAGGGGCGTCATTAGGACATGTGGTTCCCTCTGGTGGATCTTCCATACTTAGTGGGTTCTGGATTCTTTCCTGAATGGTTTTTCACCCAAAGACCTTGGATCATTTCCGTTTTTCCTTTCTTGCTCTCGACCTCTCTTGCGGAACTTCCCCTTCTTTAATGACCCTACAATTCCATTATTGAGTCCTCCCTCAACCCTTTAAAATAGATTTAAGACATGAAACGTCTTGATAGAGTCATTTCTTCTTTTTCTTATGCAGGGTTGAATTTGACTTTCTCGGGCATCTGTTTTCTCTTTGCCTAGTTTTGGAACTCAAGATCGTGGGTATGAATCATTTCCCTTCATGTTTTCTTTATGTGTAAGGCTTCTTCTGACCAAACTTTTAGGGGTGAAATTTGGGATAACAAGAATCCCATCGGAAGAGGATAGATAACTATTAATGAATGTTGTTGTTTCCCAAGAAATAGAGTATAACACAAGAAGTAAAGCTGTCAAAGGGGTAGGGCCTCAAGCTAAACCAAGATCCCCAGTTCTCACCAATGTCCCAAAATAAATGCCAAAGAAAGATGCATCTTTCAAAGGCCTTGTTGTCTCAAGTAGAACTGGTGTGCCCACCCATGCCCAAAATGTGAAAAATCTTGTGTCATCCGATGAGTTTGTCAATTTTTCTCCAAATGTTACTTTACCTAAATACATTCCTTATGACATTGCCCAAGTCTCAAGTTAGATCAAGATTTTTGTCCCAATTGTTTAACTGCTTAGGATTCCTGAGCACAAGAATAGGGCCTTTGAGTCTTTGTGGTTGGAAGAAGATAGGATTACCCAAGGTAGAAATATAAATAATATAAACACTCTAACCATTACAGACCTAGAAAAACCACCAGCATTGGAGGAGATTGGTGAACCACCTGAAGTTTACTTGGGAACATCTTTGGTTGAGTCTCAATTAAATGTTGATCCATTTTTTACAACACTGATTATTAAGGATAGACCGCTGCACAATTTTATGTTTAATTCCAGAGCATCATGCAATGTTATGCCTCTAGAAGTCATGAATTAATTGAATATTAAAGTGATAGTAGCTTATGGAAAGTTTACTGTAATGGATTTTAGAGAGGTGCCAGTTGTAGGGTGTGTAAAAGATTTGTTGGTACACTTATCCGGGTAAGAACTTAAATCTTGATGTTGTTTATTGTTGATTACCCAACCAAATGGGGCATGTTGTTATCAAGAAAGTGGGCTACAAGTGTTGGTGAAAGTGTTCAGATGGATATGTCTTTTTTCACCATTCCAATTGAAGACGGCCTTGTAAAGCTATATGGAGAGAAGAAGATGTTGCACCTCATTGAAGATCCCAATAATTATTCTTATGAAGTTTTATATGCTGATGTAGATGCTGATAACATTTTTGGGTTTGCTGATGGCAAAGAGCACTAGATTGATCAATGTAAATGTCTTGAACAAGTAGGTTTTCCTTGGACCTTGTTATTCGATGGAGCTTGTTCCAATTTTGGAAATGGTATTGGTATTGTTCTGATTTATCCAGGTCAAGAAGAGTTTGATTTTTCTTTTAAACTCAAACTTCAATGCACTAACAACATTGCTGAATATGAAGCATTGTTATTGGGTTTGAGAATTGCAAGGAAATATGGTGTAAAGGATATCATTGCAAAAGGAGATTCAAAACTGATTGTCAAGAAGATTAGAAAACTGTATGCTACTAAAAATTAGAGAATGAAACAATATAAGCATGCAGTTTAAGATTTGATTGAAATGTTTTACTCATTTAATATTGTGCACCATGATAGAAAGTTTAATGCTGTTGCAGACAAGTTAGCATTACTAGGATCCAAGTTTGGAAATTATACAGTATCTCCATTTTGTGAGTTTGATGTTGAAATACAAACAAGGCCATCTATCCCTGACAACATTAAAAATTGGCAAGTGTTCGATGATGATGCTCAGGTAAAATGGTTTCTACAAAATCAAGACAAGTTTATCGACCAAAATATAGATTGGGAACCAATTGTGTGTTTTGTTGAAGGAAAGGAAACTTTATTTGGAAAAGACATCATCTAGCTAAAGAAAAACATGATTCCCAGAGGTTTGGTGGCACTTGAATCAAAATTTGATAATGCTGATTGCATTATTAATAGAAGTATGTCAGTTTCAAGAGATGTGGAAGAGAATGACCTAGGCACAAAGGAAAAACCACGTAAAACCTGGTTACTAAGCAATCTGAACAAAGAAGAGAAGCAGTCCTATGTTCAATTGTTGAAGAAATATCAAGACTTCCGAGCTTGGTCTTACTCTGAGTTGAAGGCATACAAAGAAGATTTTTTCCAATATGAAACTCCTCTTGAATCTAATGCCAAGCCTTTTAGGAAAAAATAGAGGCCTATCAATCCACTCCTTTCTTTAAATATGTAAGAAGAATTGAAGAAGTTGAGGGATGTAGGGATCATTCAACCCACAAAGTACCCATCTTGGGTTGCAAATTTAGTACCTGTCAGGAAAAAGAATGGTGATATAAGGTTATGCGTAGAATTTAGGAACTTGAATAAAGCATCATTGAAAGATAATTACCCTCTGCCAAACATGGAGAATATGCTACAATTGGTAATAGGTTCTGCATTTTTATCCACTTTGGATGATTTTTTTAGCTATAATCAAGTTATTGTGAAGGAGTAAGAAAGAATAAAGACTACCTTTACCACTCCTTGGGGAACTTATGTCTATGTTAGGATGCCTTTTGGCTTAATGAATGATGGAGAAAATTTCCAAAGAGCAATAGATGTAGCATTTGCTGATTATATTAATGATTTCATTGTTGTTTATCAAGATGATGTAACTTTGTTTTCGAGAAAAAGAAATGATCACTTGCAACACTTAGAGAGAATTTTGTTAAGGCGTAGAGATTATGGAATATCATTGAATCCCAATAAGTCCCATTTTGGAGTGCAAAAGGAAAATTTTCTTGGTCACATTGTATCAAAGGAAGGGGTCATGATTGATCCTAAGAGAGTGGAAGCCATCAGCAAGGTTCCAATTCCTAGAACTAAGAAGGGAGTTTAATCCTTCTTTGGAAAAATAAACTTTATTAGAAGATTTGTGTCTAACTTTGCTGAGATGACCTTCCCCGCTACTAGCATGCTGAAGAAGGACCAAGTTATCAAATGGGAAGAAGCTTCCATTCAATATTTCAATGGGATCAAAGAAGCATTAAAGCATGCCCCTATTTTGGCAGCTGTAAATTACAAGAATCCTTTTCAAATGATTTCTTTTGATTCAGAAAACACCATTGTATCTGTCTTGTTGTAGAAGGAGGATGAAGGGGTTGAGAGACCAATTGCCTTTTTCAGTAAGGCATTGCAAGGATCTGAGTTGTAGTAAACCATCATGGAGAAGAAATAATTTTCCTTGGTGAAACCAAACAAAGGTTTTCAGAACCTACATCTTGAGATCTAAATTTGTTTCTTATGTTCCCCCACAACATGGTGAAAGAAATCTTATCAGAGATAGAGGTCTCAAGAAAAAAGATGCAGATGGGGTGAACAAGTTTCAGAAATATGACATGGATATCCAAACCCACAAAATTGGTAAGAGGTTTAGGCCTAGCTAAGCTTATGGCTGAGAGAAACTTGCATTCTATTGAGGTGAATGAAGTAGAAGGAGAAAGGGTTGATGTCCTTGGAAAGATTTGGTAAGCTTTGAATGGTACAAGGATATAATATTTTTTATTAGACATCTATGCTTGCCCTGAATATTTGAGTAAAAATTAGAAAAGATCTCTTAAGTTATCCTCTCAAAAATATGTCATTACTGATTTTGGGTTAGCTTGGAAGAACCCCGAGGGAGTGCTCTTAGAGATGAATTACTGAAGATGAGGCCCCAAAGGTAATTTGCTTGATCTCCATGGAGGAGTTTGTGGGAGAACATTTTGCTGGAAGAGTTACAACACATAAAATATTGAGGGATGGTTATTTGTGGCCAAATATCTTCAAAGATAAAACTCTATTGGTTAAGAAATGTGAAAGTTTTTAGCATTTTTCTTGAAGAATGAAAGCTTCAAGCTCCCTTCCTTTGCATGCATGTGTCAGTTGAAGCCCCATTTAGGCAATGGGGAATGTATTTCATTGGAAAAATTTCTAATCGTTCCGGGTGTTGGTCATAAATGGATTCTTGTAGCCACTGATTATTTCACTAAGTGGGTGGAAGAAATCCCCACCAAGAGAGGAAACACACCAAGTTATCATGGAATTCATGCTAAATCAAATCATATGAAGATTTGGAGTGCCAGCTAAAAGTGTTGCTGATAATGCCATAAGTTTCAAAGCCAAACCTTCGGTGATAATGTGCAAAGAGTATGGGATCAATTTGACATATGCTTCTAACTACAATCCCCAAGGAAATGGAGAAGCTTGAGTCCAGTAAAAAAAAACTTGTTGAAGATCATTAGAAGAACCTTGGAGATGAACAAAAAGAAGTGGGGTGAGCAACTGAAGTTTGTCTGTTTGGGATAACAGAATCACTATCAAAAGAGCTACTAGGTAAGAGCCCATTTGAGTTGGTATATGGAACTCAAGCTTTGATTGCCCCTTCATTTGCAATTTTCTTCATTTCAGTTTATTCAAAAAATATGAAGATCAAGAAGTTAGTCCATATTATTCTCGAATCAATCATATTATTGAGTTGGATGAAGAAAGAAGGGCATCCCATTCAGCGGCATGTGAAGTTCAAAGAAAAGTTGAAGAAGTTATTTCACAAGAAGTTGACTCCAAGAGCTTTCAACATTGGGGATCTTGTTCTATTATGGGATAGAAGACATAAAGATAAGGGAAAGCATGGTAAATTTGATGCATTGTGGATGGTCCCCTTATTCAATTGATATTCAAATTTGGTGAAAATACCTTCTTCATAAAAGAATTGGATGAGGAACCTACTTGAATTTCCTATTAATGGAAGGCATTTGAAACATTTCCTTGATTGGTTTCTTAGAATCAAGGTATACTCCATTTGTACAGTGTATAGTCTATTTCTTTTCATTCTATGCTTCTATGTTTTTCTATTCATTATTTGTCCTAGTCCTTGGTGACCGTCATTTTACTGGTTTCTCGGTTCTTTTTTTGGAGGATGGTTATGGTTATTATTGTCTACTGCTATAAGCTTATTCTTTCACTCCATTGCCCAATGGTCTATTTTTGGAACTTGGTCTTCTACTATTTGTTCTTGTGGCACTCACAAGGAGTGCCCATCCCTGATTGGTAAGCTCATGTTGGTGCTCAAATTGATTCTCACCCCATTTTTCATTGAAATTCTTCAGTTTGCAGGCTCTGTCGTGTTTTCTATCTCCCCGTATTGATTCTTGAAAGCCTTTGTCCTCCATTTGGTTGCCATGATCAGTCCCTTCCTTTCTCAAGGATCACTTAAAATCTATAATTTGTTTTTCTGTTCCTCTATCTGTGTGAAAACAGTCTGTAACTTGGGTGTAAAACTTGGGTTTTTCCTTTTCTTTCGTTTTCCACAGTCACGTTTTGTTGTCCCTATCATTTTTGTCCTGAATATCTATGGAAACATGTAATTGGATGTGGCATCATTGGAGGATCACATTTGGGCCTTATATACATTTCCAAATTCTCTATGTCTGTGAAAGAAATATTCATTTCCAGGCTCAAATGGTCATTTTCCTGCATTTTACTGGTTTGATGGGTCTATTTTTCCCCGTCAATTTTTACATCTCGGCATCAATTGAAATGTGCCCCTTTTTGGTTAGCTGCAACTTGATGGGGAAATTTGAAAACTCTAAGGCTCGCTTCATAATCAAATCTTGTCCATGTGGAGAGCCGGCAATGCATTATCTGAAAATTCTTCCTTTTAGTTTGAGCCTTGGAGTTGCAATCAAGGAGACAAGTGGAGATTTCGGTTGCCTTTTCCCAGACTTAGAAAAAAATTTCATGCAGCCAGTACAAATTTGGAATGCCATGGGACATGTGAGGGCCTGGCGCTCATTTGAGGATCCACCTTAGGGTCCCACCTTAACAAGTGCGATAAAGATACATGTGGAGGCTTCCACCGGCTCCGCTCTATACTTAAACTTTTTAAAGTAATTTTGAAAGGCCTGGGACACATGAAGGGACTGCATATGTTTGGGGAATGGGACCTTAAGTTTTATTTTTAAGAAGTGTCAGGAGGACACTTGGAGGCTTCTGCTCACCCTGCCCTTTTCTTGGACTTTTCAATGGCCAACAGAAGAATTTCTTGGACCCTTGACACATGGTGATTTCCGCTGAACCTTCAACTTTTTTAACAAACTTTGTTAGACTAAGACATGTGATGAGCCCGCACTTTTCTTAATAACTCTGCCGGACTGAGACATGTGGAGGCTTCTGCTAGATCCTTTTTTACTGATAATTTTTCCCAGGCCAAAAGGCATTTTTCTTGGGCCTAGGGCATGTGGAAGGTTCACACTTTTTTGGAAACTTGCCCCTATTTTTATCCTTTGTAGTTACGCCAAGGAAACATGTGGATGACTATACTATAAAGTAGAGAAAGGGCAGAATCAATAGTTGTTGTGCATTGCATATGTTTTTCCACCATTTTTTCTCCAAGAATCCTGGAGATATGAATAAACATTATTTTTCATCATTTTTTATGAAATTCCTTGTCAATTTGTCTACAAAGTGCCATTGAATGGATTCAGAACTTAATTTGTGAGTCTAAGGTTTGTTAAGGTCCATATTTTGAAGTTGGAATTGCTTGGGAACTTGTAAAAATAGGAATTACCAGAGAAGATGGATGCAGGGCATAATTGCAAAGGAAAGAAAGGGAAATGAATGAAATGATGGAGGTTACAGGTGCAAAGGATGAAAAAGGTGTTACCTCAAGGGTGAAAAGGATTACTTGTCAGATCTAGCTGTGCAGAGCCTTTGGAAAATGCTAAAAAAGGGGATTTCTCACATGACAGAATTAGACTGATTAAAGGCACTATAAAAAAGGTTGTGGCATGGCATCCTAGTCATTAGTTGAGGGTATGAGAAACATGATCAATTCATAATTGGTCCACTTTGCATCATTTAGATGTGAAATTGTTAAATGTCACTTTCTACAAAAAATTGGTAACAAACAAAGGTCCCTAGAATATTCTTCTCTTTTGCGGGAAAATTGAGTGAGTAAAACGTATAAATGCAATGAGAATACTCTTACAAAGGGTCGGGGGTTGAATCCTTAAGAGAAAATTTGAGAAAAGTCATCTTCCTATGAGACCAATCCAAGATAACCTGTTAATTTCTTTTATGTTAGATTTTCTATCATGTCAAGTTGTTTATAGATGTATAACCATTGACGAGCACTGAGATTACTCTAGAAGCTTTCCCCTGCTGATGAATTTAAGCAATTTGTAAATTAATTTGTGTCAATCTTGGAGCAATTAGTGTCTACTTTGTTTCAGATTATCTGCAAGTAGTTTTTCGTGTTCCTATTGCAATCTTACATTGAAATATTTGTGAAATCACATAGGATCTCCTTCCTATGATAGTTTAGTGGCATTTGCAATTTCATTTCAAGAAGAGCCTTCATCCTGTGATGAGATAAACAATTTAAAATCACTTCAATTTCACTTGTTGATAACGATTGTTTATAAGTCTTTGGGTGTACCTCAGGCATGATTGATCAAAGATTTTGGTGCTTAATTGAGTCTTTTAACTCAATCCTTCATGTTAGATTCTCAAAGATTGTGTGTAAATGTGCTGATCTAGGCCTCCACTGAAGCACAACTTCTGGTTGAAGGAACGTCTTGACTATTCTGAAGCTTTTTCTTGTTGAGTTTTCCATTATTGTGAAGTTTCTCAAAGATCTAGTATCATCAACTTTATCCTGCTCAATCTCCCACCAAAATCATTTGAAAACCAAGAATCCATCCTGAACTGCCCCTATTTGCCTTGTATATCAACAAAGGAACAAAATCTATTAACTAAAATACACAGAACAATTAGGATTTAATAATGTCTTCAGTAACCTTAACCTTGTTTTGAAACTATCTCCATCTTTTAGAAGTAACAACTCTTAAGAGTTAAATAATGGAGTATTGAACGTAGTTTCCCAAGTTTTTCTTCATAATTTTTTTGCAAAAGAAGGATATATCCATCTCCTTCATCAAACAGAGGTTACACTATGGGTCCTCTCACCCTGGTTGAAAGGCACAACCTAAAGTAGTGAGGATAGGTGAAATCCTCTTGAAGGTGCTATCCATATCTCCACAAATCTGAGTGACAAAGGGCTAGTTAGATATCATTCCTAGCTAAAAAATGACATACATCATGATCTATCTATCTCTAAGCTCTGTGCCAAATCTGTGATGCTGCTCAGCTTGAAAAGGAGAACAAATTTAGATACCAACAATCCAGAGAGCTCTCTCAATTTTCAAAGTCCCATACTTTGAGAGACGCTCCATGTTATGAAATCACACTAAAATTCTCAACCCAGCGAGTTGAAGGCATTCAAGGGTGCTGTGATTTTTTCCTAACAGGACCCTCCGCATATAGCGGTATTGACGTCTTGAAGCAGCTGTGAAATTTGAGGTAGAATGGCCACTATAGCCTGATCTGTATGTGGCAAGTCTAAATGTACATGTAAGAACTACTCATCTGGTCTGCCACTCCTACACATACTAAGGTGAGATTTAGTTCATCATTCTCAGTTTTGTTTCAGTTTTCTAGGTTTACTATATTATACAATTATCAGACAATGTTGTTTTCTAGTTTTTTTTAAATATTTGCACTTGGTTAAAAGTTCATGTCTTTTGTTTTCTAGTGTGCCCAAGGGTCAAAGATTTGAACCCATGGATCTGATACCAAGTGTAACACCCAAAAAAATGATGTTCGAGGAACACATTAAATCTTATACACTTATCTAGAAGGTTGTGGATTTTTTGTTTTGTTTTAAGTTATAAGGTTGCAAGGGCATCAACTATTGGTGTGTATTATTTTCCACATCATTAGGTGGGTCATCTCACTTAGGTGAGATCATAGGTCCACGTGTCATTTAGGGGTCATTAGGAGATTCTCTTACATGTCAGTGCCTTAGTGTGTCATTTGCGTCAGTGGGAGTTACACCTCTATTATGGGAATGTAACTCCCCCTCTCCACTCGAGTTGTCATGACTGCACATTGGGGGTTACTCAGCACCTCCTATATGTACACCCTTTTGGATCTATGAGATTGAGGAGATTTTTGTGGCTTATTGAGGCTCTGCCCATTTGTCGAATCTTTGCATGCACATTCGGTTGATGCTCACTCCTCCTGAGATCTCTTCACACTATCATTCACACATCCGTTGATGTGCACGTCGTCCCTCATAATCCTCACTTGCGGATTTTGAACCCTCTTACATGGTATCAGAGTGGATCTTGTGGATCCATGCACTCTTCAGTGTTTTTTGTGTGTTTTCCAACTTCTGACGTGATTTACAGTTCTTGTTGTGTGTGTCGTAATGGATATTTTGATCATGCTCTTCTTGCATTAATTTGGGAATCATACCTCTTTCCCAGGTTTTGATCGTGGTTCACTTGGTCATGTTCAATTTTAGTGTCCTTGACCGATTGAGTCTCTAGGGTTGCATGCATGATTTTCAACTCACCTTGCTCAGCGATTAATTTGGTCTGTCCTCTTCGTGGTTGTTTTTGAGCTCTCTGCATTGGTTTTATGTATGGATTTTTGCTACTCACATTAGATCCTCCTTTGCATGCTCCATGAAACTTGGTCTGCTTTGTGATTGGATTGGTCTACACTCCTTGGTTATTGCATTAGATCTTTGGTTGTAGGGTAATATTGTGTTTGAGTTTGGATTTCCTTGACCGTTTGAGAGTTTGGAACTGGTTTTCTTTTTTCGTTCACTCATTCCAGCTCGTGTACCCTACAAATCCATCTTCCTTTGCATTTTTTCCTTCGTGCTTGACCTTTGAGAGCTCATCCCATGCTACATCAATTGCAGCTCAGCTGAATCTATATCTCCCCCGATGGATCACGAACCCATCTACATCAACCTTTGGGCATTTTCATTTGGAACTGTGTTTGCTGCATTTGAAACCATGTTTGGAACCGTGTTTGCTCGCATTATTTTGGGATTGCAATTACACCATAACCCCTATCTCCCACGCTTTCTCCCAACTACTGTGCTCACCTTGGCACTCGACTCTACTACTTGGAGGTTCTCTACATTGCTACATGCCTGTTATTTTACTTGTAGTGCATTGTGAACTCTGCTCATGCTTCCAATGCATGTTGTAACCCCTGGTCTCCTTAACCTATGAAATGCCTCTGCACCATTGTTTCACTATGTTGGATGATTGCTTGGATTCCTGCACATTCTTTTCTCTACAGACCTGCAACGTCTCACCTCCCTGGAGTTACACCCTTTGCAACCTGTTCCAATGGGCCTTCTCTTGCAGCCTTTCACGTGTCCTTACACACCTAGCTCGGGCATGTCTACTCCTACACATGGGATCAACTCTATAGACTCACCTACACTCCATGTGGTATAGAAACCATCCAACGCAGTGCATTGATTATGGAATGCACAGCAACTCCCAGCTCCCCAACAGAGGTAGCTTCCAGCTTGGTCCACCACATGGATTAACACCTCATCTCTGGCCCACTCCCTTTTAGAATTGTTTATAGGTTAAACCAATCCCCCTTTTTAATTTTTTGAGTAAAAATTCCTTTCATGGCATTGTAATATTTTCTGGGTTCTAATTTTGCATGTATCATTCCCTTCCTATGCATGTTGAAGACGGAGGGTGAGGTCCGGGGTTGGTAGGAGGCTAACCCCCCCTCATAAACAAAACAAACCCTACTTGAAATTTGATGCCATTTCCAACAAGTACCCACATGACACCCTTTGCATCCATTTCAGGCATTTTTTAATGTGTTTGCAACATTTATTAGCATTTTCCATCAGTTGCGGGAATCATATTTATGCAATAACTTTTGACTTTCTACTCATTTTTTAGCACTTCTTTAGTCAAAGTTGCATGATTTTTCACACATTACATGATGAAATTTTTAGTTTTTATAAATGCACTACTTTATAAAGTGCCACATTCTAGGGTTTCACTAGTACTCTTGGGTTTTCACACGCAGATGCATTATCGGTCAAGTCCAATGTCTTGCTTGTTGTGTACCTTGCAATTTTGATTCCACATCATGGAGAGTGATATTTCCAAACTTGAGCATCGTAGGATCACCTTACAACCTCTACCACTTCTTACTGGGAGAGAGAACTATTCAGCTTGGCGTGCTTCCATGGAACGCTACTTCACCTACGAGGGTATTTCACACTTCTTGTTTGGGGCCATTCTTGCACCCACTGATAATCATCATCTTAATGAATTTCTTAACACTTACGACCATGTTTTTGGTCACATGATGATGCATGTCTCTCCACCTCTCTGGTTTCACGTGGTAGACTTAAATCCACCCCACCATGTCTAGAGCATTCTTCAGTCCATGTATGGAGACCCTTCACATACTACCGCCATTGTTATTGCTGCTGATTCAGTTTTCTCCTCTTCTTCATGTGATGAAAGTTCCACTGACACAGACTCTCTTGGTTCTACTTCTGATGACAAGGATTGTGCACCTAGTTCTGATGTCGAGAGTACTACAGAGAACTCTTCTCCCCCTTCTCTCACTATTCTAGAGAGTGTTGACACATCCCACATCTCATCAGCTATTAAGCAGTCTCCTTCTCAGCCTCATACAATCATCACACCCACCTCCTTTCCACTTTTAGTGTTTGAGGCCCCTTTCACTCCTCTACCTTCATTAGATGACTCATACCTATCTTAAATCACTCTTATGTTTATTGAGCCCCCTCATTGGGATGACTATATGCCTGTCCTTGGTTGTCTTTTCATAGATTACACTTGTGATGTACTACAGGTTCCTCATCCATCTATAGGTATTTCAGAGGAGTTAATTATCTCCATTGTTCGGAGTGCCCCTTCTGGGACTCTTACCACTTCCACTTTTCTGGAGACCTTCATTGATCCACCCTTACTTGTGGATCCCCTTTCTGTTGTGGGGGTTCTGTTACCTTCACATCACTTGGACATCCTTTCTATGGGTGTTCACTGTTCACACTCAGATAGTTCTACACTTGTGACATTACCTTTGGTTCCTTTACACTCACTTGCTACACCTATGTCACACTTTTGTGGACCAGACTCAGATTTCTTCATGCTACTACCTTCAGTTTCCTTCGTGGAGTGGGCAGACTTCTAGTACATCATTTATTTCCTTCCTAAGAGTAGGCATACAGTTCGGTGTGGGTGGCTCTTCTTCAGTCTAGAGGCAGAGGATCTCGTCATCGACATTATTTTGGGAGACCTCCTAGAGATGCAGAGTTCAGATCCTTCCATGGCATCTTCTGCATTCCTCTCGTCTCCCTCTTCTTCTCTCTTCTTCTTCCTTCTGAGAGACTTCCTCTTTGTACATGGGTACCTTTTCAGGCTTGTCTATAGCTGGGACCCATCTTTGGCATCTTTCTTTGATTAGAGAGTGTTTTGTTCTATTGTGGTGGATGTTTTTACCACTGGGTTTTCCTTCACTTCTTAGGACTTCTTTTTGTGCATGGGTACCTCATCAGGCTTTAGCCTGGGACCCATTTCTCATTTCTAACTTTCTACCTCATCCTAAGTTACAATGAAGGGGGGTGTTGGTGTGTATTATTTTCTACATCATTAGGTGAGATTGTAGGTCCACATGTCATTTAGGGGTCACTATGAGATTCTCTTACATGTCAATGCATCAGTGTGTCATATGCCTCATTGGGAGTTACACTTCTATTCTGGGAATGTAACTTCCCCTCTCCACTTTAGTTTTCATGAATGCACATTGGGGGTTACTCAACACCTCCTATATGTACACCCTTTTGGATCTATGAGATTGAGGAGAGTTTTGTGGCTTATCGAGGCTCTGCCCGTTTGTCAAATCTTTGCATGCACATGCAGTTAATGATTTCTCCTCTCGAGATCTCCTCATGCTGCCATTCATATGTCCATTGATGTGCACGTCGTCCCTCGTGATCCTTTCTTGCATGTTTCACAGCCTCTTACATCAACCCCTAGTGTATGTTAAATTATTTTTCACCAATAATCACTACTTTATAAAGGATGGACCAGGTCTAAGTTAAAAGATTAAATATTCTTAATTTATCTCTAAGGTCAATTAATTAAAATCAACTAGGAAGGTATCATAATTTAATTTACTTGGTTAAATGTTTTTCTCCTCCTTAAGTTAACATTCATACCCAAAATGATTAACCTTATACTTAGTTACTTTAGTTCCATTATCTTAATAGATTTAATGTCTATTTCATTAATTTTCTAAAACATACTAGGAACTAAAATAATGACTTTACACACCAAGGTATTTAAATGGCCCCATTAACCCATTTTATCATACCTTTAAATTGATTTAAAACACCCATAAAAATTCATTTCTACGTAACAATTGTAGGGTTGATCCTCAACCCTTGGATCCATTCAATTATGGCCACTAGATCTTAGGGTTTCATACTAACCCTAAAATCCTTATGAACTCTTGTTAAACCCATTTCTTTACTCTGTCCTCCTCATTTGGTCACTTTTCCTTTTTTTAATTTTTAGGTTGGAGAAATAGAAGCCATGGGAGCAAGAAAGGAAGAACTATAGAGGAATTTACAAAAACAATCTTAGTTTAGATTTGGACTAATGGTTTATTAGTGTATTATTTCACATTGAATATTGTAGAGGTTTCCACTCCAAATCTAGAGTTGTTACAAAATTAGTTTTATTTTGAGTTCCTTATTTGGGCCAAACCCTACCTCCATTAATATGTATGAGATAGAGCACTTTTAATTATCCACTTGAAGATTTACTTGCTTTGAACAACGAATTTTTACCTTCATTTTCTTGTTGGAGGTTTCCTTTTTAATTTTATTATAAGCTTAAATTTTAGTTAGACCAAGTTAAAATTTAAACAGGCACGGATTTGTGTTTTTCTACTGTTAGTGATAGAATCACCGCCCAAAGCAAATCGACAGTCCTAGGACTACTTCCCTACTTGGGTGATGATTCACGAACTGATGCCTTGTCTGAGTGGTGGTTCTAAGACTGCCACCTTGGTTGAGTTGTGATTCTGAGACCACTTTTTTGCATGGGGTGGTGGTCCTATTCCTTAGAAATAGAACCTTCAAATACGATATTTTTTAAAAAACAAAAAAAACACAACTTTTTAAAAGTCACTCTGAACTTAAATTTCTGTACTTAAAGTTTCCAGTTGAAAGGTTTAATCCATCTATTCATTCCATAGTAAAATTACTCATTTTAAAGCATTTCCTATTTCAATAGTAATAACAACAACTACAAGATCATTTTCATTTCGTTCAACAAATTTTCTTTCAAGTCCAAAAGTAGAAATGAAACTAAACCTACGTCTAATTTTGTTCTTTTTCCTTACTACAAAATGCATTATTTCAGCATAATAATTTACTTAAAATGTAGAGAAACATGAAACAGATCGTGGACACGAGACAAGGTAGGTGGAAATGCTAAATGGTAGGCCAAAGGTTCGATACACTCCAACATCTTGAAGGGACCCAAAAATCTAGGAGCAAGCTTAGATCCTTTTCCATAATGGATAGGGCTCTTATGGGGCCTAACACGAAGAAACACCTTTGTGCCCACCTCAAAACTAAAATCTATCCTATGCGGATCTGCATACTTCTTCTACCTATCATGTGCCTCCTGTAATCTCTTCCTGATCATAACAACCTACCACTCTGTATCCTAAAATAAAGTTGGCCCAAGAGAAACCCAGTTCCCCAACTTGTACCAACTAAGAGGTGTCTTGCACTATCTACCATATAGTTCTTGGAAAGGATCCATGCCTATCAAATCCTGAAAACTATTGTTGTAAGAAAACTCTACCATATACAAGTACTCCTATGTCCTCGACTGATGGTCCTTGATGTACATCCTATGCATGTCCTCCAAGATCTCATTCATCCACTCAGTCTATCCATCTATCTCAAGGTGATAGGATGTGCTGAAATTCATCTTCATCCCGAGATCATACTGCATGGTAGTCCAAACATGGGAAGTGTAGAAAGGATCGCAGTCGCAAATGATCTTCTATAGAATCCCATACAATCTGATAATCTCGTTAAAATATACTTGTGCCACTGCACTAGCAGTGTAGGTGGTCTTCACCGGATAAAAATGAGCCACTTTTGTCAATTTATCCACCATTACCATGATGGCATCATGGTGGTATCTTGACGTTGGTAACCTAAGTATAAAGTCCATGGAAATGGTGTCTCATTTCCAATCTGGTATGACATGAGGAGAGAGAAGGCCAGCTAGGTGCTGATGTTTGACCTTCACCTTCTGACACTCTAAATAACATGACACAAACTGAGCCACGTCTCTTCGTCATCCCCTCCATTGGTACAACTTTCTCTAGGTGGCGTGCATATTCTTCACCCTGAGATGGGCTAAATAAGGTACACGATGAGCCTTTATCAAAATTTACTATCTTTTTTTAGGTGTTACCTGATGTCTGACAAAATAAGGTATTTCACATGTCAAGGGGGGAATACAAATAACCCAAATGTGGAAACCATCAAGATTCAGCATCCAATTTTCTTAGTGAGTAGCGTGATATTCGAAGATGGAGGTAGAGGAGGATGGAGGTCATACATCGATCTCTCATTAGTCACCAACGATGGGGCTGCATAGAGCTGTGGTGGCATTTATATAGTGTGAGTATATGCATTTTCATGTGGTTTCATGTACTTAAGTTTCTTAGTACCTATTTTGTTGTATAGTGTGGATTTCAACATTTCATTGTGGTGTGAAAAATAAGAACAAATGTGGTATGTTAATTTTCACTAGTATGTGGCTATTCCTGCATAATTCCCAAATGATAGAACATAGTGAAGAACAAATAGTATAGTGAAAATCAACATCATGAGTCTTGATGAGGTATAGAAATCAGATGTGTTCTTGTCCATACCTAGGTTCATGGTTAACCTCCTGAAAACCATTACAAACTTCTCAGATGTGTTCTTTCCTAAGTTCCCACACTGCTAGGTAAGATGTGTTCCCTGGAGTGATTGGTTGATAAGTAGATGATTCCTGAGAGTGTTCCCATCCTCATCAGCTAGATGTGTTCTCGAGAGTGAATGGTTGATAATAAGTTGATGTTTTCCTTCTTCTACCTTTAGTTTGAGTGTGTGATAAGATCATCAGTGTGCATAGGTAGAAGGATGCAGAGGAAGTGTAAAAATTCTTTTACTACCATGTAGACACTAAGGGGGGAATTTAGGAAAATATAGTGTTAACATGATTATTTACATGTGAGTAAATAATATTTACATATGTGAAATCTACTATATGATTAATATTGTAGTACGGATATATTGTTTGGTAATATATTGTTATAACAATATATCATGAATAGATTATAGTTTTGGGAGAAGTTGTAGGAGATATTCGAGGGATTGGATTTCCTTATATTTAGGAGCAGTCTCTCCTTTATATATGCATTTTATGTATGAAGAAATATCAGAGAATGAAATATATTATCATGTTATTTTCATGATTGACTGAATTAATATCTATAAGTTGAACACACTATCGCATCCATGATGGATTATGCTCTTCCTTTCTCTCATTCCTTTTCACATGATAATGGTTTTATTACTTCGATGTGTTTTATCTTAGGTTATATGCATAAAAAGGATCTTATCACTCCTAAATCCTCCCTTGCAACTTCAAGGATGGTGATTTTCCCATCAAAATTAAGTAGGATTCATGTAATGAATTCTTACATTGTAACTAGAATTATAATTTGCAAAAAGGTTATGAAAAGGCTCACAAACTTGAAAGTTTAGGATATGTAATTTAGTAAAAGTTTCCAAAGAATTTATTCTAATGGAATATTAGGGGTATTACAAAATCCACTTAAGAACATTTACCATTCAAAATTTCAAAAGTGATATCTAGAGAGGGACATTTTCTTTTAAATAAGTTAACGTTGTAAGTTTTCTACTATCCATTTTGAGTAGAGTAATCTAAGTATGGAGAATAGTTGTGATTACCAATCGTGATCCTATCCCTGGAGGAATTGTGATATATTTTTCTCCTAAATGGAGACCCTATTACACTAGTCATGGATTTGACTTGAAACATTATATTCTATAGGAGCTAGTCAACATTGATAACAAAATTTTATGGTGATTAATGTTTTTGCATTTAATGATGTGGCTTAAAGGGTGACACTCCGGATATGTAAAGTAGACATCCTTATGTGCATTTGGTGATGTGTAATAACTTAAATATGATTAAGTTGGTGATAAAAAATAACTGTCACCTACCCATACGTTAGATAGCTAGTGAAAGAGCTACATGGATGTACTTATACAATAAAATTTGTTTTTATGAGCCTAACTCTAGTGACCAATTAAACTGAGACTCATGCCATACCATTTAATTTCTTCTTTTTTCCTGACATAGTTCTTAGGAGGTTGGTGTAATTCCCACTCCTCTTCAACACAAATTGAAGTATGATTTTAATTTCGAAATTGATTATAATCTTGAGCCTTGCTACTGTATTCTAGTTAGCATAATGAGAAGATATGTAGGACATCATGATTATTATTGTGTTCTGATTGTTATTTTGACTGTATGGTTCTAGTGTGTACTTTGATGAACATTACTGTATATGATTTTATTAGCTTAATTGATAGACAATATGGATTTATTATACTTTTGACATGATTTGATTTATATGATGGAGTATATGCATATATTGACATATCAGTATATGATGATCTAGTGCTACTACTATACTGACACATTGGACTTGATATATAGATGTTGCTAGATGATTTAGTTGGTCTTGTGATCTTATTTCAATTGATGAATTAGTAGAATTAAAATGTTGGAAATTTGAACCATTGGTGAGTTACTTTGTTCTAGGGATGGTTTAGTTATGATATTTGATGATGTAAATTGATGTGTATATATATGTGTTTTATTATCTCTATGTCGTTAATGTGGTCATGATCCCAATAAAAAATTATTTTGATTTTTGTAGGAATTTGTAGCACAATAAACAAAGGGGGATAAGAGACCAACAATGAAGGAATTTTAGGTATTGGCAATAGGTCACCATGGAAAATCGTGTAATTTTGTTGTTATTGTTGTCTGATGTCATCTTCTAGGAGGTCTCCATGGGGGAGCACCTCAAATGTGACCTTGGGTAATTTTTTTGTTTTTCCTTGTAATGCCCACTTCTCTTCAACACTAAATGAACCATGATTATCATTTCCGAATTGATTATAATCATAAACCTAGCTATTGTATTCTTGTTACCATGTTAATAAGATGTGCATGATATCATGATTACTATTGTTTTTTGGTTATTATTTTGACTATATGTCGTACTATGGACCCCGATGGGCATCTAAGGATAAGACAATTAGCTAGAAAAATTTTCTTGTGATAGATTGATTGCGATATCATTACTCTTCGATATTGTTTTTTCTTATTTAATCTATCCTTGTGACTTAACACATAAAAATCATTACACATTGTACTTATAAATATTAATAGACGAACTAATTTAACTCATTGTGATATGGAAATTGAAGGATAGACATTACTATAACTGAACTGATTAAGTTTTGATAGACATTCAGTATGGAAAATAATGATGTGTTGTCAGTTTAGATATATGTTTATATTTCAAATTATTTTCTTATTGATTTTTATTATGATGTTCAAAGTTATTTTGTGATTTATTTGATATTTGAGAATTGGTGAAATTATGAACGAGTTAAAGTATTTCTTAAATTAGATGATTCAGTTGGTTTATGATCTTAGTTGCAAAATGATGTATGTGTAGAATCGAAATGTTGAAAATTGGAGTAATTGTTGAATTACTTGGTCTTAGAAATAGTAGTTATGATATTTTATGTTGAAATTGATATTTAGATATAAGTGTTTTATTAGTTCGACATCGTTATTATGGCCATGAGGAAAGAGCAGTATTTTTTGATTTTTGTAGGTAATTATATCACAACAATAAACTACATGGGATAGGAGACCAACAACGAAGGAATGTGGGGTATTGGCAACTTCTCACCATGGCAATTTGTGTAACATTGTTGTCTTGTTTTTTTTTAGGGGGTTCCTATGGGGGGGACGACCCCAATTGTGACCAAGGGTTTATTTTATTTTGGTGTATGTTATTTAATTTGTGATGTAATTCCCTTTGATCATTAATTGGTTTATGTGTCTTAATGAAGTGAACTAATAATATTATTAAGCTAATTATGGATGGGACAAAAAGAAGTCATTTATTAGATTATTTTTTTATTTTATTTATGTGTTTTTAAATTGAGTGTAAGTAACTTGAGTGTTGTGCACTCTACCTCACCTTGGAAATTTGGATTTGGCCTTAAAGGCCAATTTTGAAGGTGTGTGGGACAAGATAAACTTGTCCCACACCTCTTAATTTCTTATACCAACCCTACCTATGTGTTGGGGGTAAAAAATAGACCCCATTATGTGTTTTGGAAGGCAAAAGGGTGTGTTTTAATTGAAATTTCTTACATATGTTTAATTTTTTTTCCTTGAAGAGTTTGGGATAAGTGGTGTTTGTAAGAGGTTTGTCATACCTCTCAACCACCCATTTATTATGCCTTAGAGTATGGGTTTGACTTGGGTGATGTGGGATGGAGAAGAAATGATGTGGCATCGTACATGGAACCACATCATCTCCCTCTTCCTTTTTTCTATTTATTGGAGTTTTTGGGACGTATTGGGGGTTACTTGCTCATTTATTTTGGGGAAATGCTTGTAATTTTGGAGATCTTGCTTGAGAATGGGGAATGGATCTTGGAGTGGATGTTGCTTGCTTGGGATTTTGGAAGGCTTGGAGCTTGTTGTATATTGATACTCTTAATTTGTAAGGTAGATCATCACCCTTGATTTTACCTTACTGTTTTTGTTGTTCTCTTATGTGTAGATGTTGATTGTTGTATTGTTATGATTGTGGGAAATAGACTTGATTCTCAGGTTGTGGGGAGAAATGGAAAATGGGGATAAAACTTGAGGAAGGCATAAGAGAAATGTTATTGGATATTTTAGGAGGGAGTTGGGGTTGGGATACCCACCTAGTTGATAAATAAGTTTTATGTTTATCTTGTTATTTTCTTGAGGGAGGCATAGGAGTGGTGTATCTTCTTAGAGGGAGGCATAAGAGTGTTGTCTGTATTGTGAGGGAGTTTTGGAGGCTCATAGGTGGACACCAAAGCCCTTGGGAGACATAAGAAGAACCCTAATGTTCCTTTCTCCTCCATGGATTTAGTATGAAGCCTTTGTGTTTTTATAATGGTTGATTTATTAAAAAGTTGGTATTGTGTTATTTCATTGATGTCTTGATTGAATATGTGTGTGGAAGACATTTTTGAGTTACCATGGTTGTCTAATAGCCCTCATTGCTTCCATGTTGGTTCTCGGGGGCCAATGAGGAAGAAGGATTCTCTCCCTCATTGGATATTTTGGTTGGGTGGAGAGTGTTGCCTACTCCCCCATTTTGTTGTGTGCATGACTTGATGAAGATGGTAGACTCAAGGGCTAAAATGCTCTTATTGGAAAAATACATGTGGAGTTATGGCTTGTGCTAGTATGATCCTATTACTTGTAAATTGTATCAATAGTTTATTCAATGTAATATTATTCATTGGTTGTACTCTTGTAAATGGTTTATTATGGCTTGCATTGTTTATCAAAATGGGAAACTTGTAACTATTTTGAAATGCAAATAAAGATTCTTTAAGTATGAATGTTATTTAAGTTGAATGAAAAGGGAGTGTTGATCATTTTGAAATTATTGGAAATCTGGTTTGGATGAGATAAATTTCATTTAGGTGTGCTCTATTATTCTCCTATTCAAATGATGTATAAGAAGGCATATATGAAATTGTTTTTATAGTATGTCCTCCTTGTTGCAATAGGATTTGAATTAACCAAATGGATGAACCACAATTGATTAAACCCTTAAAATAGTTATATACATGAAAAGGAATTTGGTAAATTGTTAGAGTTTGACAAATACACAAATTAATGCTCTACTATAGTTGCTTAAGTGTAGGAAAAATATTTACTTTTAATACATTACAATTGCAATGTGTAATTTCCACTAGTCTATTTGCAATTCCCTAAATTTTTTAATGGGAACTTGATTAGTAATTAAATATATATATATATATATAATTCTATAAAATTGATATATAATAATAATATATTTTGACTACCTTCAAAATTAAAATATCATTATATTAATATTACTACGAGGAATTGATATATATATATATATATATATATAATAAAAATTATTATTAAATTCTAAATACATTTGAATCGGAAACCAAAATTTTAAAAAAAGGGAAATAAATATGCCTTAGCGCTATGGCTCTAGGTAATTTGAGTTTTTATTTTTAAGAATATGCTTGGGGGGCGGGGTGCCGACCCCACCCCAAACCCATAGACTTGTATATGGGGTGGTGGGGTTGGCACCTCTTCCCCCAAAACTTTGAAACTTCCACAAACTATCTAATAAACCATACTCCCCACTATATTATTAATTACCCCTCCTTAAACCAAAACCCATCCTACCTAAACCTTCTTCAATGTATTTTTCTTAGTCACCTTTTTTTCTATTAAGACCTACGTATTCCTTAGGCCACGGCCAAAATTTTACTCGGTGGATATTTTCAATGAAATTAAATGACAAATATATATATATATATATATATATATATTTAAAATGTTTGTTAAAAACGTATATTTCAGGCTGGATAACAATCGCCTGGTTATTTTTTTTAAAAAGATAGGAAATATAAAGATAAAGACACACACACACACACATACATATAGAATGGATGATTGTTACATGCTTTTAGTTGTGGGAAATAGAATGGTTTGTAGGTTGTAGGATAAAATGGAAATGGGGATAACTTGGAGGGAGACATCAGAGTGTTACATGGTATTTTGGGAGAGATTTTGGTTTGTATGTTCCACCTTGTTGATAAGTAAGATTTTTTCTTATCTATTTTATTTCATTGAGGGGGGCATAAGAGTGAGGGAGGCATAAGAGTGGTTTACTTTCTTGAGGGAGGCATAAGAGTGAGGGAGGCATAAAAGTTGTTTATTATCTTGAAGGGAGGCATAAGAGTTTTTTTTGGGTATTGTGATGGATTTTTTTGAGGCTCAAAGGTGGACACCCAAACCTTTAGGAGGAATAAAAATAATCCTTGTGTTCCTTTCTCCTCCTTGGCTTTATTTTGAAGCCTTTATGCTTGGAAACATGCTACTTTTGCTGTGATTTTTGTAATGTGTTTATTGTGTTGAATGTCTTGATTTAATGTGATTATGGAAGCCATTTAGAGTTGATAATGGTTGTCTAAGACCCCTCATTTATTCCTTGTTGGGGCTCGGGGGCTAATGAAGAAGAAGGATTATCTCCCTCATTGGATATTTGTTTGGGTGGAGAGTGTTTCCTACTGCCCCATTTTATTGTTGTGTTGGATTTGATAAATATGTTGGAGTTCAAGTGAAGATTGATTCATAGTGAACTTAGAGGAAAATGAAGAAATATTCCTCATCAATAAATTTTTCATGTTGTTTCCTCTAAAAGAGGAATGATTGTAAACTTGAATTTTAAAGACAAGTGGTTGGATATTCTACTTATAAAATTTGTGATGCTATCCTTAAGTGAAATGAAAATCTAGAGCTCGTAATTTATTCTTTTACATTTTTTGAAAAGAGGGACTATCATATTATAAGAATGACCAAGTTCTTGAGAAAATATTTGCATTGTTATATAGTCGTAGTGGTAAAATTAAAAATGGATGGAAAGGAGAACTTGGAAGTGGTACTAAAATAAATAAATATTATATTTATTCAAAAATGAAAATAAATTCATGTTTATTTGTGGTTTCTTTTAAGTGAAATAATTGAGTTAGAATGAGAAAAGTTTGTAAGTGATTCCTAGTTTTTACTTGTTCAAGTAAATGTCATTTTTTCTTTGGTGGAAGGAAGGAAGTAGTTTACTGTAGTTTATTTAAAAGTGAGAATGTGCAAGAAATA
Organism: Taxus chinensis; assembly: GCA_019776745.2. Taxonomy (NCBI): domain Eukaryota; kingdom Viridiplantae; phylum Streptophyta; class Pinopsida; order Cupressales; family Taxaceae; genus Taxus; species Taxus chinensis. The sequence goes on along the minus strand of CM034153.1, from coordinate 119,383,203 downwards.
AAAACTTTAGTCATATCATATTAAAATATGAGAAATAAGGAAATAGACATTTAGTGATTTAAACTATGAATGTATTCTCTTCATTTTTTTTTTTAGTTTGAGCAAGAAACTTTGATAGATATCTCAAATTTACATTTAAATAGATAGGTAGGAATTTGTTAATCATCTTGCCTATGTTTAAATTTCTTAATTAAATTATCTTAAATAAATAGTTAAACCCCTTTTATTATAAATGTGTAATGTTAAATAAACATTGGTGTGTGTGTGTATATATATATATATATATATATATATATATATATATATATATATATATATAATTCATTATATAATTTTATATATTTATATGTAAAAATATATATATCTAACTATGAAATTATTATCAAAATATTTGTGTTGAGGAATATATATATATATATATATATATATATATATATATATATATATATATATATATATATATATATATAAAGATATGAAATGTTATTTTGGTCACATGTTAGGCCCTATAGGTCATGCCTTCTACGCAAACTGTAAGTTGTTGGTTTAGAGTTTGGGGAATGGGGGGGGGATGTCACCGAAAACATCCCCAACCCATATTAATATGGCATTGTGTATGGGGTGGGAGATTTTCCCCCCTTACAATGTTATTAAACTATGTTTAATATTTCAAACCGTCTCTATAATATAAAACACGACCATTGATTTTTATATTCGACGTTATAAAATAAATGTGACCTGCGTAAAATCTAAAACCATGGCTTTTGTGTGTGTGTGTGTGTGTACACGTGTATATCAATTTGTATATGCAAAAGAAAATAATTGCAGGGTATCTTAAATGATGCAAAGTATTTTTATCTATTTAAGATATATATATATATATATATATATATATATATATATACTTTTTAAAAAATAAATATGTAGGGTTTATTATTTCTACCCAAATGGGTATATACACGTTGATTACACATTTTACTTGCAAGTAAAATACCTTACAAAAACAAATATTGAAGGAAAACCAATACCCTCAAAGGAAATGGGAAGATTCTTATCTTAGCACAAAATTTTAACAAAATTAGAGTTTTCAACTCTCTCGAATGGCCTATGTGGCTTCACCTTCTTCTCCTTATTCCTTAACTTGTAAATCAAACAAGAGAAAATGAAAGAACTAGGGTAAGAGAGAGTAATAAAAGAACCCATAAATATTTCTAGGGCTCCCTTAGTCTAACCTAGATCTAATGGCTTAGAAAGATTTGATCCAATGGTGTAGGATAAAACCTACATCACTGAAGTGGGGAGTCTTTTTGTGGGAATGTAAAATTAATTGTTTTTGATGGGTAAAGGGATGAATGGGGCCTAGTGGGGTTAGACAAAGTTTTACACTATTTCCCTTTCTAAAATGTAAATCAACTTTAATGTTCATGGTTTTTAACTATAGGGTTATTAGTTTTATCTAATTAATTTTAGAATTTAATTAGGGGTCATTAATTAAATAAATTTGAGGAGATTATTAGGGCTAAATAATGAAGAGTAAAGATGAGAAATATTTAAATAAAATATTGGGATTCAATAAGACAAATTAAAATGTAATATTAATTTGGGGGCTGGGTCAATATTAACTAATGATTAATTATTATCTGATCGTTGTGTTATTGTGTAAAATTTTATAATCGAAATTTAATTAAATCTTGGCTAATGCCTTGCCCTTTAAAAAAAATTAATCTATCATTTTATTTAGCTAATTATTGGGTTTTATTGTGGGATTGTGTGGGGAAAATGTGGGTGTTACACTTGGTATTAGAGTTGTGGGTTCCACGCTTGGACCTTGGGTAAACATGGAAGCTCAATAACTAGTTAGCGAAACTTGAACCTCTATGATTAAAATAATGAAAAAATAATAATTTTGTTTGGATTGTTGTACTCGCCTAGTATCATTTGTTTTAGCATGATTAATGTGAAATGTTGAATTAGATTGATATTCTTGTGAACTTCTCGTGTATCAGGAACTTGGTGTCATTGAAAAGATGTTTTTTGATGAGTCCTAGCACTTTATTTTAGTCATGTGATGTGTTGAACCATAGAGAATCCTCCTTGTTTGGAATGTTAATTTCCATGGTGTGAATCTTATGGATTAGTGCTAGTGGTTTCATTCAGGGGTTTGTGAAAGGAAATTAGAAGTTGATTAGTCATTTAAAGCTCCCCTTCCTTCAGTGGTTAGGAAATTTATTTTTGGTTGTCACGTTGTCAATTTTATACCCTTATGGGAGAGTATATATCAAGACATGGTTTCACATTTGATGCAATTTTGCATATGCATTCTTAGATCTGAGTTCGATGTATAGTACCCCTACTAGTTGCCCATGAAGGGCTATGAAGTGAATATGATGTGGACTTTTCTATATTTTATATTTGTAAACTTAAGTTATTTTTTTATCATGGGTAAATAGTTTTTTGAAAGGGACTATACCCTTGTACACCAGTTCTCAGAAGCCATATTTTACCTCAAAAATCCCAACAACATAAAATAATCTACCAAGATTAAAACCAGCAAAAGCAGTCTAGCTGCTAAAAAACTATTAAAAAATAATCACTTAACAAGAAAACAATTTCCCATACGTAACAATCATAGAAACTAAAAGGACAAGAATCATACCTTGTCCGATACGGTGGGGGATTTAGATTTGGTGTTTCCTTTATTTTTCCTATCCATCATTTTCCATTCGTGATTTCTTGAATCCACTGAAATCAGAAGAACAACTGCAATGGATTTTATAATGATGTGAGTTTAAGGAAGGGTGGTCAAAACATATTTGATCACTTAATCAACACCCTCAAGAGAAGAATATAGAGGTATATTTTTTGTATTGTTTTGCGAACCATCCATGATGGGTTGCAGGGGGGGAACTAGATTCCTCATCTGGATATGAATCAATTGTAAGATGTTTGGGTAGCGAATCCTTCCACCATGTAAGTTTTGTCTTACATTTAGAATGTTCACAATCATCTGTAATATGACCAACTTGGAAGAAATGCCAACATTTGATGGAAATTCCCTCATAGTCTAGCCTCTATATCTAGATCCCTTTACCGATCTGTAGATTGATTTTTGCTGGTAAGGTTTTAGAGGCATCGAGATCTACAAGGATTCAATCATAAATAGTATGTGTTTGAATGGAGGTTTTATCATCAACTGCTGCACATGAGCCTAGATTATCCTGTATAGAAATGAGATAAGATCTATTCCAAAGCTGAAGCGGGAGTCCCAGAAAGCAAACCCAAATTGGGAAGGTATCGAAAGATTCTTTTAAAGGGTCAAAAGATAGATACCATGGCTTGGCCATAATCATCTATTCCCCCCAAACCCAATGTTGGATAAAAATTAAATCCCTATCTTCAGGGGTTTTAAAGACAGTAATGAAATAAGATTTAGCATAAGGGTAAAGCTCAATCTTACCTTGTAACTTTTCTCTCCATCTTTGGGCTATCCAGTCATGAAGCTGAGAATTTTTAGGCAAAAATTTGTTAAATTTGCATAGAAGACCTAGCTGGGATAGATTTTCCTCATCCTTAAGAGCCTTCAGAAACATATCCTCATTGATTTTAAGTGTCAGGGTATCCTGAGAGGGTTTTGAGAACTCATTTTTGGCATTGTCCTTCTGTTTTGAGACTGCTGCGGCATAAGATCTAGACCTATTAGCACTATTATGTTTTCCCTAGTTCTATATGACCCATGTTTCTCTCTCTCCATCACTATATCAATGCATAATAGTCTTTGTAAAAGGGGAAGGAGATTTATTAGTGTTTAATGGATTTGGTCTGCCTTAGCCATCCCCATCAGAGGATATCCCTAATTTGAGAGGATCACAATTTTGATCTCCATTTATTGCAATCCAGGAGATTGGATCTTTTTTTTCCTTGTCTCCACCTTTAATGCCCCTAGGTTTCCTGTGTGCACTAGAGGATTTCATTTTTACATGGCTGCTGAGTATTTCATGGTTGTTGAATATTTTCCCCTGTCCATCCACTATTTTAACTTGTGCATCAATTTTTTGGTATCTACTAGTCAGATTCTACAACAGAGAGTGGCTAGGGATGTGCATTTTAACAAACATTTTATTATATGATTCGATTGAGAATTTATGAGGATATTTTTATTACATTTTTAAAATCTTATTGTGAAATTTTCAGGGATTGCAATGCGGATACTTAGCGATTTTCTTTGATTTTTGATATTTCTTTGATTTTACCATTGATTGGTGACTCAGAGCTCTTTTATCTTATTGGATACTTGGCTAAATGTTATGTGATTCTACCTTATCTTTTGATGAGTTGGTTCTACCCTCGGTTCTTTGATTGTATTCTTAGGTGTTTCAAGTTATGCCTTTGGTTTTGGAATGACTGGACTTTATGGCTCTAGGATATTGGAGTGAATCTTTTGTTACTACAACTTTATAGAGAGAGAGTGCTCTTTGTTTTGCAGTCTTTTTTGTATTTTGGATAGTAGTGGTCGTGATTCTCTTGCACCATGGTAAGATCTCTTCTCCTCTTCAGAGTAGATATGTTTTGGTTATGGGCTTATGGATTGTGTTAGGATTAGAGTAACTCTTAGATGATTGTAGGTTTTAGTGGATATTGTTTTGATTGGATGTGGTGTTCCTCCGATGGCATGCTAATATTTAACATGGTTTCCTTGTTTTATTTTAGAAAGGATCAAAAGTTGAACTATACGTGTCTTGGTAAATATGGCTAGATTAAATCCCATATGGGCAATGTGCTTAATTAAGTATACTTGTCTTGCTCTCGATGACCGTAAATAGATCTACCCTTGCCTTAACATTTTAAAATTGTAATGTATACCACTCTTTAATCTATTAAGTATTGGGTTATGTTGAGACATGTATGGATACCTTAGGGTCTTTTGGACCTTGCTCTTAGAGATTTTTTTTTTTAGATCTTAATATTTTAATCTTAGTTGTGATTTTTTCGTACCCTCTCTTTTAAAGCTATAAATCTTGGCCATAGAGGCCATGTTGGGTAAATTAGTTGATTTTCCGCTTGTATTTGATGTCTTATGGAAGGGAAATGTGGTGTCCTTGGAGTAAATTTTACCTTGTCATCTTGTTGCTTGCTTGGTTGTATCTTTTGGAAGTATGAGTTCTATTTGGAAACTCTCCTTGTCTTATTATGTGAAAATATTTTGATCCTAAACAAAAACCATTTTTTCTTTCCAAAACCAATCTAAACCTCCTAAACTCATCAAATTAAATTTGTATCTTTAATGGTATTTTCATCGTAAATGATTTTGATACTTATAGAGACCCACTTGGAGTGGATCAGTGATGCTTGTAATTCTTTGGTAAAATCTCAAAACATTGTTATGTCGCATATTTGTTGATAGATCTCTTATTATTATAAAGGTAACAATGTGATATATTTGACTCTTCCTACTCATTAAGATCTAATTGGTAACGTGATTAACTTGAACACAATAAAAATCTAATTGAGGGGTTTGGACCTTGAAACTTAATAAGTAAATTGGAACAATAGGAAGATGATTCCTTACACTAATCCTGGTGGATTAATAGAAGAAATAAAACTTTGTTAAAATATAAAGATTTTTTTTCCATTTTTATTCCCTAGAAGTAAAATAAATAAAAAAATTGTCGTCTTTATATAATGGTGAGATATCATGGCAACAATAGTGGTGTTCCTTAATGACACAAGTATGTGATATCATAATAAAAGTAATATATTAATTAATAAAACTTATAAGAAATGTGTTTAGTGAGTGTAAGTGTAACTTTTGACTTATATTTTGGATTATGGAATGAGTAAGCTTATGAGATTGAGCGCAAATGTATGATTAAACAACCCTGATTGTATAAATATCTATTGCATGCCCTAAATTTATAAAATACATAATATAATTTTTTTAGCTAATTAAAAGGTTTCCTTGAGCTACTATAGGATTATCTAAACTCTTTTTTTCCCTAGCATTTTTTATTGTGATATTTTGAGTATTTCTCATACCCTCTTATCATAGCAAACTATAAAAATATGTACAATAGTTATGACACAAGTATATGCCAAGTAATGTTTTGAACTCTCTTTAAGTAGAGAAAGTTTTTCAAATAGATAAATATTTTATCCCTCTGTTAGAGTGAATTAATTGATATGTTTGTGTTGATGGGCTCTACATCCCCTCATGCCAAGGGAGGCAATTAATTTAACCTTTTAATCTGTTTTCCTAATTGGATTAATGAAACACCATGTTGATAGTGATGTGTTCTAGTTGTGTTGCACTCCATTTTTTATTCCTGTTTAAACAACCCACTTGATACCAAAGAAACAACCTAGGATTAGTCAGGAAAAATTATGAAATATTTTTTTTTGATTAGAAGTGTCTACAACCAGGCTACAAGACAAAAGTTGACACTAACAAGTTCTGGAAGAAGTTTAGATTACTAGACCACACTTTTCATTTACTAACAATTATCAGAGGTCACAAGGTCCAAATTTTAGGGTTAGAAGTTTTCAACTAGGTTCAGGGGGTAAAATATCACCATACCCACTCTCTAACAAGATCAGATTTTCAACTTGATTTTTTTGACACTTAACACATTCAAAATTCCCTAAATCATTATGATTGGATAGGAAATTTTCTCACCTTTCTGACGATATAAATAAGTCCTCCTAACTCCTTGTTAAACTCCAGTTATGGATCGACGAACCTTACAGGTCAAATATTCCCCCAAGGGGACACATGTTGAATGGGGAAGAAGACCCTTTGTCGGGTTGGTGGATCACAGGGCGGTGTTTGAAAATTTTCTTGCGCGGGAGAAAATTCCCATTTGTGGCCATGCCTCCACTGTGCCACCAGGGACATGTGTCGGGCTCCGAGCTCACGCAGGGAAGGTTAGAAAATTTCACCAAAGGGAGGGAAAGAATCCAATGAGCACTCACACACCCATGGGTCCACCAGGGACATGTGGCGCTCAACCAAACAACATGGGGAAGCAAGGAGGAAAGGGCACGGTGGTGGGAGCATTTGGGAGATTTCGTCGAGGGAGGAAAAAGGGAGAGGTTTGATGCACGGGTTCGCGTGTCTGTGGAAGGGTCTTCACCGAGGTGGGGAGGGAGTGCGGGGCCATGGGGGTCCTTTGAATTTTATTCCAAAACAAAAATTCAAAAATAAAGGAAAGGTCGTGAGGATTTCCCAACCCTATTGTCACCCCATGCTACCATATGGCAGCCTTTGGTTGGCTGCGAGCCGGTAAGGATAATTATAACAATTTTCACCAAAATTTTCTAAGGATTTATTATCAACGAGAAAATTTTGGGTTGCGGGCTCACCAAGGAAAATTTTCCCTCAAAGGAAAAAAAAATTCAGAGGGCCATAACTTTGGCTAGGAATCTTGGTTTTAGGAAAACAAGGACCTTCTGGAAAGCTCTCGATTCCCTCTCTACACAAAATCATAAATTTTACATTTTGATAAAGTTTAAGGGGTCATTTTTGCAAAAACAACCTGCAATATTTTAAATAGCAAACTGGTAATTTTTAACTTATAAATTTGATTCAATTTGATCTCCTCCACTCAACATGCCAAACAAACATGGAGGATCATTCTAGGAAGGATTCAAAATGGTTTAGGGAGGTAATTTCACTTCTTTGATTTCTAATTTACATTTTTCCAACAATTGACAGAAAATGATTGTGAAAGGGATTGGGCTCGATTTTACAATGTTTTAAATTGTTTTCTTAAGTGTTCTTTGTAAATTTTAGTTTCTTGATAATACAACATGCTAAATTTTAACATTTTCAATTTGATTATAATGTGCAGGCCCGAACTGTACATTTTGATTAAATTTATTTTCCAGTTTTAAATTTACAACAGAGATCCATTTCTAGAAAATATGTAAATCATTTTCATCATTTAAGTGTGGTATTTCATTTCTAATCTAATCTAATACATTCAGTTGTTTATAAAAAAATCATTCTAAATCAAAAAACAATATTGAATTCCATTTTACGCATTTCCAAGGATACAAAATACTGCATTATTTCCACGTGTATTTCTTCTTTCCAAATAGAGATCAAACTATCTATTTTTTCCATAGAATGAAACATTTAATCACTGAAGTGTTTTACTTCTTCAAGCAATCACTAAAATAAAGAATCCATTTTCTATCTTTCCTCAAAATCATATTTGAAAACAAGGCAAAATAATACAATTACACCCTACATGTTTCTTCCCTTTTTTTCCATATTCCAAAACAAGGATTTCAAATCACTATTTGATATTCCAATTCAGCACAGCCATGCAAATAAGGGAAAGTCTTGCAATTATTTATTCATTCAAAATGAAATACATCTTTACATTTTTCCATTCGTTGAATGCAATTAACAAATTTCACTTTCTTTCTTTCAAATGTACATAATAGAATGTAGATATCTTTCACAATTCGAATATGCAAATTTCATAACCAATTACAACATCTTTTCTTCACAAATATATTACAATTTCATTCACATCAAGGTGGGAAAGGTTACAAATGAATTTGTTTCACAAGGGGCTAGCAAAACTATCTTCTTCTGCTCCAGAACAACAACATGCAAGTTTTCTTTTTCTTCCAAATTGATCACAACAAAAGTGAGGGAAATGCAACACTCTCCACCCAACCAAGACATCCAATGAAAGGATAAGCCATCCTTCATCATTTTCCCTCGAACCCCAACCACAATACAATAACAGGTGTGATTGAACCCATGGCAACAATTGGCTTCCACAACACACAACATTCTTTCAACATGCATAATTCAATAAATACACAGTCCAAACAAAAACAATAGTTTACAACTACATTTGCAAACATCCAAACAAAAACTCAGGCTTCATCATGCTAGCCAAAGGAGCAAGGACTATGGGGCAAGCTACTTATGCCTCCCAATGGGAATTGGGCATCCACTAGAATAAACCACCAATAAATTTCACCACACATATCCTTATGCCCCCCAAAAAGTAAGAAATGTAAGCTATTTATTTTCCATGGTGGATCCCAAACCCAAACTCCATCCACAAAATATGATGCCACTGGCATTCCCTTATGCCCCCCCACATGGATTCCCCATATCCTTCTCCTACAACATCCCTATGGCAGTCTATGCAACCAGCCAAAAAATAAATCAAAAACATGTACCATTCATTCATACAAAAAAGAAATAACAATAAAAAAAGAAGAGCTAAGATCCTACCTTTCCATGGTGGCTTTATTTCCCATAACAAGCTTTCAATGCTAAAAATATGGTCCCAAAACAACAATGCCAAGTATGAAATTATCTCCAATCTCCTCCCAAATCTACAAGAGCTCTAAACAACAAAAATGCATGCCTAAAGAAGTATGCAAAATGATTCAACAACTCAAAACAAGCAAAGATTCTGTATGTTATAGAAGAGGGAAGAGAAGAGGATGATGGGGATCCATGTAGGATGCCACATCACACTTCCTCAACTCCAAACACAAAAGATAAAATTTCATTCTCCCAAACACAATAAAGAGGTGGCTGAAAATATGACAATTTACTTGCACACTCCAAAAATCCCACACCCCATAGGACTGCAAATTAAATAAGATGTAAGAGAGTGCAATTAAAACTTGTAACATGATTAATAAAATGCATTATAAAATTCTAAAATCACCCCTCCAACCATAATTATGGTTGTTAAATTAAATTGAGAGGTATGGGACGAGTTTTACTTGTCCCACAAGCTTCCAAAAACAGCCCCCAAGGACAAATTCGAATTTCCTAGGAGGTGGAGGGTTTCTTACTCTAAAATTTGGCTTACACAACTCTTACACAAACTTACACATTCCTTCCATATTTAATACTAAGATCCAACACCTTCCATTATTACTTTCTCATATCCCAATTTGATTTATTTAAATTTTAACCATATGATTTCTCACATTAATCTACCACAATTTTAATTAAATAATAAAATACATACAACAATAAACAAAAGAAACCACATTAATAAAATATACAAAACCCATGGTCACCTATAAAGGTGATCCCCCCCATGGGAATCCCTAACAACAACAAACACAAGACAATAAAACATGTTGCCATGATGACCTTGTTGAATTCACCTAGTATTACATTGTGGTTGGTCTCCGATCCCCTGATGTTTGTTGTGATATTAACCTGTAAAACACAAATACCTCCTTCAGCCTCATGGCCATATCAGAACATCCAAAATGAATATAAATATCATCACAAAATTATCTAAATATGTGAATCACAAAAAAATCAAAGCAATTTAATATTATCACATACAATTTATATAAACAACTCGATCATCATCATATAATATCCATTTTCTAGATCTACTCATAATATCAAAAATAACATGTCTGAACAACATCCATAAAACATACATGTCAAATAGTATATCATCATTCATATATGAGTGTCTCTAATAATCATCGTGCATCATAACCAAATAAAGATCAACAATAATCCATGATCAAATGTCTAACATCATACTAAATCAAAACATAATAATGTCCATAATGTCATCAACCATATAAAAATAAGTATCAACATGTGTCAAAGGGAAGTGGGCACTACATCCCCCTCCCCTTAGACTTGACTTCCTCTTGGAAGTCACTGGAACAAATGTGGAAACTGAACTCGTAATGAAGTATCATCCTCTCATGTAGCTACAATCTCATCATATTTGTCCCACTGCACCCGAACCTAATCAACCTCTCTACCTTGAAAGCCCAGGGTCATGCGATCTAGGATGCAAACGGGCTCCACCATCACCTGCCCCTGATCCTGCACCTATAATGATGTCCAATCTAACACATGAGAAGGATCTATAATGTATCTCTTGAGAACTGGAACATGAAAAACATAATGTATGCGAGACAAGCTGGGTGGCAATGCTAGAAGGTAGACCAAAGGGCTGATACGCTCCAAGATCTCAAAAGGACCCACAAATCTAGGAGGTAACTTAGAACCTTTTCCATAATGGATAGGGCTCTTGTGTGTCCTAACACAAAGGAACACCTTCATGCCCACATCAAAACTACAATCGATCCTATGTTGATCTGCATACTTCTTCTACCTGTCCTGTGCCTCCAACAATCTCTGCCTGATCAACACCACCTGCTGATCCATGTCTTGTAAAAGAGTTGGTCTAAGAGATACTCTGTTCTCTAACCTGTCCTAGCTAAGAGTTGTCGTACAATCTCTACCAGATAAATCCTGAAATGGAGCCATGCCTATAGAACTCTAAAAACTATTATTGTAGGAAAACTCCACTAAGTACAGGTACTCCTCCCATTTAGACTGCTGATCTATCACATACATCCTGAGCATGTCCTCTAAAATCTTATTCACCCACTCAGTCTGTCCATCTATCTCAAGATGATATGTTGTAATGAAGTTGATTCTCATGCCAAAGACATACTGCATGGTAGTCTAGAAATGTGAAGTGTACAGAGGATTGCGGTCATAAATGATCTTCCGCAAAATCCTGTGTAACCTGACAATCTCATCCAAATATACCCGTGCCACTACTCTAGCTGTATAAGTGGTCTTCACTATAGAAAAGTGAGCCACTTTTGTCAATTTATCCACCATGACCATAATGGTGTCATGGTGATATCTCGACATCGGTAGCCCAATAATGAAATCCATAGAAATGGTTCCATTCCAATATAGCATGAGGATAAAGAAGGCCTGCTGGATGTTGATGCCTAACCTTAGCTCGTTGGAACTCTTAACATTGTGACACAAACTAGGCCACATCTCAAAAAAGTCCTCTCCAATGATACAACTGTCTTAAGGTGGCATGCATCTTCTTCACACCAGGATGGGCTGAATAGGGTGCATAATGTGCCTCTACCAAGATGTCCTGCATCAAGCCTCCATCTCTGGGAACATATATCCTACCTCTGTGCTTGAGAAAACCATCTATCTCTAGGGAAAAACCATCAAAATTCCCCTCAAGGGGTCTCTGAGACTCAATCTCTACTCGTACTGTAATGTAGAAGCTATCAGGAGGAAGTTGTTGAATAATCCTGCTCCGTAAATCTGTGCTCACTAAAGTGGCCATAGCCACATGTCTTCATCTACTACAACATTCTCCTTCCCCTTCACATGCTCTATATCCATATCATAATCATAAAGCAACTCCATCCAACGCCGTTGACGAGCATTGATATTGGATTACATGAAGAGGTGACGAAGACTCAAGTGATCTGTCCTAAGTGTGAATCTTTGACCAAGAAGAAAATGCCTCCATCTAACCAAAGCATGCACAACTGTTGTAAGCTCATGATCTTTGAGTTTTCAAGACTCAAAAGCCACTACTCTACCCTCCTACATAAACACACATCTAAGCCCTGCTAAAGAAGCATCCGTAAAAACAAAGAACTCACCCTTTGGATCTAGCACTACAAGGATAGGTGTTGTAGTGAGGAACTCCTTTAGTGAACTAAAGGCCTGCTCATATCTGTCTGACCAAACAAACTTCTTCCATTTCCTCTGAAGCGAAGTGATAGGGTGCTCAATTTGAGAGAAGTCCTGAACAAATATCCTATAGTATTTTGCTAATCCCATGAAGCTGTGTACCTCAGTCACTGTAGTGGGTGATGGCCAATCCATAATGGCTCTAATCTTGGAAGGATCGAAAATGATACCTTTCCCAAAAATGATATGACCCAAATATTGTACCTCTGTCTGAAAGAAAGCACACTTCTCCAAGTTCCCGTAAAGCTGCTTCTCCTGAAGACACTAAATAACTTGGAAAAAGTTCTCCTCATGCTCCTCACATGTATGTTATTATATCAAGATGTCATCTAGGAAGATAAGCATGAAGCGATCTAAGAAGGTTTTGAATACCCCATTAATCAAACTCATGAACATTGCGGTGGCATTAGTCAAACCAAAAGGCACCACTGTGAACTCATAGTTCCCATATCTCGTGTGGAATGCAGTCTTATGAATGTCCACCTTAAAAATCCTCAGCTAATGGTAGCCTCACTTAAAATAAATCTTAGAGAAAATTGTGGCTCCCTTCATCTGATCAAATAAGTCATCAATACGTGCAAGGGGATAACGATTCTTGATTGTTACCTTATTCAACTGGAAGTAATCAATACACAACCGCAAAGATCCATCCTTCTTCTTCACAAAGATCACTAGTGCACCCTAAGGGGATACACTAGCATGGATAAGGAATTTCTCCAAAAGGCCCTAAAGCTACAACTTGAGCTCATAGAGCTCTGGGGTGGTCATTTTATAAGGTTCTCGTGAAATAGGATTTTCTCCAGGAACTAGATCTATATGAAAATCAATCTCACGTGGGGGTGGTAACCTTGGTAGCTCCCCTAGAAATATATCTGCATACTCTCTCAAGATGGGATGATCATCTAGCGATGGTCCACTAGACCAATCCTATGATCTATCACTAAATATAATAGCATACATATGAAAACCCCGTCACACACACCGCTTAAGCTACATAGCAGAGATGGTGTGAATAGAAATGGGTCTCCAGACCCCTGAAATCACCAACTCAACTCCTAAATCATCTACACAAGATATAGTCTTGTGGTAACAATCCATCTTGGCCATGTGTGCAGATAACCAATCCATACCTAAAATGACTCCATACGAGCCCAAAGGAAGGATACAGAGGTCTGAGGTAGTGGTGAAAGGTCCCAAATCCGCTATACAATCCTTAACTAAGGAGTCTACAGAGATCTTGGCTCTAGAAGCCATCTCGACATCCCAACTAAGACCCTACCTAACTGCCAGCATCCTACATCGCTCTACTAAAGACGGTGTAATGAACGAATCAGAAGAGCCAGAATCAAACAATACAAAGGTAGGAATACCACTAATGCTACCTGTAGTCTCAATGATTGTGCTTTGATGCTCTACCTAGTGGTTCTCAACCACTATATAAATCCTGTGGCTGCGTCCCATGTCACCAATAGTCAGCTCTGAGATCTATTTTTTACCCTTTTTGTTAGGGTTCTATGGGCAGTCTCTCCAAAAGTGTCTAGTAATGTCACATCCAAAAATCCTCTTAATCCTCCCCAATGAGTAGCACCTCTACTAGGTGCCCTGGAAGTCTATGGCACAGATCTTGATGATCTAGCTGCGGTTTGCTAAGGTCTCCACTAGCGATATCCCACTGACTGAGCTTTAGGTCCACCCTGTGTCCTGATGGGACCCCTAGGAGGAGGCCCTATACTCTGACCTCTCTGTGCATCAGCTCTATGTGGAGGTCTATGAGGTGGGTGGGAATGCTGCTACTGCTACTGTTGTTGTGGTGGCCTAAATGATGATTGTGCTAAACCCTGGCCATCATGAGGGAGAGGTACTAACTTCCTTGATCTACTATCCTACATCTACTGTATGCAGCTCCAGACTCGGTCTCTAGCCTTCTGGGTCTCCACCCGAGTCTCCTCTGTTATATAGGCCTTCTTGATGGCCTCAACTAATGTCTGTGGGTAGTGGATCTACATTGCACCTCCAATATCTAAATTTAGACCCTGAATGAACCTGTGAATCCACACCTACTCATCCTGCATATACTCAACATACTGGATCAGATCTAGAAATCTACTCTCATACTCTACTACTGAAAGAGATGTTTGTCGGAGGTCATGAAACTCGTCGATCCTCTACTGTATGAACCTTCATGACAAATACCTTCTTTTGAATCTCTCCTCAAATTGTTCCCAGGTCACTGTCTCTAAATCTACATGGAGCTTCTACTCCTTTGTTCTCCACCATACTCCCGATCCATCCCTCAGTAGATAGATCGCAACACAAGCTTTCATGTTGCTAGAACAAGGAAAAAGCTTGAAGAGCTCACTAGCCAATCCTCTACCTAAAATCAACCCATGTCACCTAAGTAATGTGATGTTTGAAGCTTCAGGATCTCCCTAATGTGATCTGCAACAGTGGTCTGATGGCATCTAAGTCTCTTGGTGTGCTCATCCCTAAGCCTAAGGCTCTGAGACTTCTCTCTACGCTCTAAAACTCGGTCACCCTGTCCCCTACGTGGTGACTCTACTCTGGCTGACTCCACATGGGAGTTCTATCCTCTATGCCTCTAGCTGGGTCAAGGGGATACCTGACCCTCAATGGAAGGGGCTCTGTCATGACTAGCTACATTTCCTCCTCCTAATCCTCCATGTAGAGTGGCATTGACATCCTGAAGAGTCTGTAAAATATGGGGTAGGATGGCTGCAACACCCTGATCTGGTGGTGGTGGTGGTGGTGGTGGTGGTGGTGGTGGTAAGTCTGAGTCTATGTGAAAATTCCCCTCACCCCGCCTGCACCTATTGCACAAACCAAAGTGAGAGTTAGTTCATTTTTTTGGTTTTATTCAATTTACACGTCTACTAAAAATATGCAATTTCTAAACTAAGTTATTTTGTTTTAAATTTAAAAATGTGCTAGGTTTAAGTTTCATTTCTCAAGTTTTTTAGTGTGCCTAATGGTCCAAGCTTTTGAACCACTGCTCTGATACCAAGTGTGATTCTCGTTAAAACAACCCACTTGAGACGCAAGAAACCGAAGATTAGTTAGGAAAAATTATGAAATACTTGATTTTGATTAGAAGTGTCTACAACTAGGTTGCAACACAACAGTTGACACTAACAAGTTTTGGAACAATTTTAGATTACTAGAACATAGTTTTTATTTATTAACAATTATCAGAGGTCACAAGGTCCAAATTTTAGGGTTAGAAGTTTTCAACTAGGTTCAGGGGGTAAAATATCACCATACCCACTCTCTAACAGGATCAGAGTTTCAACTTGATTTTTATCACACTTAACACATTAAAAATTTCCCTAAATCATTCCCATTAAATAGAAATTTTTCTCACCTTTTCGATGATATAAAGAAGTCCACGTAACTCCTTTTTAAACTCTAGTTATGCATCGACAGACCTTAGGGGTCAAATTTTCCCCCAAGGGGACACGTGTCGAGTGGGGAAGAAGACCCTTTGTTGGGTTGGCGGGTCACGGGGTGGTGCTTGAAATTTTTATTGCATGGGAGAAAACTCCCATTTGTGCTCGTGCCTCCACTGTGCCACTAGGGACACGTTTCAAGCTCCAAGCTCACGCGGGGAAGGTTTGCAAATTTTTCTAGAGGGATGGAAAGAATCTAATGAGTGCTTGTATGCCCATGGGTCCGCTAGGGACACGTGGCACTCAACCAAACAACATGGGGAAGGAAGGAGGAAAGGGCATGGTAGTGGGAGAGTTTGGGAGATTTTGCTGAGGGAGGAAAAAGGGAGAGGTTTGACTTGTGAGTCCGCGCATCCACAGAAGGGTCTTCACTGAGGCGGGGTGGGAGTGCTGGGCCGTGGGGGTCCTTTGAAAATTTTTTGAAAACAAAAATTCAAAAAAAGGAAAGGTCACGAGGGTTTCCCCACCCCGCTATCACTCCGTGTTGCCACATGGCAGCCTCTGGTTGGTTATGGCCTGGTGGGGTCAATTCCAAAAAAATTTCCAAAACCTTTTTAAAATTTTCTAAGGATTTATTTTCAATAGGAAAATTTCAGGCCGCGGGCCCGCCAGGGTAAATTTTCCTAAATTTTCCCGCCAAGGTAGAAAAAATTCAGAGGGCCATAAGTTTGTCTAGGAAGCTTGGTTTTGGGGAAACGAGGACTTTCTGGAAATCTCTTGATTCCCTCTTTGCACAAAAATCATAAAATTTTACATTTTGATAAAGCTCAAGGGGTCAATTTTGTGAAAACGGCCTGCAGGTCTTTAAATAGCAAACTGGTAATTTTTAAGTTATAAATTTGATTCAATTTGATCTCCTACTTCACTCAACATGCCAAAAAGACATGGAGGATCATTCTAGGAAGAATTCAAAATGTTTTAGGGAGGTAATTTCACTTGTTTGATTTCTAATTTACATTTTTCCAACAATTGACATTAAATGACTATGAAAGGGATTGGGCTCGATTTTGTAATGTTTTAAATTGTTTTCTTAAGTTTTCTTTGTCAATTTGAGTTCCTTGATAATACAACATGCTAAACTTTAACAATTTCAAAGTTGATTATAATGTGCAGGCCCAAACTGTACATTTTGATTAAATTTATTTGCCAGTTTTAAATTTACAAAAAGATACATTTCTAGAAAATATGTATATCAATTTCATCATTTAAGTGTGGTATTTCATTTCTAATCTAATCTAATACATTCAGTTGTTTATAAAAAAATTCATTCTAAATCAAAAAGCAATACTAAATTCCATTTTACACATTTCCAAGAATACCAAATACTGCACTATTTCCACGTGCATTTCTTCTTTCCAAACAAAGATCAAACTATCTCTTTTTGCCATATAATTGAAACATTTAATTCAATACATGGTAGACTTAAGTGTTTTCCTTCTTCAGCAATCATTAAAAAAAAGAATCCAGTTTCTATCTTTCCCAAAAATCATATTTGAAAACAAGGCAAAATAATACAATTACATCCCATGTGTTTCTTCCCTTTTTTTCATATTCCAAAACAGGGATTTAAAATCACTATTTGATATTCCAATTCAACACAGCCATGCAAATGAGGGAAAGTCTTGCAATTCTTTATTCATTCAAAAGAAAATACATCTTTACATTCTTCCATTCCTTGAATGCAATTAACAGATTTCACTTTCTTTCTTTCAAATGTACATAACAAAATGTAGATATCTTTCACAATTCGAATATTGAAAATTTCATAACCAATTACAACATATTTTTCTTCAAAAATATATTATAATTTCTTCAAAAATATATTATAATTTCATCCACATCAAGGTGGAAAAGGTTACAAATGAATTTGTTTCAAAAGGGACTAGCAAAACTGTCTTCTTCTGCTCCAGAACAACAATATGCAAGTTTTCTTTTTCTTCCAAATTGATAACAACAAAAATGGGGGAAATGCAATGCTCTCCACCCAACCAAGACATCCAATGAAAGGAGAAGCCATCCTTCATCATTGGCCCCCGAGCCCCAACCATAATACAATAACAGGTGTGATTGAACCCATGGAAACAACTGGCTTCCACAACACACAACATTCTTTCAACATGCATAATTCAATAAAAATAGAGTCCAAACAAAAACAATAGTTTACAACTGTATTTTCAAACATCCAAATAGAAACTCATGCTTGATCATGCAAGTGAAAGGAGAAATGACAATGGGGGAAGCTACTTATGCCTCCCAATGGGAATTGGGTATCCACCAGAATAAACCGCCAATAAATTTCACCACACATATCCTTATGCCCCACCACAATCCCTCCTTATGCCCCCCACAAAGTAATAAATGTAAGCTATTAATTTTCCATGGTGGATCCCAAACCCAAACTCCCTCTACACAATATGATGCCACTGGCATTCCCTTATTCCCCCCCACATAGATTCCACATATCCTTCTCCTACAACATCCCTATGGTAGTCTACCCAACCAGCCAACAAATAAATCAAAAACATGCACCATTCATTCATACAAAAAATAAATAACAATCACAAAAGAAGAGCTAAGATCCTACCTTTCCATGGTGGATTTTATTTTCAAAAGTAATCTTTCAATGTAAAAAATACAGTCTCAAAACAACAATGACAAGTATGAAATTATCTTCAATCTCCTCCCAAATCCACAAGAGCTCCAAACAGCAAAAATGCGCCCCCAAAGAAGATGCAAAATTATTCAAAAACTCAAAACAAGAAAAGAATTTGAATGTTATAGAAGAGGAAAGAGAAGAGGGTGATGTGGATCCATGTAGGATGCCACATCACACATCCTTAACTCCAAACACAAAAGATAAAATTTCATTCTCCCAAGCATAATAAAGAGGTGGGTGAAAATATGACTTAAATTAAAGTTATAGAAAAAAAATTGGTCAAAATTCTGTTTAGTATTACCATGAAAATTTAATTGACTCCTTTCAAGTTAAAAAAGTGCTTCCAATGAATTTTTTTCATAATTGTAAATAATATTTATTTCTAATTTAAGAATTTTCCTTCTTGTTAAACCTCGTCTTGTGTGGTCCAAATTTTGTTAAGCCTAGGAATAGGTGTGTATCCTCATGTAGAGTTGAGGGTCAGGATTGGTAGTTGTTAACCTTATCGAGACAAGGAACATTGAAGTGTAACTCAACCTATGTGGAAGTGTTAACCTTTGTTATTGTAGTGTGTTGTATCCTTGTGTAGTAATGTATTCATCCAGTGTACATGGATTTATCCCTATTATTCTTTCACCTTGGTGGTTATTCTTGAGGTTCCATTAGAAATTTTCTTGTTTAGATGCTCTGCCTTGTATCTCGGTTGACCATGTAGAGTTACTTTATAGAATTAAATTCTTGCAACCTTTCTTGAAGAAAGTCTAGCATTCATGCCTAACAATCTCCCTTCTCCTTTTTGAATACAATTGGGCCAAACTTGGGTTCTAAGAACCCAATGTTGTTTGAAACAAAGTAATCCCATAGCGGGTGTGACTTATTTTCATATGCATTGTTTCACTACCCCTTTTCTGTGACTTCTAGTAAGAAGTCATATGTAAGGGAAGGGGGATGTAATGCCCACTCCTATTCAACAATGATTGAACTATGATTTCAATTTCGAATAGATTATAATCTAGAACCTTGCTTCTCTATTCTTATTAGTATATTGATAAGATACGCAGGAGATCATGATTACTATTTTGTTCTAATTGTTATTTTTACTGTATCATCATAGTGTGGAATTTGACGTACATTACTATATACGATTTTCTTATCTTAATTGATATACAATATAGATGTGTTATACATTTGACATGATGTGATTTATATGATAGAGTATATGCATAGATTGACATATCAATATTTGATAATCTAGTGTTACTACTGTACTAACACATTGGACTTGATATATAGATGTTGCTAGATGATTTAGTTGGTTTTTTGATCTTATTGAAATTGATGAATTAGTCGAATCTAAATTTTAGAAATTTGAACAATTGGTGAATTACTTGGTTTTAGCAATGGTTTAGTTATGATATTTGATGATGTGAATTGATGTGTATATATTTGTGTGTTTTATTATCTTGATGTTGTTAATGTGGCCATGAGGCCAGAAAGGTATTGTTTTCATTTTTGTGGGAATTTGTAGCACAACAAACAAAGGGGGATATGACACCAACAATGAAGTAATTTGGGGTATTAGCAATAGGTCAACATGTCAACTCGTGTAATTGTGTTTTTATTGTTGTCTGATGTCATCTTCTAGGATATCTCCATGGGGGAGCACCTAAAATGTGGCCTTGGGTAGTTTTTTTGTTTTTCCTTTTGTTTTAATTATTTGTGAGTATTTGAATTTGTTTTCTTTTTGTGAGTCACCTTCACTAGTTTTAGTTAAAATGCTCCATTTAAGTTGATTAAATTTGATTCATTAGTGTAATTTCAGATGTGACCAAAGGGTGGGTAATTAATGTGAGTAGGTAGTTCTTGGTTTGTGTTGGATTTGAAAGAATTTAATTAATTTTTAGTGTTGTGCACTAAAACTTACATGTAAATTTCAGATTTTTACTCTCAAGCCAATTTTGGAGGATTTTGTGACAAGTTATGCTTGTCCCACACCTCTTAAAGTCACTCTATGAATATGATGTCAGGGGCTTATTTTAGGTATTTTTGTGTGTTTTAGTAGAGAAAAAGAGAAATTAATTTCACTTTTCTTACAAGAGCCTTTAATTGTTTCCTTTAGGGGCACGACTTTGGGTTTGAGTGTGTAAGAGGGATGTCATTCCCTCAACCAAAAATTTATTATGCTTTGGTGTTTGGGTTTGAAATTATGATGTGGACTACATGAGAAATGATTTGGCATCCTAAATGGAGCAAAATCACCTCTCTCTCCCCTTTTTTCTATTTATTCTAAATTGTTTGACAATTTAGGGGTTACTTGTTCAGTTTTTGGACTCTTGTAGCTTTATGAAGAGCTTGCATTTGGAATGGTTGTTTAGAGCTTGGAGTGGATTGTGCTTTCTTTGGGATTTTGTAAGACTTGGTACTTTCTTGTGGATTTGACCCTCTTACAATGGTAAGGTAGACCTTCACCCTTATTTTATTTTCTATTTTGTTGTGTTCATGGTGTGAATGGATGATTGTTTCATGCTTTTAGTTGTGGAAAATATAATGGTTTTTAGGTTATAGGAGAAAATGGAAATGGGGATAACTTGGAGGGAGGCATAAGAGTGTTATTGGGTATTTTGGGAGGGATTTGTGTTGGGATGTTCCACCTTGGCTATAATTAATATTTTTGCTTATCCTGTTTATTTAATTGAGGGAGGCATAAGAGTGGTTTATTTTCTTGGAGGGAGGAATTAGAGTTGTTGTGGGTATTGTGATGTAATACTTGGAGGCTCAAAGTTGGACACCCAAACCCTTGGGAGGTATAAGAAGAATCTCCATGTTCCTTTCTCATCCTTGGCTTTAGTTTGAAGCCTTTATTCTTGGAAACTCACTAGTCTTGTTGTGTTTTTGGTAATGTGTTTATTATGTTGAATGTATTGATTGAATGTTATTTTGGAAGTCATTAAGAGTTGAAAATTATTGTCTAAGAACCCTCTTTGCTTCATTGTTGTGGCTCGAGGGCCAACGAGGAAGAAGGTTTCTCTCCCTCATTAGATATTTGGTTGTGTGGAGAGTGTTTCCTAACCGCACCCCCCCCCCCCCCCCCACCCCCTTTTGTATTGGATTTGATGAAGATGGTGGAGTTAAAGTTAATATTTATTCATAGTGCACTTAGAGGAAAATGAAGAAATATTCCTCCCTGTAAAAGCTTTTTTCATATTGTTTCCTCTCAAAAAGGAAGGCTTGTAAACTTGCATTTTAAAGCGAAGTTCTTAGATATTCTACATATCAAATTTGTGATGCTAGAATTGTGTAAAATGAAAATGGAGAGTTTGTAATTTATTATTTTGCATTTTTTGAAAAGAGGCACTATCATATTGTAAGAATGACCAAGTTCTTGAGAAAATATTTGCATTGTTATATAGTCGTAGTGGTAAAATTAAAAAGGATGGAAAGGAGAAATTGGAAGTGGCATTCAAATTAAAAGAATATATTATATTTATTCAAAACTTAAAATAAATTCATACTTATTTTTGGTTTCTTTTAAGTGAAATAGTCGAGTTAGAATGAAAAACGTTTGTAAGGGAATCCTAGTTTTTACTTGTTGAAGTAAATGTCATTTGTCCTATGGTGGAAGTAAAGATGTAGTTTTTTGAAAAGGGAGCATGTGGAAGAAATTCAAACATTTTTCATCTCATATTAAAATATGAGAAATAAGGAAATAGACATTTAGTTCTTTAAACCGCTAATGTATTCTCTTCGTTAGTCATTTTAGTTAGAACAAGAAGATTTGATAGATATCTCAACTTTACATTTAAATAGAGAGGGAGGAATTTGTAAATAATCTTTCCTATGTTGACATTCCTTAATTAAATTATATTTTAAATAAATATTTAAACCCCATTTAGTATAAATATGTAATGTTAAATGTACATTGGTACATATATAATTATATAAATTCATTATATATATATATATATATATATATATATATATAATTATAAATGTTGTTATATATAAAATAAATGATATGAAATGCTATTTTGGTCACATGTTAGGCTATATAGCTCATGGCTTGTGCGCAGACTATGCGTTGTTGGTTTAGAGTTTGGGGAATGTGGGAGAGGTTGCGGACCCCACCCCTCACCCCATATTAATATGGGATTGAGGGTGGGGTCAACAACCTCCCCCCCACACTGTTATTAAACTCTAATTAATATTTCAAACCATATCTATTATATAAAACATGGCCATTTATTTTTATAGTCATCCTTCTAAAATAAATGTGACATGCATAAAATCCAAAACTGCGGCTAATATATAAATTAATTTATATTTTCACAAGAAATTTTTTTTGTGGTATCTTAAATGATGTAAAGGATATATATATATATTTGTGTGTGTATATAATTTTTGGAAATAAATATGTAGGGTTTCTTCTTTTTACCCAAATGGGTATATACATATTGATTACACATTTACCCTACAAGTAAAATACCTTAAAAAAATATTGAAGGAAAAATAATACCATCAAAGAAAATGGGTAGATCCTTGTCTTAGCACAAAATTTTAACAAAATTGGAGCTTTCAAATCTCTCTAATGGCCTCCACGGCTTCACCTTCTCCTCCTTCCTTAACCAGAAAATAAAACAAGAGAAAATGAAAGAACTAGGTTAATAAAGAATAATAAGAGAACCCATAAGGATTTTTAGGGTTCCCTTAGTCTAACTTAGATCTAGTGGCTTAGGAATATTTTATCCAATGGTGTAGGATGAACCCTACATCACTTAAATGGGGAGTATTTTTGTGGGAATGTAAACTTAATTATTTTGCATGGGTAAAGGTGTGAATGGGGCCTAGTGGGGTTCAACCAAGTCATCCACCCTTGCCCTTTTTTAAATATAAACAAACTTTAATGTGCATGGTTTTTAACTATAGGATTATTAGTCTTATCTAATTAATTTATTAATCTAACTAGGGGTCATTAATTAAATAAATTTGAGGAGATTATTAAGGCTAAAGAATGAAGAGTAAAGATGAGAAATATTTAAATAAAATATTAGGACTCAATAAGAGAATTTAAAACGTAATATTAATTTGGGGGTTGGGTCAATTTTAACTAATGATTAATTATTATCCAACCGCCGTGTTATTGTGTAAAATTTTAAAATTGGAATTTAATTAAATCCTAGCTAATGCCTTACCCTCTCAATTTTTTTTTCCCTAATTTTCCTCTATTAATTATTGGGTTTTATTGTGGGATTGTGTTGGAAAAATGTGAGTGTTACAGTTGGAATGTGCATTGATATCAACAAAACTATTATTTTTCACTTTCTACCTATTTTTAGGTACTTTTAGAGTTGCTTCCTAATATTTTCCTTTATTACCACTTTTTAAGATTCTTATAAATAAAATTGACATTTTGATGATGAAGAATTTATAACACAATTTATTCTTAGTATTACCCGTCTTTAGAAAAGGCCTACACTAAATCATATTATGAGGGTTTGGAACTGAGTGGCCTTTCCAAGTAATAGGAAAGGTTGGGTATATTGGTGGAGTGATGTCATTTATCTGTTTACATGCATTCTTGATGCTTTTAGGAAATAGTTTTCTTTTATTTCGATGTAAATCCTAATCTTCTTGCATTCATGAGACGAGTTGATCTAAAAAATGATATTGAGTGATTCACTTAATCCATACACTTTTTTTAATACTTTAAAAATGATCTCAATTTCATGTATAATGATAAAAAGATTATTTAAGAATTTAAAACAATATTTAAAAACGATAACAATGAGCAAAATGAGGGAAAGTAAAGAAGATAGCGAAAAACATGTGATAAAGGAGTTCACCCGATGCAGGCTACATCTTTGGGTCTAGAAAATATTATGAGTTGATCTATTAGGATGAAAAATATCTTATATACCAATAATTTTTAGTGTCCAAAATTTTCCAAGTCTAAACCCAAACATGAAAACACCTAAAAGTCTAGATTTTATTTTGAAAGTGTTAATCAATGCTGATTTAATTTCCCACAAGTGTTATCAAGTTATAATTTTTATTATTATTAGTAAATAGTTTTTTGAAAAGGACCATACCCTTCTCCAAAAATGATTACAAGCCATATTTTACAATTGTACCAAATCAGAAAGTGATCAAAATAAGGATTTTACACGAAAGATCAATAATAGAAAAAAAAATTTGGATGGTAAACACTTTTATTTTACCAAAGCTATGAAGTAGAGTGTTGGAGGATAAATTTATTTAAATGAGAAATGGGGGTGGGCTTAGCTCATTAATGTTTTCCAAACACCCTGTTATGCTCCACTTGGTCCATATGGAGAAATTCGATTCCTACCTCAAAGTGTCTCCATGACCACCTATTGAAAGCATCCAATGAACTCAATGGGAATGGAACTTTGCTTATAATTCACCCTTAACCCATAATTAGTTTATTTAATTTAAATTTTAATTAAATATGGTCTTAATATTTGATCGTCTCTTTAAATAATTCACCCAATTTCACATAAGCTAAATATTTATTTACTCCCCTAATTATTCAAAAATTCAAAGTAAGGTTAAACTCTAGCAAGGGTCCCTAATAACCGTAACGTGTCTATTAAATTTATTCACCCCCAAAATTAACTCACCCCACCCAAATAATAAATTTCACCCCCAAAATCCATTTTAAATCCCGCAACTAAAAAGGTAGGAGGACTTATTTTCAACCATAGGAGTATTTCAATCCTATGCCTTGATTTTAGGGATTTCTAGACACTATAATATCTCATTATGTTTTTCCTTTTCATTATTTTTGTCTTCTCATTTTCCTCCATTTGCAGGTTGAATGTGCAGGGATGAAGATGAAGGCCATGCAGGAGATTTGACCTCTATTACATGGAGAAGGAAGCTCTCTTATTTATTTATTAATTTATTTATATTTGAGGTTTATTTTACCTTATTAGGGCTTCATTATTATCTCTCTTTTGTTTTTTGCGAAAATGAAAGATTCTCTAATTATATATGTGTGTGTGTGTGTGTGTGTGTGTGTGTGTGTGTGTGTGTGTGTGTCTGTATGTATGTATAATACTAAACAAAATCCATGGTGGAATGGATAAAATCATAGGTTTAATACAATTGTGGGACAACTGAGTCATCCTGTCCATGTTGGGGGTAACAAAGGTGATGGCGCATAGAGGGGGTAGATAAGGGTTGGGAATGTGACGGCATGGGAGAAATGAGATGTAGGGGCAGGGGGACTATAGTGCCTACCCAAAAAATTTAAAAAAATAATTAAAATATTTTTTAAAAATAGGTATATTGTGAATGTCGTTGAGTGGGAGTGGTTGAAGAATATATGGTGAGTAGGTGAAGGCATGTGGGGGAGGGTAGTTTGGCATGTAGTAGTGTTCTAGAAAAGCACATGGGCTTGTTCCCAGCCCACAGACATGTCACATTTCTTGCATAGCAATGGAAGCACTTTATTTTGACCTGAGGCTTTAACCATGCAGAAACCCACGTCACGATACAAATTTAACAAGAATGGATAGTTACAATGGGTTCAATTTCCTCTGAGATAAAACAAATGTCTTCCTCTATATTATTGTTGTAGAAAAAAAAAGAGAGATGAATGAGGTTTAAGGGAATGTATTTTAGGAAGAACATATGGCTATAATGATTTTGCTTCTTCTTCCTCTAGTTGTTAGTGCTATGTGCGCTAAAAAAATTGTTGCACCATTTTACCACTCCATTTCCCTGCTATTTATATTTTGTTTCAAGTTGTTGTTTTTGTTGATTAAGACATTAAAAGTTACTCTTCATCTATCCCACTTATGTCTCTGTAAGATTTGTCTCTTTCCCTTTCCCATGTGTGTTCCACTTTGCCAACATCGTCCCATCTTGTATAAAAATGTGAGCAGAAGAATGGGGAATGGAAATCTGATTTTTATTTCCAGCTTCTTCCAAGTCTGTGTCAAATTGGGGGTTTTTCAGATATTGTAGTTTCAAATGACTTGATAGTCATAGATTCAAAACATTGGACCATATACATGGCATGTGGATGGTTTGACAAAGTGTCCAAAGAGATGTGGCCTCATGGTTGGAAATGATTTTTTTGTGTACAAAATAGTTTATTTTAAATAGCCTTGTTTCACCATATGCAAGCAGTAGGTGTCTAACCTGATTAGTTCCATGTTTTCTAGCATACATACACAACTAGTGCCAAAATAGTTGTAGCTTTGGAAACAGGGTATGGGCATCCAATTAAAGGCATTACGGAGAAGAGTATTTTGTCAAAAACTTTTAGTTACAAGTGCCCTGAAAGAAATGGATGCAACAAAAAAAATGGAAGAAAGAATAAACAATTTGAAATATTTGAACAAAATGCCTGAAGAAATGTGTATTCATGGAATGCTTGGACTGCATGAATATGCACAAAATGGGTTTGTTTTTAATGGCTTAGAAAATTTCAAGAAAATGGAATTAACAGGTGCAAGGCTTGACTTCACAAACTCCAAGCATCACCTCCTTCCATTGGCTATTGTATAGTGTTAAAAATGAATATGGGAAGTGAATGTATTGGTAATTTATGGATTTGGGGTGTAGAAAAATAAAATGAAAAATAGAGAGAAGGGAAATAAATACCAAATACGTGGACTGCAAAAAAAAAGAAAACAGAAAATAAATGTTTTGTCATGGACACCCACAACTAGAATGCAATCGTCTAAAAAAATACCTTAAAGAAATGTGATCGATGGACATAGGGGATTTCACGATATGAGCATCCCTTTCATAGATAACGTTATAGGAACATTGTTATATATTACAGTTGTCTGGTGATCTACTAGACCATTATGTAAAGCGTGGAATATTTTTTTAGGATCTCTTGTTTTGTCTGACAAAATCCAAAGTAATCTGGGGTCCATGATCAAATGCGATCTTGCGATTCTACTTAAAGAAGGCATGGTCTCGTTACCTTTTTATTTCATTTTCGTAATTTGGTTCTTCATTTGCAATCATAATAGATTTTTTTAAACCATTGGATAATATTACAAATGGATATATAACAAATTTTAAATAGTGAACACAAATAAAACTCCACTCATTTTCATTGATGAAACCAATTTACAATTTAAACATTAACTGTGGTCGCTACCTATAACTGTATATGATTATACTATGAGTATCCAAATTAAGTGCTCATATCTATGGATATCAGACAAGAGTTAGATGATGTCATCAAATAAACAACCATTTTCCTACCTCGCAAAGTTACAAAAATGTAATTTCCAGAGGCTTGAAAAATAACACTCTGAGCCCCGTAAAAGAGATGTCAAGTATCGTATGTGTTACTTATTATGTAGAGAGTCGTGTCAAGAATTATCTCGACCTCATTTGACTATTTGCACCTCTCCTCTTCGCTACTTCTCTGGGAGCCATGTCACTCCATTTTACACATGTAGGGAGCTGTTAAAACTAAAAAGATTGTCTTTCATTTTGACTGACTGTTTGAACACGTGAACAACAAAATCCTTATCCACCTTTGCGAACCACATAGTATTTTCACTATAAAATTTCCTGAAACCTTCAATTTGGGGGAAAAAAATTCTTCTGGGTACTTTGGAAAAGGCATTTTAGAGGCCTCCAGTCGTAGTTTGACTAGGTGAAATTTAACCAATTACGACTGGTGGCTCTAGAAAACCTATTGCCGTTTAAAAACAATTTTTCCTAGTTCTTCAGTCCTGTCGACTCTGGTGAATTTTCCATATATATAGGAACTTGTAGGAAGTTTCTCATTTCACGTTCGTACATCGAACGTCAATTTTGGACGTTGTTTTCTGAGCCCTCAAGATAAATTGTTGATCATTTTCAATTAGGGTTAATTACGACCAATGGCGTCGGGAAAATTGACCACCTATTGTACATTGTTCTCTAGTTCTAGATTCCGTCAGTCCTTATGGAATATTGGTATATAGATGGACTCATAGGAATTCGTCTGTCGTGAACTTCACTTGTCAGGAAGAAAGTTTTTTGAACTAGACTTTCTTAGCCTTTGAGCCAAACTTGGGCATTTTGAAACTCAACAGAAAAATGTAAAAGAAATTTGTAGGACCCTGGTCAAGTTAGAAAACTGATTGTGGAAACTTATTAACACATGTAAATAACTATTTGAAACTCTATCTTGTGGCTTGACATGTGAAATTTGACTTTTACAAAAATAGTGTTTCTCTCTCTTACTTATCTCTTTCTCTCTCTTCCCTCAGTTAAGGAATGAAATGAAATGAATTGAATATATTCCATAACCCTCTCTTGTTGTGTTGTATTACTACTACAATGTAAATGGAAAACCAATACGTTAATTATGCTAGATTCAGGTGGGTGTCATGCCAGTTCTTTATCACTAATTTCATGCTCACATGGTTTTGTAGGATGCAAGTAAGATGGAAAAATGACATGGTTTTGATTCATTTTATATCATTGTAATTCATTTATGCTAATGGAAATAAATTTTTATGTATTGTTATGTACATAAAAACTTATTATTGAAATTTGGTAACATTAATCAGATGCTAGTTTTAGGGGTGCTTTGGGGAATTATACATTTAACTATAGGTGTTATTTTTATTCAAATTTACATATGGTAAAAAGGGGGTTGGATATATATGTTAAGTGAAATTATAAAGGATAGTTCAACATTATGTAAAGTATTGAAATGTTTATTAGTGAATTTTGTAACATTTTAAAGATGCTATTGTTAAGGGAAAATGTTCATCCAAACGTGGGTGGTATTTTGATTAACCCTTTTGCATTGTAAAAGCTAGATATATGTGTTAAATGATATTTAATTTAATAGCTTATAGTGTAATTCCAGTGTGCAGTGGATGAAGAAATAATTGGTGTGTATAATTCTTACCTTGAAAATATAAGAAAGATATCTAAATGAAACAACCAACCCTAGTATTAAATTCACATATAAGTACTCTTCTTGTGTGATTTATTTTATCATAAAAAACTATAACCATAGAATAAGTGTATACCTTCATAATCAATGGCATCATCTTGTTTAGGTAAATTATACCCCTAGTTGACTATATCGTCATAACCTATATGTTTAGTGACATCACCGTGAACCCTTCTGTTAAGAACAATATGGTCAAAATATTATCTAGAGTATGTTGTTCCCTTCCAGATTTGGTTATTGTGTGTGTAGTAAGGACATTGTGTTCCAATTAAGTCACATATATATGTTGAGTGGTGATGGTCACCAACTAGCCTTGGAAGCCATCATTATGAGTTAGGATGATAAAAGAACTCAATATCCAATCTCAATTATTATTTGGGTCTTGTGGTGCAATATTAAGAGTTAATTGTGAAACTTAATAACATGTTAATTTATGATGAGTTGGTGGAACAATAACCAGATGATAATGTACACTTGAGGAAAGGTGATTTTTTTGGTTGTTCTTATATCGTGTTAAATATTCTTGTGATGTGAAAAGGTATCCAGGTGGTGTAAACTGTAATGTGAGCCTTACCCCTTTAAATGATGAACAACTCCACCATGCTTTCCCACTAGTCCTATTTGGTAATACATGTATGATGTGGAACTATGTGATCTTATCCTTATAGATAAATCTCTTAGGATAGGGACTACTAGTCTCATAAGGATCCAAATATCCTATTAGAAAATAGTTTACACAACTCATTACAAAGACCCATGAACCTAATTTGGATAAATCCTCTTAAGCCAAGCGTACAAAGATACTCAAGAAACCTAATCTAGGAACAAAAATAATGAAGTTTTTTGTCATGTTTTGATCCTTTGAATCCTTAGCTAATTGTTGGAACATAACTAGAGTAAACTTATAATTGATGCTTTGCCTTGGGAAGTGTAATCGTGGGATGTTATTCCATAGGAAAGTTAAACATGAACTTCATGCTAATGTTATTAAAACCTTTTTTATATGGATGAAGAACATAATATCTATAATGTTTATTGTGTACTAACTCAATTATCAATTTATAATTGAATGAATGAAACTCAAACCTAAACCCTTAAATAAACAAAAGTGAACTTCACATCCTTTGGACTTAAGCTTGTCCCATTATGTAATGGAGGTAGGATATAAGATAAAGATGCATGCTCTTAGGAGTGGATCCTAGAGATAATACCTAATATCCTTGTCTGTAAATAAATATCCCATTAACAAATGAGTGAATTAAATAAGTAATTGAAATAAATAAGGTAATCCTTATTAAACAAGATACACCATAACTAAAATGTTAATCAATATAGAGGGAATCTGGAAAAAGGAAAAAATATTATATAATGCATATAGTATGAACCCTTATATATATTAAGTTAATTTTTTAAACATGATTTTAATAAATTTGAAATCCTAAAAATAATATGTTATGGGAAGACCATATCCATATGTTTGTGTTGTAGTTAAATTGTTATGTTGTGCCTTTTTATATGGGAACATAAATGGTTTCTTGTGCATCATGTTTTTTTTGTGTTATCTATGTGGGTTAATGTTGTGCAAACATATCATGTGTTGTGTGTTGTCCCACATCATCTCTTGTAGTGTCATCTGGACTACAATGTAAGTCAAAAATAAAATAAAAACTTTTCTGGTATTTTTAGTATTGTATTTTTGCGTGTAAATAATGGGCTTTACATTTGGCATCCGAGCGAAGGTTCATGCTCTTGAACCTCTAGGATAGATTAAATTTATGATGATTCTTCATGGAGGTGGTGGAGATTGGTAGAGTAATGTGATATATGTTGTTATGTGACAAGTGTTGTAATTGTGATACTATGAACACACATGTTGTGCATGTCCCTTAGTGCATATTTCTTATCCTCTTGGTGTGCTTTTGATTAGAGTATTCAATATCCTTTTCATGGATTCAATGAAGAGTTCAAGTGTGATGTTCCACCTTGTTATGTGTTAAAATAATGTTATTATGGATTACAGAGTGTTGGAGTTTCTTTTTATTATGTGGTATGTAGGTGTGATTATGTGTTGCATGACATAACTATAGTATAGTGAATTGAATTGTATCGTGATGTGGACACTGTGTTATGATGAATTGTGTGTGTCACCATGTTATATAGTAATTCATTTTATGTTGTAATGTTACTTACTATGTTCAGCATACATATAATTCATGTAATATTTGATGGTTCATGTTGTGATTTAGGGGCATATGGTGAACGTATGATCCCTATTGTATAGTGATTTCACTTTAGGTGTAGTATGTGGTAATGTGATGTATTGTAACCCATGAAAGTAATGATTGTGTTATACCTTGTACATATACTATGTGTAAGAAGATATGGTTAATGTGTGTGAATCACCATTCTGTTTGTGATGAAGTTATGTGTTATATTGTGAACCCTACACTCACCGACCCTGAGCAAAATTGGTAAAAGGGTGTATGTTTGGAGTGAGGAAATATTTATTGTTGGCAAGTCACTCAACCAGAGTTTGAGATTTTTAGTGGAGTCTTACATAGTTTGAAAACCCAATATTGTTCGTTTGGTATGTATGACACTTGCTCAATTGGTGTCATACATATTGTGTTTTATGGAAACCTTAGGCTCAGTAGATAGAAACATATGATCCTTTCTCTCTCCCTATATGGTTATCGTAAGGATTGAACATAAGTTTAGTTACAACTATGTTGATCCTTGTGGAAGTGCTGGAGGGATGATTCAGAAAGAGATGATTATAGTTGTATTATTTTATATGTTTTTTTACGAGTTGATGATTGATGTTCAAGTTTCATAAACTCATTGAGTACCCCTTTGGTGGCTATATAAAGCTACATAGTTATTGTGATATGTTATTTCTTTACACATAGTTTATTTGTAAATTGAACATTTTCCCTTTTCTTGCTAGAACCAACAATTTTCTCCATTAATGTGTTCTTATATTTTGTGAATTTTATTTGATTATTGCACTAACATGTATATTATTCACTAGCTATGGCTATTGGCCATTTTTATTACTTGGATTTAAATTTTCTTTCATGTTTAAAGGTTTTATAGCCTAGCCCAAGGATTTGGATTTTTCCACTTGGTATTTGAAGAAAATTGTTATGTTGGTTATAATGTCTTAATGTGTGGAATAGGGTCATGGGATGCACCATGGAGTTCTTAAACCTATTGACCCACCTCGTTGTATGGTGGTACGCCCCAAGCATTTATAGATAACTAGCAAGTTGTTGAACCACGAGTTAAGGGTGTCTGGAATCTATGTGCCTAGGGCCATAGTGTGAGCTATCCCTTTTAGGGAGACATAAGATACTTGAGGGAGGCATAATAAACTTATGTATGTGTGATAAGTGGACTTGGAGTTTTATTTTTATCTTTTTGATCTTTGGAGGTATATAGAGTTGTTTTGTGATGTTTTACGAGGTATCTAGAGTTTATTTATGAAGCTTTGGTAGGCATATGGACTATTTTGTGAAGCTTTGAGAGATATATATGGATATTATTTTGTGATGTTTTGTGATGTGTTGAGTTGGTGTTATGAGTTATGTGTACTCTTGTGAGTCTTGTTACACATTGTTATGATTGAGTATTGGCTCTCCCCTTGGTTGGTATAGACCAGTGGATATTGTCTTTGCATTGTGTCGGTATAGTCATAGTATTTGGGTAATGTTATACAAGTTGTATTTGTATCAACATCATGATTACTTATTTTTTATTCTCATGTGTGTGTTGGATTTATACATATGATAGAATTTTTGAAAATTCTTTTCTATGTGGACTACTTGTTTTCATTCCATGGTGAAATTAAAGGTTTTGTGATGTGAACCAGTCACTGAAGTAAGAAGAGAAATGTCTTATGGACAGTTAGTGTTGTGTTTGTTTCTTGTCTCACATCATGACATTAGTTCTATTGGGCACCAAAAAAATTTATAAAACTAAAATATTAAACAATGAAATACTGAGAGTTGAGGTTAATAAATATTGTTAAGGAATAGGACTAAGTAATAAATAAAAAAATGGAACTTCCAATCTTCATAGAATATTAAGATTTTTTAAATTGCCAAATTTAGTTGCTTCCTTGTGGTTGTGTTATACCAACCAGTTGTTTAACTAAGAGACATGTGTAATTATTGAATTTCTTGCCTTCCTACCCTTCAACCATTGGTATTGTGTTGCATCGAGGACAATGTTGTTATAAGGGGAGGGAAATGTAGTGCCCACAAAAAAAAAAATAGAAGTTAACAAATAGGTATGTTGTGCATGCGGTTGAGTGGGAGTGGTTGGAGAATTTATGACGAGCAAGTGAAGGCATGTGGGGGAGAGTATTTTGACGTGTAGAAGTGTTCTGGAAAGCACATGGGCTTATTCCTAGCCCATAGACATGTCACATTTCTTACACAATAATACAAGCACTTTATTTTGACCTGAGGCTTTAACCATGCATAAACCCAAGTCATGTTATAGATGTAGAAGGAATGGATAGTTACAGCATGTTCAATTTCCTCTAATATAAATCACAATCCTTCCTCTCTATTATTTTTGTTGGGAAAAAAGAGAGAGAAGAATGAGATTTAGGAGAATGTATTTCTTGTAGAATGTCTGGCTATATTGATTATGCATCTTCTTCCTCTGGTTTATTGTGCTAGGTGCCCTCAAACCTTTATTGCAACATTTTACCACTCCATTTCCATGCTATTTATATTTTATTTCATGTTGTTGTTTTTTCTTATCAAGACATTGAAAATTCCTTTTTTGATATCGAACTTATGTTTGTGTAATATTTGTCTCTTTCCCTTTCCCTTGCTTGTTCCACTTTTCCAGCGTCGCCCCATCCTGTATCAAAACGTGAGCATAGGAATAGGGAATGGACATCCATCAAAGCATTAATGCAAATCTGATTTTTTTGCTAGCTTCTAACTAGCCTGTGCCAAATTGGGGGTTTGTCAGATATTGTAGTTGCAAATGACTTGATAGTCATGGATTCAAAATGTTTGAGCATATACTTGGCATGTGATTAGTTTGACAAAGTGCCCAAAGAGACGTGGCCTCATGGTTAGAAATGATTGTTGTATGTGCACAAAACCAGTTTGTTAAAATAGCCTTGTTTAACCATATCCAACCAATATGTGTCCAACCTGATTAGTTCCATGTTTTCCAGCATACACACACAACCAATGCCAAAATAGTTGTAGATTTGGAAATAGGGTATGGGAATCCACCAAAGAATTATGGAGAAGAGTATTTTTTCAAATGTTTTAGTTATAAGTTATCATCTGGTAGATATGTATACAAAAAAAAATGGAAACAAGAACAAACCATAAGAAATGTTTGACAAAATGCCTAAAGAAATGTTTGTTCATGGAATGCTTGGACTACAGGATATGCACATAATGGGGTTTTTGGAAACACATAGAAAATTTTGAGAAAATGCAATTAACAGTTGGAAGGCCTTCCTTCACAAACTCTGAGCATCACCTCCTTCCATTGGTAGCTATATATTGTTAGAAATGAAGTTGGGAAGTGAGTGTATTGGTATTTTATGGATTTGGGGTGTAGCGTAATAGAAAAAAAGTGAGAAGGGAAATAGAGAGAAAATGTGTGGATTGCAAAAAAGAACACATAAAAATTGTGTTGTCATAGACACCCACACAACTAGAACACAATTGTCTAAACAAATTCCTAAAAGAAATTTGATCGATGGACTGAGGGGATTTTAAGATATGGGCATCCATTTAATGAATAATGTTATAGGAACATTGTTATATGTTACAGTTGCTCGTGCTCTGGTAGACCACTATGCAAAGCATGGAAGATCTTATGGATTTCTTATTTTGTCTGATAAAATGCAAAGGAAGTGGGGTCCCATCAAATGTGCTGTTGTGATTCTACTTAAAGAAAGAACAATATCCTAATTTTCATAATTTCGTTCTTCATTTGCAAAATAGTAGAAACATTAAACAATTGGATAATATTACAAATGGATATGTAACCACATTTAAATAGTGTAAAATAGTAAAACTCCTCCTTGTGATTGACAAAACCAATTTACACTTTAAACATTAATTGTGGTTTCTACCTAAACCGTATACGATGATACTAGAGTTTTTGAATTAAGTGTTTGTATATGCTAACATCCGCGAAATTTAGATGATTTTATAAAATAAACAACCATTTTCCTACCTTGGAAAGCTAGAAAAACATAATTTTCGAAAGTTTTTATAACAACACTTTGAGCCCCCTAAAAGATATTTCAAGCATCATATGTGTTACTTGTTATGTAGAGAGTCGTGTCAAGAATTATCTTGACATCATTTGACTCTTTGCACTCTCTTTATTTCTTTTCGAGGATCCCTGTCACTTCATTTTACACTTTTAGGGAGTTGTTAAAATTAAAATGTTGGATTTAATTTTGACCCATTGTTTAAACACTAAACAAAAAAATACTTATCCAACTTTGCAAACCCCTAGTATTTTTAATATAAAATTTCTTGAAACCTTTAGTTCAGGGGAAAAAATTCTTCTGGGTAGCTTGGAAAAGGCATTTTATAGGCCTCCGATCTTAGTTTTAGTAGTTCAAACTAAACCAATTACAACTAGTTGCTCCAAAAACCCTATCACCATTTGAAAAACATTGTAAAATTATATAGATTGTTACATTGTTTCATTTGCAAGTTTGTAAACTTTAACCATAATACTAAAATTTTAACTTTTTGCAATTTCATTTAAAACAGGATATTAAATATAGACACCAACCAAATGAAAGTTGCTTCTTCCTTTTCAACCAATATTTCCAACAACAAATAAAAAGGAAAACAATTTATACACTTTCAAGTAATTTCAATGCAAGCTGAAAACTTTCAAAATGCCATTGCAACACAAAATTCTTGATAAAGTTGTAGATTTATAAGAGTCACATTTCCTTTTAAAATGCACATTTGAATGCTTCCTATCAGCTTACATTCATTTCCAATGCAAAAAAAACATTTCCAACTGAATTCACAATGCAACTTTAGATAAAATTTCATATTTGAAAGCAGTTATAACTCCATTAAAAATACAAGCTACAACTTCCTTCATTCAACCATTACAATACATGGTTTGAAAAATAAATTTACAAGAAATCTCTTCAAATACAAGAATATAGAAGCCTTCCACTCAAGCTGGAAGTAACATGATAAATTTTACAAAAATGGGTTCTTTCTTTGGTCTTAAATACATATTATTATCAAAAATTTACCCCAAGGTGATTTCGATAACTTGCACAATTTTTCTAGACTAGGATAAATAGAAATGGTGAGAATAAGAAATCTTGATTTTGGGGCATGCCTTTTCTTTTCTCTAACTTCCCCATTAAAGGAAAATCTCAGGAGTTAGAGAAAATTTGCTAAAAATATCAAAAACCTTAAAAAGGTATGTTTTAATACATTACGGGTCTCGAGGCTCTGAGTGGAACTACTACAGATGGAACTAGGGTTCCTCATCCTTGAATTGGGTCCAAAATGCTAAGGCCCAATGTATTGTAGAAAAATTGGGTCCTAGTTTCCCAGGTAGTCCAAGTTCCATCGGGTTGCGAGTTCCCCAAAATGCCGATTTATCTTATCTGGTAAGGAATTTAAGAAAACTCTTTGAAATGCAGATAAGGTGGAAGTTTGTGTCCAAGGAAGTCCAAGTTCCTTTGGGTCACAAGTTCATCAAAATTCCAATTTATCCAGTATGTAAAGGAATTGAAGTGGACTCTTTGAAATGTGGATAATTCAGAAGTTTTTGTCCAAGGAAGCTCAGGTTCCATCGAGCCGCGAGCTACCCAAAATGGCCGCAAGTCTGTATGGTGCAGTGATGGCGGGGTCATGCAGTACAAGTGGCCCAAGTGTGTCATGGGCCCGTAAAAGCCGAAATGTCTGCATTGAGTTGGATGTGGATAAGCTAGGAGTTGGTGGCATAAACAACCCTTGTACCCCTATACCACAAGTTCCCCGAAATCCCAAAATACCCTCAATACAAAGGAAGGTAGTGTGATGCAGATTGTGAGGACCCGCATGGAACACCTAAGCCCTGAAGTTCAACCGAGCATAAATTTTGACCCGAAGTTACGATTTCAACAAAATTGGACTTTTTAAAAATATCTTGACATCCTCTCCAACTCCATATCCAATAAATTAAATTCTCAGTCACATAAAATGCATAACATCCATGTAAATTTTAAAATAGCTGCTCACACCCAGAAGGCCATAACTTTTACAATTCTCAATTGATGAAGTTTTATTGATGATTTTAATGAAAATGTGACATATTTTTAACAGTGATTTTATTAGTGTTTGGAGAGGCATTTACTGAGCATGGGTTTCCATTCCTTCTCTTGTATGGGTTATGGGACACCTTGAGATTGATTTTACAAGTCCAAAACCAAAAACCACACCCATTTATCATGACTTGTAATTTATGGGAAAGAGAAATTCAGGAATTACATCCCCCCTCTCTCTCTCCTCTCAAAATTCTATAAATTGATGTGTTGGGCTCATTGTAAAGGAGGATAGTTTGAGTAGAAAATAATCTGTCATTTTGGTTTTGTGAAGCCAATGTGCTGTAGGACTTTGTAGTGAACTCATTGCATGTTTATCCAATCCTTTCCATTATAATAGCTTGGACTATGCATATCAAGGAAGCAATAGATTCATGTTTGTGGATGTATCTTCCCTTGCTAGGTTGTTGCATTCTCCTTACCTCTCTAATGTTATTGCAAATGTTTTTGTCTACTCTATAATCTTGTAAGGACCTATTACTATTATGTATGCATGGAAATGTGTTTTTAATGTTGTTATTATAGTGTGGAT
The DNA here is from genome assembly GCA_019776745.2 of Taxus chinensis. Classification (NCBI taxonomy): domain Eukaryota; kingdom Viridiplantae; phylum Streptophyta; class Pinopsida; order Cupressales; family Taxaceae; genus Taxus; species Taxus chinensis. The sequence continues at coordinate 119,344,718 of CM034153.1, read as the reverse complement.
AAATGTCATCACCCTTCCATTTTTGCACATTGGAAAATTTTATCATTCCCTTCTTTTGGTGCATCACCTATGTAGTGTATTTTTCCTTCATTTGCATGATATTTCTTTCCTTGGTCCCTTGGAAATTGTAGGATAGAGATAGTTAGTAGTTTCATCTTAGTAGACTTAGTTTGCACTAATATTAGGAAGAAGAACCATCTTTCTCCTGAGGTCTATCTCAAGTATACAATGCAACAACTTCGATATACTACCCTTGTTACCTAGTCATGTTGTGTGCTCAAGCACACACACCTGTGAAAATCAGAGGGTGTTTTGATTCAGTGATCAAATTGAGACTCCATAACTATTCTCCTTCATCTCCAAATCACAAAACAAGGAAGGGGGAGTAGGAAACGTTCTCCTCCCATCCAATTAAAATTAGAAGGAGAAGTCACCCTCCTTATTGACCCCTAAGCCCAAACAATAGACTAATAAGGGACATGTTATCCAAAATGTACCCCTTGCTCATTTTGTGGCTAACTCCTTTCATTCTTCCCTCTCTTGTGCCTCAGTCATAATTTTTTTCTTTTTAGGCACTCAAAACCTTCTAGAAATGGCACCATTGGATAGAGCTATTTCTCGGCTTTCCGGAAAGGTAAAATTTTCCTCCTAACTCCATGTATTTTTAAATTTATGGCTCGGCAGATTTTTTGTGGGAAATTTTCCCCTGGAAGGCCTGCAGCCAATGAGATGACGCCACGTGTCCAAGGAAGTGGCGGGGGTCGGAGGAAAACTTGGTTTTTTTACCAAGTGTTTGGAAAAGTTTTCAAAAGGGATATTTTTCCCCGTGGGCCTGCCGGTGAATCAGATTATGCCACGTGTCCATGGGGAAAAATTTGAAAAATGACTAAGTGTTGGCGCCATGGAGAAATTTTAGGGGAAGTGCCCGCGCCCAATCACATTTTGCCACGTGTCACCAGAGACCGGAAAAGTGGAGGGTGGAGGTGAACTTAGAATTTTGGAGAAATGTTTATAAAAAAGGGAATGGAGAAGTTTTGGCCTGCTGCCCCCGCTGACCAATCATATTACGCCACGTGTCCATGGGCACCCGGAGTGGCAGAGCGCAGGAGGAGATTGGGATTTTTTCCCAAAAGCTAAAATGAAAAGGAAAAATGTTTGCAGAGGGTCCGCGGCGAATGAAATTGTGCCACGTGTCCCAGACTGGCAGAAGGTGGTGAGAGTTTGGGAAATTTTTCCAAAGGAAAAAGAAGGAAATTTCAAAGGAAAAATCACCCCCCTAAGCGCAAACCAATGGAATCTCACCACGTGTCAGGTAGCGCCAAAAAAACTCAAGATAAGCCCGCATGGAAAATTCGAAGGGAAAGGACCACAACGAATGAGGTTTTACCACGTGTCTGAGTCAAGAAATAGGATCAAACAACGATGAAAAATTTAGGAGGACAGGCCCACGCCCAATCAGCATGTGCCACGTGTCCTCAGATCATCGGCCCGACGGGGATTTTTTGGAAAGTTTTCCAAAGGGCAAAACAATGGAAAATTAAGAATTAAAGGCCTGCACCCAATCAAAACATGCCACGTGGCACCCAGAATGGCGGAGCGCGGGGAATTTTTGGAAAAAATTTCAAATGACCAAAAAGTGGAAAATTTTAAAATTTTTGCCTGCCAATCCGATTTGGCCCTGTTTTGCCCTAAAATTTCAAACGGCCATATCTTTCGATCTAGAGCTCGATTTTTCGCTATCTTTATATCAAAAAAATGATGGTGAAATTATATACAATATTCAGGGGTCATTTTTGCATTTTGATGGATTTGGAGAGATAAAATTGAAAAACTCCTCTGGCACATGGTCATGGACAGAAATGATGTTTTAACCACCATTTTTAATGAAGAATGGCTCGCATTCTCTCCCAGCATGGCGAAAAATGTCAGGGGATGGGACTGTAAGGATGCCCATGCTATTTTAATGCATTTTGGGTTAGTGGTTGAAGCTTCCCCACGTTTTCCCATGTTTCTCTCTCCTGGGGTCGTGGTTTGCGCTGTAAATTCCAGAATGGGTTCATTTTAAAAAGAAGAGACTTTTTCAGCTCTGCAACTTCCCTTTTTCTTCCTTTTTGGTAGAATTTGCTGAAATTTTTACCTTTCCATGCAATACAACACCCCTTTTTGCCTCTTGATCACTGTAATGCATTGTATTGGATCTGGAATGTTAATATATGCTCTGTGATTAAAATCCCTCAATCCTTTCATATATCTACCATTGTTTTCCTAATATTTCATTACATTTTGAGCAATTTGTGCATTCTTGGGCTATGCTTTCTTATGTATTGTGTATGTATTGTAGTATCAGGTGTCTATAACTCCTTTGGTACATCACCTCATTAGAATTAGCTTCATTTTCTTGCATTCCCTATCCTTGTCCCCCTGGAATTTAGGGTAGGAACTAGGAATTCAAACCTCTGCAACTTGTAAGTGATATATCTGATCAGAGGAGTTGAGGAACCAACCTCTAATCTGGAGATTCCTCTCCCATTTTTACAAGTCCCACACTTGGGGAGAGGATTCAATGTTGTACAATCACACTGGATGTCCAAGATGTCAAACTAGAAGCCTGATCAACATCCAGGGGTGCTGCTGATTTGCAACAATAGTTTTGGCACGCCCGGTGGGAGCTTAGAGGTCTTCATATTCATGGCAACAAATTGATGTGCATTTTTTGCATGTTTCTTTCTTAAAATATCCCTAAATTACACATCTAGCGACTCTAAGGAAGAATAATCAACTAGTTTTAGCAGTGCAGACCTGAAAACTCATGAGAAGAATCAACACAAGATCAAGAGAGGGATGAGAATTAAAGGTCTCCATCTCCACCAAACAGAACTCTCTCAACTCCTCCACCTGGTAGGCCCTTCATTCAATCAACAAGGGTTCTAAGGCCAATCAGAATGGCACAAAACAACCCCTATGTCAATTTCACTGGCAGCAGCCCACTTGCTCTCAATGCACAAAATCCAATCCCAGTTGCAGCATTGAAGAACATCCCATACTTTACTGGAGAGAATCAGACCACTCCTGGTGATCATGTTAAGGATATTGCTAATATTTGTGCAATCCATGAGATTAATGAGATGTAAGTTGCTGTCAAACTGTTGGCATCTTCATTCAAAGGGAAAGCTTTGCAATGGTTCAGGAGTCTTGCCTCAGGATCTATCCAAAATTGGAACCAGCTATGTATAGCCCTCCATGAGTAGTTTGGAGAAAAGGGAGACAACTTGTCCCTTTTGGAGCAGCTGACAACCATCAAGAGAGCTCCCAATGAGCAGCTGACTGACTTCAACTTCAGATTTCAAATGACTTGGGAGAGAATTCTAGTGGCAGTAAGGCCAGCAGCAGAAGGTGATTTTCTATATTACCTTAAAGCTTTAAATTCTGATATTTCTATGTTAATTCAATCCATGGGAGGCACAACTATCCCTGTTGCTTATAGCATTTCCATTAGAGCTGAAAATTGTTTGATTCAAGCTGGCAAGCTAGCTCCTAGGCCTCCAATGCCACTGTTTCCAAGTTTAGAGAGCCCAAGCACTAATCTAACGCCTAATTTAGCTCCTATTCCCACTCCTAGAAATCAGAATTCAAGTGAAACTTCTACTTCACCTTCTAGTGCCTCAAATTAACTTCAAGAAGTCATGAAACAATTGCATAATTTAGGAAATGAGCTAGTTACACTCAAGAGACAGCAAGCCCAAGGTTTTAGACCTCCCTTCCAGCCTCAAGCTCAGCCTAATAGGCAGCCATACCAACCTCAAAGACCACCCAATCCAGCTGCAAATTTAAATCAAGCAAGACCTCCTGCCAATAGACCATTTCAGCCCTATAATCCCAATGCTATATCTGCCTCTAAGGCATTAGTGCCAGTGCAAAACAACATAGCTCAAGAGTATGATTGGTGTTTCCCATGCAATGAACCTCACAACCAGTCTATGTGTTTCAATGGTGCCTTAAATCAAGCATTAATGGTGACAACAACTGGTGTGGAGGGTGAAGGTAGTCAAAGAAATAACCAACAACAAGAAACATTCCAACAGCAATCAGCTCCAAATGATACCACACTTGTAAACTGGCAGGCAGAAGATTTTTGTGGCATGAATCAAACAATTCCCCAAAGTGTTGCAGCCAACACAAGGTCAAAAAAGATAAATTTGGGTGAAGAACAGCCATTGGCTCTATGTAATCCACAACCTCCTACTATTCCACAAGTTATTGGTAAGCAAAATTCAGTTCCAAACACACAAGGGCTACCTAAAACAACTCTTAGGCCAACTCAAATGCCAATTGTTGCTGCCCATATGCAAGGAATGAATGTGTAGGCCAAGGGATAGCAGAGAGATGCTTCATCTCCATTCAACATCATTGATCAGATGAAGAAGACAAATGTAAACATATCAATGTGGGAATCACTATCTATCCCAGGCCAAAGAGATTTGCTACAAGCTGCCATGAAGGACTGGTCAACTTCAAATCAGCAAGTCCAAATGCAAGAAAAGGTGCTCACAAATGCTACCCAACCTGAGGGGAATCATGGAGGACAGCAAGGTAAAGTGTTGAAGCCCCCTCCATTCTATGTTTCATTGATCATTGGAAACCAATTAGTACACAACTGCATGATTGATTCCAGAGCAAGTAGTTCAGTAATGCCCAAGAAAATAGCTGATCAGTTGGGAATTCAGTATGAAGTCATATCCAAAGGGGTAGTGCAATTGGATGGGACAGTAGTAACAACAGTTAGAGTGATAAAGGACTTGAGTCTTACCTTGCATGCCTGCCCCAACGTTGTTGTTTTACAAGATGTCTCAGTAATAGATCTTCCACCACTCTTTGCCCTATGTCTGTCAAGGGATTTCACAGCCAAGATTGGAGGTTACTTATCTGTTGATTGGTCACACATGTTGTTCAGAACAAGATATGGAACTAAAGCCACAATCAGATCTGAGCCTATTGCAAACTTTCACATTGAGCCTCACACTCCAAGTCAGATCAATACCAATTGTTCAACGTTTGATCAAGAGGATTATCCAAGCACTGATGAAACTGACACCAAGGTAGGAAGCATCCCAGACCTAACTCTTGATGAATGGGAAAATAAGGTGCATGCTTTTGATCCTTATCAAGAAATAGAAGAATCTGAGCTAGGAGTCTATTGCATGCATGAAGAAAATCAGCCTATTCCTAGCATCACCAAGCCAAACCACAAGGATGACAATGAGGTATGGTAGTTGTTTTTTGATGGATCAAGGAGTAGACAAGGTGCAGGAGGGGGAGCTATGCTTGTTTCACCTCAAGGAGTTAAGTATTATTCAGCTTTTAGATTTCAGTTTGCATGCTCTAATAACACTGCTGAATACGAAGCTTTGATACAAGGATTGCATTGGTCAATCAAGAGAGGGATAAAGAACTTGCAAGTCTTTGGTGACAGTGAGTTGATTGTCAACCAAGTTAAGGGGCAGCATGCTGTCAAGAATGATCTACTCAAGTGCTACAAAAATAGGGTGTGGGACCTCATTGAAGATTTTGAGGGCTTTGGCATAAAATCCATTCCTAGAAAAGAGAACCAAGCTGCTGACAGGCTTGCAGCAGTTGGGGCAGCCTTTGACATTGTTGAAAGCATCCAAAAAGACAAGGTACAACCAAACATCCATGTGATTGTGAGGCCTTCAGTACCAGACAACAATGTAAGTTGGCAAGTGTTTGAAAATGATCAGCAAATCATCCATTTCTTGCAAGAAGAGGCTGAGTTCTCAGCTAAAAATCAGGAAAAGTTGGAGCAGCAGTATGGTGACCAAGTGGTACAGCTGAGAACCAACAAACTACCAAAGGGACTTATTACTTTGGAGTCCATTTTTAATCCTAATGATCAGTTTAGGAAGGAGAAAGCAAACATTCAAGTCAAGGGAGAAGATTCAGTGTCCATCTTGGTGGAAGAAGGCAAATCACTCCGAGTTGGTAAGGTGACAACTGAGCGAGAAAGGTATGAGTTCATACAACTTTGTCAAGAATTCCCTGATGTGTTTGCTTGGAGCTATGAAGATTTGAAAGGTTTCAATCCCAAGTTAGCTCAACACACCATTGAATTGGATCCAAGTACTAAACCCATCAGACAAAAACAAAGGCCAGTCAATCCACACATGGAGCCTCTCATGAGAAAGGAATTGAATAAGTTGATAGAATCAAGAATCATATTCCCTATCAAGCATTCTAGTTGGGTGGCCAACTTGGTTCCAGTTAGAAAGAAGAGTGGGGAAATCAGATTGTGTGTTGATTTTAGAGATTTGAATAGAGCATCTCTCAAGGATCATTATCCACTTCCTTCCATGGAGCAGATTTTACAGGTTGTTGCTGGCTCTGAGAGGTTTTCATTACTTGATGGCTATTCAGGGTATAATCAGATTATGGTGAAAGAAGAGGATCAGTTCAAGACAACCTTTACAACCAAATGGGGAACTTATGCATACAGGAAAATGCCATTTGGGCTGTCCAACGCTGGAGCTACCTTCCAAAGAGCAATGGACATGGCGTTCAAGGGTTTGATTAACAACATTGTGCTGATATATCTTGATGATATCACTATTTTTTCAAAAAATGCAGCAGACCACCTCTTTCATTTGAGACAAGTGTTCCAAAGGTGCAGAAGATTTGGAGTATCCTTGAATCCTAAAAAGTGTATATTTCTAGCCCATGAAGGAAAACTCCTTGGCCACATTGTCTCCAAATAAGGATTAGCAATTGATCTAGAAAGAGTTGAAGCCATAAAAGCACTACCATTTCCAAGCCACAAGAAGGCCCTTCAAAGTTTCTTGGGGAGAATAAATTTTGTTCGGAGGTTTGTCCCAAATTTTGCAGCCCTTGTCAAGCCTATCACCAAGATGTTAAAGAAAATCATGGCTTACAAATGGACAACAGAAGGAAAGGAAAGTTTTGAAGCAATCAAAGAAGCCATCTCTCAAGCCCCAACTCTCATCAACCCGGATTTCTCCAAGGATTTCATCCTCTATGCATTTGGGGTGATGATACTATTTCTGCAATTTTGGTACAGCAGAACAAAGACAATGATGAGCAGCCAATTGCTTTCTTCAGCCAAATCCTGGAGGACTATGAGGTGAGATATTCTTTCATTGAGAAGCATGTTCTTGCAGTAATCAGGAGCTTGAAGAAATTCAAGCATCTAGTTTCAAACAACAAGGTTCAGTTGCTGGTTTCTCATGTGGGAGTTAAAGATTTCCTCCTCAACAAAGACTTGAATGAAAAAAGGGTAGGTTGGATTACTCATGTCATGGAGTATGACATAGAGATCAAAGTCACCAAGTTGGTCAGAGGAAAAGGATTGTGTGAGCAGCTGATTTTGAGCAAACAAAAGGAAGCATGCAATGAGAAGGAGGCTGTTTTGGTGTTGCAAGACAACCATGAGCAAGGAAGCACTCAAGAGGAAAATAATGGTGTCCTCACTCCTTGCTGGACCCAAGACATAATGCACTTCCTAAGCATAGGTCTATGCCCTCCAGAGATGAACAAGACCAAAAGAAGACACTTCAGATTGCAGGCTGTCCCATATGCCCTTGTTGATGGTGTTTTGTTCAAAAAGGACGTGAATGGAGTGCTGCTGAGATGCATTAGTACAAATCAGATTCATAGGGTGTTGGAAGAGTTCCATGGTGGACCAGCTGGTGGTCATTTTGCACCAAGAGTAATAGCCCTAAAGATCATGAGGGCTGGCTATTATTGGCCCAAGATTTTCAGTGATTGTTATGCATGGATCAAGAGGTGCAAGAATTGTGCGTTCTTCACAGGTAAAGAGAGGCTAGCTGCCCTTCCATTGCATCCAATTTCAGTTGACCAGCCATTCATGCAATGGGGTTTAGACTTCATTGGAGTCATTAATCCCAATTCAAGCCAAGGGCACAAATGGATTTTAACAGCAACAGATTATTTCACCAAGTGGACTGAAGCAGTAGCACTCAAGGAAGCAAATGAATCTAGCATCCTAGATTTCTATGAGGGAATAGCAACCAGATTTGGCATACCTGCTACAATAATATCAGATAATGCATTGGCATTCATTGGGTCCAAGGTGACTGAGTGGGCTGTCAAGAATGGGATCTACCTAAGCACTTCATCAAATTATTACCCTCAGGGTAATGGCCAGGCTGAATCTACAAACAAGAACTTGTTAAGGATCATTAGGAGGACTCTTGATGAAAATCAGAGGTCTTGGCATACTAAGTTGAAATCAGCCTTATGGGCTGATAGGATAACTCCCAAGATATCTACAGGTAACTCTCCATTTAAGCTTGTTTATGGGAGAGAGGCAATTTTGCCCATGTCACTTGAGTTGCCAACATTGGAACTCATGAAACAGTTGGAGTTGTTGGAGTTTGAGCCCATGGAGGTTAGATATGTAGAATTGATGGAGCTCCAAGAAGTTAGAAATCAGGCATCCCAAGCAATGGAGAAGGATCAAGCTTTGATAAAGAAGACCTTTGATAGAAAAGAAAAGAATAGATCTTTCCAAGTTGGAGATCTAGTGTTAAAATGGGATGCAGATAGAGAAAAACCGGGAAAGCATTCAAAGTTTGATGTCATTTGGAGTGGCCCATACATGGTCACAAAGTGTAAGGACAGCAATGCTTTCCAATTGTCTTCATTGGATGGTGAAGAACTATAGATTCCAGTCAACGGGATCTATCTAAAGCATTGCTACTGAAGGGAATTCTCCACCTTGTACATATTAGCTTAGATTTTCATTCCTCCAAGTGCTTGTGCACATTGTTTTGCTGTAGATAAGTTTTACTTTCCCTAAGTGCTTTGGCACAAGCTTGTTGTTCCTGGAATGTGTGTTACAGGCCTTGCTCCAATCAGATGATGTTCCACCCTCCATCTTCCTCCTTGCAGTGTTCTAGTCAGTTGGGGTACCAAACAGAGAATTTGATGACTCCATGCCCAATGGATTGCTTTAGGCAACTGGTAACTTCATCCAGCAGGTAGATGACCCCTCTGAGTCACCAAAATTGTTATCCAAAATGTTCCCCTTGCTCATTTTGTGGCTAACTCCTTTCATTCTTCCCTCTCTTGTGCCTCAGTCATAATTTTTTTCTTTTTAGGCACTCAAAACCTTCTGGAAATGGCACCATTGGATAGATATCTTTCTCAGCTTTCCAGAAAGGTAAAGTTTTCCTCCTAACTCCATGTATTTTTGAAGTTATGGCTCGGCGGAGTTTTTGTGGGAAATTTTCCCCTGGAAAGGCCCGCAACCAATGAGATGGCGCCACGTGTCCAAGGAAGTGGCGAGGGTCAGAGGAAAACTTGGTTTTTTTACCAAGTGTTTGGAAAAGTTTTCAAAAGGGATATTTTGCCCCGTGGGCCCATTGGTGAATCAGATTATGCCACGTGTCCATGGGGAAAAAATTGAAAAATGACTAAGTGTTGGCGCCATGGAGAAATTTTAGGGGAAGGGCCCACGCCCAATCACATTTTGCCACGTGTCACTAGAGGCCAGAAAAGCGGAGGGTGGAGGTGAACTTAGAATTTTGGTGAAATGTTTGGCAAAAAGGGAATGGAGAAGTTTTGGCCCGCTGCCCCCATCGACCAATCATATTATGCCACGTGTCCATGGGCACCCGGAATGGCGGAGCGTGGGAGGAGATTGGGATTTTTTCCCAAAAGCTAAAATGAAAAGGAAAAATGTTTACAGAGGGTCTGCGGTGAATGAAATTGTGCCACGTGTCTCGAACCGGTGGAAGGTGGGGAGAGTTTGGGAAATTTTCCCAAAGGAAAAAGAAGGAAATTTCAAAGGAAAAATCACCCCCCCGAGCACGAACCAATGGAATCTCGCCACGTGTCCAGGTGGCGGTAAAAAAATAAAGACAAGCCCGCATGGAAAATTCAAGGGAAAGGCCCACAACGAATGAGGTTTTTCCACAAGTCCAAATAGTGATGGAAAATTCTAGGAGGAAAGGCCCACGTCCAATCAGCACGCGCCACGTGTCCTCAGACTCATCGGCCCGGCGGGAATTTTTAGGAAAATTTTCCAAAGGGAAAAACAATGGAAAATGAAGCATTAAAGGCCCATGCCCAATCAAAACATGCCACGTGGCACCTGGAATGGTGGAGCGTGGGGAATTTTTGGAAAATTTTCCAAATGACCAAAAAGTGGAAAATTTAAAAAAAAATTGCCTGCCAATCCGATTTGGCCTTGTTTTGCCCTAAAATTTCAAACGGCCATATCTTTCGATCCAGAGCTCGGTTTTTTACGTTCTTTATATCAATGGAAAGCTGGTGAAATTCTCTACAAGATTCCAGGGTCATTTTTGTATTTTGATGGAGTTTGGAGAGAGAAAATTGAAAAATTCCTCTGGCACGTGGTCATGGATAGAAATGACGTTTCAACCACCATTTTTAATGAAGAATGGCTCGTATTCTCTCCCAGCATGGCAAAAAATGTCAGGGGATGGGCCTGTAAGGATGCCCATGCTGTTTTAATGCATTTTGGGTTAGTGGTTGAAGCTCTCCCACATTTTCCCATGTTTCTCTCTCCTGGGGTCGTGGTTTGTGCTGTAAATGCTAGAATGGGTTCATTTTAAAAAGAAGAGATACTTTTTTAGCTCTGCAACTTCCCTTTTTCTTCCTTTTGGCAGAATTTGTGGAAATTTTTACCTTTCCATGCAATACAGCACCCCTTTTTTACCTCTTGATCACTGTAATGCATTGTATTGGATCTGGAATGTTAATATATGCTCTGTGATTAAAATCCCTCAATCCTTTCATATATCTACCATTGTTTTCCTGATCTTTCATTACATTTTGAGCAATTTGTGCATGCTTTGTGTTGTGTTTTCTTTTGGATTGTGTATGTATTGTAGTATCAGGTGTCTGTAACTCCTTTGGTGCATCACCTCATTAGCATTAGCTTCATTTTCTTGCATTCCCTATCTTTGTCCCCTTGGAATTTAGAGTAGGAACTAGGAATTCAAACCTCTACAACTTGTAAGTGATATATCTGATCAGAGGAGTTGAGGAACTGGCCTCTAATCTGGATATTCCTCTCCCATTTTTAGAAGTCCCACACTTGGGGAGAGGATTCAATGTTGTGCAATCACACTAGATGTCCAAGATGTCAAACTAAAAGCATGATCAACATCTAGGGGTGCTGATGATTTGCAACAACAGGACATTAAGAAACCATGGAAACTATTTATAAAGGCTTCCACAACACAAAACACACACAAAAAATAGTTTCACATACATACAAAATCACAATATCAAGAATTCATTTACAACTTTCCAACCAAACACAAAGAATTCCAAAATAATCCCAAAGGAGACAAGAACATGGCGTCATCTCCTTGTACCTTTGAGGTGGGAAGAGAATCCATCCAAGAACTCTAAGTGCACATTCACAATCACAATCAAATCCTTATCTCTCCCTTATAAAATGAAAAATGATATAATCCCTTTTATCTCCACATAGGTGGAACATCTCTCCCACAATCCCTCCACGATAATCTCACATACTGACTTTTACCTCCATAATTCAAAAACATGCACCAATTTACAACACAGTAATATCACAATGAAATATAAGAACAAGTATGAAAGGAATAGACCCTACCTTTCCATATCAAGCCTTAAATCTTTAAGAAATAACCTTTAAATCGAAGTCCAAATTCAAAAGCATACTTCCAATGTCCAAGTAAGGAGTCCAAACAATTTTCCAAAATCATGCAAGTGCCAAAATGAAACAAGTAACCCCTAAAACTCCTAAATGACTTCAATAAATAGAAAATATTGAGAGGATGGTGAGGTGGCTCCATGTAGGCTGCCACATTGCTTCTCCTGAAATAAACCTCACTTGGTCTAACAAAAATAACAAGACTCATAAATGGGTGGGTGAGGATATGAAAATTTTACTTCCACACAAAAACATCCACTCCATTCTTTCGAGGGACACAATTAAATTGTTTTTAAGAAAGTGCAATTATTTTCCTCTTTTCTCATTCAAAACACAATGAAGGCTAAAATTAACCACTCCCATCATAGGTATAGTTTGTGGGTGAGTTTAAGAGGCATGGGACAGTTCTAACTTGTCCCAAAATCCTTTAGAAGTGGCTCCAAAGTCCAAAGTCATGATTCTAAAAGTGAGGTTTAGTGCACAACTTAAAATCAATGAAATGCATCGAAAATAAATAAGATAACAAGATGGATTTTGGAGAGATAAAATTGAAAAACACCTCTGGCACGTGGTCATGGATAGAAATGATCTTTCAACCACCATTTTTAATGAAGAATGGTGGGTCCGAAATGCACTGAACAGTTTACATGGGAAATGGACAAAGAGGGTGCCAACTGTCTTAGGGTCCCAGATGGTTTTGTTGATAGAGCTTTAAACAAAACAAACCTCTCCCTTTTTGGTAAGTTTCTTGGCTCTAGACCTAATATTGATTTCATTAGAAAATGGGCTATGAGAAAATGGAAACCCAAGGGAGCCCTAAGCATTACCATTATGCCAAAAGGTTTTTTCTTGGCTAAATTTAACCAACAAGAGGATTTAGATTCGGTGTTACTTGGAGGCCCCTGGTGGCTGGGAAATATGGGTCTTTTTTTGAAAAAATGGCATCCGGGTTTTGATCCAAATACAGAAAATATAAACACCATTCCAATCTGGTGTAGGCTGCCAGGACTGCCATTGCATCTATGGGATGATGAAATACTGTTAAATATTGCAAAATCCCTAGGCACACCTATTGGATTAGATGGACCCACAAGAAACAGATCCAGGCTTGCTTTTGCTCGGTTCTGCATTATCTCAGCCATTGATCAGGAGTTTCCAGAGCACATAATATTGAAAACTAGATTTGGATCCTGGACTCAAAGAATTGAAATTGAGACCTTAAGATGTAAGCGGTGCCAATGCATTGGTCACTCTGATGAAAACTGCAACAAGAAGAAGACCCCTCTTTTGGTTTCTGATCAGCCTGGGATTGACTCAGATCTAAACAAAGTTAACAGGGATCCAAGCAAGGAAAGGAAAACTGAAGATAAAGGTCCCAGCCAGAGGAATGTGCAATTAAATAGCAGGGGGAAAAAAAAGAAAAAAGGGGGTTTTAGAACTCATATTAAGAAACATCTTGTCTGGCATCCCAAAGATGCTACAATAGCTTTGCCTGAAACCCCCAACAAAGAAGTAGTGGACAAAACTGTGAAGGCATCTCCGGGCAAACCTTTTGAAACTTCTGTGAAGGATGACCTTGTTAAGGTTTCCTTGGAAGTGAACAAACAAGAAGGTTTAATCCCTTCTGGTTCAGAAGAGAAAGAAATCCTGTCATTTATTAGAGAGGAAGCTTGTAACAAGGAGAATATGGATGTGAGTGAACCCCTGGAGATCCTCTCTACTGGAGAGACAGGAATTGCGGATCCACTGCCACACCTCAGCATTTTAACAGTGACTGCGCAGGACTGTTGCAGCACCAAAACTGCTTCTGATCATACTCCTGACAGTATCCATAAGGAACAAAAGGAAGGGGGGATCATGCCTACCATGGAAAAGAAGACCTATTTAACCCCTTCTGGTTCAGAAGAGAAAGAAATCCTGCCATTCGTTAGAGAGGAAGCTTGTATCAAGGAGGATATGAGGGTGTTTGAGCCCCTGGAGTCTCTCCCTACTGGAGAAAAAGGAAATGCGGATCCGCTGCCATACCTCAGCATTTCAACAGTGACTGAGCAGGTTTGTTGCAATCACACTCCTGTCAGTATTCATAAGGAACAAGAGGAAGGGGAGATTACGCCTACCAAGGAAAAGGAAGATCCAGACTCTGGGTTCACTTTGGTCATCTCAAAAAAGAAAAAAAGAAGAATGGAAGGTTTTGAAAGGATCCCCGAATCACTTTATAGTGAAAAGAAAAAGGAAATTGACAATTGGGACACCTCTACCTCCAGAAAAACCAGATCTTCAGTTAGACGAATAGCTGATTTTGGAGGAAGCTCAAAAAGAGGAAGACCCTCTAAAAAGACTCTCAGAGCTAAGAAAACAGAGAGGGACATTGCAGATGGTGTTCAGCGGCAACTGAACCAGCAAGCAATTCCAACTACCAACCATTCCATATGAAGATCATATCTTGGAATATTAGAGGCCTTAACGGTTACTCTAAGCAAAGAAACATCAAGGAGTTACGGGACTCCAGTAACCCCAGCATTTTGATTCTCTAAGAAACTAAGATGAAAGCAATGACAATGGATAATATTAAAAAAAAAATTTGGGACAGCTCTGAAATGGTGGCTGTTGATTCTCAGGGTGCTTCCGGAGGGCTGGCTACTCTTTGGGATAAAAGGCACTGTACTGGTATGATTCTTAGTGATAATATTAATCATCTTGCAATTAAATTTGTCACTATTGAAAAAAAGTGTGAATGGATCTTGTCTAATATTTATGCCCCTAACTCTGCTAGTGGTAGAAGAAAACTATGGGCTGATCTTAAAATCTTTAGAAACCAGCACAGTTCTGCTAACTGGCTTATCATGGGAGACTTCAACTCCCCTCTAAACCCAGGTGAAAAGTTTGGGGGAACCCCCGCATTCTCTAATGGAATGGTGGATTTTGCTGATTTTATCACTGAACAAAACCTCATTGATGTGGATCTGCATGGTAATAAGTATACTTGGAATAATAGAAGGTTGGGAAAGGAGCTCATTCAGGTGAGACTGGATAGGGTACTAATCTCAGCAAACTGGATTCTTAGCCAAGACTTTTACCTCTCTTCCCTGCCCAGAATTGGATCGGATCATAATCCGATTGCTTTAAGCTTTCTAAATTGGACCAAACCTGCAAGAAGCTCATTCAAATTTGAAAAAATGTGGATGAAGCATGTTGATATCTATGATAGAATAAAGGAATGGTGGGATTGGAATGGGGAAGGCACTGCTCAGTATAGATTGGTCCAAAAACTCAAAAATGTCAAAAAACAAGTCAAACTTTGGAACAAAAATGTTTTTGGAAACATCTTCGGAAAAAAGAAAGAGTTAAAACAGAAGCTTCAGGATCTTGAGTTAAAGATGGATACTATGGGGAGATTAGTTGAAGATGAAGTAAATGAAAAGAAAATTCTTTCTGAGTTGCACATGATCTGCAGTAGAGAAGAGTCCTTTTGGCGCCTTAAATCTAGGGCTATCTGGCTTAAAGAGGGGGACAGGAACACAAAGTTCTTTCACATGACCACTCTAAAGCACAGAGCCAGTAATAGGATCTTAGAGGTTTCTAAAAGCAACAGAAGTATCACTAAAGATCCAAACAACATTAAGAAACAAGCACTTGAATTCTACAAAAATCTTCTTAGAGAGAGTAATGTCAGCAATCCGGAAGCTATTTCCTTCATGCTAGAGGCCATCCCTCAGAATGATATTGAGGACCAGAAATTCAGAGATATCACTAAAGCGGTCACGATTGATGAGCTAAAAAAGGATGTTTTTTCTCTTGAGGGGGATAAGGCTCCTGGACCGGATGGATTCTCCATTAATTTTTTTCAGAAATTCTGGGAAATATGCTCGGAGGATCTACTCAAAGCGGTTAATGAATTTTATAGATCGGGAAATCTTCTAAAAGAACTCAATAACACACACATTGTGCTGGCACCTAAGAAAATGGATGCAAAAGATTTCAAGGATTTCAAACCTATCAGTCTTGTTAATGCTATTTATCGAATCTTTACCAAAATTATTGCTTCTAGGCTGCAGCTCATAATGAAGGATCTCATCTCAAGGCAGTAGAGTGGCTTCATTAAAGGCAGGATAATACAAGACGGTGTGATTATGGTGCATGAAACTATGCATTCTATGGAAAATAACAAAAAGGCAAACATGATCCTTAAGCTTGATATGAATAAAGCTTTTGACAAAGTTTCTTGGGTCTTCCTTGACAAGATTTTATCTAAATTTGGGTTCACAGAAAAGTTTAGAAAAATTGTTAAGTCTTGTATATCTACAGCCAGGTTCTCTGTGGTTGTTAATGGAGAGCCTGTGGGATTCTTCACCAGCAGCAGAGGTCTAAGGCAGGGAGACCCCATCTCCCCCCTACTCTTCATCCTTCTGGCTGACAGCCTTAGTAGAACAATTAGCAGAGCGGTGGAAGTCGGCCTTTTAAATGGTTCTAAACCCACTTCTCTCAGCCAAGCTGTCTCTCATCAACAGTTTGCAGACGACACCATCCTTCTTCTTCTGGCCTCAGTTGTAGAAGCTAAAGCTATCAAGGCTCTTCTGCAGCTATATGAATCTGCTTCCAGGAAAGAGATCAATTACGACAAAAGCATCCTTTTTTTCTTTAACACCCCTGGGGAAAGACAGCTCAAGATTGCTAAAATTCTGGGCTGTAAAATTGGTACTCTTCCAGCAACATACTTAGGCCTCCCTCTTGGCATGAAGAAAGTCTCTCACATGGTGTGGGATGATCTATTGACGAGATTTCAGAAAAAAATGGCCGGTTGGAAAGGGACCACTCTCTCTAGTGCTGGTAAGTGCCTTCTCATTAAAAGCACACTCCAAAGTTTGCCCATATATATCATGTCACTATTCAAAATTCCTTCCTCCTTCAGAGAGAAAATTGAAAGGATTCAGAAAAAAAATTTATGGCAAGGCATGGAAGAAAAGTTCAGATTTCACCTTGTGGCCTGGGATAAAGTCTGCACCCCAAAATCTAGGGGAGGGCTGGGAATAAAAAATATTGAGAAAATGAATGAGGCACTCATTGCTAAGATGGGCTGGAGATTGCTTTCAGAGAAACAACCCTGGATTGATGTTATTAAAACAAAATACTTGAATCAGCAAGCTGTTTACTCCTATCTGCATGATGAGCAACTCCCCAATGGTTCCATTTTTTGGAATAATCTGGTTAAGAGTAGAAACTTCATTAAGAAGGGAAGAAAATGGAAAGTTGGGGATGGCAGCGACATAAACTTCTGGGAGGATAACTGGTCCAATTATAATCTCTTGGAGAGATTTGGGATTGCTAAGGACAGCCTTATAAGAAAGTATGGAACTAAAGTCAAGGACTACATTGATGGAAATGGCACCAACAAGAATTGGAAAAGACTTACTATGGAGCGTATTGAACTGAAACAAATTATCTCCTCCCTCCAAGACCTTTTAGATCTCTTCCCTTTGTGTCAGTTGGATTCCAAGGATGAGCTGATCTGGAGCAATTCACATGATGGTAAATACTCAGTCAAATCTGGTTATACCGGTCTTTTCCACAGTAACCAATCAGATTTTAACTGGAACTTGATCTGGATGCCTGAGTTAACCCCCAAAATAAATTTTTTTCTTTGGCTGGCCATCAGAGGCAAAATTCTCACCACTGACAATTTGATGAAAAGAGGATTTATCATTCCCAATTGGTGCCACCTTTGTAGGAATAGCTATGAAGACATTAGCCATCTGTTCTTACATTGTGATTATGCCTTTAGAGCTTGGAACTTTGTCCTTTCCAAATTTGAAGCTCTCTGGGTGATGTCGGAGGATCTTATTCAGCTATGGAATCAATGGAACCCACCATTCAGACATTGTGCTATCAAAAGAATCTGGAAATTAGCCATCCCGCATTTAATTTGGAGGATCTGGAAGGATAGAAATAATATCGTTTTTAGAAATAAGAAGCAGAATTTTAATTTCACTACTGGCAAGATCTCCCAAGGCATCAAAGAGGACATGGCCAGATTTAAACCTCCCAAGAACAATTGTTACCCTGAAAATGAAAAGCACATCTTATCAAATTGGCAGATCGGATATTGGAGCAACCCCGGGAATAGTGTGGATAGATCTTTGGTTAAATGGCATCCCCCTGAATCCAATTGGTTCAAGCTGAACTTTGATGGAGCCTCTAAGGGGAACCCTGGAACAGCAGCTGGAGGAGGAGCAATACGGGACCATAAAGGTAATTTGATTGCTGCATATGCTGGAAAAATGGGAATCCAAACCAATCATTTTGCAGAAGCTTTATCTGCTCTCTGGGGTTTGAGAGTTGCACGGGCCCAAAATATCCAGAACCTCATTGTTGAAGGGGACTCCCTTAATATTATTAAACTGCTTAATCAGTCCTCTTCTCCTAGCTGGAATATCAAAGATTTTATCTCTGAATCCATAAGCATCAGTCATACCTTCAACAACATCAGAATCATACATTCTTACAGGGAGGGAAACAAGCTGGCCGATGCTTTGGCCAATTATGGCATTAATATAAATTTCACTATTTGGGATAATGATAGTATCCCTAATCAGCTTCACAACAGCATACATGCGGACCTTCACACGCAAACAATCTCTAGAGATATGCCTTAATCTTTGGAGGATATCCATAAATTCTTCCACATGTGCTGTTTTAATTTATTTGGCGTGGCAAATGATATCTACTTCAAATGATAGCAAGATTTTGTTTAGGAACTTCAAGTGGAGTTGTCTAAATTTAAAAACAGCGCACGCGGGAGGTACAATAGCTGTTGATATTCGGATGCCAAGCTCCGCGAAAACCGAAGATAACTACAAGGTGAAAGCTGACAGGGAAAGGGTTTTCACGCGCGACTTCAAGCAGGCTCAGATCGGCAATTATACAGCCGTTCGTGGGAGGACCAACGGCTACAGTTCCCATTTTTATGCGACCCGCAACAGTGAGAAACGAACCACTCTCAACGCCCAAAGGTATTCTGAAAATTGTTGTAACCAGCACATCATTGTGAAGATGGGAGGGCCTCCCTGCCAGATTGAGCCGTGCACGGACCCTGACTGGAAAGAAAACACTGAGCTCTGGAACATTCTTAGCATCGGCGGATTCACCAACTTTGTGGAAAGAGTGCAAGGCCATGTTCAAAGCATCTCTGTTCGCTTTGCCAAGGAGTGGAATGAGAGGACAGTCGACTATGGAGGGCAGAAAATTCTTATTAATGAGGAACTCATAGCCGAAGCGACTGGCCTCAGCTTGGAAGGATACCGCTTCTTCAACAAGAGGGTTATCAAAGAGGTTGAAGAGAGAAGATTTGTGGAGGAGGAGGAGAAGCTTATATTCAACACCGCGGGTCTGCTTGTTAACTCAATTCCATCTCCGTATGATGAAGTCACCCGCATGATGATTCGCTTCATATCCTTGGAAGGTAGGTTTGTTACTGTCCCTGCCAAGCACCTTGTCTTTTTGAATCACTTTCGTAGGAGTAGGTTGGTTTGCTTCCCTCACTATCTGTTAAACTCTCTTGAGCGCTCCATTTTGGAGTTCCAGAAGCATACCCGGGCGGTTCCCTTACACCAAGGGCTTATTTTGCTTATTCACAAGCACTGCCTTATTAAATTCCCCGGTCTCCCTTCCTCTCCCGGCCCAGCTTTGTTGGGCTCCGCTGCTGCCAGTCCTGTCTCCCCTGCTGCCCCTACCTTCGGTGCTGCTACCCCCATGCCGGCTGCTCATGCTTCTCCTTCTTTTCCTCCTGTTGCTGCCCCTGCCACCCACCCTGTCTCTACCTCTAAACGTGTCACCAGGGCTTCTAGGAGACTCAACCTTGAGTCTACTGCTGAGGGGGATGAACCTTTGGAGGACATTGCTCGTGATCTGCTGAACATTAGTAGTGCCAGTCCCTAGGCAGCACCAACGGATAACCCTTCTAGGAGATTGGAGGCCTTAGAGGCTGAGCTTAAATTGCTGAAGGATGAGGTCAAAAACCTTGCTAAGCAAAAAGGAAAAAAAAGCATTGAGGGGGAAGGGAGCATTGGCAATAGCCAGATTGATGACATATACAAAAAACTGACCTCCTTAGACTCCCGCCTAGGGAAGATGAAGACTAGGCATGAGTATAATATTACAGCCTTCAGGGCCATCGAGGAGTTCATCGAAGGTCATGCAAGAAGTGTTTCACATCTTAGCGGTGTCCCGGCTACACTTTGGGGCAATGAGAAAGAGAGCAAAAGAACCAGAGAGGAGCTCGATAAGACGGATGCTGCTCATATGACCACGTTGGGCATGTATCATGCTTGGAAAAGAGTAAAGACGAGTATTGATCAAGCGGCCAAGAAGTAGTCCCGACTACTTTTGCTGGTCCTTATTGTTTTTATTACTGCTTCTTGGCTGTAGGCTTGCTGTTTTTTTTGCCGTTGTTTTGCTGTTAAGTCTCGTTTGTGTAGCTGTTTTTGGGCTTCGTTGTTCTTTGCTGTAACTTTTGTGCTCTGCTACAGCTTCTCTGCTCCTCTCTCTTATTCCGGCTTTTAGGCCTTCTTCTGTACACAAGGGTATAGTCCCTTTCAAAAAACTATTTACCAATATTAAAAAAAAAACAAGGAATATCAACCACATTAAATTCCCACATTGACACATAAATTTAATTTAACCACATGATTAATTAGCTAAAGAAAACACATTACTTAAACATGAATAAAGTGAGAATAAACTAAAATAAATAAATCACATGTAAAACTAAGAAAATAAAAAATAAACGAATTAAAAAAACATTCAAATCCCTTGGTCACATATGAGGTTACCCCTTCCCATGGAAACCTCCAAGAAGACATAACAATACACATGACATGAAGTTGCCAAGGTGACCTTATTGCCAATATCTAATATTCCTCCATTGTTAGTATCCTAGCCCCTTCTTGTTGTCGTGATATGATTTCCTTAAACCAATTAAAGAATACCCCTCTAGCCTCAATACCACATTAAATACATAAAGAAAAAAACACAAATACATATCATCTAGCAACATCATACAAAAATCTCTATCATCATCATAAGAATTAGGAAATTCTATACATTATTTTCTATCACTGAGCATCTCAATTTTGATAAATCATAATATCAATCCAATCATAAGGTTAGTCCAACATCCAAATATAATCATCACCATCCAAAGTCCAAATCTTCAATATTTAATGAAACCATACTAGATAATAATTTATCAATTTCTGCTACTAGTCCATACCATCTATAGTATAAGTCATGACATACTAACAATGCCCATCTATAAATTTGTGTTAATAAAAATATAATAATAATGTCCATCTACTAATGTCTACTAATCAAAATGTAACAATAATGTTCCTGTCACTAGTCCACAATAATAAAAATCATAGCAAGATAATTTCAAAGAGGAGTAGGCACTCACCCCCCTCCCCTTATACTTGACTTCCTCTTGGAAGTCACAGGAACAAGTGTGGGAAGTATGATTTTAATGTTGTGATGTCCTCACATGTAGCTGATGACTCATCATACCGATCTCATTAGATGTGTACCTAATCAATCTCATGGCCTCAAAGGCCCAAGATCCTACACTCTAAAATGCACATGAGATCCACTATCACCTATCCTTTCTTCTTTACCTATAATGTGGTCCAACCCAAAACATGAGATGGATCCGGTATGTATCTCCTAAGAATAGAAACATGGAACACATCATGGATGTGAGACAAGTTGGGTGGAAAGGATAAATGGTAGGCTATGGGACCGATCCACTCCAAGATCTAAAATGGACTCACAAACCTCAATGCTAGCTTAGATTATTTTCTATAATGGATAAGGCTATTATGCAATCTAACTCTAAGAAACACCCTTGTTAAAAAATCAAAATTGCGGTCTACTTTCCTCTTATCTAAATACTTGTTCTACCTATCATGTCTCTCTTGCAATCTCTGTCTGATTAAGATGACCTTCTTATCCATATCCTATAACATGGCTGGCCCAATAGTAACCCTATCCTCTAACTTGTCCCAACTCAAAGGATTCTTACACTTTCTATCATAGGTGTCATGAAATCATGCCATGCCAATAGAACTCTGAAAGTTGTTTTTATATGCAAACTATACCAGATATATATACTCCTCCCAACGTGACTGATGATCCATAACATACATGTGAAGCATATCCTCTAATATATGGTTCACCCACTCTGTCTGACCATCTCTCTTCCGGTGATATGGTGTACTGATTATAATCCTTTTCCCAAGAGTATTCTACATGGTAATATACAAATTTTAAGTGTATAATGGATCGCAATAACAAATGATCTTCTAAAGAATCCTATGGATTCTATCTCATACAAATATACCCACACTAAAACTCTAGCTGAATATGTGGTATTCAATGGATAAAAATGATCCATCTTTGTCAATCCATCCACTCTGACCAAGATCGTGTCATTGTGGTATCTCAACATAGGTAGCCCCACTATGAAGTACCTGGAAATGGTGTCTAATTTCCACTCTGATATGGCATGAGGATAGAGAAGGCTAGTTGGATGTTGGTGCTTGGCCTTATCCTTATGACACTCCAAAAAATGAGACATAAATTGGGATATATTCCTCTTAATCCCTCTCCAATAGAATAGTTATCTTGGTGTAGCATGCATCTTCTTCACCCCTTGATCGGGTGAATATGGTGCACAATGTGCCTCTACTAGAATTTCCTACCTCAAATCTTCATCCTTAGGAACATAAATATGAACTTTGTTTCTTACAATTCCATCAGGCTCCTCTATCAATTCCTTAAACTTCCCCTCAAGAGGACTTTGAGACTCAATCTCTGCTCTAGCTGAAAGGTAGAAGCTATCATGAGGAATATGCTACAAGATATTTCTCTGTAAGTCTATATCCACTTAAGTATTAATAATAAAATGCCTATGATGAATCAAAGCATCTACAACCACATTATCCTTCCCCTTCACATGCTCAATCTCTATATCATACTCACATAGAAGCTCCATCCAATTCCATTGATGGAGATTGAGATTGGGTTTTGTGAATAGGTTTTGTAGGCTTAAGTGATCTATCCTAAGAATGAACCTCCTAGCTAACAAAAAATGTTGCCATCAAACCAAAGCGTGAACCACAGTTACAAGCTCAAGATCACGAGTTGGTTAGTTGATCTCATAATCCTTGAGTTTACGAGACTCAAAGGGAAAAACATGTCCATCCTATATCAAAACTCATCCTATCCCTGCTAACAAAGCATCTGTGAAAATAAATAAGTCCCTTTGTGTTTCTGGAACTACTAAAATATGATTTGTATTAAGGCACTCCATAATCCTGAAGGGCTGCTCACATTTGTCTGACCAAATAAGCTTATTCCCTTTCCATTGTATGGAACTGATGGGATGAGTAATGCATGAGAATTCATGAACAAATATATTTTAATATCCTACTAATCACATAAATCTTCGTACCTTTGTCACACTAGTCCAACACTTGCCAATCAATAATAGGTCTAATCTTAGACAAATCGACTATGATACATTTCCTAAATATGACGTTACCTAGATATTGAAGTTGTATTTGAAAGAAAAAACACTTCTTGAGGTTCCCATTTAGCTTCTTCTCTCGAAGACACTGCAAAACGTATTGAAGGTGCTCCTTGTTCTCCTCATATGTGTGTGAGTATATCAATATGTCATCTATAAATACAAGTATGAAGTGGTCCAAGAATGTCTTGAATACCCCATTCATAAAACTCATGAATACTATGGGGGAATTCGTTAAACCAAATGGCACAACTATAAAATACATATATTATATAATCATCGATACATATAAGAGGGTTACGATTCTTTCTCTTTACTTTGTTCAGATATTTGTATTCAATGCACAATATCAAAGATCCATCCTTCTTCTTCACAAAAAAAACTGGTGCAACCCAAGTGTATATTCATCCTATATGGTGCATGTGAGATAGGCTATACTCCACGAACCAAATCTATTTGAAAATATATCTCATGTGGGGGAGGTAAACTAGATAACTCACCAGGAAAAACATTTGAAAAATATTACAAAATAGGGTGATCATCAAGTTAATTACTGCTAGTCTTATCCTTTTACTTGTCACTAATAGTAATAGCATATAGCATATAGCATATAACACACACTTCTCAAGCTACATATCGGATATGGTGCAGATAGAAATAATCTTCCTAATCCCAACTCTCACAGACTCAAAACCCAAATCATCTACACAATATATCATCTTGCTATAACAATCTACTATACCTTTATGTGTAGACAGTAAATCCATACCCAAAATTACTCCATAATAATCCAAAGGGGGTGCAAAAATCCAAGGTCGTGGTGGAGGGTCCTTGGTCAACTACACACTTCTTAACTAAGGAGTCCACTAAGAGCTTGGCTCAAGAAGCCATCTCAGCATCCAAACTATGACCCTTCCTAACTACCACAATCCTATATTGCTCTCCTAAATATGGAGAAATAGAGGAATCATAAGATCCTGAATCAAACAAGATGGAGGTATAAATACCACTGATGCTACATGAAGTCTTCATAAATGTACCATGGTGATTTGTCTGGTGGTTCTCAAACATTGCATATATATTGTTCCTCTATGACATATCACCAACTATTAGCTATGAAATGGGGCCCTTACCCTTTTTATTAGGGTTATGTAGGAAAATCTCTAATGGTTCCCTTATACACCACACCCATAACAACTGCCAGGTCCCCTCCACTAGGAAGATACTCCTCCAGATTTCCTAGTGGTATTTTCTATAGACCTAGATATCCTTCTATATATCATTGTGGGTTATGATAAGGAGCTCAAATTTACTAAGCTCTTGATGGTGTCTCTATCCTAACGAGTCATATAGCTAGAGGCCCCATGCTCTGCCGTATCTGGGCATCATACCTTAGTGGAGGCTTGAAAATTTGGTGGGTCCATTAATAATCCTATGGTTACTGGTGTGGCCTAAAGGAATGCTATGATGATCCATTTCCGCCATAAGGGGGAGGGGGTTTCCCCCTTAGATTAACTTTCCTGTAACTGCTTGATATGACTCCTCACCCTATCTTATGCGTATCACATCTTTTCCTTGATCTCCTCTACAATATAGGCCTTCTCAATGGCCTCAGCTAAAGTGTGGTGAAAATGCATATGCACTGATCCGTCAAAATCCAAGTTCAAACCCTTGATGAACATGTGTACTCTAACCTTCTTATTCTACGTGTAATCCATGTATTAAAGAAAATAAAAACACTTTCTCTCGTACTTAGCCACTGTCATGATCACCTTTTGGAGATCATGGAACTCATCGATCCGTTGTTGTATAAATTTCCCTGAAATATACCTACTATGGTAAAGCTCCTCTAAGAGCTCTCAAGTAAGAGTCTCTGAGTCTACATGGAGCTTCTTCTCCTCAGTCCTCCATCAAACTCTTTCCTTGTGTCTGATAAGAGGTAACACAACATGAGCCTTTGAGTTGCTAGTACACAGGCATAACTTTAAGCATTTTCTCCAACTGACTAACCAAGTCTCTACTTGAAATCCTCTTATATATCCTACAAAGTGTGATGAGTGAATCTCTAGTATCTCTTTCATATGATCTTCAATTGTCGACTATTTACCCCTAGGTCTCTCCTCATGGTCGTCACTCTTTCTAGGCCTCCTAGATTGCACTCTCGGTATCATGACCTTCTCTTGTTGTACCAAGCCCTATCTATCTATTTCTACATGTGAAATATATGCCCTATGCTCCTCCCTATTTCATGGGGAAGCATGAGCCTCCACTGATGACTCCCTACACAGTCAGCTAGATCATCCTCCAAGACAACTTCCGCATATAACAACATTGACATCTTATAATTTCTATAGTATTCATGGCAATATAGTGGTGACTCCATGTTCAGGGGGTGGTCCCTATAGATCTACATGCAAGAAATATTCGTATGGTCCGTGCCTCCAGCACAGACCAAGGAAAGAGTTAATTCATCATCATTTGTGTTTACTACATTTTCTACGTTTCAAAATATCAAGTAATTTTTTATGTTCTAGGTGTAGGTTTTGCTACGTTAACTTGTTGTGTTTGATGTTGGCCCATGGTCCAAGTGTTGAACCCATGGATCTAATACCAAGTGTAATGCCCACAAAATTCGACGTACTAAAACCTTGTTGCAACACCATTATTTACTTAGGAAAATTACGGGACTTTTTTTAAGTTAACAAGCCAATGCACTTTAATTACATTTAATTAACTCTACCCATTTAATCTAATCAGAATTAAATTAATAATTAAATACTATTAATTTAATTCTAAATGCATTTCGGAATCCAACCCTCTTCGAAAGATTCCATTAATCCTAATTTTAAAATTGGGTAATTAATCCCATTATTATACCCGTTTAAGGAAAATCCTCTTAAGTTATAAAAGGGTCATCTTCTACTTTGGTTTAAACCTAACATCCATTTACATCATATAGTTATTTAACTATAAATTTTAATTCTAAATAATTTAATCCTTTTAAATAATTATTCCATTACCCATGCACAAAATCATTTGTTTAATCTCATTAATCCAGTGTCATTTATTTAATTATTTATTTATCCATAGAAAAGGGGGCTACAACTTATTCTAACCAACTACATGGCCCCATTCACTTATTACTCATACTATTTATTAAAAACCCATTCCCATAAAAATGTCAACCACTTAACATAGTTGTGACAATTCTCACCCATTGGATTAGATCTATTAGTGACCTTAGATCTAGGTTTTACTCAACAAGCCCTAAAAATCCTTACAGTATTCTTTTATGCACTTTATACCCTAATTTATTTTCATTTGCACATTTACCAGATTGTTACTTGTGGATATCCATTTACCCTTGTTTTATTTTGCCTTAGATATGATATTTGTAAGTTTGCGAGTAAATATCCATATGTCTACATATATAAATATAAGTATGTAATATATATATATAATTTATTTATTGCATTTGGAAATGCAGTGTTATGTAAAATTCTGAAGCCTAAGGTGATACAACGCCATTAAAATGTGAGTTACACACACACACACACACACACACAGATATATATATCTCTCTGTGTGTGTATTAATAACTATTAATATTTCTTAATATTGAATAAACATGGTTCGGCCAAATACCAAGTGATGTGTATAATGGCCGTGAGTTTTAATGAAGATAGGTCATTGTTTATATTAGAGTTCGGGTTTAATATCTATGTGGGGTGGGGGGAGTTACCCCCATCCTATGCATTGTTTAATATAACGGTTGGGGTGGAGGCGCCACCCCCCACCCCACACATATATTTCTTTAATTAACATTGGGCCATTACCAAAAAACATAGCTTTAATTTAAGATGGGAATATACAGAGGTCAATTGGTTTAAGTTATACATTTTTTCGATTATATATATATATATATATATATATATATAATTTTATTTAATATATATATATATATATATTTAATATATATATTTCTAGTTAATGTATAGACAAATATTTATAATATAAAAATAACTTATTTAGCATATGTACTCTATTAGTATTAGTGTGTGTGTGTGTATATATGTATATATATGTTTTTTTTTTCAACGATACAAGGAATATATATAAACATGAATATAACACACCCTTTTTTATATAAATCAATATACATTTATAAATGAGATAGTTATAAGTATTGTTATTTCAATTCTATCAAATGCAAGATAGGAGGAGAGTAGAATAAAAATAATAATTTAAAATTATATAGATGCTTACATTGTTTAATTTACAAGGTTGTATACTTTAACCATAATACTAAATTTTTCAATTTTTACAATTTCATTTAAAATATTATATTAAATATAGATACCAATCAAACACAAGTTCCTTCTTCCTTTTAAACATATATTTCCAAGAACAAATAAAAAGGAAAACAATTTATACACTTTCAATTATGTTCAGTGCAATATGAACACTTTAAAAATGTCATTGCAACACAAACTTCTTAATAAAGTTGCAGATTTACAAGAGTCAAATTTCCATTTAAAATGCACATTTGAATTCTTCCTTTCAAGTTACAATAATTTCCAATGAAAAAAAACCATTTCCAAATGAACTCACAATGCAACTTTTGATTAAATTTCAGATTTCAATAGACCTACAACTCCATCAAAAATACAACTTACAACTTCCTTCATTCAACCATTACAATACATGGTTTGATAAGTAAATTTACAAGAACTCTCTTCAATTACAAGAATATACAAACCTTCATCTCAACGTGGAAGCACCATGATAAAATTTACAATAATGGGGTTCTTTCTTTGGTATCGAATATATATGTATTTATCTCTTTATCAACTCACAACTCCATAGCGTTTTTCCTTCATCTCCAAAACACAAAAAAAGGAAGGGGGAGTAGAAAATGCTCTTCTTGCAACCTATTCCTATGAGAAGGAGAATTCACCCTCCTCATTAGGCCTCGAGCTCCAATAATATAGCAATAAGGGACAATAAGAAACCATGAAAACTCTTTATAAAGGCTTACACAACAAAAAAAGACACAAACAACACTTGGACATACATATAAAATCACAATATCAAGAATCCATTTACAATTTTACAACCAAACAAAAAGGCTTTCGAAATCATCCTAAAGGAGACAAGAACATGAACTCATTTCCTTGTACTTGCCAAGTCAGAAGAGGGTCCACCCAAGTCCTCAAAGTCTGTAAGGCCCACAATTTTGACGTTCTAAAACCACATTTAATTCCATAAACAATTATCCAGAAAGTTATGGCAAGTTTGATTTGTTTTCGTTTTAAAAATATTACAAGGGGTATCAAACCCTATAATATACGTTTAATTGATTCCTACCAACAATGTTGCTATATTACAAATCCCAGATGGGTCAGGTCTAGATTGACTAATTAGAACTTATTAATCCACTTCAAAATTCAATTTAAATTACCATTCACTAGATAAGTGTCCATAAATTTCTCTTACTAGGTTAAATAGTTTTCCCCTTAGGAATTAACATTCAGCTCACATTTAATCAACTCTTATCCATAGTTATCTTAGTTCTCTTAAATCATTTGCCTTAAAGTCCATTTAAATAATTACTAAAACATACTAGGAACTAAATAATTAACTTAACATACAAGGGTATTAAATGGCCCCATTCACCCATTTACACATACATTTAAATTATCTAAAAACCCATAATATTTATTCTTACCTAACAATTCTAGGGTTAATTCTCTAACCCTTGGATCTAATCAATTCTGGACACTAGATCTTAGGGTTCCATACCAACCCTAACTATCCTTATGAAATCTTATAAAACCTTTTCTTTTCCCTAGCCTCCTCATATAGTCTCTTTTATTTTATTTAATTGGCAAGTTAGATAAATGGAAGCCATGGGAGTAAGGAAGGAAGAAGCCATGAAGGAATTCACAAAAATCAATCTTAGTTTAGATATGATTATGGATTTATTATAGCTTTGTTTTTTATTAGTGGATTATAAGGGTTCTTCCCTAAATTTGGGATGTGTATTTAGTTATTTATTTGTTTTTGAACTCTACTTTAGTAAAACCCTTTTTCCATTTAATACAAGGGATACCATACATTTAAATTCTTATTTAAAAATTTATAAGTTTAGAACATTGAATTTATGTTCCCTTAGGGCTTGCTAGTGGTTTCCTCTTTACATATTTATAGGCTCAAATTTTTGGTTAGAACAAGTTTCAAATTTACACAGTCGTGGATTTTAATTTTTTCTTCCATCAGTGATGAAACCACATTACCAAAATCAATTAGGCTGACCAGTCCTGGGACTTCCGCCCTACCTGGGTGACGATTCACAAACCGCTGCCTTTCTTGGGCGGCAGTGGTTCAGAGACGGTTCGAATCTACATAGGGTGGAGGTCCTATTCTTTGAAAACAAAACCATCATTTCTTCAATTTTCTAAAAAACAATTTTTACTAGAGTCATCTAAAGATTATCCTTAGCTTGAATTTATATTCCTAAAGTCTCTAGATGAAGTTATACACCATTTATTCATTCCATTTTTAAAATTACTAGATCTAAAGGATTTTCTACTTCTATAGTAACAAGAAAAAAAATAACTAAAAGATCATCTTCATTTCCATCCAAAAAAATTTCTTTCAAGTTTAAGGGTAGGAATGAAGATTATTCTATCCCTAGTATTATTGTTTTCCTTTCCACAACAAAATGCAAATTTTCAACAAAATAACTCAATCTAATTTATTGCATCTTTCCATTATAACTACAACCATTTGTTCAAGTAAAACACAAAAACTCTATTTCACATTTGATATTTACTTAACAATACATTGTTATTGATTTCCAACTTCTATGTTTTTCCTTCATTCTTACAAAAATGAAACTTAAACAAAATAATAATGAACTTTCTTTTCCCTTTGAGCATAGCTCATTTTTTTCAATGCAAGGAGCCTTCCTTTCCACAATACATTACAACTTAACAATAAATAATACAATACAACTTTTCTATGAAATACAATGCTACTAGATTTCCACCTTAAGTGGGAATGACAAGAAAAATTTCTACAATGAAGGATTTGTTTTGAATTCAACAAATGTTCCAAGTCCCAAATCTTCAACAAGAGCTCCACCATTTCTTCACTTTAATCACAAAAACAAAAAATCGGGGAGAGGAAACACTCTCCACCCAACCAATAATCGAATGAGGACAAGAAGCTATCCTCCTCATTGGCCCTGAGCCCCAACCAAAATGTAATAAAGGATGGATCCAACTCATGGAAAATAACACAATGCTTCCAACATAACAATACAAAATTTCATAACCATTTAACACACATTCAACACAAGAAACCAATCACAAGAATGAAACTTATCAAAATACACAAAGGCTTGAAAATGCAAAGCCAATGGAGCAAGGATCTATGGGGAGATCACTTATGCCTCCCAATGGGATTAGGTTCCCACCTTAAAACCCTCAAAAATACATCTCAAACCCCATACACAACTCTTATGCCTCCCTTAAGATCCTCTTATGCCTCCCACATTCTCTTATGCCTCCCTACAATCTCTTATGTCTCCCTCAAAAGAACCAAGTAAGAAATGCAAGAATTATCTTATCCAAGGTGGGGCACCCAACCCAAATCCCTTCCAAAACATGAAATAAACTCTTATTCCTCCCTACATATAAAATCCCCATAGCCTTCTCCTACACCATACTTAGGCATTCTACCCAAGATCCAAACAAGCATACCAAACCATTCATTGCGTACAAATACACACATATAAATAGAAACAATTAAAAAGAAGGATGTAGTTCTTACCTTTCCATGGTAGAACTTGATCAAAGAGTCACACTCCAAGCTCCTTCAAGCTCAATACAACTCCAAAAAGCTCCAAAATTTCAACAAGCACTCCAAAACTCTCCAAATCCAAAAATACAAGATAGCACAAATGAAATGAAGTAACCCCCAAACAAACAAATAAACTTGTATATATAGAAAAAGGGAATAAGAGGGTGAGGTGGCTCCATGTAGGATGCCACATCACTTATCTTTAGCTCCATATCACAAGTCAAACCTCAACCCCAATGCACAATAAATTGGTTATTGAAAGAAATGACAAGCCTCTTACACACACAATCTAAACCCACACCCCCTAAGGACAAAATTTAAAACCCATGTAAGAAAAGTGCAATAAATGTCACTTTTTGTCTTACAAAACACATAATGGGGTCTATTTTTGACCCCCCCAATCCATAGGTAGGGTTGGTATATGAAATTAAGAGGTGTGGGACAAGCTTATCTTGTCCCACAAGCCTTCAAAAATGGCCCTTAAGCCCAAATCTGAAATTTCAAGGTAAGGTAGAGTGTACAACACTCAAAGTCACTTACACTCAATCAAAATCACAAAAATCCAAAAGACCAACTACTATAATAAATGAAGTCTGTTTTCACATCCCCATATAACTTAATAACATGATTAAATTACTTAATAAATGCACATTAATCAACAAATGATTAAATAAATTACATCACCAAATAAATCACATACTCTACAATAAATAAAAGAAAAAAGGAAAAGAATTACACACATAGCCCATGGTCACAATTGGAGGTCATCCCCCCCATGGGGACCTCTAACAAAATAAAACAAACAAAACATTACACAAGTTTCCATGGTGACCTTCGTTGTATCCATCTAGTATTTTGTTGTGGTTGGTCTCCAATCCCCTTTTGATTGTTTATATATAATCACCTACAAAATCACACCATACCTCCTTTTGCCCCATGGCCACATAAAAAAAATCAAAGATAAAATATACGCACATAAATTTAATAACCTTCCTCATATAGCTAAATCATCATCTCAAATAAATAATGCTATCATTTGTCTAAAATTTCAACAACATCTCAATTTTATCTTTTATCAATATCAACAATATCACGAAGATTAGTTCAAAAGCCTATATCATAGTCAACACGACAAGAATTACGAATATCAGTAATATATATGCTAACAACACATCATCATAATTGATATAAAACATGTCTCTCTATGTATCTAAGAATCCACACACATCATACTATGAATCACAATCCATCAATAGTCAAAATATGTTTATCATCTAACATCATGATAAACCAAAATGATATAATAACATCCATGTCTACAGTCAGTAGTGATCAAAATCAAAATATAGCAAGTGTTAAAGAGAAGGTGGCACTACATCCCAATCCCCTTAGACTCAATTTCCTCTTGGAAGTCACTAAAATAGTGTGGAAATTGAACTCATAATAGCGTCACATCCTCCCATGTAGTAGCAGTCTCATCATACCTATCCTACTGGACTAGCACCTGATCAATCTCTTAGCCTCAAAGGTGTAGGGTCCTTCAATCTAAAATACACATGGGCACCACTATCATCTGCCCCTTCTCTTACACCTGCAATGTTGTATAATCCAATAAATGAGATGGATTTAGGATATATCTACTAAGAACAAATACGTGAAACACACTCTGCACTTGAGACAAGCTGGGTGGCAAGGCTAGATAATAATCTAAGGGACCGATTAGCTCCAAGATTTTGAAAGGACCCATGAATCTAAGAGATAACTTAGAGCCTTTTTCATAGCAGATAGGACTCTTATGAGGTCTGACACTATGAAACACCTTTGTGCCCACCTCATAACTACGGTCAACTCTCCTCTGATCTGCATACTTCTTCTGTCCTTAGCCTCCTGTAACCTTTGACGAATCAAAACAAGCTTCTACTCCATGTTGTGTAACAAAGACATTCCAAGAGATACTTTATCCCCCAATCTGTCCCAACTTAACGATGTCCAACACTCTCTGCCATACAATACCTAAAAATGTGGAATCCAAATAGAACTCTGGAACTTGTTTTTGTATGCAAACTCCACCAAATACAAGTACTCCTCCTACCTAGACTGGTGATCCATGAGTTACATCTGAAGCATGTCATTTAAAATCTGATTTACCCGCTCTGTGTGACCATTTATCTCTTGTTGATATATTGTGTTGAAGTTGATGCTCATCCTAAGGGAATGTTGCATGTTTGTCCAAAAGTGTGATGTGTATAAAGGATCGCGGTGGTAAATTATCTTCCAAAAAATCCAATGCAGTCTAACAATCTCATTCAAGTACACTCTCGCAACTACACTAGTAGTATAGGTGGTGTTAACTGGAGAAAATAAGCCAATTTCATTAATCTATCAGCCATGACCATGATGGAATCATGGTGGTATCTTGACATCAGTAGCCCTAATATGAAATCCATGGAAATGGTGTTCCATTTCCACTCTAGAATAACATGTAGGTAAAGAACACCAGTTGCATGTTGATGCTTGGCCTTAACCATCTGAAACTCTAAACAATGTGACAAAACTGAGCTACATCTCTCTGAATACCTCTCTAATGGTAAAGTTGTCTCAAGGTAGCATGCATGTTATTCACCACTGCATGGATTGAATAAGGTGAACGATGAGCCTCTGCCAAGATATCCTATCTCAAACCTCCATCCCTAGGTACATAAATCCATCCTCTGTGCTAAATAATTCCATCTAACTATAATGTAAATCCATCAAAATTCCCCTCAAGGGGTCTCTGAGACTCAATCTCTGATCTAGATACACGGTAGAAGCTATCGTGAGAAAGCTGTTATAAAATCCTACCCCGAAAATTTGTACCCATTGAAGTAGCCACAACCAAATGTCTTTTTCTACTCAAAGTGTTGGAAACAACATTCTCCTTCTGCTTCACATGTTTTATCTCCATATACTACTCAAAAATAAAATCCATCCAATGCCATTGACGAGTGTTGAGATTTGGTTATGTGAAGAGGTGACACAAGCTCAAATGGTCTTTCCTAAGAATAAATCTCCTACCAAAAAGGAAATGTCTTTATCAAACTAAAGCATGTATAACTTCTGCAAGCTCAAGTTCATGCATTAGTTAATTGAGCTCATGATATTTGATTTTTTAAGACTCAAAGGCAACCACATGGCCCACCTGTATCAATACACCACCTATTCTTGCCACAGAAGCATCTGTACAAACAAAAAACTCTCCATGTGGATCTGGAACTTCAAGGGTCAGTGTTGATGTAAGGAATACATTCAATGTACTGAAGGCCTTCTGACATCCATCATTCCAAAAAAACTTCTTCCCTTTTCACTAAAGGGAAGTGATGAGATGTGCAATCTAAGAAACATCCTAAAAACATATCCTATAGTAACCTTCCAACCCCATGAAACTACGCAACTCAGTCACACTAGTTGTCGCAGGCCAATCAATAATATCTCAAATATTGGAAGGATCAAAGGTGATACCTTCCCCAAAAATGATTTGACCTAGGTAGTGCACCTCTAATTGAAAGAATGCACATTTCTCTAGGTTCGCACAAAGCTGCTTCTCACGAAGACAATACAAAACCTATTGAACGTGCTCCTCACAAGTGCATGAGTAAATCAAAATCTTATAAAAAAATAGGAGCACAAACCGATCTAAAATTTTCCAAAATACCCCATTCATCAAACTCATGAATATTGCGGGGGCATTCGTCAGACTAAAACGCACTACTATGAAATCGTAGTGGCCATATCTTGTACGGAAAGTTATCTTATGAATATCTTCCTCCATGATCCTCAATTGATGGTATATGTATCTAATTTTTCCCCTCAGGAAAAATTGATCAAACATAACTCTAAAGACAAGAAAATTGAATGGTTGGTTTAGTCTTGTGAGCTCACATTTGATCCCGGAGTGAGGATGGTGAATAAGGCCAAACAATGTTAAAAGAGATCAAAATCTCAATAGGATAAAATTGGATAAAAGGCTTGAAGTTTTCAGACTTCACATACAAGCTGAATCGGTTAAAAGCAACAGACTCGCATTAGGTACCACGTGTCATTTTTGTGTAA
This sequence comes from Taxus chinensis, assembly GCA_019776745.2. Taxonomy (NCBI): domain Eukaryota; kingdom Viridiplantae; phylum Streptophyta; class Pinopsida; order Cupressales; family Taxaceae; genus Taxus; species Taxus chinensis. Next base: position 119,309,472 of record CM034153.1, on the reverse strand, counting down.
TTCCAAAAGGCATGACAAAATAGAGATCCCAAATGAGTGCCAATCCTCCACGTGGTCAGAGTCCGAGGAAGTTGAATCGGCCATTGAAAATTCTAAGTCTAGTGGAAGGAGCCACGTGTCTCTTTAGTGTAACTCCAAGGGTGGAATCCGAAGTGGGGACCCCAAGCAACTGCCAGCCATCGATGTGTCTCAGTTTAGGAATAATGTCTTCACCAAATAGAGGGGACTTAAGAAAAACAAAAATAAAATAGAGCAAATCCATGGAAAGAGCCAAATGTTATCTCCGCGCAACTTTAAAGGTAGAATCAAAAGTGGGTTCCCAAATGAGCATTAGCCCTCCACGTGGTCAGAGTTTGGAGAGGTAAATATGGCTATTGCAAAATCCAAGATCTTGTTGAATCCTCCACGTGCCTCATCGGTGCAACTCTAAAGGTAAAATATGGAGGCAGGTCCCAAATAAGTGCTTCCCCTCCATGTGTCTAGGGTCAGACATAGTGCTCTGCCAAATAGAAGGGACTTGAATAAAACACAAAGCAAACAAAATAGGCCCGCGGATGATGCCAAGTGTCTAATCAATGCAACTGCAAGAGTGAAAGAAGGGGGCTAAAACCTTAAGATGCGCGAGGCTGCCATGTGGGTCTTACGTGAATAGAATCCAAACCCAAAGCGCCTTCAGATGGATATATCTTTTGACTAGTATCTAAGAATTGAGAGGGAGAGGAATTTTTTCTTTGCTCTCGATGTCAGATTCTCACCCACCACCATAATGTTTCATTCTAACATTTTAAAGCTTTCACATTTCTCACCTACCACCATAATGAAGTATGGGCCTCGTTTCTTTCCTAGCAAGGAAAAGCACATGAAGGCATCAGGGAGCCCATCATTGTTTTAGGAAAAATTCAACGCTTTTTGCTGGTTGGAGTAGGTGAATTCAATGCATGGTTGGGGTGGTTGAAGAAAGATTTGAGTTTTACCTCTCTCCTTCTCTAATTCTTCTATATATTGTAAAGGAGGGGCATTTCTAAAAGGTTGATCATCTTTTCTCTCCTGCCCCCCTCTCTCTTTCTTCCCTTAGCTTGAATGTGGAGATTAAGCCTCCTCTCATCACTTTATAATGGAATTTTCTTATCTCTTGCCCATTGACGATGTACTATGTGAACTCATTGAGAAATAAAATATGTTTTGTGATGCATTTTATCCATCCTTCATTATTTTATTATCTCTTCTTGCCTCTCATCATTACAGGGTATATTTTGCATACATCTTATGTCTATTGTAGGTTTTGAGAGTTTTGTTTAATGGGTTTGAAGTGGTGTTCTGTGTGAAATCTATCTTTGGTTTGTAATGCATCTATCCATCCTCTCCATTTCTCACCTCTCTCCACTTTAGGTAGTTGGATTTGTGACCAGAAACTTCCTTTTCTGGTGTATTACCACTTTAGTGTAGGCTCTATTTTTATGCATTTCTCACCCTCCCTATCTCCTTGGAAGGTTAGATTAGGATTAGATAGTTTTCTTGCATTAGAGTAGCTTGTGGAAGGTATTTTAGGAAGAATATGCCAACTTTCTCCGGAGGGCCATCTCAAGTTCACAAGTCACTAATCTGTGAAGATAGTGGCCATATTATCGTAATGACAAGAGTCTGTCCATCATGTTAATATTTAGGGGTGTTGTGATTTTGCACTAATAGTATCCATACTTAAGATCTATCTTGAAAAATATTGTGGCCCTTTTCAACTGATCAAACAAATCATCAATACATGAAAGGGGGCAACGATTATTGATCATTACATTGTTAAGTTGATGATAATCAATACACAACCACAAAGATTTTTTCTTCTAGTTTAAAAAAATCATCGATCCACCCCAAGGGGATACACTAGGATGGATTAGGCATTTTTCTAGAAGTCCCTCTAGCTACAACTTGAGCTCACAGATCTCAAGGGTACTCATCCTATAAGGCACTCCTATGATAGGATTTTCTCCTAGAACTAAATCAAAGTAAAAATATATCTCACGTGGGGGAGGTAATCCTGGAAGATCCCCTGGAAAGACATTTGAAAACTCCCTCAAGATATGATGATCATCAAGTGATGGCCCACTAGACTCGTCCTTGGATCTGTCCCTAACCATGACAACATGCAAATTGAAACTGCATCGTGCATAATGCTTAAGTTGTATAGCATATATGGTTTGAATAGAGGTGGGTATACTGATCCCAACTATCACCGAATCTATTCCTAAATCATCTCCACATGATATTACCTTACTTTCACAATCAACCATAGATTTATGTGCAGATAAATAATCCATGCCCAAAATAATCCCATAGGAACCCAAAGGAAGGATACGAAGATCCAACGTCATGGAAAAGGGTCCTATGTAAACTATGCACTCCTTGACTAAGGATTTTTCTGTGAGCTTGGATCCAAAAGCCATCTCCACATCCCAACTATGGCTCTTCCTAACTGCCACAAACTTGAATCACTCTAATACGAATGGGGAAATAAAAGAATCTGAGGAGTCAGAGTACAATAAAACTGGAATAGAAATTCCATCAATGCTACCGGTCATCTTAATCAACGTGCTCTATTGCTCTACCTAGTGGATCTTGGCCATTGCATATATCATATGGCTCCTATCCATGTCTCCTACAGTAGGCTCTAAAACCGGTGCCTTAACCTTGTTCTTAGGTTTCTAAGGGAACTCTCTCCAATGATGCCCAAGTACTCTACACCCATAGCAACTACCAGGTCCCCTGTAATGAGAAGTGGATCCTGTAGGTTCTCTAGTGGTTTGTTCCATAGATCCTCACGATCCTATTATGGACTATTTTGGTAACTTTCGAAGATATTCTGTTGACTGAGCTATAGGAGGTGATTGATTCCTAATTGATGCCCTAGGAGGATGCCCCATATTGTGTCCCCTATAAGCATCAAATCTCTATGGATGCCTAAATGGTGGGTGACTTTGTTGTAGTTACTGCTGAGGTGGCTGCTATGGTGGCATGAATGAAGACTATGCAGAAACATGTCTGCCATGAGGTGCAAGAACTTACCCCCTCAACCTGATATCTTATATCTAATGGATACATATTTACACTCTATCTTTGGCCTACTGCATCTTCCCCCTAGTCTCCTCTACAATGTAGGCCTTCTCAATGACCTCTGCTAGAGACTATGGGAAATGAATGTGTACTACCCCTCTAATTTCTAGGTTCAGGCCCCTGATGAACCTATGAATCCTCACCTACTCATCATGTATATAGCCTACATTCTAAAGTAGGTCTAGGATGATACTTTTGTACTCTGTCACCATCTTTGATGTCTGACGCAGGTCATGGAACTCATCTATCCTCCACTAAATGAACCTCCTAGACAAGTATCTACTCCTGAATCACTCCTAAAAGAGCTCCGAAGTGAATTTCTTAGAATCCACATGGAGCTTCTGATCCTCGATCCTCTGCCAAACCCCAGATCCTTCTCTCAAAAAATTGTTGGTACACAGACATAGATTGAAGTATCCTCTCAAGTTGACCAACCATGCCTCTACCTAGAATCCTCCATTGTCCCAAGAAAAATGAGATGGATGGATTTTCAGGATCTCTCTCATGTGATGTTTCGTTGTAGACTATGTACCTCTAGGTCTGTCAACGCACTCATCACGCTACCTAGGGCTCCTAGATCTCTCCCTATGTCCTATAACCATTTCTCTAATACCACTCTGTGGTGAATCTCATTTGACTGACTCCACATGGGAGTTCTCTTCCCTATTCTCATCACTATGTTTGGAAGGTGCAAAAACCTCTACTGATGGCTTTATGTCATGTCTGTTGTTTATCCCTCCCAAATATAATCTATGTTTAGTGGAATTAACATCCTCTAATGTTTGAAGTATCTGGGACAATATGGCTTCTACTGCCTGGTATGAAGGTGGTAAGTCCAGGTCCATGTGTAAAAAACCCTCGTCTGCCCCACACTTCCTGCACACACAAAGGTAAGAGTTAGTTTATTATTCTAGATTTTTTATTAATTTTCTAGATTTTCTTCATTTTAAATATCATTTAAGTTGTGTGATCTAGGTTTACAGTTGCGATATATTTTCTTGTTATACCTTATGTTTCCAAGTGTGCCCAAGGTCCCGACGTTGAACCCATTTCTCTGATATCAAGTGTAATGCCCATAATTTTTACGTTCGAAAACCACAATAACTCATAAATAATTATCTGAAAAGTTGCGACAATTTTATTTTTTGTTTTAAACAGGTTGCAAGGGTGTTAAAATATAATATACATTAGATTAATTTCTAATAGCAAAGTTACAGTTCATAGGATAGATCAAGTCTAGATTATTAATTAAATATTCTTAATCCAGTGCTAAAGTCAGTTTAATTATCATCACCAGATAAGTGTTTAATAATTCCCTTCACTAGGTTAAATAGTTTCCCCTTAGGAGTTAACATTCAGCTCACATTTAATCAACTCTTATACAGAGTTATCTTAGTTATTTTAAATCATTTGTCTTAAAGTGAATTTAAATGATTTGTAAAACATACTAGGAACTAAATAATTAACTTAACATGCAAGGGTATTAAATGGCCCCATTCACCCATTTACACACACATTCGAATTATCTAAAAACCCATAATATTTATTCTTACCTAAGAATTGTAGGGTTAATTCTCAACCCTTGAATCAAATCAATTGTGGCCACTAGATCTTAGGGTTCCATTCAAACCCTAACTATCCTTATGAAATCTTATTAAACATTTTTATTTTCCCTAGCCTCCTCATTTGGTCACTTTTTTTTCGTTTAATTTGCAAGTTGGAGAAATGGAAGCCATGGGAGCAAGGAAGGAAGAAGACATAGAGGAATTCACAAACATCAAACTTAGTTTAGATTGGATTAAGGATTTATTATAGCATTGTTTTCTATTAGTGGATTATGGGGGTTCTTCCCTAAATATGGGATGTTTACTTAGTTATTTCCTTGTTTTTGTACTCTACTTGAGAAAAACCCTTTTTTCAATTTAATCCAAGAGATTCCATACATTTAAATGCTTATTTAAAGATTTATAAGTTTATAACAATGAATTTATGCCCTTATGGCTTGTTGGTAGTTTCCTCTACAAATTTGAATGCTTAATTTTTTAATAAAATAAGTTGTAAATTTTTCAATCGCATATATTTATTTTTTACCATCACTGATGAAATTACAACTCAAAGAAGGCTGGTGGTCCTAGGACCTCCTCCCTACCTGGGTGAAGATTAATGAACTGCCACTCATCCAACAAAATTTATTTCAATTTCAAGGGTATGCGTGAAGCTTATTCTATCCCTAGTATTATTGTTTTCTTTTCCTCAACAAAATGTGAATTTTCAACAAAATACTCATTATAATTTATTGCATCCTTCCATTACAACTACAACCATTTTTACAAGTAACTACAAACAACTCCATTTCATATTAAGATCTCTAATAATACATTATAAATAAGTTACAATAATGCAACTTCAAAAACTAATACTCAAATTTCTTCTTCTTTGAGTATAGATCATTTCTTATAATGTAAAGAGATTTCTTTCCCACAATACATTACAACTTAATAACAAAATATACAATACAACTATTTTTTCAAATATAATGTTACTATTCTTCCACTGAAGTGGGAATTACAAGAAAGGATTCTACAATGAAGGATTTGTTTTGACTTCAGAAAATGTTCCAAGTCCCAATTCTTTAAAAAGAGCTCCATGATTCTTCACTTTAATCACAACAACCAAAAATGGGGGAGAGGGAACACTCTCCACCCAACCAATAATCCAATGAGGAGAATAAGTTATCCTCCTCATTGGCCCCCGAGCCCCAAAAAAAATGTAATAAAGGATGGATCCAACTCATGGAAACAAAACAATGAAATTTTTTACAACCATTTAACACACATTCAAAACAGGAAAACAATCACAACATTGAAGCTCAAAAAATACACAACGCTTGAAAATGCAAATCCAATCGAGAAAGGATCTATGGGGATATAACTTATGCCTCCCAATGGGAATTAGGTTCACACCTTAAAACCCTCCAAAAATACATCTCAAACCCCTACACAACTCTTATGTGTCCCTCAATATACTCTTATTCCTCCCACATTATCTTATGCCTCCCTAAAATCTCTTCTGTCTCTCTCAAAAGAACCAAGTAAGAAATGCAAGAATTTTCTTACCCAATGTGTGGCACAAAACCCAATTCTCTCCTAAAACTCAAATAAAATATTATGCCTCCCTACATATAAAGTCCCCATAGCCTTCTCCTATACCATACTTAGGCATTCTACCCAAGATCCAAACAAATATACCAAAACATTCTCATACATGCAATACACACATAATAAAAAATACAAGTAAAAATAGTTTAGTTCCTACCTTTCCATGGTAAGAACTTGATCAAATAATAACACTCCAAGCTCCTTGGAATTCAATCCAACTCCAAAAAGCTCCAAGAATTCAATAGGAACTTCAAAACCTTTTTAACTCCAAAAATAAAAGAGCACAAATAAAATGAAGTAACCTCCAAACAAACAAATAAACTTGCATAGATAAAGAAAGGGGAGATGAGGGTGAGGTGCCTCCATGTTGGATGCCACATCAATCATCCTCAAATCCACATCAAAAGTAAAACCTCAACCCCAATGCACAATAAATTGGTGGTTGAGAGAAATGACAAGCCTATTTTACACGCAATTCAAACACACACCCTTTATAGACAAAATTAAAACCCATGTAAGAAAAGTACAATAAATATGACTTTTTTATTACAAAACAGATAATGGGGTCACTTTTGGACCCCCCAAATCCATAGGTAGGGTTGGTATATGAAATTACGAGATGTGTGACAAGCTTAGCTTGTCCCAGAAGCCTCCAAAAATTGTCGTTAAGCCCAAATTTGAAATTCCAAGGCAAGGTAGAGTGTACAACACTAAAATTCACTTACACTCAATCAAAATCACCTAGTCCAAAAAACCAACAAATCTAATAAATGACTCCATTTTTTCACATCCCCAAATAACATAACAACATGATTAAATTACTTAATAAAGGCACATTAATCAACAATGATTAATTAAATTAAATCACCAAATAAATCACATGCTCTACAATAAATAAAAGAAAAAGGGAATGAATAACACACAAGACCATGGCCACAATTGGAGGTCATCCCGCCCACGGGTACCCCCTTAATAAAATAAAATAAAATAATAACATTAAACAAGTTGTCATGGTGAGCTTCGTTGTATCTATCTAGTATTCCATTGTCGTTGGTCTCTAATCCTCCTTTTTATTGTTGTCATGTAATTACTTGCAAAATCACACAAAACCTCCTCAGTCTCATGGCCGCATCAAAACATCCAACATAAAATATACACAAGTAAATCAATAACCATTCACATATAGCTAAATCATCATCTCAACTAAAAAATTCTATCATTTCTCTAAAATTTCAACAACATCTCAATTCTATATTTTATCAATATCGACAAGATTATAAGATTAGTTAAAAAGTTATATCATAGTCAACATGACAAGAATTCCAAATCTCAGTAATATATATGCTAACAACTTATAATCATCATCAATATAAACTGTCTCTCCATGTATTTAAGAATCAACACACATCATATTATGAATCATAATTCATCAATAGTCAGAATATTTCTATTATATAACATCATTGTAAACCAAAATGATACAATACAATCCATTTCTATAGTCAACAGTGATTGAAATCAAAATACAATAAGTGTCGTAGAGAAGTGGGCACTACAAAGTGCACATTCACACTCACAAACAACTATTTATCTCTCATTTACAAAATGAAAAATTAGATAATACCTTTTACCTCCATATAGGTGGAAGATCTCTCCCATAATACCTCCACGATAATCCTCACATACTCCTTTTTACCTCCACAATAATAACTCCACTTCCCTCTCCCAACACGATACTTACGGCCAAAATCTACCAAATCTATACAAATCACATACATGCACCAATTTATAACACAATAACATCACAATGCAATATAAGAAGTATGTAAGGAATAGACCATGCCTTTCCATATTAAGCCTTCAATCATTAAGCAACAACCTTCCAACTCTAAACCAAAATTCAAAAGCAAGCTTCCAAGCTCTAAGCAAGGATTCCATGAAATTTTCCAAAAGCATACAAGTGAAAAAATTGGTGGTGGGGATATGAAAATTTTCCTTCCACACACAAACATCCACTCCATACTTTCAAATGACACAATTAAAAGAGTTTGTAAGAAAGTGCAATTAATTTCCACTTTTTTTCTTCAAAACACATAATGAAGGCTAAATTTAACCCCTCCCATCATAGGTATGGTTGGTGGGTGAGTTTAAGAGGCATGGAACAAGTCTAACTTGTTCTACAAGCCTCCAAAAGTAGATCCAAATTCCAAATTCGAAATTTGAAAAGTGAGGTTGAGTGCACAGCTTAAAATCACTAAAATCCATCAAAAATAAATAGGATAACCAAGACTATCAATGACATTAAATTCCCACATTGTTACATTTATATTTAACTTAACCACATGATTAATTAGATAAATAAAGAAAATTACTTAATAAATAATAAAGTGAGCATACATTACAATAAATAAATCACATGCACAACAAATAAATAATAAGATAATTAAAATAAAAATTCAACCTTTTGGTCACATACGAGGTTACCCCTTCCTATGGGGACCTCCAAGCAAACATAACAATACAAATGACATGAAGATGCCAAGGTGACCTTGTATCCAATATCTAATATTCTTCCATTGTTAATCTCCTAGACCCTTCTTGTTGTCTTGATATAATTTCTTGTAACTAATTAAACAATACCACTTCCACCTCAAGGTTGCATTAAATATATCTAGAAACTTTCACACATACATATCATCCAACAACATCATAGACGAAGTTATATCATCATCATTAGAATTAAGAAATTCTTTCAATTATTTGCAATCACTGAGCATATAAATTTTTATAAATCATAACTTCAATAAGATCATAATGTAAGTCCAACATCCAAATATAATCATCTTCATCCAAAATCAAAAGCGTCAGTATACAATGAAACACTATTATATCATCATCTATCAATGTCTAATAGTAGTCCATACCATCTATAGTACAACTCATAACATACTAATAATTCTCATCTATCAATGTTTAGTAATCAAAATATGATAATAATGTCCATATACCAATGTCCTCTAATCAAAATGTAACAATAATGTTCATGTATCTAGTCCACAATAATAAAAATTTATAGCAAGATAATGTCGAAGAAGAGTGGGAACTACATATACAATAAGAATTTTTTGACAATTTTTTATGTAAAATGATACATGTAACACTATAAATAGAAAATATTTCTCAATAGAATTGTCAAGTGAAAATGAGGACAATTGGTAGTTAATAATTAAATCCAAAAATATGTTAATTTTTTGGGCTTATATTTAATACATTAGCTTAGTGATATTTTGTATTAATATGCTTTTAAACTTAAATTAGTGTATGGGTTTAAAGTTATGATTATAATTTCTTGAAACATATTATGTTACGAGCAAATATTTTTGAAACAAAATATGACATAAGATTCAAAATATTTTCAATTTAGGTAAATTTCAGATTGTGTAGATATATAGCCTTAAACTCTGATTCAACAAATATCATAAACAACATCAAGCACTTTAAAGTTATCATCTACCCAAAAGATGGTAGTAGAAATAATTATTCAAAATTTTGTTAGTTTAAATTATTTTTATGATGTAGATTACATTTAGCTTATATGGTTGTGACCCTAACATTTATATTTATACATATGAAAACCCCTAGTTTTATATAAATAACTTTCATGCCACATTATATAAAATAAGAAAATATGTATTGTTTAATTTGGATTGTGTTTGGCCATTTAATGCCCACAAATTTTTCCCTCACGAAACCCAAGAAAAACCTCGGTCAAACTAGAAAAATTATGAAACAATATTTTTTGTTAAACACACGTGAAATAAGGTTAATACTTACGGTCACACTTCCTCGCTCTACAATTACTTTAAATTAACATTGCTAATTTTCCTCTAAACCCCCCTTTAAAAATAAAGTAATAAAATCTCTCAATAATTTATAATAAGATTAGTTATTCCAATTCAAGAATTAGGATTCCCTATAGTTTACTTTAATATAATTTAATTTCACCTTGATTAAATTTGGTTATTTAATCTCAAGTGAAAAGTGGACTATTTAATTAAATAATTAAATTTCTATAATACCCACAACGAGGTATAACTTGTATTAAATTAAAATGTCTTTAAAAGACATTTGGGTTAGAAAAGTAATAAGACCCAACCCTTTTACACTTACTTAAGTGGCCCCACTTAAATCCTACCCATGCACTTTTTGAATTTTGAATTTCATCTCACCCACTTCCCACCTTCTTTTTATAGGGGTGAATCTCATCTATTGGATGGATTTATTTGGGGCCCATGGATTTGGAAATACATCTAACCCTAAGTTTTCTTATGAAAATATCTTTTCTCTTTTGTTTGACTTATTGTTTCTTTTCTTTTTGTTTTGCAAATTGGTGGAGGAGGAGGAAACCATGAGAGGAAATCCCAAGCTCTTGGAAAGATGCACATTGTTCTTTCCTTTTCTAGTTTTATTTACACCCTCACTTAGGGTTTTAATGTATTTCGTTTATTTTGTTTATCTTATTATTTCAATATTTGCTGAAATGGGCATATGGATTTTGCCCCATTTTACAGGAATGATTAAGAATGGTATAAGAATATAATTGGGAAAATGGTATATGTATGTATGTATGTATGTATGTATGTATGTATGTATGTAAACTTGTTAAAACAAGAATCGTGAGTGAATAAGTTTACACAGGCCGCAAGAGAGGAAACCCAAATGCGCAGAAGAGAAACAATGACTGAGGGGAGTTTAATGTTTGCTAGAAAAGTGTTTGGGTTCAGGGAAAATTCGCCGACCCCACCCCCCATCCCATTTATTAATGGGGTGGGGGTGGGGATGGCGACTCTCCCCCCAACCTTCCCTATTAACAATTACACACTGCGACTAATATAATTCAGCCTAACTAACTTATGTTAGTTTTTTTATTAACTTATTTTTGTTGTTTAATATACATACATACATATATATATATATATAAAATTAAGTATATTTACATTAAATATATATAATTATATTAAGAATATCAAAAGTATTATTAATATAACATTTAATAATATTTTAATATTAATACTATTATAAATGACTAATTATATTCATAGCATTAATAGTATTAATTAAGCTTAGTCTTATATTTAAAATTTATTTTAAAATTTGGTAATATTTTGATGAGATGTTTAAAATGAATCCAACTTCCACTTGTTGCTACATTAATTGCCATTGCGTTTATATAAAAAATAATAATAACTTAATACTACATTTATTTAGTTCAATAAGGCTATGGGCTAAAAGAAATCACACAATTCCTTTACTCTACTAGATTTATAAATAAATCCATTTTATTTACCAAGTAATGACAAATAAAATTTAAGTTCTTTCCATCTACACATATAAAGTTTGAGTCTCTTTCAACTAATACAAGAAAATGCAAAAATATAGTTTATATTTCTATCATATTCTGTTAAAATAATATGATAGAAATTAATATGTATTCCTTTGCAACACACAAATTTCAAACATTCCCACAAGAAACTTTCAATATTATTTTTTTTCAATAATTTTAAAACAAGAAGAACACACCCATGTGAGATATTAAATCAACTAAAATTTGAACAAGTTTTTCTCTTTTAAACTACATTTCCATTATATCAAAACTTTTTTCACTAAAATTGTTTCTCTTTCTAGCATGTATTAGAATCTTATTAACTTATATTCAATACACTTTTTCTTTCAAAAACAATACCATAAATATTCCACCTTAAGTGGGAATTTTATAAGAAAGGTAGCTATAATGAAGGATTTATTAGTCTTCTTTAAGTGCTTCAAGTTTCAAAATCTCCAACAAGGATCCATATTTTCTCCACTTGATCACAAAAAAAATGAGGGAGAGGCAACACTCTCCACCCAACAAAAAATCCAATGAGGAGGAGGAGCAATCCTTCTCATTTTCACCTGATCCCCAACAAGAAGGCAATAAGGGATGGATAAAACACATGAAAAATATACAATGCTTCCCCATTTACTTTAAAGCAACAATCACATAAGAAAAAAACTACAAAACACTCATTTTTAAGCACAACAACATCCCAAAACAATGTATCTAAAACAAGCCAAGTAGAGAAACGAATATGGGGATACCCTTGTGCCTTTTAAGGGTTTGGGTGCCCACCTAAAAAATCCTCCAAAACAAAATCAACCCCAAAATCACTTATTCCTCCTTAAAATTACAAATATATGTCTCTTATGCCTCCCTCACTCTTATGCCTCCCTCTCTCTTATGGCTCCCATGATGATCAAAATATGATAAGAACCTTGCATATAATAAATCAATAAATTGTAGAAGATAACACAACACTAGATATATGGGGGGAAAATATACCCAAATAATCAATATATGCATAATAATACCCTTAAGGTAGGGAAACACCATACAATGATCCTTAAGGAAGGAGAAACTCCACAATCTCCCAAGATTGGAATCCACTTTGAGGGGGACACCTCCAATATACCTCTACCAAGTAGAAGACTCAAATCATACATCTTTGACCTGATCATAATGATACTCACATCCTTTAAATAGGATGGGTAACACCTAATCCCAATGTAGGCTGACCCATTACCCAATTTCTATGTGAGCCCATATAACTAAATAAAGGGATGTGTGCCACATGTCGGCATCTCCGTCCACCCATATATATTATAATATTATATCCCATATGAACCCATACATATAACTAAGGGGATGTGTGCCACATGTCGGCATCTCCATCAACCCATATATATTATATTATCATACCCCAAGGTACATAGTATTTCCTCCCTCTTTGACATGTTTGGTCCCTGAAACATAAGAAGAAGCCATGTAATGAGTGTCCTTTAAATTATTACACACTTGTCACCATGCTCGATCATCCAACCACCCATATGAAATCCTAGTGGGTGATGCTACTCCAAACCTGATTCCATATTCCATTGTGCTCATCTAGTTCCATACTAGTCCATATGTGTTCCTTCTCGACAACCATGCATATCCATAATTATTATTCCCGTGATTCCATGTCATATAATTATTGTTCCATTGACTCCATGTATAGCCAAAAGTATTCCTGTGATTCCTTGTATATCCATATGGATTTCTATCCTCATGTGTCCTAACATATCTCCATGATTTTTTCCTCTCATGATGGTGTGGGTGTCGATATGGTGCCACCTTCGTATACTCAACCTTATCAATCTTTTCCTCTTTTTCCTCTTCCAACTTGTTTGTTACATCTTTTTTCTCTTGAGTAGAGAAATTATTTTTAAATTTTTCATTATTTTTTTATCCTCTCCTTCTGATTCATCCTTATTCCCTTCTTCACCATCTTCAAATTCATCTTCATGATCCAATTTTACATTACTTTTTTCTTTGCTAAGTGTGATATCTTGCAATGCAATTTTCTTTCTCTTGTACCATAATTTCATGAATTTATTTTACACATTAAGATTAATTGTTCACAAGATCTCTAACCAAGGATATCCAAGAAAAATATCCATACCATCCATATCTAAAGCATAAAAATCTAAATGTAAAACATATTTATCCATAGAGAGCTTTAAATCATCAAAAACTTGAATATGCTTGATATCCACTTGAGCTTACTTAATATGTTTTTCTTGTACATGTAGATTTTGAGCTACATCCATACTAATGAAGTTATATTTTTTGCTAGGGTTTATGGAAAAAATTACCTTTTTCCTTTGAATACACCCTTCAAACTGAAATATTGAAGCTTCCTTCCTTGGAGATGCACTATCATGTGTAACAACTTCATCATCAACATTTTCTTCTTCTTCTTCTTCTTCTTCTTCTGCTGATGCTACTACTGTTTATTCTTCTTATTTTCTTCTTCTTCTTCTTCCTATTCTTATTCTTCTTTTGTTTCCCATATGTCCATGAAAACTTGTTCCAGTTTGTCCAAAGACCAATCAAACTTCTCCTTGTCTAACTCAGAAAACCAAATCTATGCAGGGCCACTAATCCACAACTTGAATAACCAAATATCTAATGGTTCAGATAATTTATCCCTAAATTTGTTCCACCATTCTCTAGCATCAATCCTACAATCTCAAAAAAAAGTTACCATCCCCATGATCCACAAAACTAGGGTTTTAGGAACAAACCCTTTTGATAAAACCTTGTTCTAACCCTTTCAGCTAAATTTCTGGTGAAAATTAGAAATCACAGAACGCAAACCCCAATTTAATTTTTGAGAGGTTTCTGAAAATGTAAGAAATTAAGGAAAATTCCTCAAATTGCGGCCTGTGGATCATAATAGGGAAAAAAAATAAAAATGAAATAAGTATGACAAAATAGATCCAAAAATTCTTAAATTTTATTCGTATCTCCTTTGAATATATTACCATCAACCTAAGAAAAATTATTTCCTAATTCATCATTATTCAGAAGATATAGATGAAACCGTATAATTAGGGTTTCAACCCTAAAATGGTCACAACTTTTGCAAAACAGCTATAAAAAATATGAAATTTGGAGGGAAGATCACTTTAACTATGTATCCACTCCCCACAAAAATATATGAAAAATTCCAAGTCAATCTCCAGATATAGACGAATCACCAACACTAGGATTTCATCCCACAAATTACCTGGATCACTTCTCTGATACCACTTGATAAGAACCTTGCATAAAATAAATCAATAAATTACAGAAGATAACACAACACCAGATATATGGGGGAAAATATACCCAAATAATCAATATATGCATAATAATACCCTTAAGGTAGGGCAACACCATACAATTCCTTAAGGAAGGAGTAACTCCACAATCTCCAAAGATTGGAATCCACTTCGAGGGGGACACCTCCAATATACCTCTACCAAGTAGAAGACTCAAATAATACATACATGACCTACTCATAATGATACTCACATCCTTTAAATAGGATGGGTAACACCTAATCCCAATGTAGGCCGACCCATTACACAACTGCTATGTGAGCCCATATAACTAACTAAAGGGATGTGTGCCACATGTCGGCATCTCCATCCACCCATATACATTATAATATTATATCCCATGTGAACCCATACATATAACTAAGGGGATGTGTGTCACATGTCGGCATCTCCATCAACCCATATATATTATATTATCATACCCCAAGGTACATAGCAAAATAACAAAATGAGAACAAGGTGGGGTATCCCAACCCACTCCCTCCTATATAAACAAAATAATATCTTATGCCTCCCAAAATATTTCATCCCCATTTCACTATCTCAACACAGCCTAAAGACAATTCACTACAGAAGAACTTCAAGCAAGAAACACATACATTCAACACATAACATACAATAAAATAAAGAAGAAAACAAGGGTACAAGACCCTACCTCACCATAGAAAGACTGCACTTTACAAGAAAGTCCCAAAGTCCTCCAAGCTCAATACATTTTAAGCAATCTTCAACTCCAAAAAGACAGCATCCCAAAATGAAATATCCAAAACCAAGTAAGTAACCCCTAAAACTACACAAAAAACCAATAAATAGAAAAGAGGGAGAGCGAGATGATGTGGCTCCATGTAGGATTCCACATCATTTCTTGTCCATCCCACATCTCCAAATTCGAACCCATACCCCAAAGCATAATAAATGTGATATTAAGAGGAATCACAAACCTCTTACACACACCACTCCAACCCACACCCCTTAAGGACAAATTTTAAACACATGTAAGAAAGTGCAATTAAATATCACATTTTTCCTTACAAAACACATAATGGGGTCTAGTTTTTACCCCCCAACCCATAGGTAGGGTTGGTATAAGAAATTAAGAGTTGTGGGACAAGTTTAATTTGTCCCACAAGCCTCCAAAAATGACCCTTAAGCCCAAATCAGAGTTTCCCAAGTAGGGTGGAATGTACCATACTCAAAATTACATACACTCAACAAATAAACACAAGAACCAAAGACCCAACTACTCTAATAAATGGATTATTTTTTCACATCCCAAAATATCTTAGTAAACATGAATAATTCACTTAATTGAGGCACATTAATCAACAATGATTAAGTGAATTACATCACAAAATGAATCACATACACCACAATAAATAGAAGAAAAGGGAAATAATTACACACATAGACCATGGTCACATTTGGAGGTCATTCCCCCCATGGGGACCCCAAAAATAATAATAATAAAACATAACACATTTCACAAGTTGTCATGGTGACCATCGTTGTATCCATTCAGTATTCCGCTATGGTTGGTCTCCTAACCCCCTTTTGATTGTTGTGATATAATTACCTGTAAAATCACACAATACCTCTTTTAACCTTATGGCCGCATCAAATACATCAAAGATAAAATATGCGAACATCAATCAATAAACATCCTCATATAACTAAATCATCATCTTGACTAACAATGCTATCATTTGTTTATAATTTGAACAACATCTCAAATCTACCATTTCATCGATATCAGTGAGATCACGATATTAGTCCAAATGCTAAATCATAGTAAACATGAAGAGAATTCCAAATATCAGTAACTATATATATATGCTAACAACACATCATAATCATCAATATAACATGTCTCTCTATGTCTCTAATAATCCACAGAAATCATCCTATGAATCAAAATCCATCAATAGTCAAAATATCTCTATCATCCAACATCATACTCAACCAAACTGATATGATCATATCTATGTCTATAGTCAATAGTAGTCACAATAAAAATATAATAATATTGAATATACTGGGATTACATCCCCCTCCCCTTATATTAATGGAAGTATGTTATCACAAATAGATCTTTTAATAAAATGTTATAGTATATTTTACACTTATAATAGCATATAGTCTCAATATATATGTATTCATATGTCCTTATGACTTTATGCTATTGTATGTATTACACATTTTTTATTTTTTTTATAAAAAAGTGTTATCTCTTGAAAGTACTGCGTTGTAGAGAGATGGATGAAAGTGTTCTACCCTCTTGTAAATTTTATCTCTCTCTTTCGTAGATACAATGGAAACACCTTAGGTCCATGAGTATACCTATTTGGAAGTTGTATCTCCAAGTATCAAGGCCTGTTCCTTATTGATGTATCCTAAACTGAGTGACAAGGCTATGACGATAAGGGTGAAAGGATGACCATAAAATTAAGGATCTAAAACTGAGGTGATCCACCAAAATTGTATGAGTTCTTTGACTGAGTACATGCACAATTTCCTGTAATGGATATGAATCTTCTGAGGTCTGACATAAAAGCACAATGGTTTTCACCTCAAAGATAATTAAGGGTAAACTCTTTGATGTATTGAGGGATAAAATAAAAACAATACTGTCCTAAGCCTTATGCACATACACTATCAATATCATAGAGAAATTATTGAATTTGCAATAGGGTAAGATCCATTAATTAGGAAATTCAGCAAGTTTCACAAGATTAATGGAAACATACACAATACTGCAATATAATTGGAAAGGTAGAAAATACCAATCACATTAAAAGGGAAAAACTAGCAGAAAATTGCTTCAGCAAGTACTTGTATCTTAAAATTCCTCTATTGTTCCATGATGTAGGCATCACAAGAATATCCTCACAATTGATTCTCCCACCCTGTCCTAAAAAAATAATCTAGGCTGATAATCACCCATGCATCCTATTTTTATACTTTATCCTAATAATAAATAAATGGAATAAAATCCAAAGTGTGAACTAGTACAAGGAGGCATTACGGTAGCCTAGATGATCTACATATAGTCAAACTGAAGTTGATTGTCTCTATTTTTAAGAAAACTCATGGACTGAATAATTTGCTAATAATAAATCTTGATTGATGAGCAAGTGAGACCTCCTAGTGCATGCAAATTTTTTGCTCATCGCTGATCATGATCCTTTTGTGAAGGCATGTAAAAATACCCGTATGCCTACTGACAAAAATAATAAATACAATATTTGCAATACTTGCAAAAATAATTCATCCAAAAATCCACTTAATGGGGACAACCTCCAAGTTCAAGTTATGATTTTGACATTCACTTTCTGACCTCTAGTGATCAGCATGGATAGAACACTGAGCTAAATCATCTCCAACCTCTTCAATAGTGGGGACCAAATTTGTAGTTCAAGGTGGCATAATCTTACCATTGTTTGGCCACTAGATGTGAACTTAGAAAAGGTGCACTATGAGCCTTTAAAAACATGACAAGGTGCACTTTGTAAAAGGGTCCATCCATATTAACATTCATCCACCTTTAAACATACATATAGCATACTATAGTCTTCCATATTTGATTAACCATTGTATTTCCCCTCAAGGGGTGTTGAGACTCAATCTTTGTATCAAAAATAGAATGTAAGGTAGAACACCTTTTGGTTTGATCATTACACACATGATTTAGTCGATACTTTTGAAATATTTGAGCTGGGACTAATTGTTGGTATAACCAAATGTCAAATAATTTACTTAGAAATCAGCAACAACAAGGGTCAGCCCACTTGTGACGATGACTCACCCCTCCATGTGCTACTCACATAGTAGCTCCATCTTAAACTGACGAGTGTTAAGTTTGGGTATGAAACGTGTAAGAGGTGGGTACAGATCTCAAACGTATCTCTGTAGTCTTGATCTAAATGTCCCAAAAGTCAATCTTTGTACTGTTGGTTAGAGTTCTAACTCCGCAATTAATGTGGCTGGGTGCATTTGACCATGATGGTTTGAATTTTTTTTGGAGATCGATCCTTGAGAATTGATCTTCATAATTGTCGAACCATTGATTGTTTGATCAATACACCCTTAAGGTTTAGGTTAAGCCAAGGTTCGTGTGGGTGAGTAAAAAAAAATCGAACCTCATCCAAGGGTTTTCATTTCAAGAATATGGTTCATGGGAGAAGCCTTGGAAAAATGTTTATCAATTGCACATATTTTCATCTTATAAAGTTTGGCTTCCTTGTTGACTCTCTTAAGGAAATTGGTCGGGTGCGTAAGATTTTGTAGTTTTTCCTCTATTTTGAGTTTTCCAAGAAAGGTAGTTGTGGGAATTTACCTACCATTATTGAAGTCCTTTGAGCTCTACGCACCTCTACATTAATGGTTTCTTATCTCGGTTAAATCTTTAATCTTGGAAGTATCTCTTTGATTTACTTTCCCCATAAATTATGTGACCTGAATTTTTCACCTCTGACTTTTTCAAAGAATGCACACTTCGAGTTCGGTTCTTACTACATATCGGTATTACATCTATATGCAAAACTATGATCGTTTCCTTTTTCAAACTCATGATCTTGAACTCACTAAAAGATTTAATCAAGGCCAACATTTTTTTTTTCTGATCTCTAAGAGGGTCTTGTATTGTTCATGATTCTCTTGCTTACTTGAGATCTATAATGTCTTCACGCTAATGGTGAAATCTTTGAGCTCGTCTTGGCTATTGTGGAGAAGGAATTAATGAGTTATGTGTTCTTGGATCCTCATTTGATGTTCAGCCTCCGCTTAAGTCTATCAGAAAATACTGTGGTATTCAGCTGATCACTAAATCTTGAATGCAAGGATGGTAAGATTCTTTGACTTCTGATCATTTTTTAACAGCTTCATCATTATCATTTGGCTTCAACGCATATTGATATATTACTCTTTCTTTTCCTATTTCTGTGATCTCCAGTGATGAATTTGGTCCCTGAGCTAGAAACACATAGGATGGTTTCTTCATTTTAGTCATAAACTGATCACCGTTTGAGGCCCTTTACTCAACTTTGGCTTAATTAGTAAGTCCTTGTTCCATTACTCTAATTTTGATATACCCATTAATGGGTCTGCAATGAAAACAAGATCTCTATTTTCTTCTTCTTTTCTTCTACTTGAAAATGATTTTTCAATGGGAATGCTGACTTCTGAAGGAAACCCTTTGACAGCTTTCTTTCACCTAGATGTGCATATAATTTTGATTCCAGGTTTTCTGTCTAAATTTGTAATCTATAAAATGATACACAACTAAGATACACCTGGTTGTATATATATGGACCTATGCTTCTGAAATTTGTCGATTTCACTTGATGATGGCTCAGTACTTGATTATACTACTCTACTCTTTACTGAGAGATGTTTCTTTGCGTTTTCTCCACTGTACTTTGTTTAAGTTGATATTTAGTGAGATTTACTTAAAAGTGGTCACCATTAACTAGGTTCTTTCTGAGCTCACTAACTTTGGAGCATGTAGTTTGATTGTTTATTCACTTAGTCGACCTTGAGCATTTGAAGTTCTGAACTAGAAATATCTAGATGTTTCTTGTAGGGTAAGTGCAGGAAGTTGATGGGAAAATATAGGGTCATCCGTGGATGTCATATTGCAAAAAACAACAAAATCTCAACTTGTAGGGATTATTAGCTATACACACTCAAAATTAGAAAAAAATTATATGGATATGAATCATAGCATTCGGAATCTAGTTTCTAAAATACTAATTTTTGTAAAAAAAAACGGACAAGTTTAGCTATATTAAACACTTAAAATTATATGACTTATTTATTTTTTTCGAAAAAACTTATAAGATTGTAGTCCATTTGCCCGCATTTTGGATGACCAAATCTTGTTTTTTTTTTTTCCTTTGGTGAAACGTTAGATGTAGTTGTCTATCTTGGGATGGATTTTATTTTGTATTTTTTTTAGAAATATTTTTTTTTTATGATTTTTTCCGTGAAAGTGGTCTAAAAATATTTAGAAAATGGAGCGCTTTCCGTTTGCCCGCCATAACTATATCAAAAAATATCGAAATCAATTTTTTTTTTTAATGTGTATAGAATTTTTCCACGCTTGGGATGGTATAAGTTTTATCATATTTTGATAAGTGAAACAAAAGTTACAGTCTTAAACCTAGACATGAACATTCACGGGAAAAAAATGTATTAAATACCTATTGTTAGTAAGAAATTATAAAATGATATTTATCTTATTCTATTCACTTTAAAAACAATATTTCTACAAAGCTAAGAGTCTCCCCTACACGTGATGGCACCATTTTTGTGAAATTTTTTTAGTTTTTAGCATGGTTCAAGTCTTTGGAAGAGCAGATTTGAGGATTTTTGACCTTTTACACTTCATAATGACCTTCCATAGCTTTGGTTGGGGAAAAAAAAAGATTTTCCGAGGATTAGGTTCGGCAGATAGATCCGCGATCGCGGTTTTTAAAAATACGCGATCGTGCGCTTTATAAAGTGCAAACTGCGATCATGCTTTAACCATGATCACAGTTTATAAAGCGCGCTCGTAGTTCATAAATCATATTTACACACATCCCAATGTCTGAATTACCATGTGATTTTTACTCTCTGACCTTACCGTACGAATTACTGTGAAATTCTATCTTTTTCTGCACGTTTTTCTTATCACCGGAAGCAAAACATCATGGGAGACAAAAAATGAAGTCAAAAAAGGAAGTCATTAAGTAAAAAAACACCAAACGAATTAGAGGCCAACAAAATTCAAAATGCTGAGCGAATGCGGAAACTTTGTGAATCTAGAAGAGGTTCATCTTCAATCCCAACTATTGTAAGCAATGAAGAACTAGGTAATGTTTCTACTGTCAATGTTGAAGTTGAATTAAATACTCGTGATGAAGAAGTTTTTACTGTCAATGTTGAAGAAGAATTAAATACTCATGATGTAGCAAATGTTGAAATTGAAGGAAACAATGAAAATGTGAATAAGGAAATTCATGTTGAAACTATAGACAAGAAAAATTGACAAAAACACCTCCTAGGATTTTACATAAGAAACCTAATTTTTTTATTGAAATTGATGAAATTTTTTTGAAACCAATGTTTGAAAAACTTTCTGAACAACAAATAAGAAGAAAAGCCACTGAAATTTGGGAAAATCATTTTGAAATTTTAAATGATTCCTAAAGAGGTCAGTTGTTGGCTAGTTTGATGAAATTGATTAAAATGAGACCTACATTAAACACCTTAGGATTGAAAACATCTAATATACGTGGTCAAACCTCTACAATTGTTGAAAACCTTCATGATGCATATCACATTGTTGGTGTCAAGAGACGTACTAGGGATAGTAATATTGTGCGTCGTGTACTTGCTACTAGTGTTGTAAGTGAATCAATAAAAAAACAACATTTGATTATGCAAACAAGTCGAATGTTGCAAGTTAATCGAAAAAATCTAATGAAAGTAATTGAAAGATGTAATATCCTTCAATCACTCAATAACACCGATTTTTGGGCATTTTCTACTAGAGCACCGCATAAGGACAAAAATAATTCTGATGCTATAAGAGAATTTGTTATTAAATTTTGGCATGATAACACTAGAGTTTCACCTAATACAAGAGATGTTATAAAACAGAGACTTTGTTCTACTAATCATGAACCACATCCAAAGCATTTCTTAGATATCACTCAAACTCAATTTTTTCATAAGTTTGAACAAGAGAATCTGGAAATTAACATTAGTCAACATTTTTTTGAAATGCTGAAACCATTCTATGTGAAAATCAACCATGCTTGCACCACTTGTTGTAGGCAACATGATGAATTTACGATTCATTATGCTAAATTTTAATGTATTCGTTCTATTTTTCATTTTGAAACTATGTTATTGGAATTTGGTGTTCAAGTTTCACCAATATATTCTAGGGATTTCATTCCTACTATATTTTGTGTAAAATAAGTTGGACAATATTTTTATAGTCAGGATTTTTTAGATGGAAGTTGTAGTACACGTGGTGGATTACCTAAATTGGAAAGTTGCATCCATGAGCAAATTGAAGGTACAATAGGACATAATTTAGTTGAGTTTCATAAATATAAATCAGTTGCATACTAGTTGAAAGATGGAAAAGAGTCTAAATGGTGTGAGCTAGTTAGAGAACAAATGCCCATGTTTTCAATTTTTGAGAAAATTTAAGGATGAAATTGTTTATGAGTATGCTAGGCATACACATAGAGCTCGATGGTTGGTTGAACAGTTCTAGATATGCAAAGACACATTTCCCATTGGTACTATTGTTTCAGTGGTCGATTTTATGGAGAATTGCACATTGCAACCACAAATGGAGGTTCAATTACAATATTACAACTTAGTACAAGTTGCCATTTTTGTGCATATAGCATTTCTACATTCTCCTAACAGTACAGAGAATGATCAAATTTTTTAAGAGAGTACCAATTTTATATCAGTGATGATCATACTCATTCTATTGAATTTGTGCAAGGGTGTTTCCAGTTATTTTATGGAAACTTATCTGATAGGGACATCCACTTCAAACAACATTATATATGGTCAGATAATTACACGTCTCAGTTTAAGAATACATGAATGTTTTATTGGATGAGCAGAATGCATGTCAAGATGGGTGCGCAACATATTTGGAGTTTCACTGAGGCTGGACATGGAAAAGGAGAGCATGACGGTGCAGGGGCATGTGTCATATATGTAAGTTTAAAACAAAGTGTGCTACAAGACTTACACGTCTTTAATAAATCATTTAATGTGCACTAAGATCATAATGTATGTATACATTTCAAACTAAGCACGTGTCATGTTGTACATGTATTAATATTTTTCGGTCTTTTATACATAGGAGCCTGGCGGGTCATCATCTGCTACAATGGAACTGAGAATCTACTGGCACGCCTCACATGATGTGTCATACGCAGGTGGACTAGTAAATCTACTCATGAAACATCTTCCCTGTCTTCTCCTTACTGGAAGTTCACGCATGGATTGCATGACTTTGGGACCTCTAGTGGATGTAGATTTTAATATTGATTTCATACATGTTTTTTTTAGGTAGTCTCTATGCACTGCCTAGAAAGACTAACCTGCACATTCATATGCAGACAAGTTTTTAGGCTGCTGTAGATACTACCATAGCATCTGCAGAATCCACTAACTAAGGTACACAATTTAGTTAAATTGCATGTTAAATTTTACCGCAATGTCATGATCCCTATCAATTTGTTGTTGACGCGTCGTAGGGAAAACAATAGACTCACGAGGGGTAAGCTACATAAAAATAATTAATTTTCAAATTAAATATTTCGCATATATACCTACAAAATTTGATATTGTAGATTTAAGTTTAATAAGAAATAATGAACCTCCAAAATTTAACAAATTTAAAAAATTATGTACCTCATTTAGTGGATCTGCAGATGCTATGGCATTATCTACAACAGCCTCCACAGTCTGCATATATGGAGGAGTCTCTCTAGTAGTCATAAGCTATACAAAAAATATGTACAAATCAATATTAAAATCTACTTAAGAGCTTAGCAATCCTATCGAAACCTATTGAAAAAGATAATAGTAAAGGAACTCAAAGGTCCCTACACTCTAAACATATATTTTCATGTTCATCAAGGAAACACCATCTATATATAGGTATGAAACTTCCCACTACGTCTAGGGAATTGCTTCCCACATTTACAAGCACTCAAATTTGTCTGCTGAACTTGTATATTACATAAGATAAAAAAATCAAGTCAAGAATTTTCAAATATAATATATGTCAAATATGATTACACTAAAATTGGATAACACATGTTAGGTGGAGAATAACATGTGGTTTGAGGCATATTTGGATAAGTTTTCATGTAGGAAATGTATAAGGGTTCCCAAAATCTAGCTAATGTTTATTTTATAGGAGGACGTCATCCATGGTTATGGTTTTCAAGAGGTTTGATAAATGTATTTAGATACATCACATTGTGATAAATATTGATTGAAAAATAGTGGCGAAGGGAATTAAATAAGCTAAAAAAATAAAAATCCACATGTTGAGATTTTAAGAAGGTAAAAAAACTATACAAAGGAGGGAAACTATACATTCATTTCCATCCCTACAATACAATCTTACCCCATGTGGTACATTGAAGTCATTTTCTAGTTCATAATCCTCGTCAGGTCAAGAAATACATGTTTTAGTATTTAGAAAATCCAGATTAATCTAAAATCACTTTATGTTCATAACATAGGTCCACTTTATGTTACAATTTCTTGCTAGGTTCCGGCTTATTTAAAGTTAGTCAAGAAAGAATAAAAATGTTATTATTTTATCTTCTATTTAGGCTAAATACATAGGATCTATAAATGTTAGCACGAAGGCCATCTATCTTCATAAGATTTTGACAAAGTTTTGTATTTAATCAAGGTAACCCATAGTCATCTTCTATGACAATTAGAGCATCATTCAAATTTGAAGGACTTTTATCTAACATCACCGACCAAACACATATAGATTCACAGAGGTCCAAAGCATGTAATCCATGTGTGAACTTCCAGTAATTAGAAACAAAGTGTATAGATATTTACTAACCTGCATAAAACTCATGTGAGGCGTTCCAGTAGCCTCAGTTCCCTGAGCAGATGATGACCCGCCAGGCTCCTATGTATAAAAGAGAAAAATATTAATACATGTACAACATACACGTGAAACAAATTATAATAATAATCTAGTGCAATTAAATGATTTATTAAAAATGTAAGTTTGTACAACTTGAAACTTACGTTTGAAAACACGCCCAGACATATAGCTAGCATGACGACACCAGATGTTTCCTTCACCGGCTCTTGCTATTTAAAATAAAATAAAAAATTAGTTTTTTACATGTATGTACATGACGTACAATCAAATATACATATATATATATATATATATATATATATATATATATATATATATATATATCTCAAACATGTGATTAAACTATTGTGTACATATATATATTATTTAAATTTATTTAAAATTTACCTATGAAAGAACAATATCAGTGGCTCCAGTTCCAAAAACATTCCCCAGCATCCCATCTATAGAAAATAAATCCTGTGAACCAGCAAATGATGTCTCGCCTGCAGTGCATATGGCACCACATGATCCACAGTGGTGTGGTGCACTAGAACTGACACCTCCACCAACATCACCAGATGAAATCTGGGTGCTATGCTGGGTGAGAGTGTCAGTGAGCTCCCTCAATGCATGTAATGTATCAATCTCTATAACCTCCTTCACTGTAGGAGGGATAACTGAAGGCAGTGGGGGTTTTGGGGCATGGGGGATCCTAGGCTGACCTACATGTGCACCAGGTTTGCTCTATGTAGAGCCACCTCCTCGACCAAAAAAGTTAGAAAATTCAAAATAATTCGGGACCTCATTGAGCACGAACTCACAATATAATTTCTTCAAAAATTAAAGAGGAACCTCATTGTTGTTGCATGGTGGATAATCAAAAACCATCCACCATCGGTCCCAAAAATTATTTTTGATTCTATCATCATGTCACCAATGGATTGGGAACCGTTTGTAAGTACTAGCAGGGGGGCATTGGTTCTAGGGTCGGTAAATAATGCACAAATGAGGTCTTTTCCAATTTTTTTGTCTTTGACAGCCTCATGGGATAGTTTATCCGCATACCACCACCTACAG
Source organism: Taxus chinensis (assembly GCA_019776745.2). NCBI lineage: Eukaryota > Viridiplantae > Streptophyta > Pinopsida > Cupressales > Taxaceae > Taxus > Taxus chinensis. The sequence goes on along the minus strand of CM034153.1, from coordinate 119,282,745 downwards.
TAACTTCTAAAGGTGTTCCATCTATGTATTTGGTTGGTTGCAGACTCGACTTCGCCAATCAATGTTTGCAATGTATTGGCTAAAGTCATGTGGGATGGATTTGTAGCATGATTTTGTCTTATAGTTTGAATTAGGTTCTCAATGACAATTTTATTTTCTTGGATTCTTCCAATGATATTATCTTACATTCCTGCTGGCTCAGTGGGGACAGAAGGAGCCACAGGAGGCGGATCTATGTTTGGAGGAGGGTTTTGAGGAATGTTCTGAGGGTTTTGAGGAATTTTCGGTGGGTTTTGAGGAATGTTTATATGGTTTGCATGATTTCGAGCTTGCCGACCAACTGATAAAATAAGAAAATTGGATACATAAACAAACATTTCAAAAAACCCATGAAAATGCAAAAAAAAACCTAAAATGCAAAAAAATGATTACAATCGGGGATTTACCTCCTCGTCTTGGCAGCATGGTTGAATTTATCGCTATCCAGAAGTCTGATGAGCAATTTTGAGATAGTATTGAAAGCGCGAGTGAAAAACGTTTAGGAAAAGTCACGGTTCGAAATGAAAAATGAGGAAAATAATGAGTCGCGAGACTGTTAAATTTTTTCTTAGTGTTCCGCGATCACGGTTTATAACTGCGCTTGTTGTTATAAACTACGATCGTAGTTTTAGGTTAGGTAATTACCGAACCTAGAATTCAAGAACCACGATCGCGGTCTTAAAACCGCGATCGCGGTACCTTTATTTTAGGTTTTAATGTCCACGGAATTGTCCACCAACTTCGTGCACTTACCCCTCTATCACAGTACTCTGATGCTTAAGCTTGTGGTTCTCAACTATGCCATAGATCCGATGGCTACATCCAATGTCACCAACTATAGGGTCTGAAATTTGTGCCTTACCCTTGTTACTAGGGTTCTTTGGGCACTCTCTCTAATGATTTCAAACAACGCCACATCCATAACAACTACCTGGTTTTCTCCAAAGAGATGTGGCTCCATCTGGTACTTTAGAGGTTTATATTGTGGATCCTGATGATTTATGTATGGATTGATGAGGTCATTGCTGATGAACTTGTGTTGACTGAGCTTTCGGTGCACCATGTGTCCTAATGGGACCCCTAGGGGGAGGCCACATACTCTATCCCCTCTAAGCATTGAATCTTTGTGGAGGTCTAAACGGTGGACAAGTCTGTTGCTGTTGTGGTGGCCCAAATGAAGAATCAGCATAACCATGTCTAACATGAGGAGGAGGAGCTAACCCTCTCAACCTACTATCCTTCATCTTCTAAATTTGTCTCCGCACTCTATCCCTAGCCTGTTAAGACTTCCCCCGAGTATCCTCTGATATGTAGGCCTTCCTAATGGACTCTACTAAGGTCTACGGGAAATAAATGTGTACCACACCCCCCAAATCCAAATTTAGGCCCCTAATGAACCTGTGATTCCTAGCATACTCATCCTTCATATAGTCTACATACTAAAGTAGGTCCATAAATCGACTCTCGTACTTTGCTACAGGCATGGATGCCTGACGTAGGTCATGAAACTCATCTATCCTCTCCTGAAAAAACATCCTATATAAGTATCCTCTCCTACACTGCTCCTCGAAGACCTCCCAAGTTACTATCTCTAAGTCTACGTGGATCTTCTACGCATCATTCCTCAACCATACACATGCTCCATACCTCAGAAGGTGAATCGTAATACAAGCTTTCATGTTGCTAGTACATGGGAAAATCTTGAAGCACCCGCTCAATCTTAGTAACCAAGCCTCTGCCCTAAACCCACATGTATCTTCAGAGTAATGAGATAGATGTAACTTCAATATTTCTATGATATGATCTGCATCTGATGAATGTTGACCCCTATGTCTCTCTATATGGTCCTCCCTTAGCTTAGGGCTCTGGGATCTATCTCTGAGTAAGGAAATCCTATATCCATGTCCCCTCTGAGGTGAATTGGATCTAGCTGACTTCATACAGAAGTCCTCTACCCTAAGCTCATCGATGTGTTGAGGAGATGCATGATCCTCAACTAATGGCTCTCTATCTTGTCTTGGAAGTCATCCTCCTAAGGACCCTTTGCGTATAACGGCATTGACATCCTGAAGCATCTATAATATCTGAGGTAAAATGGCTGCTATAGCTTGATCTAGAGGTGGAAAGTCTAGGTATATGTGTAAAAACCCCTTGTCTTGTCCCTATTTCTTACACAGACCAAGGCAAGATTTAGCTCATCATTTTAGGTTTTGTTTTAGTTTTAAAGTTTTCTACATTATACAAATATCATACATTTTTGTTTTCTAGGTTTTAGAGTTGGGCTAAGTTTAATGTTCATGTCTCAAGTTTTTAGGTGTGCCCAAAGGTCCAAGATTTGAACCCACGGATTTGATACAAAGTATAACGCCCATAATTTTTTACCGCATGAGACCCAAGAACAACCTCGGTCAAACTAGAAAAATTATGGAATAACTTTTTTTTTTTGCTAAACACACTCGTGAAATAAGGTTAAAAATTACGGTCACACTTTCTCATTTTAAAATTACTTTAAATGAACATTATTAATTTTCCTCTAGACCCCCCTTTAAAAATAAAGTAATAAAATATCTCAATAATTTATAATAAGATTAGTTAGTCCAAATCAAGAATTAGGATTCTCTATAGTTTACTTTAATATAATTTAATTTCACCTTAATTAAATTTGGTTAGTTAATCTCAAGTGAAAAGTGGTCTATTTAATTAAATAATTAAAGTTCTATAATACCCACAAAGGGGTATAACTTGTATTAAATTAAAATGTCTCTAAAATACATTTGGATTAGAAAAGTAATAACACCCAACCCTTTTACACTTATTTAACTGGCCCCACTTTAATTCTACCCATGCACTTTTTGAATTTTGAATTTCCTCTTACCCACTTCCAACCTACTTTTTATAGGGGTGAATCTCATCCATTTGATGGATTTATTTGGGGCCCTTCGATTTGGAAATCCATCTAACCCTAAGTTTTCTTATGAAAATCTCTTTCTCTTTTGTTTGACTTATTTTTTGTTTTCTTTTTGTTTTACAAATTGGTGGAGGAGGAGGAGGAAGTCATGAGAGGAAGTCTCAAGCTCCTGGAAATATGCACATTGTTCTTTCCTTTTCTAATTTTATTTACACCCTCACCTAGGGTTTTAATGTATTTCATTTATTTTTTATCTCATTATTTCAATATTTTCCCAAATGGGCATATGGGTTTTATCCCATTTTAGAGGAATGGTTAAAAATGGTATAAGTATATACTTGGGAAAAGGGTATATATACATATATATACCTTTGTATACACACACACACACACACACACACACACACACACACACTTGTTAAAAAAGAATCGTGACTAAATCGGTTTACATATGCCACAAGAGAGGAAAGCCAAATGTGCAGAAGAGAAACATTGACCTGGGGGAGTTTAATGTTTGGAAGTAAAGTGTTTGGGTTTGGGGGAGGGTTACTGACCCCACCCCCCATCCCATTTATTAATGGGGTGGGGGTGGGGTTGGTGACCCTCTCCCCAACCCTTTCCCTATTAATAACTATAGCTCATGGCCAATATAATTCGGCCTAACCGATTTTGGTTAGGTTTTTTTATTAACTTTTATTTTTTGTTTAATATACATTTAAATATATATATATAGTTTAAGTATATATACATTAAATATATATAATTATATTATTAATATCACATTTAATAATATTCATAGTATTAATAGTATTAACCAAGCCTAGTCTTATATTTAAAATTTGGTAATATTTTGATGAGATGTTTAAAATCAATCCAACTTCCACTTGTTTCTATATTAATTGACATTGGGTTTATATAAAAATTAATGATAATTTAATACTACATTTATATAGTTGAATAAGGCTACGGGCTAAAATAAATCACGCTATTCCTTTACTCTACTAGATTTAGAAATAAATCTATTTTATTGACCAAGTAATGACAAATAAAATTTAATTTTTTTCCATGTACACATTTGAATTTTGACTCTCTTTCAAGCAATACAAGAAAATACACAAATATACTTTATCTTTCCATCATATGCCTTTCAAATAATACAAGAAAATGCGCAAATATAGTTTATCTTTCCATCATATGCCTTTCAAATAATATGATAAAAATTAATATTTCTTTCCTTTGCAACACATAAATTTCAAACATTCCCACAAGAAACTTTCAACATTATTTTTTTTCAAAAAATTTAAAACAAGACCACACCCATGTGAGATATTAAATCAACTAAAATGTGAACAAGTTGTTCTCTTTGCAACTACATTTCCATTATATCAAAACTTGTTTCACTAAAATTGTTTCTCTTTCGATCATGTATTACAATCTTATTAACTAATATTCAATACAAATTTTCTTTCAAAAACAATACCATAAATCTTCCACAATAGGTAGGAATTTTACAACAAAGGTAGCTATAACGAAGGATTTATTATTCTTCTGCAAGTTCTCAAAGTTTCCAAATCTTCAACAAGGTTCTATATTTTGCCCACTTTATCACAAAAAAAAATCTCCACCCAACCAAAAATTCAATGAGGAGAAACAATCCTCCTCATTAGCCTCTGATCTCCAACCACAAGGAAATAATGGATGCATAAAAAACATGAAAACTATACAATAATTCCACACTTTCAAAAAACAATCACACAAGAAAACAATCACAAAACACTCATTTTTAATCACAACAACATCCCAAAACAATGGCTCTAAAACAATCCAAGTAGAGAAAGGAATATGGGGATACCCTTGTGCATCCCAACGGTTTGGATGCCCACCTAAAAAATCCTCCAAAAAATAATCAACCCCAAAATCTCTTATTTCTCCCTACACCTACAAATATATGTCTCTTATGCATCCCTCACTTTTATGCCTCCCTCTCCATTATGGCTTCCACAATTATCAAAATAAAAAAAATAAGAACAATGTGGGGCATCCCAACCCACTCTCTCCTATATACCCAAAAGAATCTCTTATGCATCCCAACATATTTCATCCCCATTTCACTATCTCAACACAACCTAAATCCAATTCACCACCCAAAAACTTCAAGAAAGAAACACATTCATTCAACACATAACATGCAATAAAAAGAAAAAGAAAACAAGGGTGAAAGACCCTACCTTGCCATAACAAGACTCCAGTTTACAAGAAAGTCCCAAATTCCAAGAAATATTCAACTCTAGATAAGCAAACATCCCAAAATGAGAGAGCCAAAACCAAGCAGGAAACCCCCAAAACTACACATAAACTCCAATAAATAGACAAGAGGGTGAGGGAGATGATGTGGATCCATGTAGGATGCCACATCATTTCTTCTCCATCACGCATTACCAAATTAAAACCAATACTCCAAATCATAATAAATGGGTGGTTGAGAGGAATTAGAAACCTCTTACACACACCACTCCAACCCATACCACTTAAGCACAAAATTTGAACACATGTAATAAAGTGTAATTACATTTCATCTTTTGACTTACAAAACACATAATGGGGTCTAATTTTTACCCCCTAACCCATAGGTAGGGTTGGTATAATAAATTAAGAGGTCTGGGAAAAATTTAACTTGTCCAACAAGCCTCCAAAAATGGCCCTTAATCCCAAACCCGAGTTTCCCAAGTAGGGTGGAGTTTACAACACTCAAAATCACACACACTCAACTAATAAATATAAGAACCATAGACACAACTACTCTAATAAATGACTCCTTTTTTTCACATCCATAATTACCTTGAGAACATGATTAGTTAACTTAATTAAGACACATAAACCAATTAATGATAAAAGTGAATTAGATCACAAATTAAATCACATACACCAAATTAAATAAAAGAAAGGAAAATAAATACAGACAAACCCTTTGTCACATTTTGATATCATCCCCCCATGGGGACCCATAACAACAATAACAAAAATACAACATTACATATGTTACCGTGGTGACCATTGTTATATCCATCCAGTATTCTGATGTGGTTGGTCTTCAATCCCCCTTTCATTATTTTGATATAATTACCGATAAAATCACACAATACCTCCTTCAGCGTCATTGCCACATCAAAACATCCAAGATAAAATATACGCATACAAGTCAACAATCATCCATATATAAATTAAATCTTCATCTAGACTAATTTTTTTATTATTTTTAAATTCCAAAAACATCTCAATTCTATATTTCAGCAATACCAATAAGATCACAAGATTAGTTCAACTGCTAAAACCTCCTCAATATGATGAGAGTGTCAAATGTTAGAAATATATAAATATTTCAACAACATAACATCATCAATATAAAATGTCTCTATAATAATCCACACAAATGATACTATGAATCACAATCCATCAATAGTAAAAGTATCTTTATCTTTTAACATCATGTTAAACCAAAATGATACAATAATATACATCTATTATAGTCAATATTAATCGAAATGAAAATATAATAAGTGTTAAAGGGAAGTGGGCACTACAAGCCATCACTCTATTTATGATTCATTGAGTGTTGTCCTACATTTCAAATTGCATGTAGTTCTCCTTGTGCATTGTGCATGCTTGTATGTAACTAATCCCTTTACTTAGCATCACCCTCGTGCTTCCACAATTATAACACCCAACAAAACGATGTTCTAGGAACACGCTAACACCTAACACTTATCCCGAAAATTGTGACTAGTTTTTTTTGTCTTAAGTAATAGGAAGGTTACAAGGATGATTAACCCTTAGCGTACATTAAATTAACTTACAACACTAAACTCCACTTTTTGATTAAAGAACTAGGTCTAGGTAAAATGTTAACATAATATCAAGTTTATCTCTAAGGTCCATTAATCCATTATACATTAGGAAGGTGCCAAAGATTAATTTACATAGTTAAATGTTTTGTTTTTTTTTGTTAATGTTCAATCCTAATAAGATTACCGTTATGTTAATTTATTTAAAATTAGTATCCTACTAATTAGATTCATTTCCATTGACTCCTAAGGCTTTCTATGAACTAACAAAGGTTTAGCACTCTAAGGCAATTAAATGGCCCCATTCACCCATCTACGCATACCGTTAATGATTTAATTTAAACATTTAAGATATATTTCTACCAAACAACAGTAGGGTGAATCAAATAGGGTTCCAAAATTATCCTAGGGTTCCAAAATTATCCCTAAAATCCTTATGAATTTTCATTAAAGCCTTTCCTTATTCTATTCTATCATTTGGTCTATTTTTTTGCTAAAATTGCAGGTTGGAGAGGAGAAAGCCATGAGAGCAAAAGAGGAATTACTATGGAGGTTTCTATAGGGAGATATAGTTTAGATTAGTTTAGATTAAAGTTTTATTATTGTTATTACTTCCATTCAAGGATTAGGAGGGTTATTCCTTTTACCAATCTAGTTTTGTTTCAACACTAAGTATATTTGGGGTTTTCTATTTGGGGAAAACACAATCCCATAAATATAACTTAGAAGGAATGTTTTAAATCTACAATTTGTAGGTTAAAATTTTTAATAAAAAAATATTTGAGCATTATTTGATAATTGGTAGCTTCTTAGGTAATTTTAAGAACTTAAAACTTAGTATAAATCAGTTAAAAGCTTACAAAGGCACGGATTTGAGGAATGCTTCTGTAAGTGATAGAACCACCACCCAGAGCAGATCGGCGGTCCTAGGACCTCCATCCTGCTTGGGTGACAAACCATGGACCACCTCCCCTACTGAATTGAGGTTTTGATACCGCCACCTTGGCCTAAGTGGTAGTTTTGAGACCGTCACCTTAGCCTCAGTGGCAGTTATGGGACAACCACTCTGCATAGGGTGGCGGTCCTATTTCCTAGAAAAAAAACCTAAAATCCAAGATTTTTACAAAAAGTAAAAGTTACTACAATGTTCAAAATCACATTTTGAACTTGATTTTATGCACCTAAAGTTTCCAATTTTGATATTTCATTCCATTTGATCATTTCTTAGTTAAAATTACTCATTTAAAGCATTTGAAGTCCAATAGTAACAATAATATCTACTAGATCTATTCCATTTTGTTCAACTAAATTTTCTTTCTATTTCAAGAGTAAAATAATATATTTATATCTATTTCTACATTGTTATTTTCTTAATACAAAATGCAACAATTCCCTATCTCAAATTTGTTTTCTCTTTCACCTTCACTACAACTTCATATATCAAAAATGACTATAACAACATTATTTTACATTCAAGTTTACTATGCACACATTTTAACATATTACAACTTCTATATTTCTCATTTATCTTTTACCATAATGCAAACTTCACAATGTAGTAAAATTTATTTTCCCATTGAGTATAACCCATTTCTTTCAAAACAAAGAACTTCCCTTTATACAAATAACCAAACTCTAGATAAAGGGAATTGCTTCTTTTTCTATTTCACAATACTAACTTTACGACATAAACCTTTCTTCTCTTTTCCAATATATAGTACAACTTTCATAACCAAAAATGGAATGCAATTTTCCTTCACAAGTTCAATACATTGTCCTCCACTTAAAGTGGGAAATCATACAAGAATATAAGCTAAAGGTAGAATACAAAATTACAAGCTCCTCCACTCTAAATGGGAATAACACAAAGGAAATTTTACAAGTTCTCCAACAAAACTCCAAGCTTCACAACTACAACAAGATACCTCCTCCAAGATTTTTTTTGATTCACAACAAAATGGAGGAAGAGGCAGCACTCTCCACCCAACCAAGATATCCAATGAAGAGGAGAATCCATCCTCTCCGTTGGCCCCCGAGCCCCAGCCACATTATAATGGGAGATGATTCCAAGACATTGCAACAACAAGCTTCCACAACCCAAAAAAATATTTCACATCCATTTCAACCACATTCAAATCAAATACAACACAAGAAAGGAGAACAACAAAACAATAAATACCAAGGCTTAAAGTGAAATCCAAAGGAGCAATACCTATGGGGAGGCCACTTATGCCTCCAAATGGGAATGGGTGCCCACCTCAAAGCCTCCAATTCATATCTCAAATCCCTTACATACTCTTAGTCCTCGCTCAAGTACCCCTTATACCTTCCACATACTCTTATTCCTCCCTCTATCTCTTATGCCTCCCTCATAAAAGAAACAAGTAAGAAATGCAAACATTCCTTATCCAAGGTGGGGCACCTAACCCAAACTCCCTCTAAACAAGAAAGTAAACTCTTATGCCTCCCTATAATAAAATATCCCCATAGTCTGCTCCTACTCCAAACTTAGGCAATCTACCCACACCCAACAAGTATTCCAAAGAAAACAATACTCAACACAAACACATAAACAAAAAATAAATAATAACATAAGCAAGGTAAAGATCTTACCTCTCTATAGTAGATATTGTTCCAAGAGTAGATCTCCAATCTCTTTAAAACAAAGAAAGCATCCACAATCTCCAACAATCCGCAAGCACTCCCCAAAATCCTCTAACTCTCTAAAAATTCAAGAGCACAAAATAATGAAGTATCCCCCAAACAAGGAAAAGAACTTCAATAAATAGAAAAGGGAGAGATGAGGATGAGGTGGATCCATATAGGATGCCAAATCACTCATCCTCAAATCCACCTAACAAGTCAAATCTCAACCCCAATGCACCATAAATTGGTGGGTGAGAGGAATGACAAGTTACTTACACACACCATATAAGCCCACACCCCCTAAGGACAAAATTAATTACTAGAAAGAAAGTGCAATAAACATTTCACCTTTTTATCTTCCCAAACCATGTAATGGGGTCTAATTTTTACCCCCCAACCCATAGGTAGGGTTGGTATAACAATTTAAGATGTGTGGGACAAGTTTAACTTGTCCCGCAAGCCTTCAAAATTGGCCCTTAAGACCGAATTCTAGTTTCCCAGGAAGGGTAGAGTGTATAACACTCAAGATCTCGAGCATTCAACACACAACATAAAATTCAAGAGAAAATCAAGTATAATAAATGAACTTATGCTGGTCACATCTTTAATTATTTTAGGACAATATTTATTAACATTAATAAGACACTTAGACCCATTAAGATAAAGCGGAAAACATACATCAAAATTTAAATAATTCAAACAAGTAAATTACATCACTGAAAGGAAAAACATACTAACATTAATAAAAGGGAAACTAAAAAAAATACAACACATGACCCCTTGGTCACAATTTTCCCCTAACCAAATAATCCTAACACACACACAATTACATGTTGCCATGGTGACCCTTGTTGAATTCATCTAGAATTCCAATGTGGTTGGTCTCCAATCCCCCCGTTATTTGTTGTGAATATATATATACACCTGCAAAACATAAAAATACATCCTTAGCCCTTGTGGCCACATTAAAACATCTATGAAAAAATATACAATATAATTCTACAATCATCTATATATGAATGAAAATTCCTCTAGGAAAATATGATATTATTTACAATTTCTAGCAACATCTCTATCCAATCGTTTCATCCATATCAAAATGATCACAACATTAATTCAATTATCACATCCTACTCATGGTGACAAAATAATATCACATGTCACTAATATATATATAAATAACCATGTCCATAACATATCAACATCAATAAAAAATGTCTCTAATAATCTACATGCATCATATATGAATCGAAATCAACAACAGTCTAGTATCTCTAACATCTAGTATCAAGCTAAATAAAAAAGCTATAATAATGTCCATAATTGTAGTCGACAATATCAAAATCAAAGAAAAAGTTGTTGAAGGGAAGTGGGCACTACAACAATGATAGTGGGCTAACTACTTGTCTCATTCAAAACCTTTGAATACAAATGTAGAAATTATTAAATTCCCCCTTTTATTGTCTTATGTATTACATTCTATTAGTTCCTTTTTGTGAGCCCATAAATGCTAGACCACATAGGTGCTCGCTAAATGATAATTCTTAGAGGGAACACACACACAAATAGAAATAAATAAAAAATGATACATAGATAGAAATATAGACATGTAGACATATAAATAGATAAATAAATAGATATATATATATATATATATATGATTGTGAAATTCAATTCTAGTAGCTCGAAAGGCTGATTCAAAACCTAAGGTGTATTTTTTTTGTAGAAAACATGATGAAATAAGGATTTTTTTTTTTCTAGTGTATGTATATATAGAGCCTCATATTGTGAGTCAACAAAGTTTATATACAACACCCAAAACATCATAGTTCACATCCACATAAAATATAGCGGTACCAAATGTTATGGAAGTTCGTTACTATCAATTATTCTTATGATGTATCTTATATAGATATTAGCACTAAGCACACTACAGGGTGACTATGGTGACATTCATTTGGAATGGCTTGTGGAAGTTGGAGAGTTCTTACACCAACATTTGTAAAACATTGAAGAAAGAGGAATAAAAAATTAATGTGTAGCAAGCAAAGAGGAGAGGTTAAAATAATAGTTTCTATTCATGTACTATTTATCACCTCTGATATTTCTATGAGAAGAAAAACTATCTTCCAATTCATATGTAATTGTAAGTTACAAGTGCTTGGAGTTGTTGCTGAACTAAACTGTGCATAATAAAAAATATTGCTTCTAGCTCTAGGTTATGGAAGGAGTAGATTTTGAAATGGCTTCATATTGTAGTTTTTTTGGTTTGAAGAGAGCTTACAGCCAACAACAGATAGGAAATTTTAGGGATTTTAGGTCATTTTTATTTACTGTAATGAGATTGTGGGCTTCCTTTTCTGTAAAAGTAATAAGGTTGACAGAAAGATAAACATGTAGACATACAAATAGAGAAATAAATATATAGATATATAGGATTCCTTTTCTGTAAAATTCAAATCTAGCACCTCAAAAGGCTCATTCAAAACATAAGGTGTATTTTTTTTTAGGAAAACATGATGAAATAATGATTTTATCCCTTTTTTGGTGTATGTAGATATAGAGCCTCATATTGTGAGTCAACAAATGTTATATACAACACCCAAAACATTATAGTTCACATCCATGTAGAATAGAGAAGTAGAAAATGTTATGGAAGTTCATTACTATCAATGATTTTTATGATGTATATTTTATAGCTATTAGCACTAAGGACACTATAGGGTGATTATGGTGACATTCATTAGGAATGGCTTGCAGAAGTTGGAGACTTCTTACACCAACCATTGCAAATCATTGGAGAATGAGGAATGACAAATTAATGTGTAGCAAGATAAGAGAAGAGGTCAAGATAATAGTTTCTATTCACCTATTATTTATCACGTCCGATATTTCTATGAGAAGCCAAACTATCTTCCAATTCATACGTCATTATAAGTTACTAGTGCTTGTAGCTAGTGTTGAACTGCATTGTGCATAGTAAAAAAATGCCTCTATCTCTAGGTTATGGAAGGAGTAGATTTCAAAATGGCTTAATATTTTAGTTTTCTTTCTTGGAAGAGAACTTAGGGCCATCAATGGATATGGAATTTGGGGGATTTTAGGTCAATTTTATTGACTACAATGAGGTTGTGGGCTCTAGAAATGACCTAAAAACTATTGAAATAGATATTTGTTGCAAACAAAAAAAAAATTAGTTAAACACAAGACCAAATATGGTCAAACACATTTACAAAAAAAAAATTAGTCACAAATGGGGTAAAGGTCCCCAATATGTGCAAAATGACAAGTTCCTCACATTTATTATAACCGGGGTAGGGATCAAATTTGAAGTTGTCAATGCCCTTCAATTGTATTTTAACTTGGAATAGAATGGTGTTTAAAAATCTACACTTAAAAATAAATTTAAAACATATAATTACACATCAATACTTAAATGAGGTTACTTATGTTAATTTTTCATTAGAATGACAAACTAAAAAATCACTTGTCATAAAAAATACTAAATGAGCATTAATTTTTATAAATATTGAATTGATTTTAATTATTTAATTATTAAAACAATCAGTGTAGTGGTAGATAACTCATACATACTTTCTATTTTATGTGTTAAAATAAATATACTTTCACTTTACCCAGTCATGCACAACATCTGCGGAGAAGATGAATCGCCACTAAATAAGCAATTAGTTGAGTGTTTTTGTTTTCATAAGAGAAATATCAGTTTTTTTCCCTTTTTATAACCACTAAATAACTTTCGGGATTTTATTCTTAATATCCTTATTTTATTTTGTAATTTCAATTCTTAAATGTTAGTCTTTATTTAAATTGTTTATTCAAAAATTTTATGAGATAGTAATGCTAATTGTTATGCCTCTAAGTTAACAACTTTTGTGTACTGCCCACTTACCTTTGACACGTTTTTTTTATTGATTATGATATTATTGACTATACTTATGGAAATTATTGTAGCTTTTCAGTTGGTATGATGTTAGACATTAGAGATCATGGATGGTGGCTGATTTGGATTCATTTGTGATGCATGTGGATTATTAGAAATATTTTATATTGATGTTGATATATTGCTTGCAATGGTTGTGTGTGTGTGTGTGTGTGTGTGTGTGTGTTTAGTACATATGATATTTTTTCATATTGAGTAAACCTTAAAAATTGAACTAATTTTGGGATCATATGGTCATTGATAAAATTGTAAATAATATTGTTACTTGTCTAGAGGATGTTGTGATTCATACATAGATGATTTTGGAAGTTATATTTTATATTTATTTTGGATTATTTGATTCGGCCACAAGGTCGAAGGAGGTATTTGTTATTTGCAGGTAAATAGATCTCAACAAACATCGGGGGATTAGAGACCAACCACCTTAAAATCCTAGATGAATTCAACAAGAGTCACAATGGCAACGTATTTTTGTTATGTGTGTTTGTATGTGTTTACTGTTAGGGGTTCCCATGGGGGAGATCACCTTTAAATGTGACCAAGAGGTTATGTGTAATATTTTATTTAGTTCATTTGTTTAAGTTTAGTATGTGATTTTAGTGATGTATTTTCTCCTTTATTATTTTGTTAGTTTATGTCTAGATTTGTGAGTAATAATGTTGTTAAATTAATTAAATTGGGTCAAAAGAAGGCATTTATTAGAGTTGATGGCTCTTGGATTAAGTGTTGTAAGTCATGTGTAAGTAATTTTGAGTTTGAAACACTCCACCTTCCTTTTGAAATTCGGATATGTCCTTAGGGGCTGATTTTGGGGGCTTGTGGGACAAGTTACACTTTCCCCACGCCTCTTAAATTTGTATACCAATGATACCTATGGGTTGGGGAGTTAAAATTAGGCTTGTTTATTTATTTTGGGAAGACAAGTTGTAATTTTTGATTCCTCCTTATTCCATGTAATTAATTTTGGTCCTTGGGGTGTGGACTTGGATTGTGTATGTAAGTAAAAAGGTCATTTATTCACCCACCTTTTTAATTGTGCTTTGGAATTTGAAGTTAACTTGTGAGGTGGAGTTGAGGGTGTGTGATGTGGCATCCTCCATGGACCCACCTCACCCTCCTCTCTCTCTCTTCTATTTATTGCAATTCCTTGGCTTATTTTTGGGTTACTTCATTCAGTTACTTCATTTGGTTACTTCATTTTGGTGATCTCAGTTTTGGTTACTTCTTTTAGTTTTGAGCTCTTGTCATTTTTAAGAGAGTGATAGATTTTTGTTGAATGGTTGTGTAATGCTGGAGCTTTTGGATTGTTTGGATTGGAAAAATCTTACTATTGAACCTTTAGAAAAAAACTATACCATGGAGAGGTAGGAGCTTGGCTCTTTAAAATATTATTCTTTTATTTATGCATATCTGAATGCTTTGAATATTTTAGTGTGTTGTGGGCTGGTTGGGTAGATTTCCTAGCTATGGTGTAGGAAAAGACTATGGGGATCTCTTGTGGGGAGTCATAAGAGTTTTGGGGAGGTATAAGTGTTATTATGGATGGAGTTTGAGATTGGGTTCAACCTTGTAAAAGAAATAGCTTGCATTTCATTACTCATTATGGGGTGCCATAAGAGTGTGGGGCAGGCATAAGAGAATGGTAGATATAAGGGGTATTTGGGGGAGGCATAAGGGCATGTAGGGGTTTTGAAATCACACACACACACACACACACACACACACACACACACACACACACACACACATGTATATATACATATATCTACATATATATATATATATCTACATATATATATATATATATATATATATATATATATATATATGTAGATATATATATATATATATGTAGATATATGTATATATACATGTGTGTGTGTGTGTGTGTGTGTGTGTGTGTGTGTGTCTATATATATATATTTGTGGGTTTATTTTAAGGTGGACACCCATTTTCCCCTTTATGAGGTATAAGAATATTCCCCCATAGGTCTTGCTCCTTTGGCTTGTGCATGATGAAGACTGAGTATTGTTTGTTGTTCCTCCTATGGTTGTAAACTGCAGTATCTATTTGGATTGTGTTCTATTTGTGCAAACTATTTTGTGTTGTGGAAGCTAGTTTGTTGCCATGAGTTGAAATATATTTCTTATTGCTTTGTGGTTGGGACGTGGGGGCTAATGAGAAGGATGACTTCTCCTCTTCATTTGAATTTTTGGTTGGGTGGAGAGCGTTGCCTCTCCTCCTTTTTTGTTATGGTCAAAAGATATATGGTGGATCTTCTTGTTATTATTATAGAGCTGAGGATGAAACAAATTTTGTAGTTTCTCATTGGGTTCCTTATCATGAAATTTCCCACTTCAAGTGGATGGCATTGTAATAATATATGTGGTGGAATTTTATTTTTTTTGGGAAATGGAACGTACATTTGAATGTGAGAGATGTATATTCTAAAAGTTGTATTTGTATGTGAAAAGGAATGAAAAAGTTTTATTTGGAATATTTTAGCGAGTGGGAAAGAAGTGTAAAAGAAATTATTTCATTTAATTGAATTTTGATTCACCTTTCATCAAATGGTGTTACTCTTGTTTAAAACTTGTTTTTGTATGTATATTGTAAACTCCCAGTTGAAGGCTGGAAATGCCTGTGTTAGAATTATTACATTCCTCTATATTTTTTGAAGGGCACTTTTTGAAAATAGAATTACATTCTTGATTTTAAAATATTTATTGAAGGAAAGGTTAACATTGTAAATTTAGATTGTAATGAACTTAGATATTTAGAGAATGGTAAATGAAAATAGATCAACCGAGTTAAAATATGTTTTACATTGGGATTCTCTGTAAAACCTGTAAATCAATATCAGAAAAACAAACAAAGGACCCTGCAACATTGAAAGATAACATAAAATATTAAAATGAACTAATGATGTTCAAAACACATTTTAAAATATTTTGTTTTTGCCTTGCAATTTACACCATTCACCTTTAATCGGACAAGAGGCATAATAGTGCAATTTCACATAAAAGAGAAGGAAATTCATATTGAATCTAAACCATTAATATTTTATCCTTGCAATCCATTTGAAATATCTCAAGTGAAACTCTCCATGTCTGTTTGGTATGTTTAATAAGAAATAATGGTGGATCGAATCAATTCTAGTAGTTGAAAAAGTTTAACTCACATGTTACTGTCAGGAAAGACATCTTCTTAAAATTGACCCACATAAGTTTTTCAAAATTTAAATCTTATTCTTCTTGTGGAAAGAGGAGGTTTGGACCTTACCAAAAAGTCCTCATTTTCCAAAAACTGAGTTCCCAGTCAAAATTTATGGCCTTCTGAATTTTCTACTTCATTTCAAGCTAAAAAAAAAAAATCAAAAGGGAAAATTTTGCTAAGCGGACCCATGGGGCTGAAAGATACTTTTTTCTATTTTTGAAAAAGGGAAAAAGACATGTAATTCCCACCACTCCATTGGCCCGAACCTTTCTCTCTTTGGCAAAAAAAGGGGGGGAGTTCTAGGTTTGAAAAATTAACTTGGTCAAAAATTCCTCCACGGATCTGAAGCCCCGCCTTTCACTATGGAAGATCACTTCCATGGGTTCGCGGGCCTGCACCTTCAACTCTATCTTAAAAAAATAAATTGGCACAAAATCCTAGAGTCTTGAGTTTCCCCGTTGGTCCACCTTCCCGCTTGAAAAAATTTGGGCATGAGATGTGTCATCTCTAGGCGTCTGTAGAGGCATGGGTGTTTTTGAACCTTTTCATCATTTTCCTCAAAAGCTAGAAATCCAAATTTTTCCCAGCGACCCATGTAATGCCTACAAAAACTATGTTCTAAGAACACGCTACAACCCAACACTTAATTTGAAAATGCAACAATTTTTTTAAAAAGTTATTAAGAAGGTTACAAGGGTGCTTAACCTTTAGGGTTCATTAACTTAACTTAAACTACTTACTGAGATTTATGATTAAAGAACGAGGTCTAGTTAAAAGTTACATGTTTTCAAAATTATCTCTAAGGTCCATTAATTAATCATTCAAAAGGGAGGTACCAAGGATTAGTTTATTTGTTTAAATATTTTCTTCTCTTTAATATTGCTCAACTGACATATGGTTAACCTCTTGCTTAATTACTCTAGTTTCATTATCTGAATATTTTAAAATTCCTATTAAATTCCTACAACATAATAAGGATTAGTAAGGAAATTACACCCCTAAGCAATTATATGGCCCCACACACCATCTACACATACCTTAAAGGATTTTAAAATTAGACATTTAAAATACATTTCTACCTAAGAAAAGTAGGGTGAAATCCCCACCCTTAGATCAAATCTATCATGGCCACTAGATCCTAGGGTTCCAAACTGAGCCCTAAAATCCTTAAGAAATTCTATTAGAACATTTTGTCATTCTACTCTTCTCATTTGGTTTATTTCCTCTTTGTTGAATTTGCAGGTTGGAGAGGAGGAAGCCATGAGAGCAAAGGAGGAAGAGCCATGGAAGATCTACATGGATATTTAGTCTAGGATGAGTTTACTTTTAGTTTTATTACCCAATCTAGCAGTTTTACTCATTATATTGATTGTTGGTAGTTAACACATAAATTTTACCTTTTATAAATGGGTGTAAACTAGATAAATTTCACGCACAGGCACAGATCCACGGAGTTCTATCATAAGTGACAGAACCACTGCCTAGAGCAGACTGGTGGTCCTAGGAAGGGATTCAAATTTACAATAAAAAAAATTCACCATGGAAGTAGGATTTCTTT
Source organism: Taxus chinensis (assembly GCA_019776745.2). Lineage (NCBI taxonomy): Eukaryota > Viridiplantae > Streptophyta > Pinopsida > Cupressales > Taxaceae > Taxus > Taxus chinensis. Next base: position 119,264,574 of record CM034153.1, on the reverse strand, counting down.
TCCATTGAAATAACTCATATATTTTAAAACAAAGAACTATTGTTCTCACAAAACATGCAAGATTTCAACTAGGAGAATTTACTTTCTTTTTCTATTTCTCAAACTATTTCAACAATGCAAATGTTTCTTCTTTCCTTTCATCATACAAATATTTGAATGCAAACTTTCTCTAAGAAATTATTACAAAGTCTTCCACTCAAGGTGGGAAATAATACAATAATGCAAATGAAGGAAACTATAATTATAAAAATTCTTCCACTCTAAGTGGAATACAATGCTTTTCTTCACAAAGTTAGTTATCAAGGTCTCTAATAACACTCCAAACTCCACAAATCCAAGCAAGAAGGATCCATCATGATTTTTTTGATTCACAACAACTTGAGGGGAGAGGCAACGCTCTCCACCCAACAAAGACATCCAATGAAGAGGAGAAGCCATCCTCTTCATTGACCCCCGAGCCCCAACCACATTACAATAGAAGATGGTTTCAACACATGGAAACTACAAGCTTCCACAATACTTAAAAAAATAGATTCATATTCATTCCATTCATATTCAAACATAGCCACAACACAATTAAGAAGAAGAACAACAAAAACAACAATATAATAAGGCTTATTAAGAAATCCAAAAGAGCAAGACCTATATGGGAAGGCCACTTATGTCTCCTAATGGGAATGTGTTCCCACCTTAAAACCTCCAATGCATGTCTCAAATTCCCTACAACTCTTATGCCTCTATACAGTACCCCTTATACCTCCATATACTATTACACCTCCCTCAATCTCTTATACCTCCCTCATAACAAGTAAACAAGAAGAAATCCAAGCATTTGTCATACAAGGTGGGGCACCCAACCAAGAATCCCTCTAACAAAAGTGTAAAATCTTATTCCTTCCTACAAGAATACTTCCCATAGTCTCCTCCTGCTCAAAACTTAAGCAATCTACCCACACCCAACAAGCATTCCAAAGGGAAACAAATACTTAACACAACATATCAACAAAAAAGCAAAAGACATAATGTAAGAAAGGTAAAGCTACTACCTCTCTATAGTAAAGCTTGTTCCAAGAGTGAAAATCCAAGCTCCTCAATCAAAGAAAGCATCCACAAGCTCCAAAAATCCACAAGCTCTTTCAAAAATCCTCTAACTCTCAAAAAATCCTCTCACTCCCAAAATACAAGAGCACAAAAAATAATGAAGTAACCCCAAACAAAACAAAATATTTTAATAAATCAAAAGAGGAGAGAGGAGGATGATGTGGCTCCAAGTAGGATGCCACCTCATTTCTTCTCCACTCCACATCACCTAAGTCAACATCATATTCCAATGCACAATAAATAAGTGGTTGAAAGAATCACACGAAACTTACACACTCCATATAAGACCACTCCCCCTAGGAAAAATACTAAATATTTTAAAGAAAGTACAATTAACATTTCACCTTTTTCTCTTCCCAAAACACCTAATAGGGCCTAATTTTGATCCCTCAACCCATAGATAGGGTTGGCATAGACATTTAATAGGTGAGGGACAAGTTTGAATTGTCCCAAAAGCTTCCAAATTTTCCCTCCAAGGCAAAATTCGAGTTTCCCATGAAGGGTAGAGTGTACTACACTCAAGACTTAAGATACATTACTCAACACAAAATCCAAGAGTAAATCAAGTCTAATAAATGAAATCATGCTTTTGGTCACCTCTTTAATTAGTTTAGGTACAAATTTATATTAACTTAATTAAGACACTACAACCCATTAATAGTAAAAGGGATAAAATTACATACATCACAAAAATCTATATAATTAAAACTAGTGAATTACATTACTAAAAGAAACACATACTTACATTAATAAAAGAGTAAATTAATGCTAAAAGACAACACATGAACCCTTTGACACAATTTTTCCCCTAACCAAATACTTCTATACACACACATGCAATTACATGTTGTCATGGTGACCCTAGTTTAATTCATCTATAATTCCGATGTGGTTGGTATGCCAATCCCCCGATGTTGTTGTGAATATAATTATACCTGAAAAATAGAGAATACCTCCTTTGGCCTCATGTCCACATTAAAACATCCATGCCAAAATATACAATATATATCTAGAATCATATATATATATATCTAGATATATGAATTAATACCATCTAGGAAAATTACGATATCATTTACAAATTTCTAGCAACATTTCTATTCCAACGTTTTATCTATGTCAAAATGATCACAAAATTAATCCAATTATCAAAGGTCTAGTCAATATGACTAAATATATCACATGTTAGAAATATATATAAATAACCATGTCAACAGTCTATCAATATCAACATCAAATGTCTCTAATAATCCACATGCATCATATATGGAATGAAACCAACAAGTAGTCCAATATCTTGTAACATTTAAGTGTAATGCTAAATCAAAAGGCTACAACAATATATCCATAAGTGTAATCGACAGTATCAGAAATCAAATATCAAAAACTTGTCGAAGGTAAGTGAGCACTACATCCCCCTCCCCTTAGACTTGAACTTCCTCTTGGAAGTCACTAGAACAGGTGTGGGAACTACACTCACAAGTAATGTAGCATCCTCCCATATAGCTGCAGTTTCATCATATATGTCCCACTGCACCCAAACCTATTCAATATATTTGCCCCGAAGGCCCAGGGTCTTGTACTCTATAATGCAGACGGGCTCCACCATCACTTGCCCCTAATCCTGCACCTGCAATGTGGTCGAATCGAGCATGTGAGAAGGATTAGAAATATATATCCTAAGCATCGATACGTGAAAAACATCATGGAAGTGAGAAAAGCTAGGTGGAAATGCTAGACAATAGGCCAAGGGACCGATGCGCTCCAAGATCTCAAAGGGACACACAAACCTAGGAGAAAGATTATAACCTTTTCTGTAATAGATAGGGCTCTTATGTAGTATAACATGAAGAAAATCCTTCGTGCCTAACTCAAAACTACGATTTGTCCTATGCTGGTCTGCATAGTTCTTCTACCTATCTTGTGCCTCCTATAATGTCTGTTCTGATCAGAGGTAACCTACTACTCCATATCTTATAATAATGTTGGCCCAAGAGAAACCATATCCTCTAACCTATCCCAATTAAGAGGTGTCCTTCACTCTCTTCCATACAATTCTTAAAAAGGATCCATGCCTATCGAACTCTGAAAACTATTATTGTAGGCAAACTCCACCATGTACAGATACTCCTCCCATCTCGAATGGTGATCCATAACATACATCCTAAGCATGTCCTCCAAGATTTGATTCACCCACTTAGTTTGTCTAGCTATCTCAGGGTGATATGTTGTTCTGAAATTGATCCTTATCTCTGAGAGACATGTTACAAGGTGGTCCAAAAATGGGAAGTGTACAAAGGATCGCGGTCAAAAATAATCTTCCATGGAATCCCATGTAATCTTAAAATATCATCGAGATATACCCATATGTCACTGCACCAGATGTGTAGGTGGTCTTCACCAGGAGAAAAATGATCCACCTTCATCAATTTATCCACCGTGACCATGATGGCATCATGGTGGTATCTCGATGTCGGTAACCCCACAATGAAGTTCATGAAAATGGTGTCCCACTTCCATACTGGCATGGCCTGAGGAAAGAGAAGGAAATATTGATGTTGATTCTTGGCCTTCACCCTCTGACACTCTAAACATCATGACACAAAATGAGCCATGTCTCTCCAAAGTCCTCTCCAATGGTACAACTGTCTCAAAGTTGCGTGTATCTTCTTCACCCCGAGGATGGGCTGAATAAAGGGAATGATGAGCCACTTTCAAAATGTCTTGTCTCAAGCCTCCATCTCTAGGGACATGTATAGTTGAACTTCTGTGTCTAAGAAGACCATCTACCTATAATGAAAATCCATCAAATCTCCCCTCCAGGGGTCTCTGATACTCAATCTCTACTCTGAGCTGTATGGTCGATGATGTCATGAGGAAGTTGCTGCAATGTCCTATTCCACGTAAGTTTGTAACTACTAAAGTATCCATAGCCACATGTATCCATTTGCTTAAAGCATCCACAACCACATTCTTCTTCCCCCTTCACATAATCTATCTCCATATCATACTCACAAAGAAAATACATCCAATGCTATTGACAAGCATGTTGAGATTGGGTTGCATGAAAAGGTGGTGAAGACTCAAGTGATCAGTCCTTTAAGTGTAAATCTATCGGCCAAGGAAGAAATGTATCAACCACACTAAGGAATGCACAACTACTGCAAGCTCAAGGTCATGAGTTAGATAATTAAAATTATAATATTTGAGATTGTGAGATTCAAAAGCAACTACTCTACCCTCCTGCATCAACACACCTCTAATTCTTACCAAAGAAGCATTTGTGCAAACATGTAGAACTTCACCCTAAGGATCAGGTACTGCAAGAATAGGTGTTGTCGTAAGGCATTCCTTTATTGTCCTGGAAGGCCTGCTCATATCTTTATGACCAAAAAAAACTTCTTCCCTTTCTGCTGAAGGGAAATGATAGGGATGCGTAATCTGAGAAAAGTCTTGAATAAATCACTTGTAATATCCTGCCAAACCCATGAAGTTATGCACACCTTAATCACACTAGTGGGTTCCGAATAATCCATGATATCTAAAATCTTGGAAGGATTGACTGCGATACCTTTCTGACAGAAATGATGTGGCCCAAATATTATACCTCTGTCTGAAAGAATGCACACTTCTCTAGGTTCTCGTACAGTTGCTGCTCATGAAGACACTAAAAAACCTGATGAAGGTGATCCTCCTTCTCCTCACGTATACGTGAGTAAATCAGGATGTTGTCAAGGAAAATGAGAACGAAGATGATGTAGAAAATTCTTGACATACCCTATTCATCAATCTCATGAACACTATGCGAGGGAATTCATCAGAGCAAAAAGTACCACTGTGAACTAGCAGTGGCCATATCTCATACGGAAGGTAGTCTTATGAATATATACCTCCATAATCCTCAAGTGATGATACCATGACTTAAGATCTATCTTGGAGAAAAATGTGGCCCCCTTTGATCAAACAAGTTATCAATGCATGGAAGGGGTTAATAATTCTTAATCGTTACTTTGTTCAGCTGGCGGTAATCAATACACAACTGTAAAAATCCATCTTTCTTCACAAAAATCACCAGTGTACCCTAAGGGGATACACTAGGATAGATTAAAGGAATTTCTCCAGAAGGCCCTCAAGCTGCAACTTGAGCTCAAATAGCTCAGGAGTATTCATCTGATAAGGTGCTCATGAGATAGGCTCTGTGCCCATAACCAAATCTATGTGAAAATCCATCTCATGTGGGGGAGGTAATCCCAGTAGCTCCCCTAGAAATAAATCAGCGAACTCTCTCAAGATGGGATGGTCATTAAGGTATGGTCCACTAACCATAATAGCATACATCTGACAACCCCATCACACACACTACTTAACATGCATAACAAATATGGTGCAAATAGAAATGGGTCTCCTAACCCCTGTTATCATTGACTACACTCCTAGATCATTTGTACAAGCAATAGTCTTATGGTAACAGTCCAATCTAGCTCTGTGTGAAGACAACCATTCCACACCAAGATGACACCATAGGAACCCAAATGAAGGATTCTAAGATCCAAAGTAGTGGTGAAGGGTCGCAAATCCACTACACACTTCTTAACTAAGGAGTCTACAAAAATCTTGGCTCCAGAAGCCATCTCAACGTCCCAACTATGACCCTGCCTAACTTCCACCATCCTGCAATGCTCTACTAAGGATGGTGAAATAAATGAATCAGAAGATCAAGAATCAAATAATATAGAGGTGGAAACACCACCAATACTACCTATCATCTCTATCATGGTAATCTGGTGCTCAGCCTTGCGGTTCTTGACCGCTACGTAGATCCAATGGCTCTGTACCATATCTCCAATAGTAGGCTCTGATATCTATGTCTTACCCTTGTTGCTAGGGTTCTGTGGGAACTCTCTCCAATGGTTTCCAGCAACACCACAACCATAATAATTTCCTGGTCCTCTCCATTGGGATGCAGCTCCGGCTGGCACTCTAGATGTCTGTGTTGTGGATCCTAATGACCCGGTTATGGATTGGTAAGGTCTCTGCTGACAAGATCCTGCTGACTGATATTTTTGTGTGCTATGTGTCCTGATGGTTCATCTAAGAGGAGGCCCCATACTCCACCCCCTCTGTGTGTCAAATCTCTGAGGAGCTTTGTATGGTGGGCGGGTCTATTATTGTTGATGTTGTTACTACTGAGGTGGATGATGAGGTGGCCTGAAGGAAGACTATCCCAAAAATTTTCCACCACAAGGAGAAGGAACTAACCCCCTCGATCTACTATCTTGCATCTGTTGGATGTGGCTCTGAAATCTCTTTCTAGCCTATTGTGTCTTCCCCTGTGTCTCCTTTGCAATATAGGCCTTCTCCATGGCCTATGCTAATGTCTGTGGTTAGTGAATGCATACCGCACCACCCAAATCCAAATTCAGGCCCTAGATGAACATGTGAATGTGTACCTACTTATCCTGCATATAGTCAACATAGTGGAGTAGATCCAAAAATCGACTCTCATACTCAGCTATAGTAATAGATGCCTGGCAGAGGTCATGAAACTCATTTATCTGCTGCTGAATGAACCTCTTGGGCAAATGCCTGCTCCTAAAATGATCCTCAAAAATCTCTCAAGTAATTTCTCTAAGTCAACATGGAGCTTTTGCTCCTCGGTCCTCCACTAGAATCTTGCTCCATCCCTTAGCAGATGGATCGAAACATGATATTTTGTGTTGCTAGTATAAGGGTAGAGCTTGAAGCATCCGCTCAAGCTCACCAACTAGGCCTCTTCCTAGAAAACCTCTTGTATCTCTAGAATAATGAGATGGACGTAGCTTTGGGATCTCACTGATATGGTCTGCAACCGATGATTGACAACCGCTAGGTCTATCTGCATGCTCCTCCCTCTATCTATGGCTCTGAGATCTTTCCCTATGTCCTGAAATCCTGTCTTCATGCCCTCTTTATGGTGACTCTGCCCTAGGAGACTCCATGCGGAAGTTCTTTTCCCCATGCTCCTCACTGTATCGAGGAGATTCCCAAGCCTCAAGTGATGGTTATATATCCTGTCTAGAAATTTGTCCTCCTAGCTACCCTTCGTGTATAGCGGCATTAACATCTTGAAGCATCTATAAAATCTAAGGAAGAATGGATCCTACATCCTGATCTGGCAGTGGTATGCCTAGGTCTATATGAAAATACCCTTGTTTGGTCTGTGCCTCCTACACAGACCAAGGCAAGAGTTAGTTCATAATTTTGGTTTTGTTTCAATTTTCTAAGTTTTTTAAAATTACCCAAATATCAGCTGGTGTGATTTTCTAGATTTAAAGAATAAGTTTGCACTAAGTTAAAAATTTCACGTATTCATTTTCTCTAGGTGTGCCCAGGGTCCAAGCTTTGAACCCATGGCTCTGATACCAAGTGTAACACCCACAAAAATGATGTTCTAAGAACAAGCTACAACCCAACACTTAACCTGAAAATGTGACTATTTTTTTGTTTAAGTTATAAAGAGGGTTAGAAGGATTCTTAACCTTTAGGGTTCATTAACTTAACTTACACTACTTATTCAGCTTTACGATTGTAGAACTAGGTCTAGTTAAAAGTTACATGTTTTCAAAATTATCTCTAAGGTCCATTAATCAATCATTCAAAAGGGAGGTACCAAGGATTAGTTTATTTGATTAAATATTTTCTTCTCTTTAATATTTCTCAACTGACATATGGTTAACCTCTTTCTTAATTACTCTAGTTTCATTATCCTTATAGTTTAAGAGTTCTTCTATTAAATTCCTACAACATAGTAAGGATTAATAAGGACATTACACCCCTAAGCAATTATATGGCCCAACTCACCATCTACACATACCTTAAGGGATTTTAAAATTAGACATTTAAAATACATTTCTACCTAAGAAAAGTAGGGTGAAATCCCCACCCTTATATCAAATCCATCTTGGCCACTAGATCCTAGGGTTCCAAACTTAGCCATAAAATCCTTACGAAATTCTATTAAAACCTTTTCTCATTCTATTATTCTCATTTGGTGTATTTCCTTTTTGTTGAATGTGTAGGTTGGAGAGGAGGAAGTCATGACAGAAAAGGAGGAAGAGCCATGGAAGATTCTACATTGATATTTAGTCTAGGATGAGTTTAGTTTTAGTTTTATTTATGTAATCTATTTCATTCAAGGATTGGGAAGGATTTCATTCACCAATCTGGTTTTTATTTCAAGTTATTTGTGTATTGGCTTTTAAATTTTGGGGAAAACCCTACCCCATTGTTATAAATGAAAGAATGCTTTTAGATCCACCATTTGTATGTTTTATTGCCCAATCTAGTGGTTTTACTCATTGTTTTTATTTCTGGTAGTTAATACATAAATTTTACCTTTTATAACTTGGTGTAAACTGGATAAATTTCACCCATAGGAGTGGATCTATGAATTCTATCATAAGTGACAAAACTGCCACCTAGAGTAGACCGACGATCCTAAAATCACTACCGCACCTAGGTGAAAAACCAAAGACTGCCACTGTACTGAGTAGCGGTTTTGAGACCGTCACCTTAGCTGGAGAAGTAGTTACGAGACCACCGCTCTACAAAGGGTGGCAATCTTGTTTCTTAAAAATAGAACCTTTATGCCGAGATTTTCCCAAAAACTAAAAGTTACTAAAAGATGTAAAAATGCATTCTGAGTTTGTTTTTGTCCATTTAGAGTCCCAAATTTGAGGTTTATTGCTCTTTTATTCGTTTCTTAGTCAAATATACTCATTTAAAAGTATTTTCGATTCTAATAAGAATCATCTACTTGCAAGAATAATTATATTTGTTCATTTAGTTTCCTTTCCTTTTCAAGAGAAAAGTATTTAAATCTATTACTCTATAATTTCATTTTCTTGCTATAAACAAAACAACACTTCTAAATACAATATATTAAAACTTGTTCACTACAATGTACATAATTCCAAAATAGCTAAAATAACTTTTATTTTTCCATTCAAGTTTGCTATGCATACCTCTTCAACATATACCCTTTTTATATTTCTTATCTCACATTTACAATAAAAAAACTTCATCATGGAAGTAGGATTTCTTTTCCATTGAAATAACTCATATCTTTTAACAAAATGAACTATTGTTCTCACAATACAACTAAGATTTCAACAAGGAGAATTTACTTTCGTTTTCTATTTCTCAAACTAGTTCTATAATGCAAATATTTCTTCTTTCCTTTCATCATACAAATATTTGAATGCAAACTTTCTCCAAGAAATTATTACAAAGTCTTCTACTCAAGGTGGGAAATAATACAAAAATGTAAATAAAGGAAACTATAGTAATACAAATTCCTCCACTCTAATTGGAATACAATGAGTTTCTTAACAAGGATGGTTCTCAAGGTCTCCAACAACACTCCAAACTCCAGAATTCCAAGCAAGAAGGATCCATCATGTTTTGTTTTATTCAAAAAAAAATGGGGGGAGAGGCAACGCTCTCCACCCAACCAAGATATCCAATGAAAAGGAGAATCCATCCTCTCCATTTGCCCCTAAGCCCCAAACACATCACAATTGGAAATTATTTTAACACATGGCAACAACAAGCTTCCATAATACTTAACAAAATAGTTTCATATCCATTCCATCCACATTCAAACACAACAACAACACAATAAAAAAGAATCAACAAAACAACAATATAACAAGGCTTATCGAGAAATCCAAAAGATCAAGACCTATGGGGATGCCACGTATGCCTCCCAATGGGAATGGGTGCCCACATTAAAGCCTCCAATGCATGTCTCAAGTCCCCTAAAACCCTCATGCCTCCGTAAAGTACCCCTTATACCTCTATATACTCTTATGCCTCCCTCACAACAAGAAACAAGAAGGAATGCAAGCATTCCTCATACAAGGTGGGGCACCCAACCAAAACTCCCTCTAACAAGAAGGTAAAATCTTATGTCTCCCTACAATAATACTACCCATAGTCTCCTCCTACCCCAAACTTAGGCAACCTACCCACACCCAACAAGAATTCCAAAGGGAAGGAAATACTCAACACAACATATAAGCACAAAAACAAAAGACATAATTTAAGCAAGGGAAAGCTCTTACTTCTCCATAGTAGAGCTTGTTCAAAGAATGAAGTTCCAAGCTCCTTAAAACCAAAAAAGCATCCACCAAGCTCCAACAATCTACAAGGACTTGAAAAACAAATCCTCTAACTCTCAAAAAATCCTCTCACTCCCAAAATACAAGAGTCCAAAATGATCAAGTAGCCCCCAAACAAGCAAAATGATTTCAATAAATAGAAAAAGGATAGAGGAGGATGATGTTGCTCCAATTATGATGCCACCTCATTTCCTCTCCACTCCAAATAACTTAGTCAACCTCATATTCCAATGTAAAATTAATAAGTGGTTGAAGGAATGACAAGAAACTTACACAATCCATCAAAGCCCACTCCCCCTAAGGACAAAATTAAATATTTGAAATAAACTGCAATTAACATTTCACCTTTTTCTCTTCACAAAACACCAAATGGGGTCTAATTTCAACCCCCCAACCCATATATAGGGTTGGCATAGACATTTAATAGGTGTGGAACAAGTTTGATTTGTCCCACAAGCTTCCAAATTTTGCCTTCAGGGCCAAATTCGAGATTCCCATGAAGGGTAGAGTGTACTACACTTAAGACTCAATCATACAACACTCAACAAAAAATCCAAGAGTAAATCAAGTCTAATAAATGAAATCATTTTTGGTCACATCTTTAATTAGTTTAGGATAAAGTTAAATTATCTTAATTAAGACACTATAACCCATGAATAATAAAGGGGTAAAATACATACATCACAAAATCTAAATAATTCAAACAAGTAAATTACATCACTAAAGGGAACACATGCTAACATTAATAAAAAAGGAAATTAAAATAAAAGAACACATAACCTCTTGGTCACAATTTCCCCTAACCAAATACTTCTAACACACACACAATTACATATTACCATGGTGACCCTAGTTGAATTCATCTAGAATTTCGATGTGGTTGGTCTCCAATCCCCTGATGTTGTTGTGAATATAATTATACCTACAAAACAGATAATACCTCCTTCAGCCTCGTGGCCGCATTAAAACATCCATGCCAAAATATATGATATACATTTAGAATCATCTATATAGGAATTAATATCATCTAAGCAAATACAATATCACTTACAATTTCTAGCAACATTAGTATTCTGCATTTCATCCATGTCAAAACGATCACAACATTAATCCAATTATCAATGGTCTACTCAATATGACTAAATAGATCACATGTTAGAAATATATATAAATAACCATGTCAACAGTATGTCAATATCAACATAAAATGTCTCTAATGGTCTACATGTATCATATATGAATCAAAACAACAACAGTTCAGTATTTATAACATTTAACATCATACTAAATCAAAATTTATAATATATCTATAAGTGTTGTCTACAGTGTGAAAGTCAATGATCGAAAATATGTAGAAGGGAAGTGGGCACTACAACCCACCTTTCCGCCTGGACTCAAATTCTTGGACACGTGTCCCTTGTGGAGCTCAAGCTTAAAAAAAATTCTTCTTGGGGTGCGTAGCCCCACCGCGGACTCACGGGTGAACGGATGTAAATTTTTATTTTTCCAAATAGGGAAAAGTGCTAAGTGTCTTCCCCAGGCCCAAAGGCCCACTTTTGGGGAAAATTTTCTTCCCCAAGCCCATAGACCCACTTTTGGGAAAATTGTCCGCCCGAGGCTCGCCGACCCGTAACTCAAGAAATACAAGGAGTTAGGAGGACTTCTTTAATCATTGGAAAGGGGAAGAAATTTTATATCTAATAAAAATGTTGTAAGGAAACCTTAATCGCGTTAAATATGTGAAAAATTAGGTTGAATTGCAAATATAAGCCTGAGAGTAGGTAAATGGGAAATTACCCCTTATTAACTTAAATGTTAAACTCTAAGCATGGGTTGACCTTTATTATTGTTTAGGCCTGGTGGAATTAAATACCTAAGGAATTTAATTCCCTTCACCCTTTGATCCTCTAGAATTGATTAGGGAATATTTAACTATAATGTTAATTTAATTACTTATTAAGCTAACACCTAGGAGAAACTTAACTATGTTTGGGATAAATTATACTCATTCATTTTGTAATGTGGATCTATTGTATGTTACAATAAGAAAATACATTTTATTAAATTATAATTTATTTTGAATCCTTTCTATGACAATTATTACTTAAAGCCTAGTAGTGGTCACGGTTTTCAAAAAAGCATTATTCCTTAATTTATTTCTATCTAAACCTAGGTTGTTCTTGGGCCTCAAGTTGTCATTTTAGCAGGCATCACACTTGGTATCAGAGCTATGGGTTCAACACTTGGACCTTGGGCCGACACTGAAACCTAAAAACCAATTAACAAAATTTTGAACCTCCCTGATTAAAATAATAATACAATAATAAAGTTGTTTGAATGGTTTTACTCACCTAATGGCATTTTGACAAAACCCGGGTAACTGAAAATGTTAAATTAAATTGATATTTTTTGGGAACATCTAGTGTAGTGGAACTTATTTCTAGTTTGAAAAATAAATTGTTTGAGTAGTCCTAAGCATTATTTTAGTTCTATGATGCGATAAATACGCTGAGACTCTTCCTTGTTGGAATGATAAATTGTATGGTGTGACTCTTATGGCCTAGCGCTAGTAGTTTTGTTCGGGAGTCTAGCAGAGTAAATTAGATGTTGTTTTGTTGTCTAAAGCCTCCCTTTTCCTCCATTGGTTATGTGAATTATTTTTATTTACCACCTTGGCAACTTAATCCCCGTATGAGTAAGTGGATATTAGGTCATGGTGTCGCTTTTTATCCATCTTTGTGTGTGCGTCATTAGAGTGGATCTCAAGGCATAGTACCTCTATTGGTGGCCATGAAGGGTTGTGAAGTGACTGTGATGTGGAATTCTGTATTTTATATTCGTTGATCTGTAAAATCTTCAACTTTGGAATTATTCACAAATCACCAATTAATCGTTGTTTACTTTCTATTAGAAAATAATAGAGATAGCTAGTGAATGAATTACTATTGTGCTTAGAATCAACAATTGTAGTAAAGGAAAGAAATATAAGCTCATAACACCAACAATTTTATCTTGGAAAACCTCCAATGGAAGAAAAACCAGTCGGGAAGGGAAATTGTTGTTTCTTCCCACTTCTATTCGCCAATTCACATCAACAGGTACAAAATTTACAATAAGTAAGAAAGGGAAGTAGATAATATCTCAACACTTCCTTCCAGTTACTTTCTTGCTCTATCCAACACTCCTTTCTTCTACAAAAATACAATTTCCAACACTAAGACTTCTTGCTCACTTGCTCCCATGCTTCGATGATCTTCTACACTTCTACAATCATGTATTTATAGCCTTTCTCATTTCCTCCCATGCATTGGAGAATGGGAAAGGTCATGAAGGAGAAGAGAAATGAACATCCTTTCAAATTTAGAGGATGTTCATTTCAAATTTTTTTTTCTTTCCGTAATGTCTGGAACCGCCACCCTATACAGACCACCGGTTTTGGGACCGCTGCCCTGGTTGGATGGTGGTTCTATAACTGCCACCCTGCGTAGGGTGAAGGTCCTATTACTTAAAAGAAAAAACATCCTTTTGATTTTTTTTTCCCTCTCTATGCTGACTATTTCTGATGAAGTAGAGTTATTTTGGATCCCTATGGATCACACCTCCCCTTATTAGGAGGCTTTTGGTCCCACAAAATCTTAGTGGGGGAGTAGATGAGGGAACAATTCCCTTGCTTTCTCCTTCGAGTACCACCGAGCCTACCTTGGTGTCTTTCCTTTTAGTCGAATCTACCAAGACTCATGAGGACCTCTTCTAGTCTCTCTGAGCTTTTTTTGTAGCACTACATCCTCCTCCAATTCACCTCGTGAGTCAAAGACGCAATCCTTAATGGAAGGTAGCAATTGTAGTTCTTCATCTTCATCCAACATGGATGGCTCGTATAGGTGCAAGTTCTCGCAGTTTACTACCAAGTACATCCTCATGAATGATGGCAAATCAATTCAAAAATTATTTTCCCCAACTTGTTCCAATATGGTGAAGGGTCCATGTTGTAGTGGCTTGAGCTTTCGTGCTTGACCGTGTAGTCTCTCCTTGCTCAAGTAAAGCCAAAATTTGTCTCCAACATGAAGTTTTTGTTCCCTCCTATGTTGATTGTGCCTAGCTTTATACTTTGCTTGAGATTTCTCTAGCTATTTTTTGACCTTGAGATGGATTTACCGGATCCTCTCAATGAACTTTTTGGCTCTAGTCACCTCTGTCTCGTGTATCCTCCTCATATTTCTTTCCAACTACTATGTCCAGTGGATTTGTAGGTATATATCTAATGCATGCTTCAAATGGTGACTTCATAGTGGATGTGTGTACTGCCTAGTTATAGGAATGTTAAATGTAGGCTAAGGACTCATCCCAAGTCCTTGGTACTTACTGTTATACCCTCTGATAAACTATACCAAATTCGTATTTACCACATATGTTTTTTCATCTATCTATGGATGGAAAGTTGTGCTCCTCTGTAACCTGGTATCTATCTTGTCCCACAAAGTATTCCAAAACTTCCCCAAGAACCTGGAATCCCTGTCAGAGATAATAGGCTTTGGAAAACCAAAATACACCCATACATTAGCAAAGAAAATATCTACTACCTCATGTTCTTTTACTGTCTTTTTACATACCATAAGAATACACATTTTACTGAATATATCCATAACAACATAGATATAGTCATGGCCATGCTTAGACATAGGTAATCCTCCTACAAAATTCATAGAAATGTCCTCCCACGGATGAGTAGGTACTGGTAAAGGCATATAAAAAGATTCCTTCCTAGTTTTAGGGTTGTTAGTACAACAAATTTTACATACACAAATAAATCTTGATACTTCTTACATGTTGTGCCAATATGCATACCTTTGCAAGTGGGCTAGGGTCTTACAAACACTGAAATTTCCCACTACTTTTGAGGTATGTGCTTCACTCGTCAATAGAATTATTTCTTCTTTAGGCACATAGAGTTTCCCCCATCGGTAGAGAAGCCCATCATTGAGATAATAATCTTCAATCCCTATCTTTTCAGCCCCTTGGGACTGAAACTTTTGAAATCTTACCCTAAATTCTTTGTCTTGGGCATATGCTTCTCTATAAGCTTCCTTCATAAAGGGCTTGATTTGAGAGATAGTGGCCAAATAGGAGAAGTTTTCCTGTGTGGGTGGCCTAGATAACATGTATGCCACCAAATTTATTCTACCTTTATTGTATTTTATCACTAGATGGAACTTTTGAAGAAACCCCATCCATTTGTAGTGCCTTGCCTGCTGCAATTTAGATTGTGCTTGTAAATACTACAGAGGTTTTTGGTCAGTGTGCACAATAGTTTCTTCACCCAACAAATAATGTTTCCATTTTTTAATTGTTTGAGCTAGTGCATACATTTATTTATCATATACTGAATATCCTTTAACTTCTGAAGTGAAAGTTTGAAAATGGTAACATATTGGTTTACCTCCTTGAAGCAACACTACGCTCATGGTGTAATCACTGACATCTATCTCTACTTTAAAAGGATGCTGCAAATTAGGAAGAGCAAGTATTGGAGGATGACTAATCTTGTATTTCAATAACTCAAAGGATTTGTCTTGTTCCTTACCCCAGTCAAAACCCTTACTCTTTGCGGCCACTATGTGTAGAGGTGTTGCAATTATCGAGAAACCCGGAATGAACTTCCACATGTACCGTACTACTTCCACAAAGATTCTAGTCTCTATGGATCCTCTTAGTGTTGGCCAATTTGTGATGGATTCCACCTTCTTAGGATCCACTCGTAGCTCTCCTAATCCAACCATGTGTCCAAGATAGACAAGTGACTGTTTGGAAAATTCCCATTTCTTCATATTACAAAGTAGTTGTTTCTCCCTGAGAACTTGCAAGACTTGTTGCAAATGTGTTAGATGTTCTTCCCATGTGGTACTAAAAATCAAGATATCATCTAGATATACAGTGACACATGAATCTATGAAATCCTATAATACATCATTCATCAATCTCATAAATGTAGTGGGTGCATTGCATAATCCAAAAGGAAGTACTAACCATTCATAGAAACCCTGTTTTGTTTTGAAGGCAGTCTTCCATATATCCTCCTTCATCTTGACTTGGTGATAACCTGACTTGAGATCCAACTTCATGAAAAATTTGGCATGTTGAAGCTGGTCCAAGAGATCATCTAAATGGGGAAGTGGATATTTGTTCTTTATGGTGATCTTATTCAAAGCGTGGTAGTCGATGCACATTCTCCAAGAACCATCCTTATTCGGCACTATCACAATAGGAAAAATTCATGGTGAGGTGCTTGGACATATTACCCCTTGGTCTATTAGTTCCTAGAGTTATTTCTTTACTTTAGTGCTCTCAAGAAAGGATTTCATATACAACCCAATGTTTGGTAGAGGTGACTCTAGCAACAGCTGAATCTCATGCTCTACTTCCCGTTTTGGTGGTAATACACTAGGAGCCTAAAATACTTCCTAAAAATACTGAATAATACTATCCAAATACTTTTTTCCTTGGTTAGAAATCTCTGAAACTTCTACCCCATCTTGTTTATCCTTTAACAAAAGTAAACAAAAATGATTATGATTTTCCTGAATAATTCATTTTACTAGGTTATCACTTACCATAGTAACTTGTGTCTTACGCTGGTGTGCCCAGATGTTGTAGCTGATCCCATCCTTGACCCATTTGTACCATTTTTCCCTTCTCATAAAGATAGCATCCTTAACATACAAGTAAGGACTCCCGAATACCACATCAACAACATCAAGTGGAATAACGTCAGCTTCAAAAACATCTATATATTGGAAATTTATCCCAAACTTGACCTTACATCTTCTTGTTACCTGAATTTCAACACCCTTCTTCACCCAACCCAAAGGATATGGGTGCAGATGCTCGTAAGTCTCAAGACCAAAATTCTTTACAACTACCTCAGAAATCAAGTTAGATTGAGAACTGGTATCAACCAAAGCATTTACCTTAGTCCACTTGATCTGGATTCAAATAGTATACTCATCTCCTCTTCGCTGTCCATGTTGGTGGCCGTGCATCCAAGCCTTTCATCTACATCAGAGTCATCTTCGATTTCCACCTCCTCTTCTGTCTTTACAACTATCATGGAATTCTTGGAGTCCTTGGTTTGGTTCTTCGGATGTAACTCCGGATGAAACTTCCAACATATAGCATCAGTATGACTATTAATATCACAATTCTTGAAAAAATTCTTGAGATCTTTACAAGTATTTAAAGTAGTGGCAACTTTTTCTGCTGATTCGTTGATTGTTTTACCCTTGGATCTACTTCTCCTTGCTTTTTCTCATCATCTATGTAGTATGCCTATACAAATGTTTCATTGAGATCCTTGGGCTTTGTGGAGATGAATTTTCTTCGAAGGTGAGTGTGAAGTCCTTTCAAATATTTGGTCATAATATCCTCATCCTCCAAATCCATGTTCAACAATATGGCTTGCCTCTAAAACTCTGTAGTATAGTCCTGCACACTTTGACCACTGCCTTGTCTAAAATACTACCATTTACTCAATTGGTCAATTTTATGGCCAATAGGATAAAAGTTAGCTCTAAGTAATTCCTTAAATTCTTGCCAAGATTTCACAATAGGGAGTTTCTTCTTTTCACAAGTAGTTAGATGAGTTTCAAACCAAACTAGAGCATGTCCCTCTATGTTGAGATGTGCAAAGGTGATCCTTTGTGCCTCAGTGACATTATGGATGCTAAAGTAGAATTCTAACCATTTCAACCATTTATCTAGTAATTCTGCATCTACTTGTCCTTCAAAGCTTTTGATTTCGACTTTAGTTTCAAGTTTAACAGGAGTATGTTTAGATTTTACCTTTTCTCTTGTGTTGGAAGTCTCTTCTTCATGATCTTCCCCATAATATTCCTCTTATTGAATCTTTCCTATACCAAACTCTTTAGCTAAGCCTTGAACCACTGAGTCCATGGAGTCTTTCTTAATGGAATTTGTCTTCTACATATCTGCAAGTTCCTCCTGCCTTCTAAACATCCTATCCATCATGGTCTCCAACATCTTGATTCTACAGACTAAGTTATCTTCCTCCATTTCTCCCTAAATTCTCTGTTTCCATTTCTTTGTAGAAATCTAAGAATTTCAAGGTAAAGCTTTTTCACCTTTAGATCTTGTCACTGTCATACAAATTCAAGAATGAAATACCACAATCCTAGATATTTGTTAGCTCTAATACCAAAATGATCTGTAAACTCTTCATCTTTGGAATTATTCACAAATCACAAATTAATCATTGTTGTTTACTTTCTATTAGAAAATAACAAATATAACTAGTGAATGAATTACTATTGTGCTTAGAATCAACAATTGTAGTAAAGGAAATAAATATAAGCTCATAACACCAAAAAATTTTATCCTGGAAAACCTCCAATAAAGGAAAAACTAGTCGGGAAGGGAAATTACTCTTTCTTCCCACTTCTATTGGCCAATTCAAATCAACATGTACACAATTTACAATAATTAAGAAAGGGAAGTAGATAATATCTCAACACTTCCTTCTAGTTGCTTGCTCTTTCCAACACTCCTTTCTTCTACAAAAATACAATTTCTAGCACTAAGACTTCTTGCTCACTTGCTCCCATGCTTTGATGATCTTATATACTTCTACAATCATGTAGTTATAGCCTTTCTCATGTCCTCCTGTGCACTAGAGAATCGGAAAGGTCAGGATGGAGAAGAGAAACAAACATCCTTTCAAATTCAGAGGCTATTCGTTTCAAATTTTTTTTCTATCCATAATGGCGAGGACCATCGCCTTATGCAGATCGGCGGTTCTTGGACCACCACCTTGGCTAGGTGTCGGTTTTGTAATCGACACCCTATGCAAGGTGGCGGTCCTGTTACTTAAAAGATAGAACCTTTGTTTGATTTTTTTTCCTCTCTGTGCTGACTGTTTCTTATGAAGTAGAGTTATTTTTTATCCCTATGGATTATTCGTAAACTTGTGTTATTTTATCAAGGACCAGCATCTTATTTTATGATTGGATTGAGAAGCTCTGAGACTCTTCCAGTTATGTATATTATGCGAGAATTTTATGACATTGCAATGTGGCTACTTAGCCACGGTTCTTGATTGTCGATATCCCTTGGATTTTACTTTGATTGGTGACTCAGAGCTCATTTATCTATTGGCTACTTAGCTAAATGTTACGTGATTCCTTCTTACATATTATTGAACTGGTTCTATGTTTTTTTGTATTGTGACATTTTTCCTATGGGGGTACACCCTAAGTGCCTTGAATGCCTTCATAAGTGCTTTAAGTTATGCCTTGGTTTTTGAAAGATGTAACCTTGAGTGTGTATAGGATCTTGGAGAGTTTCTTTTGTAGTGCGGGGTCTAGTTGAAAACTTTTAGTGGTGGTGGTGATGCTCTTACAACCTAGTAAGAGCTTTCCTCCTCATCAGAGTAGATGTGTTGGGTTATGAGCTTATGGTTTTTGTGAGGCCAGATTGACTCATGGTTGACTGTACATTTTGCTGGATAAGTGTTTGTTTGGTAGTGATGTTCCATGATGGCATGTTAGGTTTTATCATGGTTTCCTTGTTTCCTTGTGGGAAGTATTGACTTGTGGATTCTATGCATTTCGGTATTTATGGTTAGATTTAAGCCCATTTGGGTAGTGTGTTTAATTAAGTGTGTTCATTTTTCTCTCATTGACCTATGAATAAGGTTACCCTTGTCTTAACCCTTTAGATTTTTATGCGTAAAACCCTTATGACCTAATAATCTTGGATTATGTGGAGACACTTATGAATGTTGTTGGGTCTTTTGAACATTGCTCTTATAGATGTTGGTTTGGTAGAATTTTTTTTAGTCTCAGTGGTGTTTATATTATACTTCTTATTTTAAAAATATAACTCTTGGTCATAAAGTCCATGTCCGGATAGATCAGTTGATTGCCCTCTTACAGTTGATGCTATCTAATGGGAATGTGTTGTCCTTGGAGTAAAAAATTTCATCACCATCTTGTTGCTTGGTTCATGGTATCTTGTGCGAATTTTAGTTTTGATTTGAAAACTTTCCTTGTATTTTTATGTGTGTATAATGTTTAATCCTAAACTACAAACATTGTTAAACCTTAGTAGATTCATAAAAGTAATTAGGCCTCTTTAATGGGCCTTCCTTGTAACTTATTTTGAGACTTGTAGAGACCCTTGAGGAATATTTAATGATGCTTGTAATTATTTAGTAAACCCTTGAAATATTGTTGTGATCCATGTTGGTTGATAGATTCCTAGTCCTTACATAAGTAATGATGTGTTTGCTATGTTGAACGTCTCTTATTCCTTTAGGAAAAAAAAAAGTGATATCTTGTTTCCCATAAAAGTAATAATGTGATTTGGTTGCCTCTTCCTTCTCATTTAAATCTATTTGGGAAAATGATTAATTGATCATAGCGAGACCTTAATTGAGGAACTTTGATTTTGAGACAAAAGTAAATAAACAGAATGGAACATTAGGAAAAAGGAGATTTTTTCTTAATAGATTAATAAAAGAAATCAAAATAGGTGGAAAGAAAATAGAAATGAAATTTTTCTCATTTTACCTTCCCTAGAGTAAAATTTTGTTTCCACCTATTTAGAATGGTGAGAGATCATGCCACCTTAGCGGTGCTCTTTATAACACAAACTTGTGATGTCATAATAAAATGAAGTTTTAATCAAGAAAACTTGTAAGGATTGTGTTTAACAAGCAAACTAAAACTTTGGACTTAATAAGTCAATTTATAACACAACAAAGATTTATGTGTGTGAAGTGCAATGTTTAGTTGAACCTTTAGTTCTACCGCCTACCTGAAATTGTGAAACATCTTGTTGATAGTGGCATGTTCAAATTGCGTAGTACTCCCTTTTTCAAAGATGTATGTGCTTTTCCCTTGTAGGAGGTTGGTTCGTCATGAAATTTTTTCCTTGTATCTCGACGAGTGTGAGTTGTGGCCTTACGATTGGGTCTTACCTCTTTTTTTTTAAGAAAACAACCTCCTTGTGTGTTGATTTAGTCCTTTGGGACATAGGTCATTGGAATTTTTAAAAAACATATGTTAAGGATATGGGATAGCTTTGAGAAATACTCTTTCTTCTTTTTCTTAAGTCACCTTGTGGTTGTTGCCTTTTTCTATTGGGAAGGAAAGTGCATGTTGTTTTTGTAAGGTTTTTATTATCTTTTGGTATGATTCTCTTTTGGGCCCCCTCTCATTACTTATTTTTGCTCTCTAGCTCCCTTGAGTACTCCTTGATTTTATGACTTATGCATGTGCTCTCTTAAGACTATTTCAAACTTGAGCAGGGTTTAAGGTAAATAAATCCCTTTGTGTTGTGTAGATTGGGTGGTTCTTATGGATTGATATGTTAGTTCTAGTGTAAACTCCTTCTAAATGTTTGACATTTATAAATTAGGCTAGTGTTGTGTGTTCGTTCTTGAATGTAAAATAAAGTTATATTAAACCTTAAGGTCTTGGTTCCCTTAGTATTTCCATGAAAATTTTATTGTAACCTATTGGGTTGTAAAAGTGCTTCTCATGAATAGTTTTATTGATGGTAAAGGTGTTGGCTAGCTTAAGTTTCCTTCCTTGTTGTTAAACCTCATCTTGTGTGATCTCATAATTGTGAGACCTTTGAGTAGACATGTTTTATCATATAAATTAATAGTCATGGTTGTTATGTGCTAGCCTTGTCTAAATAAAAAACTTTGAAGTCTTAACTTAACCTTAGTGTAAGCCTTAACTTGTGTTATTGCACTATGTGGGATCCATGGGAGACTATATGGTCATTTCGAGTTCATGAAATTCTCCCGGTCCTTCCTTATATTGGGGGTTATCTTGAGACTCTTTGACCATTTCATGCTTTGATGCTTTATGTTGGAGCTTGGTTGACCATGTAGATTTACTCTATAGAATTATATGTTTGCAACCTTACTTAAAGAAAGTTTAGGACTCATCCCTTTAAATCTCTTTTCTTCTTGTTAAATTACATTGGACCAAACTTGGGTTCTGTAGACCCACACTTGGTTGAAGTAAAACAATTCCATAAAGGGTGTGGCCTTTTTCTGTTGCATTGTTTCCTACCTCTCTTCCCATGACTTCCAGGAGGAAGTCAAGTATAAGGGGAGGGAGATGTAGTGCCCACTTCCCTTTGACACATTTTGTTATTAATTATGATATTTTTGACTATACTTATGGAGAGGTATGCTTTGAATATTTTGGTATGATGTTGGTTGGTTGGGTAGATTGTCTAGGTATGGTGTAGGAAAAGACTATGGGGATCTCTTATGGGCAGGCATAAGAGTTTTAGGGAGGTATAAGTGTTATTATGGAGGGAGTTTTTTATTGGATTCAACCTTGTAAAAGAAATAGCTTGCATTTATTTACTCATTATGGGGTGCCATAAGAGTGTGGGGGAGGCATAGGGGAATGAGATGTATAAGGGGTACTTGGGGTAGGCATAAGGGCATGTAGGAGTTTTGAAATTATATATATATATATATATATATATATATATATATATATATATCTATATATATATATATATATATATATATATATATATATATATATATTGGTGGGTTTATTTTAGGTTGAACACCCATTTTCTCCCTTGGGAGGTATAAGCAGCTTCCCCCATAGGTCTTGCTCCTTTGGATTGTGTATGATGAAGACTGAGTATTGTTTGTTGTTCTTCATGTGGTTGTAAACTGTAGTATGTATTTGGAATGCGTTCTATTTGTGCAAACTATTTTTGTGTTGTGGAAGCCAATTTGTTGCCATGAGTTGAAATACATTTCTTATTGATTTATGGTTGGGGCTCGGGGGCCAATGAGGAGGATGACTTCTCCTCTTCATTGGAATTCTTGCTTGGGTCAACAGCATTGCCTCTCCTCCTTTTTCATTGGGTTCAAAAGATATATGGTGGATCTTCTTGTTGTTGTTCTGGAGTTGAGGATGAAGACAAATTTTACAACTTCTCCTTGGGTTTCTTGTCGTGAAATTTCCCACTCCAAGTGGATGGCATTGTAATAATATTTGTGGTGAAAAGTTTATTTTGTTTGGGAAATGGAACGTACATTTGAATGTGAGAGATGTATATTCTGAAATTTGTATTTGTATGTGAAAAAGGAATGAGAAAGTTTTATTTGGCATATTTTGGCAAGCAGAAAAGAAGTGTAAAAGGTATTATTTCATTTAATTGAATGTTCATTCACCTTCCATCAAACGTTGTTACTCTTGTTTAAAACTTGTTGTATGTATATTGTAAACTCCTCATTGAAGGATGGAAATGCATGTGCTATAATTATTACATTCCTCTGTATTATTTGAAGGGAATGTTTTGAAAATAGAATTACATTCTTTCTTTTCACATATTTATTGGAGGAAAGTTGAACATTATAAATTTAGATTGGAACGAACTTAAATATTTAGAGAATGGCAAATGAAAATAGATCAACTGAGTTTAAATATGTTTTACATTCGGTTTCTTTGTAAAACCTACAAATTAATATTAGAAAAACAAAAAAAGGACCCTGCAACATTGAAAGATAAGATAAAATATTAAAACAAACTAGTGATGATCAAAACACATTCTAAAATAGTTTTTTTTTTCATTTCAATTTACACCATTCACATTTAATCGAACAAGAGGAAAAATAGTGCAATTTCACATGAAAGAGAAGGAAATTCATATTGAATCTAAACAATTAATATTTTATTCTTGCAATCCATTTGAAATATTTAAAGTTTAGCTCTCCATGTCTGTTTTCTATGTTGTAGAAGAAAGAATGCCAGATCGAATCAATTCTTGTAGTGTAAAAAGTTTAATTCACATGTTAATGTTAGGAAATATGTCTTACTAAAATTGACCCACCTAAGTTTTTCAAAATTGAAATATTTTTCTTTCCATGCAAAGAGGAGGTTAGGACCTTTCCAAAAAGTTCTCATTTTCCCAGAACTGAGTTCCCAATCAAAAGTTATGGCTTTGTGAAGTTTTTACTTCATTTCGGGTTCAAAAAAAAAAAAACTGTCAAAAAGGAAAATTTTGCTAAGCGGATCCGCAGGGCCGAAAGATTTTTTTTTTCTTTTTTACAAAGTCAAAAAGACACACAATTCCTAGCCACTCTACTGGCCCAAACCTTTCTCTCTTCGGCAAAAAAATAGGGGTGTTATAGGTTTGAAAAATTAACTTGGTCAAAAATTCCTCGGCGCATCTGCAACCCTGCCTTTCACTTTGGAAGATCACTTCCATGGGTTTGTAGGCCCACACCTTCAACTCTATATTCAAAAAAAAAATTGGTGGAAAATCTTAAAGTCCTAAGTTTCCCCACCGGTCCACCTTCTCGCTTGAAAAATTTTGGGCATGACATGTGTCGTCTCTAGGCATCGGCGGAGGCACGGGTGTTTTTGAACCTTTTCACCCTAGACTCAAATTCTTGGACATGTATCCCTTGTGGAGCTCAAGCTTAGTAAAAAAAAAATTCTTGGGGCGCAAAGCCCCGCCGCGGAATCGCGGGCGTGCAGGTGTAAATTGTGCTTTTTCCAAAAAGGGAAAAGTGCTAAGTTTCTTTCCCAAGCCCATAGGCCCACTTTTGGGGAAAACTTTCTTCCCAAATCCTGTAGGCCCACTTTTGGGAAAATTTTCCTCCCCAGGGTCATCTGCCATAACTCAAGAAATATGAGGAGTTAGGAGGACTTATTTATATCATTTGAAAGGGGAAGAAATTTACTATCTAATAAAAATATTTTTCAAGAAACCTTAAGTGCATTAAATATGTGAAAAATCAGGTTGAAGTGCAAAGATGAGCTTGAGAGTGGGTAAACATGAAATTACCCCTTATTAAATTGAATGTTTAACTCTAAGCATGGGTTGACCTTTTTACAGGTCACGTTATGGGATAAGGGAATTTTTTTCTATCCCTTGCAAATAAGAATCTTGATTATTGTTTAGACCTAGTGGAATTGAATACCCAAGGAATTTAATTCTATTGGGCCCCTAGAATGTTGGCTAAGTACAAAATGTGTGCATGTGCGTAGTTCCTAGTTGAAGAGAGGAGCACAAGGACAAAGCGTGTAGGGAAAGGTTTAAGAAAAGAGTTTAAGGAAGCTCATGGTGCATGTGGCACGCGTTGAAAGAACCAAGGGTTTGGGAATTAGCTGAATTGGGAGTTCAGGAAAGAACACATGAAAATCATGACACGAATGTGCATGCTGTGTGGATAAGGTACCACCCTGACAACATGTTGGCCCAGGAAGGAGCATGCCTATGGTAGAAGCTTCTAGAAGCACATCATGGTGAAAAGTGGAAAGTTCAGGTATGGGAGAGCATGCTCGCATGGAGAACCACATTCAGACACTTGGCATCGGATTTGAGGGCGTTGGAGGATGACTTGGCAGCCCAGAGAGGCTATAAGTACTAGCACCTACAGTGTAAACAAAGAGAGAGCAAAAAGAGGGAATATCTCTGTATAAATATTGCAAGAATTTTGTTAGTGGGTAATGGTATTTGGGAGAGAATGTATAATGGGTATGGGGATTGCAAGTTTTTCTTTGATAGCCTAGCTACATTAGTCTAATTGAAAAGCATGACTGCAGTTTATTTCTCTGTGACATTCTGTAATGGCTCCATGGATGTAATGAGGTTACCAGTTATATGAATATGAATATCAATGATTCTAATGCATACGTCTTTCTAATATGTTCTCTTTCATTTATGTTAATGCTAAGTATGGATGCTTGTATACTTATTTCTATTATGGTGCAAGTTATATAATCTGTTAAGTTCTTTATATCTGTAATGACAACAAGGATCTAGAGGCCGTTCTGAGCTCTATGGTTCTTGAATGTCTTAACTCCATTTAAGTCTCTTAAACAAAAATCATAGATGATGATATTTCCCACTAAAATCAAATAAAAGAGAGATTTGTCACCCGCGCGTGCCTTGGGTGAGTGTTCAACATCCGCTGGGTGATAGGCCAGCGTGTATGGGGTACCTTTCTTTTATGATAAGGGTAAAAATGACTACATCTTGGTTCCATTGACGGGAAATCTTTTTGAAGTTGTAGTGGGAAATATCATCATCTATGATTTTTGTTTAAGAGACTTAAATGGGTTTAAGACATTTAAGAACCATAGAGTTTAGAATGGCCTCTAGATCCTTGCAATCATTACAGACAGAAAGCACTTAATAGATTATATAACTTGCACCATAATAGAAAGAAGTATACAAACATCCATACTTAGCATAAACATAAATGAAAGAGAACCTATGAGAAAGACGTATGCATTAGAATCATTGATATTCATATTCATATAATTAGTAACCTCATTACATCCATGGAGCCATTACAGAATGTCACAGAGAAACAGACCGTAGTCATGCTTTTCAACTGGACTAATGTAGCTAGCCTATCAAAGAAAAACTTTCAATCCCCCTACCCATTATACATTCTCTCCTAAATACTATTACCCACTAATAGAGTTCTTGTAGTACTTCTGCAGAGCTCCGCGCTCTTTTTTTTCTCTCTTTATTTACTCTACAGGTGCTAGTATTTATAGCCTCTCTGGGCTTCCAACTCATCCTCCAGCACCCTCATATTTTATGCCAAGTGTCTAAATGTGGTCCTCCATGTGAACATGCTCTCCTAGGCCTGAGATTTCTACTTTTCACCATGATGTGCTTCTAGAAGCTTCTATCGCAGGCATGCTCCTTCCTGGGCCAACCTGTCGCTAGGATGGCACCTTATCCAAACAACATGCGCAGTCAGGTCATGCTTTTCACGTGTTCTATCCCAAACACCCAATTTGGCCAAGTAATGAACCCTTTGGTTCTTTCCATGAGCACTATGCATACCACGAGCTTCCTTAAACCCTTTTCTTAAACCCTTCCCTGCACGCCTTTCCCTTGCGCGCCTCTCTTCAAATAGGACCTACGTGCATATGCACCTTTTGTACTTAGCTAACATTCTAGGGGCCCAACATCACCCCACACTATGCTTCTTCTCCATCTGCGGGAACACTTCTCTAGTGAAAGAAAGAATACAACAGGCTTACGCCTTAGAACAAGAATACGAGGATGAAAGAATGGGAGAGTGAAGGAATCACTACAACAAGTTAGGAAAATCCTTTTACAAGTCAGCCTCCAACTTGTTCGAGGAATCAAATTCTTCCTACACTCTCTGACAGAGGTCGCCGACCAAGCTGCTCACCTCCCCAAAATTTAGTCCATCTCCTTGCGCACTCATGGTATCAGTGATTTTCTCCAACTCCTTTCCAATATCCTCCAGCGCATCCATTATTCTTGTAATACATGGATATAGTTCCTTCAACCGGTTTTTGATTGAATCCCTTAAGGTTTCAATGGCTTCAGATTTCCTATCAACCTTGGCAAGGATTTTATCCCTTTCCCTCCTATTTCCCATGTTCTTCTCCTGGAACTCCTTGAGTTCTACTTCATGAGTGGTGACCAAGGCACCTACTAATTTGTCTTTATCAACACAAGTGTCGTACGTAGCCTCAACAATCTAGGAAGCAACCCTTACATCAGCAAGAACCTTGTTGTATTCCATGACGTGTGCTATGATCTTCAACTCATCCTCTTTCTATAGGCACGTGACAACTTCTTCTATAGACTCCAAGGCTAGCGGATGTCATTCTATGGTGAGGATCCTTGTTAAATCCTCCAGGCATCCCAAGGCTGATCCATACTTCTGTGCGGGCAATGCTAGGTCCAGATGCTTTAATATCATAGCCTCCTTGATGGATTCCACCTTCTTGTACATAGCACATACCTTAGCCTTTTCATCCTTCAATTCACGCTACCACTGGGCACTGATCAATTTCTCCTAGATTAGCTCCTTTGTCATAGTAGCTAGCTCTTCCTCTTTCTTATTTAGCTCCCCTTCCAAATCTCTAACCCTATCATCTAAGAGTTGATGGGTATCCACCACTGAGTTGCCTTCTCTTGGTCCTTGTAATGTTATTATCGCCCCGTGGATTACCTCAAACTCTGGCTCATCAAGGTGGGACTCTATAGCCCATGAGATCATCTTCCATGTCTGTGGATATGCAGCCTCCTTGTCAAAAGATGAAATTGCTACAATCTCCTCTACCGGAATGGTACTTTGGAACCATGCGAAGAACACTTTCTTAGTGTCATCAATATAGCCCATCTTCGGCCTCTCCCCCTCTTTGCACCTTCCTCCTGTGCACGTACCCTTAGGTATACTTACAGTCAAAATGGGGCCTCTAGTGCTACCATGTTTCTCTTCTGTGATCTCCTTCTTCTCCTTGTTCAACACTGGCTCAGTGCTATGTTCCAATTTTTCCTCCACCATGGTCTCAATGTTCTTGGTATCTTCTCCTTCTGCCACCTTGGTTGTCTGTTTATGTGTAGAAATTGGAGACTCTTGCTTCTACACGCTAACTTCCTCATCTTTGTCCATGTCCTAGGCACCATCTCCTACTTGGCTATCCTTCCGCTGTACGAAATGGAACCCTTGTTCTTCTTCTCTGCCTTCCTCCTCTGAATCATGTATATTAAAGACAGGTGGTCCTCAATCCTTACTAGGGTCCTCTTCCCAACTTACTTCTTCTCCACTCTCGTCCTTTTCACTCTCATCTTTTTCTCTTATGAACTTTTCCAAACTCTCAGTCTCTTCCAAGATGGTCTCTTCTTCTACCCTTTACTTCTTCCTAACCCAAGATTCCAGTGTAGGTGATTTCATTTCTTCCTCTCCTGATGACTCCTTGTCTGATGGATTTTCTGGCTCTGGAGTCTTCTCTTTTACGATGGGCTTCTTCTTGTGCATGTACATACTAGTTCTGGAACTTATCCTGGGGGAACCTATTGCCTGTGTCTCCACCACACTTGGTATTTTCTTTTCTGGATATTTTTTGTCTCATTTGGGCGCAAGTCTCTTCCTATAAGTTGGATCCTGAGATATAGATACCTTTTTCTCTAGATATGTTCCCTTCTCAGACTTGGGTCTTATGTGGATGTATACGCGTGCCACAGATCCATCTACAATGGGTAGAGTCATGCGCCTTATAATTTCAAATTCATGCAACATGTACCACTCCATGTATGCACACTTGCTGAGGTACACCAACTCTTTGTGCATTTCCCTATGGTCCTGGTTGAGATTACCAAGGTCTAGCTTAAAATTCTTTGACTTCCTAAACATGTTTACTCCTGCTTAGAAGTATTGAGCTGTGAAGGCAAAGGGGAGCTTACACCATGGGCTCCATGTCTCATCTGGTAGTTTGATTCTACCCAAATAGAAATGTTGGTACATAGCAAATTCCGCTTCTCCCCTAGTGGCTGCTAGAAGTTGTTTGGGAATTCTCCATTCCACCCTGAACACATTCCTTAGGCACGTATACCATTTTTCCAGCGCACCTTGTGTACAGTTGTCATGGTGTCACAAGCGTATTTTTCAAACCTCTTTGTGGGTGAGGGGTCCTCAGTAGGGTACTCCCACTTGAAATTTTCTGATGCATCTGGTACCCTGATCTCTAAAAACATGATGGTTAATGGGACATTTCCAAAAAGGATCCTATCACCTTCCTTCGCGTAGCTGATAATCGCATCCGTGATTAATGTAGACAAGTTGTAGATGGTGCCCTCTAAAATTTTCCTACAAACATTCAACCATGGCTTATTAACCTAGGTCCATCTCTCCTGGCCATATAAATTTGACACCAGGCACATGGCCATCTTCATTACTAGATCCTTAATGTCTGTAACATCATAATACCTTGACCCTTTCTTGTATGCATAAGTGGCGATAGTTTCCTTAATCGCTTCTTTATCAGTCAAGTCATCCTCCAAACCTTCTCCTTCATAGATGAGGCCTGTGAAATGTGAAATGAGCTGAGGGGTTATGCACATCTTGCATCCTATGAAGTGGAAGTAGTCCTCATGGACATGCGACATCAGCCATTGATATAAGCACTCAGGTTTCCCGAAGTAGTGCAACTCAAAGAGTTATAATAACCCTGCCTTCTCCAACTTAACCTTCACATCATCATTATAAATGGGCAAACCCTCTGGTGTCCTTTTGTTTGTTGGGTGCACTAACTCGAGTGCCATCTCCTTCTCAATTATGCTTGTCTGATGATTGTAGTCATTCATAGACATGTTCCTCAGATGGGACTCCCACTCCTTCCCTAACAACACTCCATCTGGGTACTTCATTTTTGTATACCACTCCACATTTGTGCATGCGTAAGTTTCTTGTTACTTATCCTTGCTCTTTCCCTTACCCTTCTTGGGTGTGCTAACTAGTTTCCTAGGTGCCATTATCTAGGTCTACTTCAATCACTACGCGTTACTCTATTCTTCCGCTCTCTCCAACCTTAGATCTCGAACTTGTGAAGAAACTTCCTTAACCCCATGCCCTAGTTCCTCAAACCCTAACAGGGATACTCCTTTCACAAGACGATGCCTTCTCCCACTTTTCCTACGCCCATGAAATCCTTTCCTCCTGGTTCGCAAATCCGACCTTGTTACTCACGCTTCAATTTCTTGAAACATTTCTTCACACGGATTAGTGTTTTAGAAGCCCTAGTTTGTAAAGGTGCAAAAAGTGCTTCTTTCTCTTTATACGCAAAGTGAATAATGAAGTGCCCGACCCCTTTATTTATAATTTTTTTCCTTTTTAAGCATTAAGTTATCCTTCACCTACCACCGTAATTTTACCATTTAATGCAAATTTTTGAAACAAAGCCCGAATTTAGTGCTTTCCCTCACACGCCCAAACCTATGCAAACAATCCTCTAACCTTCTGGGGGTGCAACCAATCAAACATGATAGGATATGCTTTGGTGTGTGTACCCAGTGCTGAAGGTACTTCTTCTGTCCTAATTTTTTCTCTTACCTACCTCGTGTTGCTTATGTTCTTTTCCCTTCTTTGTACGTGGGATCTGAAAGTAGCTTTTACCTTGGCATTAACCATCCTTTTTCCATATTTTCTTTCCAAGAACCTCTTTCAACAGGGCTATTCAAATGGGTTTTTCAACCCAAACTTCCTTGGCCTTTTAACCATGCTCTCCTTCACATTACTCCACCCCACACTAAAATGATGTACGGTCCTCTATGGACTCTCAAAGTCTCAAAAATTAGTAATAAGGTTACTGGCACCTAAGGCGCAAAACAAAACAACAACGTGAAAGGGAAACACAAAAAAAGAAAAATACATAAAGGAAAATTCTAACTAACTGGAAAAACTGCCTTATTTACGAACACCAAGAAGACTTATTTATAGTAGGGCTTCAACCTAATCCCATTTAAGTGTCCAAAAATTTTGTTCCATCCGACACTTTTAACTGGCACACGCCTGAATCAAGGATGTACGAGATTTTTTAGGGACCTAACCAATGGACTTTCAACTTCCCAGGATGGCGTAGAAAATTAGAATCATATAGTATGACCATCTTCCCAACCTCAAACTTCTTGTTTCTGATGTGGCGATCATGCCAGGCTTTTTGCTTTGCTTTCTCTATTGTCAGACTCCACATAGCGAGTGAAAAAGGAGATAAGCTCAGAGAAGTTTATCAACACCTAGTGGTAGCGTGAATTGAAGGATGAAAAGGCTAAGGTATGCGTTGTGTAAAAGAAGGTGGAATCCATCAATGAAGCTATAGTATTGAAGCATCCGGACCTAGCATCGCCCGCACAGAAGTATGGATCAGACTTGGGATGCCTGGAGGATTTAACAAGGATCCTCACCATGGAAAGACAATTGATAGCCTTGGAGTCTGCAGATAAAGTTTCCACGTGCCTAGAGAAAGAGGATAAGTTGAAGATCGTAGCACTCTTCTGGGAATACAACAAGGATCTTGTTGATGTAAGGGATACTTCCTAGACTACTGAGGCCATGTACGACAATTGTA
The DNA here is from genome assembly GCA_019776745.2 of Taxus chinensis. Classification (NCBI taxonomy): domain Eukaryota; kingdom Viridiplantae; phylum Streptophyta; class Pinopsida; order Cupressales; family Taxaceae; genus Taxus; species Taxus chinensis. Next base: position 119,232,401 of record CM034153.1, on the reverse strand, counting down.
TAGAAAGAGACAAACTGGCAGGTGCCTTGGTCGCCACTCATGAAGTAGAACTCAAGGAGTTCTAGGAGAAGAACAAGGAAAATTGGGTAGAAAGGGATAAAATCCTTGTCGAGGTCAAGAGGAAATATGAAGCCATTGAAACCTTAAGGGGTTGAATAATAAACCGGTTGAAGGAACTATATTTGCATATTACATGAAGAATGGAGGTGTTGGAGGATATAGGTAAGGAGTTGGAGAAAATCACTGATACCATGAGTGCACAAGGAGATGGACTAAATTTTTGGGAGGTGAGCGCCCTGTTCGGCGATCTCTATCAGAGAGCGTAAGAAGAAGTCGATTCCTGGAACAAGTTAGAGGCTGACTTGTAAAAGCATTTTCCTAGCTTGTTGTAGTGATTCCTTCACTTTCCCATTCTTTCATCCTCATATTCTTGTTCCAAGGCATAATCCTTTTTTATTCTTTCTTTCACTAGAAAAGTGTTCCCATGGACGGAGAACAGGCGTAGTGTGGGGTGATATTGGGCACCTAGAATGTTGGCTAAGTACAAAAGGAGCGTATGTACGCAGGTCCTAGTTGAAGAGAGGTGTGCAAGAACAAAGCACGCATGACAAGGTTTAAGAAAAGTGTTTAAGAAAGCTCGTGGCGCATGTGGCATGCGCGGATAGAACCAAGGGTTTGGGACTTAGCAAAATTGGGTGTTCAGGATAGAACACGTGAAAAGCATGACCTGACTATGCAAGCTGTGTGGAAAAGGTGCTATCCTGACGACAGGTTGGCCTAGGAAGGAGCATGCTTGTGGTAGAAGCTTCTAGAAGCACATCATAGTGAAAAGTTGAAAGCTCAGGCCTGGAAGAGCATGCTTTCATAGAGGACCACATTTAGACACTTGGCATCGAATCTGAGGGTGTTGGAGGATGAGTTGGCAGCCTGGAGAGGCTATAAATACTAACACCTTCAGAGTAAATAAAGAGAGAACAAAAAAAGGGCGGAGCTCTACATAAATACTGCAAGAACTCTATTAGTGAGTAATGGTATTTGGGAGAGAATGTATAATGGGTATGGGGATTGCAGTTTTTTCTTAGATAACCTAGCTACATTAGTGCATTTTAAAAGCATGACTATGGTCTGCTTCTCTATGACATTCTATAATGGCTCCATGGATGTAATGAGGTTACCAGTTATATGAATATGAATATCAATGATTCTAATGCATACGTCTTTCTCATAGGTTCTCTTTCATTTATGTTTATGCTAAGTATGGATGGTTGTATACTTCTTTTTGCTGTGGTGCAAGTTATATAATATATTAAGTGCTTTCTATCTGTAATGACTTAAAGGATCTAGAGGCCATTCTGAGCTCTATGGTTCTTGAATGTCTTAACTCCATTTAAGTCTCTTAAACACAAATCATAGATGATGATATTTCCCACTAAACTCACATAAAAGAGAGACTCGGCACCTGCGCGTGCCTCGGGTGAGCTCTCAGCATCCGCTGGGTGATAGGATGGTGTGCATGGGGTACCTTTCTTTTGTGATAAGGGTAAGAATGACTAAAAGTTCCCTTGGCCCTTTGACCCTCTAAAATTGATTAGGGAATATTTAGCTATAATGTTAATTTAATTACTGATTAAGCTATCACCTAATAGAAACTTAACTATGTTTGGGATAAATTATACTCATTAATTTGATAATGTGGATCTATTGTATGTTACAACGAGAAAATCTCTTTTATTAAATTATAATTGATTTTGAATCCTTGTTGTGACAATTGTTGCTTGAAGCCTGATAGTGGTCACATTTTTCAAAAAAATTATTCCTTAATTTTTTTCTATCTAAACCTAGGTTGTTCTTGGGCCTCAAGTGGTCATTTTAGCGGGTGTCACATTTAGTATTGTGTAATCAATAAATAGTTAGATTATTTTAGGAATCCTGCATGGTCTAAATTACTCTTACAGTAGAGATGGATTAAGTTATGTAATATTAAACCACATTTAGTTATTTGAGGTCTAAACTTTTTATATGTTTTACATTTGTTTTGTATGTAATAAATTTTTTGTGATTATTATTATAGCCTAAATAGGATTTCATCAAGTACAATTTCTATAATTGTTCTAAATTGTCTAACAAATCTTATTCACAAATAATTAAAAAAAAAATCTATTTTCCATCTAATTTTTTTCATACAAACAAGTCGGCATTGAATGTTAAAGGACATTTTATTGATAGACTTGAAAAAGTTAAGACTCGAAAATATATAAGAAGTAAAGTATATGTTTTTTTTGTGAATCTACATAAAGCACATTTGAAGAAGACTATGTTTAAGGCATTATATTAATGTGGAAATATTCATTCTCTAAGTTAAAGAAATTATGGAAAATAGTTCTCACACTTTCAGCAAGTACATTAACGTGTGAGCGAAGATTTTCTAAGTTAAATCACATTCAAACTATTGAGAGATCTAGACTTTACTTGGATACATTACACACAATAATGTTTTTATCTCTTTCTCCACCTCAAAAGTTGGACATAGTAGATTGGAATGACGTAGACGAGGAATGGAAAAGATTGAAATCTCACAAACCTCTTCATTTGAGTGATGCAAGTTGAACATATAATTACTTATTTGAATCTTGATTATTTAATTTAACTGCCATTAAAGTGTTTGTTGATTTTTCGATATTTAATAATTTTTTAGTCTTTCATATTCATTTTATATAAAATAATCAAATATATATTGAAAGTTAATTAAGATTTTCTTTTCCAATTGAAAGACGGTTAGATAGGTACCAACAAAGTTAAATTTTGGATCCCTTTATGGCGTAGTTTGTACCTCACTTATTAAAGGGGGGCATACTTCCCCAATAAGGTGTATAATTTTTTGTGGAGATCAAAAGTTTCTCATAACGAGTTCGCATGTAATATATTCATCTTGAGCTAATAAAATTTGATGTCTTGCACCGTGGATGTTTTCCTAAGCACTCAACTGGGATTTTACCATGTAAATTTGGTGCTCGTCTCTTGCATGTTTGGTAATATATATATTATTTCTCAATCTCTGTAATTTGGTATTTTGTTATTCTATTTTCTGTGTATTCATTACTACATAATCTGTGGTCTCCTAACAATAACAACGTAAAAGGAAAGAAAACTGTAAAATATACAAACATAATTTCTTGTCAGAGGAGAAAATCTCGCAAAAGTCGGGAATATCCTGGAAGATTCCTTCTAAAAGTTTTTCCAATAAATAATGTTAAGCGATCCACTATTTTCTTTATTCACGTCCCGTCTATATCAGATAATGACTCGGATTTGTGAAATTATATGGAGAAGAATTTCATCACTTTCGGATAGTGAAAGGGATTGGGTTTCTCTTTCAAAGCACGCCATCTTTTGAATTCTCGACGTTTTCTTGATTGACCGGAAAAATTGCCTTCTTTGGAATTCGTTGACCATTGGCCATTAAAATATATGCAGCCTTTCACAGCTGATTGCTGAACCTGGGATACAAAATAAATTGAATTTTTAAAAAAGAAAAGAAAATTGTAAAATATACAAACATAATTTATTGTGAGAGGAGAACATCTCGCAAAAGTCAGGAATATCTTGGAACATTCCTTGTAAAAGTTTATCCTCCAAATAATGTTAAGCGGTCCACTACTTTCTTTAATCACGTGACACGTCCCGTCTAATGACCCGGATTTGTGAGATTATATTGAGAAGAATTTCATCACTAGCGGATAGGGAAAGGGAATGGGTTTCCAAAGCATGCTTCATAATTCTCGATGTTTTCTTGATTGACCGGAAAAATTGCCATCGTTTGAATTCGTTGGCCATTTCCGATACGCTCTCTTTACACGTTAAGATCCCTATATATAGTTTATGCTTCCCATCTTCTTGCAAGTACATCCCATCATTTGCTTTGGCTTTGGATCACTATTTAGAGACTACTTGTCTTTTTATAACTTAAAAGTTAGAACAGTTACAATGGTGGGAGCCTTGTTAAAGGAGTTTAATGTGAAGGTAATCCGTACCTCCACTGTGCACTCACCTCTCCCAACAAAATATTGTTCTCTCAAAGGCTCAAACATTGACCTCACTGTTCCCGCGATTAGTCCAGGCCACTTCTTCGTATACAAAGGACTCAACGATAAAAGATACGGAGATATTGTGAGTTCAATGAAGAAGGCCCTTTCTGAGACTCTGATTCTGTTTTATCCAGTGGCCGGAAGGTTTGTGGTGAAAGAGAATGGTGAGGCTGAGATAGATTGCAATAACCAGGGGGTGCCATTTACGGAAGCAGAAGCAAACGCTTCTATAAATGACGTCGATTTCTCCCAACCTAGTCTTTCGGTAGGCGGGAAATTGAGTCCCACCAGGGAGCCACTAGTAGGAGAATCCGCTCATTGTATCCCTGTTCTTGCTGTTCAGGTAACTAATTACGCCAACGATTTGAATTCTGTAATTATTTTTTATTCATCTGAAGGAAGAAAATATATTTAGTAATCAGAATCGTGAAGAAGCTCTAACACAAAGTGAATACCAGCGATTAACCTTTTCGACAGCGTTAAACGTGTTTTAATGTGCTCAAATTGCAGGTGACGAGGATGAAGTGTGGCGGATTTGTGGTTGGCTGTTCTTTCGACCACAGAATCGTGGATGGAATCAGCAGCAGCATATTTTTCAAGGCATGGACTGAAGCAGCTCAAGGAAGTCCATTCTCCGTCTCCCCTTGCTTTCATTGCTCGCTCATAAATCCCCGTCGCCCTCTCAACGTCAGCGCAAACATTGACAGCCACTACATAGCCATACCTTTTTCTTCTGTAAATGTCAACCCCAAACCGCCACAACAAATTGGCAGAATTTATCACTTGGATGCCCTTACCCTTCTCAAATTGCAGAAACTGGCAAACCAAACTGGGTCAGGTCTGCAAGGAGGGAAACCTAAGACAAAGATGGAGGCCTTATCTGCCTACATATGGAGACTTGTTGCCCGCGCGCAATCTCTATCTTCTTCCGAACCTGCCAGAATTGGCATCCCTATCGACGGACGTACTTATCTAAACCTCCCTCCCTCCTATTTCGGAAATGCAATAGCAATTCCTTTTGTGGAGACTTATGCAGAAGAGATTTTAAACAATCCCTTGTCTGAAACAGCTGAAATTGTACACAACATCATAACTTCGTCCGCTAACTCTGAATTCTTCAATTCATTTGTCGATTGGGTGGAGGAAAAGAGGCCTGCTGCAATGTTGGCAAGAGTATATGCGGAGGCGGGATTGGCATCTGCAGTGGTGGTGTCCTCTGGAGTGAGGATTCCATTATATGAGATTGATCTAGGGTGCGGGAAGCCTGCATTCTCTAGTGTATATTTTCCCTGGGGAGGAACAGCAGGGTATGTGATGCTCCAGGCTAGCCCGCTGGGAGAGGGGAATATGGTGGTGTATATGCATATGGCTGAGAAGGATTTAGACGCTATTGAAACCGATCCAGACTTCTTCTTTGCTAAGGCAAATCGAATGAATTTCTGGTAGTCAATCATCCCATTGAGATGTTGCTTGGGGAAGAATCCATAACATAGATAACTCGCCGTATAGTACACTGCAATCATTGGATTTGTGTTGTAGTTAAATTCATCTTGTAAAAGATTATATTTTGTTATTTGTAGACGCAACAAGAACATGTTTTAATTCAATAGATCTTCTTTGATAATGAAGGTGAACGATATGTTTTTCTTGAAATATCTCCGAATTTGCTTCTTTATGAGAGCAAGCTTGCCCGCTTATGATCTTTTATTGGAATTCGTTAAAATTGTGTTCGTCTTCGCGAGAGTTTGTATCTTTACAATAGAAAAATTGTTGAGTTTTTATATTCAATATTCCCATGTTTATTACGAACGATCGGAGCTCTACAAAGATTTTTTAAGGATATATGGCTGCCATCGCTTCGTGTTCAGCCGTTGTGCTATATCGACTGCAGCACGAAGCACTTGAGCATTCTCGCACTTGAGTGAGTTTCTTATACAGCCTGTCGAACACAAAGTCTAATAATTGAGATTGTGATAGGGTATTTGGGGAAGAGACCGTACGTGTTCATTTTTCACCAAAGGTTATAATTCTGCCCATAATAACTTTTTTATTTATTGAAAACACTTATTTTGCTTGAATCGAACAATTCTATGTGATTGAATATTTTGTTGGGAGGACTCGCTCTAAAAACACTCTTAAAACTAAGATTCAAACTCCCTACACCCAATATATCGAAAGTTGGACTCAATCTAGATTATGACTTTGAGTTTTTTTTTCACTTGGCCAACCCTTCAAATGTGGCCATGATCTTGCAGGAATCATCATTTGGGTGTGTCTAATGTTCCCTTCTCATTGTGTCCCTATGGAGACTAGAGTTTTTACTTTCAAAACATAAGCTACTCAAGGTTCCATTTTTTGTTGAATCTACCAATATTCCTATGCCATGCTATTCTTTCTTTGAGGTAGGCTGGAAGGATGTTGCAAGGTTGTAGAGTCTGGCTTTCCTCCTATTCCTCATTTTTTTGGAGTTCTTGGGCCTATTCTTTAAACTAATTTGTGTATGCACTGCAATCATATCAGTCCTTGAGACCACTGTTCCTTCTGGCAATGCAACTCACCATTTTAGGACACCATACCCTGACTATGCACTCTGTCTGTGCTGAAACGTGGCTGTGAGAAGAGTGTTGACACCTAGCAAGCTTGTGAACAGTGGAGTTTGGTCGGAGTTTCTATTGCAAACACTGTTCAACGTATGCTTGACTTGTGGGGCTTGAATCAGGTATGATATGCCCTTTACCTTAACTCTTCTACTTTTATCTAAATGTTTTCATTAAATGAACTCTATTCTTCATAGAAATGGCTCTGAGAATTGTGCATGGTGTGGTTTTTCTTCTAAATGCTGATGTTTGAGTTTCTCGTGGTGATGGTTTCTTGCGGTTGTAAATGAATATGTGGAATTAAATTGTTGTACACGCTTCTGGGTTTTGATCAATATTATTTGGGTCAACTTTGTTCACAAATTATTAAAAAAAACAAGGGGTCCAGTAATGAAACTCCTGTTTCATCTTGGTGGTCATACGATTTGGTTGTACTATTAATGTTATTGTTCGACTCGATTCTAGAATACCTGTTTTCACATTCTGGGTTTGGTTCATAATCCTTTATTTTGGCTTAAGATTAGTAACCAATCTTCTGATCTTTTGTTGTTTCAATGAGATCATTGGGAACTTGATGTGTGGGTATTATAGTTGCTTATCTGGGGAGTTTGAATTGATATCCTTTCTCTTGATTTCGGTTTTTGGTCGGTTAAGAAATCCAACGTTAGCTATATTGCCCACTTTCCTTTGACATCTTTTGATATTGACTAGGATACTGTTTACTATATTATGGACATTAGTGTGAATTTTGATTTAGCATGATGTTAGACGTTAGAGCATGGACTATTATTGACTTTGATTCATATATGATGCATATGGATTATTAGAGACATTTATATGGATATTGACATGCTGTGGACATGGTTATATTTATGAATGTTGTTCAAACATGGGATATTTTGATATGTTGAGTAGACCTAGAAAATTGAATTAAATTTGATGATTGTATAGTTGTTGATGAGATTGCAAATGATATTGTTGATTTCCTTGATGATGTTGTGATTTATATGTATGGATGATTTTGGAATTTTAATGTATATTTATTTTGGATGATTTAATGTGGCCACGAGGCCGAAGGAGGTATTTGTGTTTTGCAGTTAAAACATATCACAAAAGACATCGGGGGATTGGAGACCAACAACATTGGAATTCTAGATGAATTCAACTAGGTCACCGTGGCAACTTGTATTTGTTTGTGTGTGTTTGATTTTTGTTAGGGATTTCCATGGGGGGGATCACCTTCGAATGTGACCAAGGGATTTATGTTTTTATTTTATTTGATTCCTTTGTTGAAGTTAGTATGTATTTTACAAGTGATGTGTCCCACTTTTTATTGTGGTAAATTGTGGTAAATTGATGTGAGAAAACATTTTAATGTTAAAAATTAATAAATCAATTGGGATATAAGAAAGTAATTATTGGAGTTGTTGGCACTTGTATTAATGTTGTAAGATATGTGTAAGTGTTTTGTAAGTAAACATTTGAGTGTGAAACACTCCACCTTCTTTGAAATTCGAATTTCTCCTTGAAGGCTGATTTTGGAGGCTTGTGGGACAAGTTAAACTTGTTCCACACCTCTTAAATTTGTATACCAACCTTACCTATGGTTGGGGAGCTATAATTGGACTTTCTTTATGCTTTTTGAGAAGACAAATTGTATGTTTTAATTGCACTTTATTACATGTTTTTAATTTCAGTCCTTATGGGGTGTGGGCTCGATTTCAGTGTGTAAGAAAATTGTCATTTTATTCACCTACTTATTTATTGTGCCTTGGAGATTGAAGTTAAATTTTGAGTTGGAGTTGAGGATGTGTGATGCGGCATCCAACTTGGCTCCACCATATCCTCTTCTCTTCCCTCTCTATATCTTTGAATTCCTTAGATTTTTTGTGGGGGTTACTTCACCTTGCATTGCTTCATTTTGGGTGACTTATTTTTGTTTTGAGAGCTCATGCTTTTGGAGAAGATTGGATATTGTTCCATGCTTGTAGATTGTTGATCTCTTGGACTATTTTTCATTGGAAATCTCGTTGTTTTGTAACCTTGGAACAAACTCCATTATGGAGAGGTAGGAGCCTTGCTCTTGAAATGCTCTTCTTTCATTTTTATGCTTATATGAATGGTTGAATGTGTTGTTTTATTTGTTGGTTGGTTTGGTAGATGGCCTAGGAATGGTGTAGGAGAATACTATGGGGATTCTTCTGGGGAGGCATAACTGTTATGGGGAGGTATAAGTGTTGAGGGAGTTGGGATTTGGGTTCCACCTTGCAAAAAGAAATAGATTTCATTTCTTTACTCGTTATGGGGTGCCATAAGAGGTTGGGGAGGCATAAGGAAATGAGAGGAATAAGGGGTACTTGGGGGAGGCATAAGGGCATGTCAGGGTTTTGAAATGATATATTTTGGTGCTTTGTTCTCAGGTGGTGATTCCCATTTCCCCTTGGGAGGCATAAGCAGCATCCCCCATAGTTTCTTGCTCCTTTGGCTTACATGATGAAGCCTGAGTGTTTTTTTTGTCTTTATTTTGTGGTTGTAAACTGTAGTTTTGTTTTTTACTGTGTTTTTAATGAGAAATATGTCTTTGTGTTTTGGAATCATGTTGTTTCCATGTGTTGAAAATCATTTCTAATTACAATATGGTTGGGGCTAGGGGGGCCAATGAACAAGGACGGATTCTCCTTTTCATTGGATTTCTTGGTTGGGTGGAGAGTTTTGCCTTTCCCCCTGTTTTCTCATGATCAAATCGGAGAATGAAGGAAATTCATGTTGCCGATCTGGAATTGAGAAAGGAGAAAAAGTTTGACAGTCCCTTGTGAAACTAATTTTGTAAACCATTTCCCCACTTGATGTGGATGACTTGTAATATTATTTGTATTGGATAGTTAGTTTGTTTCTGAAATGAAATCCTATGTTTAAATGAGAAAGAGATATCCACTGAAATATGTATTGTGTAAAGAAACGTGAAAGTGCATTTGAATGAAAGGAAAAAAGGAGTTGTAACTTGTAAAGTTGTATTTGATCAATATAAATGGAAGTTGTATTATTTTCAACAAATGGAATTACTACTGTTTAAAATCGATGTTGAAATATGTTGAGGAATTTCTGTTTAAAAGAAATAAATACGTATAAAGAAAATACATCACTCTGATTTGTTGAAATGTAGGATTATTTAAAAAAAAAAAGAGTTGCATTCTTGTTTCTACATGTTGATTAAAGGAAAGATAACTATTTTAAAATAGCATGGAATGAATTCAATGTCTCTATAGTATGGAAAAATAATTAATGGTGAATTTGAACAAATCGTGTAAGTTAAAAATACCAGTTCACTTTTAAGTGACAAATTTATTTTTTCTTAAAATTGACCCTTAAAAATTTATACAAATAAAAATTTTAAGGTTGCTGTGCAAAGAGGACGTCAAGAGCTTTCGAGAAAGTCCTAGTTTGCCAAAAACTGAGTCCCCTATGAAAATTTATGGGCTTCTGAAGTTTTTACTTCATTTGGCTTCAAAAATATTCTAACTGTCACATTTAATTATTAAAATATTCCATGACAGACCCGTGGGTGAAAATCTTCCGTTTGAGCTTTTTTCCTTAAAAACACAAAATTCATGAAGTTTTCCGCCACTCTGCTGGCCTGCAACCCTTAACCTTTCAAAAAAATTGGCAAAAATTCCTACTTTTTTCTACGGACCCGCATCCTAGCCCTTACATTGGAAAAACACTTCTGCAGGCGCGCGGGCCCGCATTCTAAAACTTAACTTTTTGAATTTATTTGGAAAATTTATAAAGTTTATCTTCTGGCCCACCTCCCCACAACAAATGCTTGGCTGACACTTGGCTTCACGAGGTGACGACGGAGAATCAGTTGATTTCTCAACTTTAACGTTTTAAAAATTGTTTTGGTGAAAAATTTAAAAGTTTCTCTGTCGCCCCGCCGCTTGTAGCCAATGAGAGTTTGACACATGGCATCGTTCGACATCAGCGGAGTCACAAGTTAATTTTATCCTTTTCACTTTTTATCACAAAAGTATTAAATTATTAAGTTTCCCCGTAAGTTCGTTTTCTCCACACGAATCAGGGCTTGACATGTGGCGCCTTGTGTGACAGCGGAGGCGTGGATCATTTGGACCCCTTAATGTTTTTCGGTAAAAAGCTAAATGTCTTAATTTCTTTCAGCAACCCGCATTCCCTTTGGATTGACGTTTTTGGACATGTGTCCCCTTACAAACTCGCGAGCACGCGAAGGTAAATTGTGCATTTGTCGCAAAAGGGTAAAAGTGCTAAATTTCTTCCCCACTCCACCAGTCCGCTTTTCTCCTCCGGGTGAAATTTCTCTCCAAAGTCTGCAGGCCTGAGTTAGGGAAAATTTTCATCCCAAGGCCCGCCGACTCATATCTTGAAAAATATGAGTTATGAGGAATTCTTTATATCACTGGAAAGGTGAGGAAATTTCCAATCTAATGGGAGTGTTTTGAGGAAGTTTTGAGTGCGTTAAATATGATAAAAATTACTTTGAATATTTTAAGAGAGTTTTGGGAGTGGGTAAGTGAGAATTTACCGTGTTAGTTTAAATGTGTATTCTCCCCCTTACAATTCGACCTTGTTAATTGTTGAAACCTTGTAGAATTAAATACCTAGGGTATTTAATTGTTTTGGCTCTTCTTACCCTCTGAGTTTAATTAAGAATTGTTTGGCTTAGTGTTAATCTAATTTTAAATGGGTAGATTATCACCTAAGGGAAATTCAATTGTGCTCGGGATAACATTCACTCTCTTAGTGTTTTGTAAGGTGATTTGATAATTGTTGTAATGGACTCTAAAATTTTAGTTATGAACATTTTTTTTTATAAGAAAAAAAAAAATCATAATTTTTGTAACTAAACCTAGGTTGTTCTTGGGTCTCAGTGGGATTCTTTTTAGGGCATGACACTTGGTATCAGAGCCATGGGTAAAAATCTTGGACCCTTTGGCACACTAGAAAACTTGAAACATGAACTCAAAACCTAGCACACTTTTAATATGGAAAAAAACTTTGTTTTAAAATTGCATATTTTAGTAAACATGGAAAATTAAATAAAACCAGTTAGCAGAAGTTGAACCTCCATGTTTAAAAAAAAAATAAAAATTAATAAAATAATAAATTTGTTTGAATTATTGTACTTGCTCAGTGGTGTTTTGTCAAAACTTGGGTAACTGAAAATGTTAAATTAAATTGATATTTTTGTGAACTTCTAGCCTAGCGGAACTTGTTTCTACCTTGAAAAGATGTTGTTTGAGGAGTCCTAACCCTTATTATCATTGTATGATGCAATAAATCTGCTAAGACTCTCCCTTATTGGAATTTTTGGAATGATAAATTGTATGGTGTGACTCTTGTGGCCTAGTGCTAGAGGTTGTATTCGGGAACCTATCAGAGTCAATTAAGAGTTATTAATTTTCTAAAGCTCCCCTTTTTGCTTCAGTGGTTGGACAAGTTAGTTTTAGGTGCCACTTGGATGACTTATCCCCATGTGAGTAAGTGGATAGTAGCTTTTTGTGTCATTTTGATCCAAATTTATGTATGTGTTCTTAGAATTGAGCTCAAGGTATAGTACCCCTATTGGCGGCCATGAAGGGCTACAGAGTGACTGTGATGTTGACTTCTATATTTCATATTTGTAAACTTGTGCTATTTTATCAAGGACCAGCATCTTATTTTATTATTGTATTGAGAATCTTTGAGGCTCTTTTAGTTATTTTTTTTCTGCGAGAAATTTGTAGACTTTGCGATGCGGCTACTTAGCCACTTTTCTTGATTGCCAATATTTCTTGGATTTTACTTTGAATGGTGACTCATATCTCATTATCTATTGGCTACTTAGCTAAATGTTACGTGATTATCAATTGCATGTTGTTGAGATGGTTCTTCATTGTTTCCTTGTGACATTTTGTCGTATGGGGGTACACCCTAGGTGCCTAGAATGTCTTCTTAGGTGTTGTAAGTTTTGCCTTGGTTTTGGAAGGAAGGAATCTTAATGTGCCTAAGATATTGGAGTGACTCTTTCGTTACTCAATCTTGCTTGAAAGAGATTTCATTGTGTGGTGCAGTCTTTTGGCAGTCTGATAGCAATGATGGTGGTTTTTCTTAGCATTTGGTAAGATCTTGACCCTCGTCGGAGTAGGGGTGTCTATGTATGGGCTGTTGGATTTTGTTAGGATCAGAATGAATCTTAGTTAACTATAGACATTAGTGGAAAGATGGTTGTTTGGTAGTGACCTTTCATCAATGGCATGCTAATTTTATCATGTTTTCCTTGTTTCATTATAAAGTATTGACTTGTGGATTATAGGTATCTTGGTAATTATGATTAGATTTAAGCCCATTCGGGAAATGTGTTTAATTAACTATGGTTTTTTTTCTCACGTTGACCTATAAATAAGCCTACCCTTGCCTTAACGTTTTAAATTTCTATGAATAACACTCTATGACCTATTAATATTTGGGTTACATGGAGACACTTATGGATTCTTTTGGGTCTTTTGGACCTTGCTATTAGAGATAGTTTGGTAGATTTTGATATTTTAATCTCGGTGGTTCTTATATTATGCTTCTTCTTTTTTTATTAAAAAAATTGTAACTTTGGGTCGTAATGTCCATGTTTGGATAGATTAGTTGGTTGTCCTATTGCATTTGATACATTCTAATGGAAATATGATGGGCTTGGAGTAAAACTTTCCTTGTCATTTTGTTGCCTTATTGGTGGTATCTTGTGAGAATATGAGTGTTGACTTGAAAACTTTCCTTGTCCTATTATTTGAGTAAATATTTGAGTTTAAACAACAAACATTGTAAACCTCTTAAATTCATAAAAGTAAAAATATACTTCTTAAATGAGTCTTTCCTTGTAACTTCTTCTGAGACTTGTAGAGACCCTCTAGAAATATTTAATGATGCTTGTAATTTTTTGGTAAACCCTTGAAATATTGTTGTGATCCATTTTGGTTAATAGATTCCTAGTCCTCACAAAAGTAATGACGTGGTTGCTATGTTGAATGTCTTTTGTTCCTATAGAATTTAAAAAAAATGTGATGTGTTGGTTCATCTCTTCCTCCCATAAAATTATAATTGAGGATATTTGACCTTAAAACTTAACAAATAAACTGGAACGTAGAAAAGGGAAAGTTCGTTGCTTTAACTTTGGTATATTAATAGAAGAAATTAAAAAAAAAAACCATGTAGGAGAATATAAAGGAAACCTTGTCCTTCTGTGTTCTCTAGGAATAAAATGAATACTTTTTCCCCATGTATAGAATGGAGAGATATCATGCCCACCTTGGAGGTGCTCCTTATAATGCAAACATGTGATATCTTAGTAAAAGGAAGATTTTAATTAAGAAAATTTTAAAGAAATGTGCTTAGCAAGCAAAACTATGATCTTTGACTTAATAAGTTGATTTATAAAATGGGTAAGAATTGTGTATTGAGTGAAATGTATAGTTGAAACTTTAGTTCATCCGCCTACCTGGAACTTTGAAACACCTTGTTGATAGTGACGTGTTCTAATTACGAAGTACTCCCTTGTTCATAGGTGTATGTGTTTTTCCCTTGCAGCAGTTTGGGTTTTCGTACCCTTTTTGCCTCTTAGTTAGACGAGTGTGATTTGTGGCCCTTTTTGGAGTAGGCCTTATCTCTTGTCTTGTGAAAAACAACCTCCTTGCGTGTTGTCTTGTCCTTCATGACCTAAGTTATTGTAATTTTAAAGAAACATATGTTAAGGATATGAAATAACTTTGGGAAGTCTTATTTTCATCTTGTTCTTCTTAAGACACATTGTTTTTGTTTCCTTTCTTATCATTTGGAAGGAAATTGCAATTTGTTTTCGTAAGCTATTACTCATTTTGATACGGTGCATCTTTGGGTTGTAGTTGGATCCCCCTTGTTATTTTTTCTTGTCCCTAACTACCTTGATTGCTCGTTGGTGTTACGATTTATACATGTTATCTATTTATGGTTAATCTGAGCTTGAGCAGGAAGTAGGATAAATGAATCCCATTGTGTCATAGTGAATGGTGCTCCTTGTATTAATATGTTAGTTGCTAGTGGAGATTTTTTTTTTTGCTAAACATTTGACGTCTCTAAATTTTGTTAGTGTGGGGTGCTCGATTTTTTTTTAGTGTAAAATCATATTATAGGAAACCTTGTGGTCATGAATTTACTTAGTATTACCGTGAAAAGTTAATTGTACCCTCTTGAGATTATAAAAGTTCTTTCCATAAATAGTTTCCTCGATTGTAAATCTTTTTCTAATTTAGGTGTCCTTCCTTGTTGATTAACCTCATCTTGTGTGATCTCAAATTATGGGACCTTGAGCAGACATGTTCTCGTACAAAATTTTGGGTATGGTTAATTACGATATCCTCTTATAAACAATGAAAGTTTGAAAGCATGACTTAACCTTAGTGGAAACCTTAATTTTTTTATTGTAGTATGTTGTATTCCATGGGAAACTAGGTGGTCATTCTTGAACTCATGAGATTCTCCATGTTAATCCTCTACTTGGTGGATATTCTTGAGACTCGTTTGACCTCTTCAATTTATAATTTTATGTGTTGTATCTTGATTGATCGCGTACAGTTAGTCCTTAGAATTAAATGTTCTTAATCTTGCAATCGAAGAAATTTTAGAACTCATCCCTTACAATCTCCCTTCTTCTTGTTGAATTGCATTGGACCTAGTATGGGTTCTGTAGACCCACACTTGTTGAAGAAAAAAATTAAATAAAGAGTTTGATTTTTTTTTGTTGCATTGTTTCTTACCTCATTCTCTGTGACTTCCAAGAGGAAGTCGAGTCTAAGGGGAGGGGGATGTAGTGCCCACTTTCCTTTGACGTCTTTTGATACTGATCAGGACACTGCTGACTATATTATGCACATTAGTGTGACTTTTGATTTAGCATGATGTTAGACATTAGAGCATGGACTATTATTGACTTTGATTCATATATGAGGCATGTGGATTATTAGAGACATTTATATTGACATTGACATGTTGTGGACATGGTTATATTTATGAATGTTTTTTAGACATGTGATATTTTGATATGTTGAGTAGACCTAGAAAATTTAATTAAATTTGATTATCATATAGTTGTTGATGAGATTGCAAATGATATTGTTGATTTCCTTGATGATGTTGTGATTTATATGTATGGACGATTTTGGAATTATAATGTATATTTATTTTGGATGATTTAATGCAGCCACGAGGCCGAAGGAGGTATTTGTGTTTTGCAGGTAAAACCTATCACAACAGACATCAAGGGATTGGAGACCAACCACATTGGAGTTCTAGATGAATTCAACAAGGTCACCGTGGCAACATGTATTTATTTCTATGTGTTTGATTGTTGTTAGGTATTCCCATGGGGGGATCACCTTCAAATGTGACCAAGAGATTCATTTTTTCTTTTATTTGGTTCCTTTGTTTAAGTTAGTATGTATTTTATAAGTTATGTGTCCCCCTTTTTATTTAAGTAAATTATGGTAAATTAATGTGAGAAAACATATTATTAAAAATTAATAAATCAATCAGGACATAAGATAGTAATTATTGGAGTTGTTGGCTTTTGTATTAATGTTGTAAGATATGTGTAAGTGTTGTGTAAGTAAACATTTGAGTGTGAAACACACCACCTTCTTTGAAATTGGAATTTTTCCTTGGAGTCTGATTTTGGTGGCTTGTGGGACAAGTTAAACTTGTCCTGCACCTCTTAAATTTGTATACCAACCTTACCTATGGTTGGGGAGCTACGATTGCACTTTCTTTACGCTTTTTGGGAAGACAAATTGTAAGTTTTAATTGCACTTTCTTCCATGTTTTTAATTGTAAGAAAATTATCATTTTATTCACCTACTTATTTATTGTGCCTTAGAGATTGAAGTTGAATTTTGATTTGGAGTTGAGGATGTTTAATCTGGCATCGCACCTGGATCCACCTCATCATCTTCTCTTCCCTCTCTATATATATGGATTCCTTATCTTTCTTTTTGAGGGTTACTTCATCTTGCATTGCTTCATTTTGGGTGACTTCTTTTGGTTTTGAGAGCTCTTGCTTTTGGAGAAGATTGGATATTGTTCCATGCTTGTAGATTATTCATCTCTTGGATTGTTTTTCATTGGAAAGATTGTTGTTTCACAACCTTGGAACAAACTCCATTATGGAGAGGTAGGAGCATGGGAATTGAAATTCTTTTCTTTCATTTTTTATGCGTATATGGATGGTTGAATGTTTGAATGTGTTGTTTTATTTGTTGGCTGGTTGGGTAAATGGCCTATGAATGGTGTACGAGAAGACCATTGGGATTCTTATGGGGAGGCATAAGTGTTATGGGGAGGTATAAGTGTGAAGGGAGTTATGATTTGGGTTCCACCTTGCAAAAAGTAATAGTTTTCATTTCTTTGCTCATTATAGGGTTCCATAAGAGGTTGGGGATGCATAAGGAAATGGGAGGAATAAGGGGTACTTCGGGGAGGCATAAGGGCTTGTCAGGATTTTGAAATGATATATTTTGGCGGTTTGTTCTTAGGTGGTGATACCCATTTCCCCTAGGGAGGAATATGCATCATCCCCCATAGTTTCTTGCTCCTTTGGCTTGCATGATGAAGCCTGAGTGTTGTTTATTGTCTTTATTCTGTGGTTATAAATGGAAGTTTTGTTTTAGATTATGTTTTGAATGAGAAATTTGTCTTTGTGTTGTGGAATCCTATTGTTACCATGTGTTGAAAAGTATTTCTAATTACAATATGGTTGGGGCTCGGGGGATAATGAAGAAGGAAGGATTCTCCTTTTCATTGGATATCTTGGTTCGGTGGAGAGCGTTGCTTTTCCCCCTATTTTTTCATGATCAAATTGGATAATAAAGGAACTTCATGTTGCTGATATGGAATTGAGAAAGGAGACAGAATTTGATAGTACCTTGTGAAACTAATTGTGTAAACCATTTCCCCACTTGATTTGGATGACTTGTAATATTATTTGTATTGGATAGTTATTTTATTTTTGAAATTAAATCCTATGTTTAAATGAGAAAGAGATATGGCTTGAAATTTGTACTGTGTAAAGAAACATGAAAGTGCTTTTGAATGAAAGGAAAAGAGAAGGAATTGTAACTTGTAAAGTTGTATTTGATCAATATAAATGGAAGTTTTATTATTTTCCACAAATGGAGTTACTACTATTCAAAATCTATGTTGAAATATGTTGAGGAATTTCTATTTAAAAGAAAGAAATACATATGAAGAAAATACATCACTTTGTTTTGATGAAATGCATGATTTAAAAAAACAGAGCTGCATTCTTGTTTCTACATTTTGATTAAAGGAAAGATAAGTATTTAAAACTATCATGGAATGAATTCAATGTCTTTATAGTATGGAAAAATAAATAGATTAATCTTTGTTTTTGAAATGCATAAACTTCATTTTTATTTCACTGTAAACTTTGTGAATTTTTATCAAAAGATACAGAATAACCCTGTAAAACTATGAAAAATAGTTGAAACACTAATACAACCTTTTCTCAAATTGACATTATTAGGTGTTGAAATATGATTGTTTAATGTAATTTGAAATTTTGATTGGAAAGATGAAAAAGTGAATAGGTATGGAGAAATGTCATAATGCTTTGTTCTTTAGAAATGAATGTTTTAGAAATTAGAATTGTAATTTAGTATTTGAATACTTTGCTTGAATCAACTTAATAGGTTAGAATTGATTTTGGAAAGAATTTTATAACTTAGAAGATGATGAATGAAAATAGACCCATTCGAATATGATCTCTGTTAGATAAATTTCAATCTATGCAAATTACTTAGCAAATTGAAAATAATGACCCTGCAACATCAAAAAGATAAAAATAAATACCAAAATGGACTTTTAAGATAAAAAAGACACCCAAAAAACTAAAAAACTTAAGAATTTTTTTAAAGAACCTTTCAAATAGGGCAAAGGTAAAATTACATACTTTTTGTTGCATAAAAATTCGTAAATTTGAATTGCAAATGAATGAAACAATAAAACCTTACAACCTATCCTAAAAATCTCCCAAGTGAAATCCTCCATGGCTATTTGGCATGTTGAGAAAGAATTAATAGAGAGTTTGAACAAATCATCCAAGTTTAAAATACCAATTCACTTTTAAGTGAAAAAAAAATGTTTTCTTAAAATTGACCCTTAAAAATTTATCGAAATAAAATTTTAAGGTTGTTGTGCAAAGAGGACATTGAAAGCTTTCCAGAAAGTCCTCGTTTGCCAAAAAACAAGTACCCTATCAAAATTTATGGCCTTCTGAAGTTTTTACTTCATTTGGCTTCAAAAGTATTCTAACTATCAAATTTAATTATTAAAATATTCCCTAGCGGACCCGCGGGTGAAAATATTCCATTTGCATTTTTTTCCTTACAAACAAAAAAGTCACGAAGTTTTCCACCGCTCCGCTGGCCCGCAACCCTTAAGTTAACCTTTCAATTTTTTTTGGAAAAAAATCCTACTTTCCTTCATGGCCCGTTATCCCTGCCCTTACCTTGGAAAAGCAATTCCGCGGGCGCACGGGTCCGCGTTCTAAAACTTAAAGTTTTAAAAAAATTGGGATAATTTCTGAAGTTTCTTCACAAGCTTGCCTCCCCACAGCAAATGATTGGCTGACACGTGGCTTCATGAGGCGATGGCGGAGAAGCGGTTGATTTCTCAACTTTAACGTTTTAAAAATTCTTTTGGGAAAAAATTTAAAAGTTTCTCCACCACCCCATCGCCCACAGCGAATGAGATTCCAACATATGGCATCGTTCGACGTTGGCAGAGGCACAGGTTAATTTTATCCTTTGTGTTTTTTTATCTCAAAAGTATTAAATTCTTAAGTTTCCCCGCAAGTCCATTTTCTCCACACGAATCAGGGCTTGATACGTGGAACCTTGGGCGATGACGGAGGCATGGATCATTTAGACCACTTAATGTTTTTCAAAAAAAAGCAAAATATCTTAAATTATTCCAGTGACCCGCGTTCCTTTTGGGTTGAAGTTTTTGGACACGTGTCCCCTTACAGGCTCATGGGCATGCGGAGATAAATTGTGCCTTTGTCCCAAAAGGGAAAAAGTGCTAAATTCCTTCCCCGCTCTGTCACTCCATGTCTGGGAAAATTTTGCTTCCCCGCTGTGCCGGTCCACTTTTCTCCTCCGAGTGAAGTTTCTCTCCGAACCGCGTAGGCCCGAGTTAGGGAAAATTTTCATCCCAATGCTCGCCAACTCATATCTTGAAAAATATGAGGAGTTAGGAGGACTTCTTTATATCAATGGAAAGGTGAGGAAATTTCCTTTCTAATGAGAATTGTTTTAGGAATTTTGGAGTGTGTTAAATATGAGAAAATATAGGTTGAATCTTTTAAGAGAGTTCTGGGAGTGGGTAAGTGTGAATTTACCCTATTAGTTTAAATGTGTATTCTCCCCCTTAAAATTTGACCTTGTTAATTGTTGAAACCTTATAGAATTAAATACCTAGGGTATTTAATTGTTTTGTCTCTTCTTACCCTCTGAGTTTAATTAAGAATTATTTGGCTTAGTTTTAATCTAATTTTAAATGGTTAGATTATCACCTAAGGGAAATTTAGTTGTGCACAGGATAACTTTCACTCTCTTATTGTTTTGTAAGGTGATTTGATAATTGTTGTAATGAAATCTAAAATTTTAGTTGTGAACACTTTTTTAAAAAGAAAAGAAAAAATAATATTATTCCATAAGTTTTCTAACTAAATCTACATTGTTCTTGGGTCTCAAGTGGTAGTTTTTTTTAGGGCATTACATTAGCTCTGAGCAATGTGTAGTGCCCACTTCCCTTCGACACATTTTTTTGTTATTGATTATGATATTGTCGACTATACTTATGGATATTATTGTGACTTTTAATTTGGCATGATGTTAGATGTTAGATATCATGGACTGTTGTGGTTTTGATTCGTATATGATGCTTGTGGATAGTTGGTGCTCAAAATAGTCTCACCCCATTTTACCCCTGAAAATCTATTGATTTACAGCCTCTGTCACATTTTATTTCCCCGTGTTGTGCCTGAAAAGTCTCTTCCTTCCTTTTGTTGCCATAATTAATCTTTCCTTGGGCCGATGATCACGTATGGGTCCATATCTGTCTCCTCATTTTTCTATTCCTCTGAAGGAGTCTGTAATTTGGGTCTCCCATTCTGTGTTCATCTAAAAACTTAGGCTCTCCCATTCTTTCCATCTTTCACAGTTAGGATTTTTTGTCCTTGTCATTTTTGTCCTAAATACTTGAAGAAAAATGAATGGATGTAGCTCATAGGAATGTATTTGAGCCTTGTAACATTTCGAAATCATTTGTCCTAGGAGAAAGTTTTATCTCCAGGCCCAAATGGTCGTTTGTCTGCATTTTACAGTTTGATGGGCGTTTCTCCTGGTCAAATGTACATCCTTACATCAACAGGAAACATGGCTTATTTTGGTTGGATGGGGCTCGCCAGGGTACTTCGGAAATTTTATGAATTGCCTCAACTTAAAAAAATTCCATGTAAAGGAACGACACACATTTGAAGATTTATTTTTTGGTTTGGCCTTGGAGTAGCGCTGGGAGGACACAAGGAGGTTTCCGCTACTTCGCCTTGACTTAGATAAATTTTTATGTAGCTAGATACAGTTTGGCGGGACAGGGACATGTGACGAGCCCGTGCTCATTCATGGTCTCAAACTTGGGCACTATTTCGAAATTGTGCCATGGAGACATGTGGAGACTTCCGCCGGTTCTTTCGAAACTTAGTCTTTTTTAAAAATATTTTGGGAGGTCTGGGACATGTGGAGGAACCCTGCATGTTTGGGGACCGACTCTTGAGTTTAATTTTAAAGAAGCGGCAGGAAGAAACTTGGAGGCCTCCGCTCAATTTGCAATTTACTTGGAATTTTCAACGGCCAAAGAAGATTGCCTCAGACCCTGACACATGGTGCCTTCCATTGAGCTTCAAGCCTTCAAATCAATTTTTTCAGGCCAGGACACATGGTGAGCCCACGCTCACACAAGGTCTCCACTTTTGGGGACCATCTCAAGATGTGTCATTATGACACGTGGCAATTTGAAAAGTCAAAGGGCGGGGAAGCGGACCATTAGGGGCAACTTGGAATGTTTTCCTTTTACCACCAAAAGGGTTGAAATATCAAAATGGCCCGCAATCCTGACAAAGGATAAGTCAAAGTTTGTTTAAAAGTCAATGATGGAGATGTGGACTCTCGAGGGAAATTTAGAAAATTTTCCTTTTAGGAGAAAGGAGTTGAAAATGTAAAAAGAAGTGGGGTTCCACTAGTACCCACATTGGAAACTAGAAGTAGAAGGGTGGAGCTATGGGGAAAACTTGGAAAATTTTCCCTTTTCAAAAAAAGAGGTGAAATAGCATAATTTAGCCACGGTTCCTTTGGGACCCACATTGGGACGTGTGTCTGGCCAATTTTTTGAAGGCAGAGGGGCAGAGAAAAATGTTAATTTTTTTCAATGTTTCAAAAGGTTGTAAAAGGAAAAATGGAAACCCCTAGCCCATTTTAAAATATTGATGTTCCACGTGGACGGCCCAAATTCAAAATAGAGATCAACGACAATTGTGTGTCTGAATTTGATTTTCCCCGCATTTTTGCTAAAAACGCTCCTAGAAGTGCGAGTCTTCATGATTTCATGGTATTTCCTACATGCCAAACAAAGAGGAGAGTTAATTTTGATATCTAAGTTTGGTGGGGGAGATCTGGATACATCTTTCGCCATTAAAATGATCTGACTATTGGGCTCGATCTGATTTTCCTTTTTTCTTCTCCCGAGCACGCAAGGAACCAAATTTCACAAATTAGGGGCAGAAGTAGTTGGCGAATAGAAGGAAGAGTGATCTACTAGAAGGAGTTGAATGCGAGAGATATTCAAAGAGATCTACCCCCTGAGCACCTGATAACGTTTTTCACATCTGATTCTGGGAATCACAATCAAGATCATGGTGAACACTAGTGCACTCAATGTCTAGATTGTTTGGGGGGAAAAATATGTTGTAAAATGTTATAAATGACACAAATTTATCATGTAAATGGTTGGAGTGTTAGAGGTCAGGACTGATTTTCTCATAGAAAAAAGGTTGAAAGAGCCCATATTTTTTGAGAGGCCGTCTGAGAAGCCTATATATCTCTTTTGTATTGAATTTCATCATATCAAGGTCATTGCAAGTGTAAAGCCCTTGACAAGCTCTGAGATTTTCCTAGAAACTTTCCCCTGTTGATAAATTTAATCAAACTCAAGTTATTTTATGTTGATCTTGAGCAAAATGTGTCTGTTTCATTTTTAAACGTCTGCAAATAGTTTTTCTTGTTCTTGTTGTAATCTCATATCAAAATCCATTTCAATAACATAGGTCTCAATCCTTGTGACAGTTTAGTGGCATCTACAATTTCATTTCTCAGAAGAGATTTCATCTAGGAGAGAAATAAACGATTTAAAATCACTTTTCTTTCATCTGTTGATAGAGATTGTTTGTAAGCCTTTGGGTGTACCTCAGGCATGAATGGGCTTAGATCTTGGTGTTTATTTTTTCTAACTCGAGCCTTCGTGCTAGAATCTCATATATTGTGTGAAAAAGTGCTGACTTGGGCCTCCATTAAAGAACATTTTAGTTGTTCTATTATATTCTGTTGGTTTAGCCTTCTTGTTTGTAGAAGCTCTCAAAGATCTGGCGAGTCAAATCCATCCTACCTCACCTCCCACGAAAAAATTCATTAAAGAAAATCAAATCCTACCCGTACTACCCCTGTTTTCCCTCTGTGTATACAAATGCATAATTTCCATTACCAAAACATGTAGAAACAATCAGGATCCCAAATGTCTTAAGTAGCCTGAAACTTGTTTAGAAAATATCTCCACTATCTAGAGTGATAACTCGTGAGAGTTAGATTTTGTTTCATTGATCACATTTTCTCCAAGGTCTTATTCATAACCTCACAGAGAAGGATATCTCCATCTCCTCCATAAACAATAGGCTATAGAAGGGTCCTCTCACCCTGTTTGAAAGGCACAACCATAAAGTAGTGAGGATAGATCAAATCCTCTTGAGGGTGATATCCATTTCTCCACATCTGAGTGTCAAAAGGATAGTTAGATCCCATCCCCAGCTACAAAATGATCCACCATGATCTATCTGTCTGTGAGCTTCCTATCAACACTTGTGATGCTGCTCAGAATTTGAAGGAGAATCAATTTGGGTACCAATACCTTACTGGCGCAGTTGCTGGGGAAATTGTTATTACAATTCATATTCAGACCCTGGTAAAAAACTTCTTATATGCTCTAAGTGCTAATACATTTTTCAAAATATCATCTTGTGTTCGGGCCTGTAAGAAGTATTCAAAGTTACAAGTGATGTGTGTAATTATTTTAGTTTCCACACCTAGTGCACTAGTTTTCATTGATAAATCTAGGTAAAGAAAGGTGAGATCATCCCATTTCTAGTTTTTAGTATTAACAGATCATATTTTAGTGAATTTTCACAACTAAGGTGGAAATTCTTAGTGGCGACTCCCTGTTGATCTGATTCTTGATGAGTATCAGTGTCTTAACCTCTGTTAAGTGAGATTTGTTACTAATCTTTGCAAATATGGAAGGAAGAAGATCTTTCTTTTCTAGGGATTCTGCTAGGACATTATTTCCAGAGATAGGAAAAACAAAGTCAGAAGAAAGAAAAACATGGAGAGTTTTTGGAGATCACCAGAAAAGAAAAGGGATCTCCATTGAGGAAAGTGATCGGCTTATCATTAAAGACTTTCATTCAAGTTCTTCTAAATCAAATAGCCTCTTTTTGGAATTGAATTCTCCAACTGGAGAAGGGCCTTCATTTGATTTTGAAAAGTTTTCTTCTCATTCTACCCCTGTCTTTTTAGAAGTTGATAGGGATTTCAAAGAAACAAGGCCTTTAGTGGGTATCCATTTTGAAAGCTATACTCCTATGTTTCAAAGACCCCCTGCCCCTTATCAATTTGTTTCTCCTCAAAGATCAACTCCTTGAATCAATATGGCTCATTCCCCACCCATACCTCCATTTGTTGTAAACACCTTTGGACTTATAAATTTTGTGGGAATGGCTGGTTATCCAAATGTAGTACCTCAAGATGTCAGGAACAAACTAACAAAGTTCTAGGCAAATAATGCTAAAATTGGTGATCAACATTTAAATCTTTTTATAAACATAATGGAAGACTTTGAGATTGAGTTTGAAGATGTATACATCAAATTTTTTGTTCACACTTTCGAAGAGGATGCAAGGGACTGGTATAAATCATTTCTAGATAACTATATTGATTCTTGGAGTGAGATGAACAATTCCTTTAGATTACAATATGGTGATAGGACTGACCCTAGGTTTCTTCAATCAGAATTTGAGAATATCAAGAATAATCCTAATGATTCAGTACATGATTTCAACACAAGGTTCAATAATACTTTGAGAAGGTTTCCTGTCAAATTGAGACCATGTGATGAGTCATGTTTGATCAAATATTCATATGCATTTGATAAAAAAAATTCTTACTACTTGAGGGACAAGAACCCTACCAATTTGAGGCAGACATTCACTATGGCTCTACAAATAGAGAACAACATCAAAGTAATTGGAAAGCCTCAAAAAAGGGAGGGTGTAAAACTGATTAACCAGAAAAAGCTTCAAACATGTAAGGATACTGATTTGGAGGAAGTTGTGAAAACTTTGGCAGGGGCTGTCAAAGAAATATCATACAAATTATCCCGAGCAGAAAAAGGAATTGGGTAGAGCTCATAAGGTCAGCACAAGCAACAAGGGCAAGACAGAATTGCAAATCATCACAGAACTAATGACAGAGGCAATGGACCTATTGGATTTGGAAATAGGCAACCCCAAGGAAGGGAAAATAAAATGGAAACTCCTCCAATCATTGAAGAGTTAGAGACACCACCAATGTTGGAGGAACTACGTGAACCACCTGAGGTTTATCTAGGGATATCCTTGGTGGATTCTCAGCTAAATGTGGATCCATTCTTCATCACTTTAATCATTAAGGATAGGCAGCTGCACAACTGTATGTTTGACTCAGGGGCATCATGCAATGTCATGCCTTTGAAATTCATGAATGAGCTAGATATTAAAGTGACAATAGCATATGGGAAATGCACTCCTAAGGACTCTAGATAAGTGCCAGTGTTGGGATGTGTGAAAGGTCTGGTGGTGCAACTTGCAGCCTACCCAGGTAAAAATTTAAAACTTGATGTTGTCATTTTTGACTGCCCAGCTAAGTGGGGTATGTTGTTGTCAAGTAAAATGGGTTGCAAGTGTTTGTGGGAGTGTCCATATGGATATGTCCTATGCTACCATTCTAATCGAGGGCAGCCTTGTCAGGTTGTATGGAGAGACAAAGATGTTACACCTTATTGAGGATCCCAACAATGCATCCTATGAAGTATTATACACCAATGTTGATGCTGATAACTTTGTAGGATTTGCTGATGGAAAGGATCACAAGATTGAAGAATGCAAGTGTCTTGAACAAGAAGGCTCTCCTTGGACTTTATTGTTTGATGGAGCTTGCTCCAAGTTTGGAAATGGTGTTGGTGTTGTTCTTCTTTCTCCAGCCCAAGAAAATTTTGTTTTTTCCTTCAAATTCAACTTTGAGTGCACTAACAACATTACTGAGTATGGGGCACTATTGTTAGGTTTAATAATTTCTTGGAAACATGGTGTAAAGGACATTATTGTCAAAGGGGATTCGGAATTAATGTTAAAAAAAATCAGGAAACTTTAAGCCATAAAGAATCAGTGAATGAAACAATATAAGCATGCAGTTTGGGATCTTATCGAGATGTTTGATTCATTCAACATTGTGCATCATGACAAAAAGTTCAATGATTTTCTAGAAAAGCTTGTAGTTTTGGGATCTTGGTTTGACAATTGTACAATGTCCCCATATTGTGAATATGATGTTGAGGTATTGATAAGACCCTCTATCCGTGACAATATTAAACACTAGTAAGTTTTTGATGATGATGCTCAGGTTAGAAGATTTTTGTATAACAAAGGAGAGTTTGTTGATCAATGCATTGATTGGGAGCCAATGCTGTGTGCAATAGAGGGAAAGGAAACTTTTTATTGGAAGGGTATCATCCAGCTAAAGACTAATACCATTCCTAGAGGGCTGGTTTCTCTTGAATCAAATTTTGAAATTGTTGATTTCATTATTAATAGACATATGGCAGCCTTGAGGGATGTTGAGGAGAATGATCTGGGTACAAAGGAGAAACCAAGGAATTTTTGGTTAGGCAAAAATTAAATCAAGGAAGAGAAGCAGTCCTACATCCAATTGTTAAAAAATACCAAGATTGCATGGCTTGGACCTATTCTAAATTAAAGGCATACAGAGAGGTTGTTTCAACATGATATTCCCTTGGATTCCAATGCAAATCCATTCAGGAAGAAACAAAGGCCAATAAATCCACTCTTATCTCTTAAAATGTAAGAGGAACTGAAGAAGCTAAGAGATGGAGGGATTATTCAGCCCATAAGGTATTCTTCTTGGGTTGCAAATTTAGTACCAGTTAGGAAGGAGAATGGTGATATCAGGTTGTGTGTAGATTTCAGGAATCTAAACAGAGCATCAATGACGGATAATTATCATTTACAAAACATGGAAAACATGCTGCAATTAATGACTAGTTCTGAATTACTCTCCACCTTAGATGGTTTATCTGGTTATAACCAAATTGTGGTGAAGGAATCAGAAAGAATCAAGACAACCTTTACCACTCTGTGGGGCACGTATGAATATGTTAGGATGCCCTTCAGTTCGATGAATAGTGGAGCCACCTTTCAAAGAGAAATGGATGTTGCTTTTTTTGGTTACATCAATGAGTTTATTATTGTTTACTAGGATGGTGTGACTGTATTTGATAGAAAGGGAAGTGACCACTTGTTACACTTGGAGAAGATGCTGATAAGATGTAGATAATATGGAATCTCACTCAATCTAAAGAAATGCCATTTTGGAGTACATTGTCACATTGTGTCGTGAGAAGAGGTAATGATTGATCTAGAAAGAGTAGAGGCCATCAGCAAGGTCCCAATTCCAAGAACCAAGAAAGGAATTCAGTCCTTATTTGGGTAGATAAACTTCATCAGAAGATTCATATCAAACTTTGCTAAGTTGACCATTCGAATCACTTCCATGTTAAAGAAGGACTGGGTCATCAAATGGGAGGAGGATGTCATCAAATATTTCAATGGATGCAAAGAGGCATTAAAGCATGCCCCTATTTTAGCAGCTCCAGATTATAAAAAATCTTTCCAACTATTTTATTTTGCTTCTGAGAACACTATTGCTTCTATCTTGCTGCAGAAGGATGATGAAAGGGTTGAGAGGCCAATTTCCTTTTTTAGTAAGGCATTGCAGGGGGTTGAACTGAGATACACTATTATGGAGAAGAAAGCATTTTCCTTGGTAAAAGCATCAAAGGTTTTTAGGCCTTACATTCTAAGCTCAAGAGTTTTTTCTTATGTTCCCCAGAAAATGGTGAAAGACATCTTATTATAGATAGAGGTCTCAAGCAAAAGATGTAGATGGGTGAACATGTTGCAAGAATATGACATGGATATTCAAACCACAAAGTTGGTGAGAGGTTTGGGCTTGGTTAAGCTTATGGATGAAAGAAACTTGTAAACTATTTAGGTAAATGAGGTAGAAGAAGAAAGGGAAAGTTTTTTTGAAAAATTGATGAGTTCTGAGTGGTACAAATATGTAATTTATTATCTCAAACATCTATACTACCAGGTGAGGATTTGAGTAAGAACCAGAAAAGAGCGCTTAAGTTGGCTTCCCAGAAATATGTCATTACTGATTTTTGGTTAGCTTGGAAGAACCTTGAGGGTGTTCTCTTAAGGTGCATCATTGAAGATGAATCCCCTAAGATAATTGTTGATCTTCATGGAGGAGTTTGTGGGGGGAATTTTACTGGAAAACTTACAGCACACAAGATCCTGAGGGTTGGTTATTGGTGGCCAACTCTCTTCAAGGATACAACCTTATTGGTTAGAATATGTGAGAGTTACCAGCATTTCTCTTGAATAATAAAATCTTTAGGATCCTTGCTTTTGCAGCATGTATCAATTGAGGCCCCGTTCAAGCAATGTGGAATGGATTTCATTGGTGAGATTTCATACCCTTCAAGTGCAGTCCACAAGTGGATTCTTGTAGGAACTGATTACTTTACTAAATGGGTGGAGGCAATCCCCACCAAGAATGAAACACACCAAATTGTCATGGATTTTGTGTTGAACCACATCATTTGTAGGTTTAGAGTGCTAGTAAAAATTGTAGCTGACAATGCCATGAGTTTCAGAGATAAACATCTAGTGGAAATGTGCAAGGAGTATGGGATCAACTTGAAATATGCCTCTAATTACAATCCCAAAGGAAATGGACAAGATGAGTCCAGTAATAAAAATTTGTTGAAGATTATCAAAAGAACCTTGGAGCTGAATAAGAGAAAATGGGGTGAACAGTTGAAGTTTGTTGTTTGGGTTGATAGAATCACTGTCAAGAGTGTTACTGGAAGGAGTCCATTTGAGTTAGTGTATGGAACTCAAGCCCTATTGCCCCTACATATGTATTTGTCCTCATATCATTTCATTCAATAGCTATAAGATCAATAGGTTAGTCCATATGATGCTTGTATTAATTAGATTGTTGAACTTGATGAAGAAAGGAGGGCATCCCACCAGAGGCATGTAAAGTTAAGAGAAAAGATGAAGAAGTTATTTGACAAGAAGGTCACTCTCAGAGCTTTCAATGTTGGAGATCTTGTGTTGTTACGGGATAACAAACATGAAAATAAGGGAAAGGATGGAAAATTTGACTCATTGTGGATGGGACCTTACTCCATTGATATTAGAATTGGTGAACACGCCTTTTTCTTGAAGGATTTGGATGGAGAACTACTCAAGTTGCCTATTAATGGCAGGCATTTGAATCATTTCTTGGATTGATTCCCTAGAATCAGGGTAAACATCTTTTGAACAATGTATAGCTTGTTGTTTATCTCCTGTCTTTTGTGTTTTTTCTCATTCTGGTCCTTGGTGACCTAGTTTTGCTAGTTTTTCTATTCATTTTTGGGAGATGGCTCTGTTTCTCTTCTCTGTAAGCTAACTTCGTTTCCCAATGGATATCTTTTAGCACTTGGTCTACCTTTGTTCTTATGGCACTCGCAAGGAGTACCCATCCCCAAGTCGGAGTCGATGTTGGTGCTCAACATAGTCTCGCCCCAGTTTACCCTTGAAAATCTATTGATTTACGGCCTCTCACATTTTATTTCCCCGTGTTGTGGCTAAAAATTCTCTACCTTCCTTTTGTTTCCATAATTAATCTCTCCTTGGGTTGATGATCATGTATGGGTCTATATTTGTCTCTTCGTTTCTCTATTCCTTAGAAGGGGTCTGTAATTTGGGTCTCCCATTCTGTGTTCATCTAAAAATTCAGGCTCTCCCATTCTTTCCATCTTTCACAGTTGGGATTTGTTGTCCTTTTCATTTTTGAACTAAATACTTGAAGAAAAATGAATGGATGTAGCTCGGAGTAATGCATTTGAGCCTTGTAACATTTCTAAATCCTCTGTCCTTGGAGAAAATTTCATCTTCAAGCTCAAATGGTCATTTTTCTGCATTTTACAGTTTGACGGGAATTTCTCCCAGTCAAATTTATATACTTGCATCAATAGGAAACATGGCTTCTTTTGGTTGGACGTGGCTCGGAAGGGTAATTCAAAAATTTTATGAATTGCCTCAACTTAAAAATTTGTCCACGTGGAGGAACGATGCTCATTTGAAGATTTACTTTTGTGTTTGGCCTTAGAGTAGCGTCAGGAGGACACGTGGAGATTTCCGCTGGTTCGTCTTGACTTAGAAATTTTTTATGCTGCTGGATACATTTTGGCGAGATAGGGACGTGTGGCGATCCTGCACTCATTCAAGGTCTCAAACTTGGACACCATTTTGAAATTGTGCCATGGAGACATGTGGAGACTTCCGCCGGGTCTTCCCATACTTAGTATTTTTTTTAAATATTTTGGGAGGTCTGGGACAAGTGGAGGAACCGCGCATGTTTGGGGACTAGCCCTTGAGTTTCATTTTAAAGAAGCACCAGGAGGACACTTGGAGGCCTTCAATCACTTTATATTTTTCTTGGAATTTTCAACGGCCAAAGAATATTGCCTCAGACCCTGACACATGGCACCTTCCGTTGAGGTTCAAGCCTTCAAACAAATTTTTTTGGGCCAGGACACGTGGTGAGCCCGTGTTCATTCAAGGTCTCAAATTTTCAGGACCATCTCAAGATGCGTCATTATGACGCGTGGCAATTTTTCAAAGGGTGGGGAGGAAAACCAACGGGGGCAACTTGGAATGTTTTCCTTTTGCCACCAAAAGGGTTAAAATATCAAAATGGCCCACAAGCCTAATAAAGGATTAGTCAAATATTGTTTCGAAGTCAATGGTGGAGGTGCGGACTCTCGAGGAAAATTTGAAAAAATTTCCTTTTAGGAGAAAGGAGTTAAAAGTGTAAAAATAAGTGGGGTTCCGCTGGGACCCACATTGGAAACTAGAAGCAAAAGGGTGGAGCTACGGGGAAAACTTGGAAAAATATCCCTTTTTTAAAAAAGAGATGAAATAGCATAATTTAGCCACGGTTCGTTAGGGACCCACATTGGGACCTGTGTCTCGCCCATTTTTTGAAGGCAGAGGGGCGGAGAAAAATGTGAATTTTTTTCATTTTTTCAAAAAGGTTGTAAAAGGAAAAAGGGAACCCCCGGGCCTATTTTAGAAATTAGATCTTCCATGTGGACGGACAAAATTCAAAATAGAGATCAACGACAATTGTGTGTCTAAATCTGAGTTTACCCTCATTTTTGCTAAAAAATCTCCTGGAAGTGCGAGTCTTCATGATTTCCTTGTATTTCCTACATGCCAAACAGATAGGAGAGTTAATCTTGATATCTAAGTTTTGTGGGAAAGATCTGGAGATGTCTTTCACCATTAAAATGATATGACTATTGGGCTCAATCTAATTTTCCATTTTTCTTCTCCCGAGCATGCAAAGAACCAGATTTGATAGATTAGGGGTGGAAGTGGCTGGAGAATAGAAGGAAGAGTGATCTACCAGAAGAAGGATTTGAATGCGGGAGATATTCGAAGAGATCTGACCCTTGACAACTTTTTTCATATCTGATTCTGGGAATCGCGATCGAGTTCATGGCGAACACTAGTGCACTCCATGTCTATATTTTTTGGGGGAAAAATATGTTGTAAAATGTTATAAATGGAAAAAATTTATCGTGCAAATGGTTGGAGTGTTAGAGGTCAGTATTGATTTTCTAATAGAAAAAAGCTTGATAGAGCCCATCTTTTTTGAGAGGTCATCTGAGAAGCGTATATATCTCTTTTGTATTGAATTTCATTGTTTCAAGGTGGTTGTGAGTGTACAACCATTGACAAGCTCCGAGATTGTTCTATAAACTTTACCCTGCTAATAAATTTAATCAAAATCGAGTTATTTGTGTTGATCTTGAGAAAAATGTGTCTGTTTCATTTTATGAATGTCTGTAAATAGTTTTTCTTGTTCTTGTTACAATATTGTATCAAAATTTGTTTCAATCACATAGGTCTCAATCCTTGTGATAGTTTAGTGGCATATGTAATTTCATTTCTTAGAAGAGATTTCATATGGGAGTGAAAAAAACAATTTAAAATCACTTTTCTTTCATCTATTGACAGAGATTGTCTGTAAGCCTTTGGGTGTACGTCAGACATGATTGGGATTAGATCTTGGTGCTTTGTTAGGTTTTCTAACTCGAGCCTTCATGCTAGAATCTCATATATTATGTGAAAAAGTGTTGATCTGGGCCTCCATTGAAGTACATATTCTAGTTAAAGAAACATTTTAGCTATTCTATGCAATTATGTTGGTTTAACCTTCCATTTTGTAGAAGTTCTCAAAGATCTGGTGAGTCAAATCCATCCTGCCTCACCTCCCACCAAAAAATTCATTAAAGAACATCAAATCCTACCCACACTACCCTTGTTTTCCCTCTGTGTATAAAAATACATAATTTCCATTACCAAAACATGCAGAAACAATCAGGATCCCAAATGTCTTTAGTAGCCTAAACCTTGTCTAGAAAATATCTCCATTATCTAGAGTGACAACTCATGAGAGTTATATTTTGGTACATTGATTATATTTTCTCCAAGGTCTTATTCATAACCTCACAGAGAAGGATATCTCCATCTCCTCCATAAACAATTGGCTACAGAAGGGTCCTCTCACCTTGGTTGAAAGGCACAATCATAAAGTAGTGAGGATAGATCAAATCCTCTTGAGGGTGTTATCCATTTCTCCACATCTGAGTCACAAAAGGCAAGTTATATCCCATCCTCGGCTACAAAATAACCCACCATGATCTATTTGTCCCTGAGCTTCCTATCAACACTTGTAATGCTGCTCAGAATTTGAAGGAGAATCAATTTGGGTACCAACATGGATCATCAGAGACATTTTATATTGATATTGATATGTTGTGGACATGACTTTATATATTTTTCTGACATGTGATATCTTTCGTCACACTGCGTAGGCCTTGATAATTGTACTAATGTTGTGATCTTTTTGACATTGATGAAATGTAGAATAGATATGAATGTTAGAAATTTTAGATGATGATTTGTTTCATATATAGATGATTGTAGATTTAAATTTCATATTTATTTTGGATGTTTTTATACAGCCGCGAGGCCAAAGGAGGTATTTTGTATTTTACAGGTATATATATTCACAACAAATATCGGGGAAATTGGAGACCAACCACATTGAAATTATAGATGAATTTAACAAGGGTCACCATGGCAACATGTAATTTTGTGTGTGTTAGAATTATTGGTTAGGGGGAATTTGTGACCAAGGGGTCATGTGTTGCCTTTTATTTTTAGTTCCCTTTATTAATGTTAGTATGTGTTTCTTTTAGTGATGTATTTAGTTGTTTTTAATTATTTAGAATTTAATGTTTTCTTTTCCCTTTTGTCTTAATGGGTCTAACTGTCTCTATTAGAGTTAAATTAATCTTTGTGTTAAGCTAAGTAGAGATGTGACCAAAAGAAATTCATTTATTAGAATAGATTTGCCCTTAGATTTTTTGTTGTGTGTTGAATGCTTGAGATCTTGACTGTTGTAAACTCTACCCTTCATGGGAAAGTCTAATTTGGCCTTAAGGGCCAATTTTGAAGGCTTGTGGGACAAGTTAAACTTATCGCACACCTCTTAAATTGGTATACCAACCCTATCTATGGGTTGGGGGGTCAAAATTAGACCACATTAGGTGTTTTGGGAAGATAAAAAGGTGAAATATTTATTACACTATCTTTCAAGTAATTAATTTTGTCCTTAGAGGGATGTGGGCTTAGATTGTATGTGTTAGTAACTTGTAATTCCTCTCACCAACAAATTTATGGTGCATTGGGTTGAGGTTTGACTTGTGAGGTGGAGTTAAGGATGAGTGATGTGGCATCCTACATGGAGCCACCTCATCCTCCTCCATCCCTTTTGTATTTAATGAAGTTATTTTGTTTGTTTAGGGGTTACTTCATTATTTTGTTCTCTTACATTTTTGAAATTTAGAGGATTTTTGGGATTGCTTGTGGATGCTAGTTTTGTTTTGAGGAGCTTGGAGATTCACTCTTAGAACAAGCTCTACTATGGAAAGGTAGGAGATTTGCCTTTGCTTATGTTATAATTGTATTTTGTGTTTATATGCTTGTGTTGAGTGTTTGTTTTCTTTGGAATGCTTATTGGGTGTGGGTAGATTGCCTAAGTTTGGAGTAGGAGGAGACAATGGGGAGATTTCATGTAGGGAGGCATAAGAGTTTACTTTCTTGTTGGAGGGACTTTGTTCTGGGTACCCCACCTTGGATAAGGAATGCTTGCATTTCTTACTTGTTTCTTGTTATGAGGGAGGAATAAGACATTGAGGGAGGCATAAGAGTATGTGCGAGGTATAAGGGGTACTTGAGGGAGGCATAAGAGTATGTAGGGGATTTGAGATATGCATTTGAGGCTTTAAGGAGGGCACCCATTCCCATTGGGAGGCATAAGTGGCATCCCCATAGGTCTTGCTCTTTTTGTCTTTCATTTTAAGCATTGTTTACTTGTTGTTTAGTTTATCATTCTTGTATTGTAGATAATTTGAATGTGGTTGGAATGGTTGTGAAAAAATTGTTTTTTTTGTGGAAGCTTATTGTTTCCATGTGTTGGAATCATCTCCCATTGTGATGTGGTTGGGACTCGGGTGCCAATGAAGAGGATGTATTCTCCTCTTCATTGCATATCTTAGTTGAGTGAAGAGCATTACCTCTCCCCCCATTTCGTTGTGAATCAAATAAATCATGATGGAGTCTACTTATTGATGTGAGGAGCTTGGAAATTTATTGGAGTCCTTGAAGAAATCCCTTCTTGAGAGAATTTTTTTGTTTCCCACTCAAAGTGGAAGATTGTACATATTTGTTTATGTTTAAAGAAATTGTTGAAATACAAGTTGTATTACATTGAATATGTTAATTGTAGAATTGTAAAAAAAATCCTCCTCATTAGAATGTAATAGAGAGAGAGAGAGAGAGAGAGAGAGAGAAAGAATGAAAATGGATAGATTGTGTAAAAGTTTAGTTGGAAGTTGCATTGTGAAAAAGAAAGTTCCTTTCATTGTGAAGTTGTAATGTTGTATATGAGAAAGAAGTAATATATAAGTTGTAGATGTTTAAAATGCATACATAGTAAATTGGAATGGAAAATAAAATTGTTATAGTTGTTTTGAATATATATGTGTTATAGTGAAAATGGGAACAAGAGAGTAAATTTGAAGTATGTTGTTATTTGGAAATGTTGATTTTGTAGTAAGAAAATAAAAATGTAAAGCAATATATTTGGATCCCTTTTTGCTCATGAAATGGAAAGAAAACTAGTTAAATATAATGGAATGACTTTGTAAAGTAGATGTGTTTTTTATTGGACTAGATAATACTCCAAAATGAGTAGATTTAACTAAGAAAAGAACAATAGGAATGAAATCCCAAAACTGGAAACTCTAGATGTACAAAATTAGGATTAGAATGTATTTTATCACACCTTAGTAACTTTTAGATTTTGAGAAACCTCGGATTATAGGTTCTATTTTTCAGAAAAGGACTGCCACCCTGTTCAGAGGGCCAGTCCCATAACCCCCGCTCAGGATAAGGTGATGGTCTCAAAACCGCCACCCAATAGAGTGGTAGTACATGGTTTGTCACCTAGGAAGGGCGGTGGTCCCAAGATCTCCGGTCTGCTTTGGGCGGCGGTCCTATCACTTACGATAGAACTTCTCGGATCTGCACTTGTGTGAAAATTTTAACTGGTTTATACTAATTTTTAAGTTGTAAAAATTAACTAGTGTCTACCAGCAAGCATACACTGGGTAAATCCCATGGATTTGAGAAATAAAACTGACAAATGGTGAATTAAAAAAACTCTTTCCATTTATAACAATGGGGGTAGGGTTTGCCTAAAATTTGAAAACCCAAATACAAATAATTTGGAATAAACCCTGATTGGTGAAGGAAATCCCTCCCAATCCTTGAATGAAAATGATAACAATAAACCTAAAATATTAACCATCTAAGCTTGATCTCCTTGTATAGATTTCCATGGTTTTCCCTCTCTTTCTCCCATGGCTTCTCCTCTCCAACCTACATTTTTCACAAAAGGAAATAGACCAAATGAGGAGAATAGAATAAAGGAGGAGTTTTAATAAGAATTCATATGGAATTTTAGGGCTTATTTGTAACCCTAGGATCTTGTGGTTGAGATTGATTTGATCTAAGGGTGGAGGATTAACCCTACTTTTTTGGGTGAGAATTATTTTTATTAATGTTGTTTAAATGAATTATAATAGTATGTGTATATGGGGAATGGGGCCATTTTATTGCTTTAGAGTGATAAACCTTTGTTAGCTCTTAACAAGCTTAGGTAGTAATAGAAAAGACTCTAAGTTAATAAGATAATGATTTTATATTAATTAAGCAAGAGGTTAACCATATTAGGATTTAACAATTAATTAAGGATAAGAAAACATTTAATTAAGTAAATTAATTTTTATGGCACCTTCCGAGTTAAAATTTTATTAATGGACCCAAGAGTGAATTAGAAAATATGTTAACCTTCTAACTAGACTTGGTCTTAAATCATAAATTTGAGTTTAGTGGTGTAGGTTAAATGGATGTTTCGTAGGGGATCTTACCCATGTAAACTCTTTTATCCTTTTACCCTTACCTTTATCTTGTATCAAAAAAAAATTGTCATGATTTTCAGGGTAAGTATTAGGTGTTAGCGTGTTCCTAGAATGTCATTTTTGTGGGCGTTACATTTGGTATCAGAGCCATGGGTTCAAAGTTTGGACCCTTGGGCACACTAGAAAACACGAGAAATGAACTTTTAACCTAGTGTAATTTTTTTCTTTTAAAACCAAGAAAACCACACTAGCTGATATTTTTATAAATTTAGAAAAACTTAGAAAACTAAAACAAAACCGAAATGATGAACTAACTCTCGCCTTGGTCTGTGTAGGAGGCGCGGATAAGACAAGGGGTGTTTTCACATAGACCTAGGTATACCTTTGCCATATCAGGCTGTAGTGAACATTCTTCCATAGATTTTACAGACGCTTCAGGAAATAAATGACACTATACGCGGAGGGTCCCTAGGAGGATGACCTTCTAGACAGAATATGGAGCCATAAGTTGAGGCTAGGGCTTCTGCTCGATATAGCGAGGAGCATGGGAAGAGAAATTTTACGTGGAGTTGACTAGGGAAGAGTCGCTATAGAGAGGACATGGAGAAAAGATTTCAGGAAATAGGGGCAGATATCGGAGCCCTAAACAGAGGGAGGAGCATGTGGAGAGACCTAGGGCTCATCGGTCATCTACTGCAAACTAGATTAGGGAGATCTTGAAGCTACGACCATCACACTATTCGGGTGATATAAGAGGTTTTTAGGTAGATGCCTGGTTAGTGAGGTTGAGCAGATGCTTCAAGCTCTGCCCTTGTAATAGCAACAAAAAATCTCATGTTTTGATCCATCTTCTTAGGGATGGAGCAGGAGTTTGGTGGAGGACCGAGGAGCAGAATTTCCATGTTGACTCGAAGACATTTACCTAGGAGCTATTTGAGGAGAATTGCAGGAGTAGGTATTTTCCCAGGAGGTTTATTCAATAGCGGATAGACAAGTTTCACGACCTCTGCCAGGCACCTATGACCATAGCCGAGTAAGAGAGTCAATTTATGGACCTAGTCCAGTATGTGGTATATATGCAGGATGAGAAGGTACAAATTCATAGGTTCATCTTGGGTCTAAATTTGGACTTGGGTGGTACGGTGCGCATTCACTGCCCACAGATATTAGCAAAGGTCATGGAGAAGGCCTATATTGCAAAGGAGACATAGGGGAAGACATAAC
The DNA here is from genome assembly GCA_019776745.2 of Taxus chinensis. Classification (NCBI taxonomy): domain Eukaryota; kingdom Viridiplantae; phylum Streptophyta; class Pinopsida; order Cupressales; family Taxaceae; genus Taxus; species Taxus chinensis. The sequence goes on along the minus strand of CM034153.1, from coordinate 119,194,108 downwards.
ATAATAGAGACAGAGTTTGGGGTTGCATCTAGTAGATGCAGGATAGCAGATCGAGGGGATCAGTTCCTCGTCCTCGTGGTAGAAAAAGTATGGGAGAATCTTCCTTCATGCCACCTCAGCATCCACCTAAGCAACAATAGCAATAGCAAACCCGCCCACCTTAGAGATCTGCTCGAAGATTTGATGCATAGAGGGGGTGCAGTACGGGGCCTCCTCCTATGGGTCCCATCAAGACACAACATGTACAGAGAGCTCTGTTAGTAGGAGCTCGTCAGCAGCAACCTCAACAGTCCATAGCCGGATCATAAGGATCCACAAGACAGACATATAGAGTACCAGTTGGAGCTGTATCCCATTGAAGAGGACTAGCCAGTTGTTATGGTTACATAGTTACTGGACATCATTGGAGAGAGTGCCTACAGAACCCTAGTAATAAGGGTAAGACACAGGTTTCAGAGCCTACTGTTGGAGATATGGGACGGAGCCATTGGATATATATTACGGTCAAGAACCATCAGACTGAGCACCAGAGTACCATGATAGAGATGACAGTTAGTATTGGTGGTGTTTCCTCCTCTATATTGTTTGATTCTAGCTCTTGTGATTATTTTATTACACTGTCCTTAGTAGAGTGTTGTAGGCTGGTGGCAGTTAGATAGGGTCATAGTTGGTACGTTGAGATGGCTTCTGGAGAAAAAATTTCTATAGGCTCCTTAGTTAAGGAGCGTGTAGTGGATTTTTGACCCTTCACCACTACCTCAGATCTTCGAATCCTTCCATTGGGTTCATATGGAGTCATCTTGGGCATGGACTGGTTGTCTACACATAGAGCTAGAGTGGACTATTACCATAAGACTATTGCTTGTACAGATGATCTAGGAGTGGATTCAGTGATAGCAGTGGTTAGGAGGCCCATTTCTATTCGCACCATCTATGTTATACAACTTAAGTGGTGTGTGTGACGAGGTTTTCAAATGTATGTTGTTATAATTAGTTACATATTTGAGGATGAGTCTAGTGGACCATCCCATCTTGAGAGAGTTTTCCAATGTCTTTCTGGGGGAGCTACCAAGGTTACCTCCCCCACATGAGATAGATTTTCATATACATCTAGTTCCAGGCACAGAGCCTATTTCACGAGAACCTTATTGGATGACTACCCCTGAGATCTGTGAGCTCAAGTTATAGGTTGAGGTCCTTCTGTAGAAAGGCCTTATCCATCCTAGTGTATCCCCTTGGGGCGCACCGGTGATTTTTGTGAAGAAGAAGGACAGATATCTACGATTGTGTATTGATTACCGGTAGCTAAACAAAGTAATGATCAAGAATCATTATCCCCTTCCATGCATTGTTGATTTATTTGATCAAATGAAGGGGGCCATAGTTTTCTCCAAGATAAATCTTAAGTCAAGGTATCATTAACTAAGGATTACAGAGGAAGATATTCATATGACCACCTTCCGTATGAGATATGAAAACTACGAGTTCATTGTGGTACATTTTGGTGTGACAAATGCCCCTGTAATGTTCATGACCTTGATTAATTGGGTATTTAGGAATTTCCTAGATCACTTCATACTCATCTTCCTTGACAAAATTCTAATTTACTCAAGTACATGTGAGGAGCACGAGGAGCACATTCATCAGGTTCTTCAGTGTCTTCGTGAGCAACATCTTTACAGGAACCTAGAGAAGTGTGTAATCTTTCAGACAGAGGTGTAGTATTTGGGCCACATCATTTCTGGGGAAGGCATCGCAGTCAATCATTCCAAGATTTTATCTATCGTGGATTGGCCAACACCCACCAGTGTGAGCAAGGTGCGTAACTTCATGGGTTTGGCGGGCTATTACAAGATATTTTCTTAAGACATTTCTCGGATTGCATACCCCATCACTTCCCTTTAGCGGAAAGGGAAGAAGTTTTTTTGGTCAGATAGATGTGAGGAGGCCTTCAGGATACTTAAGGAGTTTCTTACGACAACATCTATTCTAGAAGTGCTAGATCCTCAGGGCGAGTTCTACGTTTGTACTTATGCTTCTTTGCCAAGAATTGTGGGTGTGTTGATTTAGGAAGGAAGAGTAGTTGCTTTTGAGTCTCACAAAATCAAAGATTATGAGCTCAATTATCCAACTCATGATCTTGAGCTTGCAGCAGTTATGCATGCCTTAGTGTGGTGGAGACATTTCTTTCTTGTCCAGATATTTACACTCAGGACCGATCACTTGAGTCTTCCCCACCTCTTCACGTAGCCCAATCTCAACGCTCATTAGTGGTGTTGGATGGAGTTGTTATGTGAGTATGATATGGAAATAGATCATGTGAAGGGAAATGAGAATATCATTGCAGACAACTTGATTAGATAGAGACATGTGGCTATGGCTACTTAATTGGGTACATATTTTTGGAGCAAGATTTTGTAGTAGTTTCCTTGTGACATTTTCTACCTTGTAGCCAGAGCAGAGATTGATTCTCAGAGACTCCTTAAGGGGAGATTTTATGGATTTTCATTAGAGGTAGATGGTATTCTTAGACACAGAGGTCAGATATATGTTCCTAGTGATGGAGGCTTGAGACATGACATTTTGATAGAGGCTCACCATGCACCTTATTCATCCCATCCCGAGGTAAAAAAGATGCACACCACTTTGAGATAGTTGAACCATTGGAGAGATCTTTGGAGAGACATGGATCATTTTGTGTCACATTATTTAGAGTGTCATAGGTTAAAGTCTGAGCATCAGCATTCAGTTGGCATTCTCTTTCCTCATGTTATACTGGAGTTGAAATGGGTCACCATTTCCATGGACTTTATTGTTGGGTTACCGACGTCGAGATACCACCATGACGCCATCATGGTAATGGTGGATAAATTGAAAAAAGTGACTCATTTTTCTTTGGTGAAAACCACCTACACAACTAGTGCACTAGCATGGGTATATCTAGTTGAGATTTTCAGATTGCATAGGATACCGCAGAAGATCATTTGTGACCACGATCCTGTATACACTTCCCATTTCTTGACCACCATGCAACATGCTCTCGAGACGAGGATCAATTTCAGCATAAAATATCACCTGGAGAAATATGGACAAACTGAGTGGGTGAATCAGATCCTAGAGGACATTCTTAGGATGTACGTTATGGATCACTGGTCGAGATGGGAGGAGTATTTGTATTTGGTGGAGTTTTCCTATAATAATAGTTTCCAGAGTTTGATAGGCATGGCTCCTTTTCAGGCATTATATGGCAGAGAGTGTAGGATACCTCTTAGTTGGGATAGATTAGAGGACATGGTTTCTCTTGGGCCATCCTTATTTTAGGACATGGAGCAACAATTTTTTTTATCAGACAAAGATTATAGGAGGTGCAGGACAGGCATAAGAAGTATGCAGATCAGCATAGGACATATGATAGTTATGAGGTGGGCATGAAGGTGTTTCTTCGTGTCAGACCACATAAGAGCCCTATCCATTATGGAAAAGGTTCTAATCTTTCTCCTAGGTTTGTGGGTCCCTTTGATATCTTAGAGTGCATTGGTCCCTTGGTCTATTATCTAGCATTTCCACCTATCTTGTCTCACATCCATGATGTGTTTCATGTTTATGTTCTTAGGAGATATATTTTTGATCCTTCTCATGTATTAGATTAGACTGAATTGTAGGTGTAGGATTAGGGGAAGGGGATGGTGGAGATCGTTTATATTATAAAGCATAGGATCATGGGCCTTTGAAGCAGAGAGATTGACGAGGTTTGGGTCCAGTGGGACAGGTATGACGAGACTTCCGCTACATGGGAGGATGATACTTTACTATGAGTTTAGTTTCCACACCTATTCCAGTGACTTCCAGGAGGAAGTCAAGTCTAAGGGGAGGGGGATGTAGTGCCCACTTCCCTTCGAAATTTTTTTGTTATTGATTATGATACTGTCGACTATACTTATGGATATTATTGTCACTTTTGATTTGGCATGATGTTAGATGTTCAATATCATGGATTGTTGTTATTTTAATTCATATATGCTACTTTTGGATCATCAAAGACATTTTATATTGATGTTGATATGTTGTGGACATGAATTTAAATATATTTCTGACATGCAATATCTTTCGTCACACTGCGTAGGCCTTGATAATTGAACTAATGTTGCGATCTTTTGACATTGATCAAATGTAGAATAGAGATGAATGTTAGAAATTTTAGATAATGATTTATTTCATATATAGATGATTGTAGATTTGAATTTCATATTTATTTTGGATGTTTTGATATGGCCGCAAGGTTGAAGGAGTTATTTTGTGTTTTTCAGGTATATATATATATATATATATATATATATATATATATATATATATATTCACAACAAATACCGGGGGGATTTAAGACCAACCACATTGGAATTCTAGATGAATTCAACAAAGGTCACCATGGCAACATGTAATTTTTTTTGTGTTAGAGTTATTGGTTAGGGGGAATCTGTGACCAAGGGGTCATGTGTTTCCTTTTATTTTTAGTTCCCTTTATTAATTTTAGTATGTGTTTCTTTTAGTGATGTATTTACTTGTTTTTAATTATTTAAAATTTAATGTTTACTTTTCCCTTATGTCTTAATGGGTCTAAGTGTCTCTATTAGAGTTAAATTAATATTTTTCCTAAGCTAAGTAGAGATGTGACAAAAAGAAATTCATTTATTAGACTAGATTTTCCCTTGGATTTTGTGTTATGTGTTGAATGCTTGAGATCTTGAGTGTTGTACCTCTACCCTTCATGGGAAACTCTAATTGGCCTTAAGGGCCAATTTTGAAGAATTGTGGGACAAGTTAAATCGCTATACCAACCCTACCTATGGGTTGGGGGGTCAAAATTAGAACCCATTAGGTTTTTTGGGAAGATAAAAAGGTGAAATGTTTATTGTACTTTCGTTCTAGTAATTAATTTTGTCCTTAGGGGGGTGTGTGCTTAGATTATGTGTGTAAGTAACTTGTCATTCCTCTCACCCACCAATTTATGGTGCATTGGGGTTGAGGTTCAACTTATGAGGTGGAATTGAGCATGAGTGATGTGGCAGCGTAGATGGAGCCACCTCATCCTCCTCCCTCCCTTTTCTATTTAATGAAGTTATTTTTCTTGTTTGGGGGGTTACTTCATTATTTTGTACTCTTGCATTTTGGAGAGTTAGAGGATTTTTGGGATTGCTTGTGGATTGTTGGAGCTTGTGGATGCTTGCTTGGTTTTGAGGAGCTTAGAGATTCACTCTTTGAACAAGCTCTACTATGGAAAGGTAAGAGCTTTACCTTGTCTTATGTTATAATTTTATTTTGTGTTTATATGCTTGTGTTGACTGTTTGTTTTCTTTAGAATGCTTGTTGGTTGTGGGTAGATTTCCTAAGTTTGGAGTAGGAAGAGACTATGGGGATATTTCATGTAGGGAGGCATAAGAGTTTAATTTCTTGTTAGGAAGAACATTGGGTTGGGTGCCACCTTGGATAAGGAATGCTTCCATTTCTTACTTATTTCTTGTTATGAGGGAGGCATAAGAAATTGAGGGAGGCATAAGAGTATGTGGGAGGTATAAGGGGCAATTGAAGGAGGCATCAGAGTTTTTAGGGGATTTGAGATACACATTGGAGGATTTAAGGTGGGAACCCATTCCCATTGGGAGGTATAAGTGGCCTCTCCATAGATCATTCTCTTTTTGGCTTTCATTTTAAGCCTTGTTTACTCGTTGTTTAGTTGTTTCTCATTCTTGTGTTGTAGATAATTTGAAAGTGGTTGGAATTGTTGTGAAAAAATTGTTTTTGTTGTGGAAGCTTGTCATTTCCATGTGTTGGAATCATCTCCCATTTTGATGTGGTTGGGGCTCGGGGGCCAATGAAGAGGATGGCTTCTCCTTGTCATTGGATATCTTGGTTGGGTGGAGAGTGTTTCCTCTCCCTCGATTTTGTTGTGAATCAGATAAATCATGATGGAGTCTTCATGTTGATGTGAGGAGCTTGGAAATTTAGTGGAGTCCTTGAAGAAATTCCATATTGAGAGAAGCCTTTTGTTTCCCACTCAAAGTGGAAGATTGTAAATTTGTTTATGTTTAAAAGAAATGTTGAAATACAAGTTGTATTATATTTAAGAAGTTCATTGTAGAATTGTAAAAAAATTTATTCTCATTAGAATGTAATAGAGAGAGAGAAAGAATGAAAATGGATAGATTGTTTAAAAGTTTAGTTGGAAGTTGCACTGTGAAAAAGATAGTTCCTTTCATTGTGAAGTTGTAATGTTGTATATGAGAAAGAATGAATATAGAAGTTGTAGATGTTGAAAATGCATGCATAGTAAATTGGAATGGAAAATAAAGTTTTTATAGTTGTTTTGAATATTTATGTGCTATAGTAAAAATGGGAACAAGAGAACAAATTTGAAGTATGTTGTTATTTGGAAATGTTGATTTTGTAGTAAGAATTTAAAAATGTAAAGCAATAGATTTGGATCCCTTTTTGCTCATGAAATGAAAATAAAACTAGTTGAACATAATGGAATGACTTTGTAAAGTAGATGTGTTTTTATTGGATTAGATAATACTCCAAAATGAGTAGATTTAACTATGAAAAGAACAATAGGAATGGAATCCCAAAATTGGAAACTCTAGATGTACAAAATTAGGTGAGAATGCATTTTAGCATAGTTTAGTAGCTTTTAATTTTTGAGAAAACCTCGAATTATAGGTTCTATTTTTCAGAAATAGGATCACTTCTCTGTGCAGAGTGGTGGTCCTGTAACCATCACTCAGGCTAGGGTGGCGGTCTCAAAACTGCCGGTCAATAGGGCTGCGGTCCATGGTTTTTCACCTAGACAGGGAAGTGGTCTTAGGACTGCTAGTTTGTTCTGGGCGGCGGTCCTGTCACTTATGATAGAATTTCCTAGATCTATGCCTATGTGAAAATTTTAACTGGTTTATACTAATTTTTAAGTTGTAAATATTTACTAGTATCTACCAACAAGCATAAAATGGGTAAATCCCATGGATTTGAGTAATAAAACCTACAAATGGTGAATTAAAAACACTCTTTCCATAAGTATCACGAAGTAGCCTCGAGGAGTACTTGTAGATTTGAGAAAAATAGATATATATGAGGGAATCATATTGAGATATGATAAGGGGGAGCTTTAGTCCCTCATAAAACCTTGAATGAAAACTGATGACAACAATAAACCTTTCAAGAAGGGAGAACCATACTAAGGTTGATATCCTTGTGGCATGCTAGTTACACTAAAAAAGTGTGCTAGGGTTCCCTCTCTTGGGCACCAAGCCTCTGTCAACTCCATCTTGCATATGGTCAGGTGATAAAATAGACCATATGAGGATGAATAGAAGGAAATTGAGAATTTTTTATAAGAATGCTTATAAAAATATCCTTAGGGCTTGTTTGAAACCCTAGGATTTTATGGTTGAGATCAATTTGATCTAATAGTGGAAGTGATTAACCCTGAATTTTGTAATAGGTCAGAGTGACCTTTTCTTAATGTTGTTTAGATGATCTAGAATAGAAAACATTTATCATGGTGTTTGTGAAAAATTCATTGCCCTTATGAGTGCTAATAAATAAATAGAACACTTAACAAGCTTAGGTAGTAATAGAATAAGACTCTATGTTAATAAGATAATTATTGTGTCATTACTTAGGCAACAGGGTAGGAGCTATATATAGAAAAGTAAGAGTTAATTAAGGAGTATTTATTTAGGGTTTAATATAACCCTAGGCACTTTAGGTGTTTTTTGGCACCTACCTATTTGATCAATCCTTGATGTATTAAACCTTAGAGTGCACACTTTATGCACCTTATGTTTTCCTTTTCAAACTGGACTTTTTCTTAAACCTAAAAACATTGAGGTATGCTTTCCTTTCCCCCTACCATGGATGTTCCCTATGAGAAATTACTCATGTAAACTACTTTATCCTTTGCCCTTACAATATTGATTCCATGTATCAAACCTTAATCTCTTCATATGTCTGGTGTAAGTCATGAGGTGTGTATGTTTTTTCCTCAAATAGTCCGTTATATTCAAGATATTAACACACACAAGGGTCATGTTTTATTATATATACATCTTCCTAGTTATCATATCTATGTGTAGTATTGGCTTCATATAACCTCTTGGCTCAAGATCCATGTTATTACCTGCATTTTATTTGTTGTGCAATCACCATGCAAATCTGTGGTGTGTACTTTTCCCTTGCTATTCGACTTGGAACCCTGATCAGTGCCTGTAGGTTCTTCAACGATAGTCAGGTCCCTTATGACACCTAATTTGATTTTACTTCCCTTACGAAACTTCCATAAGGTCAGTCTGGTAAAATTATGCTTTTCAGAATGGTGCTCTTCCATAACTACTAGGATGCACTAAGCCTTAGTTTCTATTGACTCTATCACAGTACTTCCACTTTGATCTCAAAGGTATGGAATTATCCTTTTGATGGCACTAAAATTTTGAATTTTGTCCTTACCATGTGACCTTACCATAGACAAAAAATGAACCTTTTTATGGGGGCAAACATAGGTTCTAAACTACATATTTGAGGTATTCTTGGAAATGAAAAAGTATTTGGTTACAAAACCTAGCTCACTCGAGTTAGTCGTGCATCTCACAAGAAAGTAAAAAACATTAAATTCTCTTTTATTTTTAGTTGACATATTGGCTATAAAAATCATATAATGTGTTTCCAATGGACCCATGCAGAGGGAAAAGTGAAAGAGGATATTGATATCTCTAGCATATTAATACCAAAAGTATTGAAAGTAGAAGGAATCCAAATCGTTCAAAATACTGGGTGAGTAATGACATAGTACCATAAATAAATTGGATAAAATGGAGGTAGTGACCACATAGAAAGAGATAAATTGAGAGGAAAATTCTACCAAGAGTCAAAAATCATAATTTCAGTGGGGGACTTCAACTTTGAAAGGTAGTTTTACATGAACACGTGCATTATAAGGGTTACTTGTATTTACAATTTTCTATACTAGTATATCAATACAAATGGGACCCTGATATTGTAAATGGGGGCCCCTAAGAATGATAACACATAGATGGTATGTCCAAAAAAGGCCATAAAATTTAGGATTCCAGTGTTGTCCTTGCATGTTTCATGAATTTTTGTTTTACCAAGTGACACCATCATGTGGGAGACTATTACTGAAATATCCACCTAGGTTTGTCATAGAGGATCAAGAAAGAAACACTATAAGTCATCAATTGGTTAAGATATTGACCTGTAAAATATAAAAATAATCCTTCCGTAAAGGGTAGATAATCAGTATAATTTAAATAATTTTTATTGATAAGGGTAGTATAGATTGAGAAACAAGGACGAAAGCCTGTGTAATTTTATTAATCTCAATCAACTAAAAAATTACAGTGAATAGGCTGCAATATTTATAGATATTGCACAGCCAAAATATATCCGGGAAAATAAGTTGCACAGGTGCAACCAAAAACCAGAATAAAACAAGCCTTCCAATAACACTCCGGGAAGCAACAATTACATAAAAACAAATATATTGTTTAAAACAATATAACATTATGCATACAGACAAAAATGGTTGATTAACCATCTAACAAAATAATTATTAATTTATTAAATTAATTAATTAAACTATGCATAATTAAATAATTAGGATAATAAAATTTATCCTAACAGTTCCCCCCCCTTAATTGTGCATATGTCTGAAGAGATGAGGAGAGAAATGCTCTGAAGCAACAACTCGAAATTGTCACATGCAAGTGAACAACTTTGTGAAAATATCTTCTCGTTGTTCAGCTGTTGGACAAAACTGAAGCTGGATGTTGTGCGTTTAAACACATGTTTCGCGTATGAAATGAACCTAAAATTCAATGTGCTTTGTTCTCTCGTGAAAAACTGGATTGCGAACAAGTTTGAGAACCACCTTCATTGTCAACATACATGGTGGTCGGTTTGTCCTGTGGTATTCCAAGTCCTTCCAGTATGCGACGTAGCCAAATCGCTTCACAGACAACTTCTCCTGCAGAACGATACTCTTGCTTCTGTGGAAGAGAGCGAGAAAAAAAGTGTTGTTTCTTACTTCCCCATGATATTGGTCCAGATCCCATAAAGAATACAAAATCCAGAAGTGGATTTTCTATCATCAATGTTTACCTGCATGATCTGAATCTGAATATCCAGTCAAGAAGAAGTTTTCGTTCTTTTTGTATTCTAGACCAAGATCCACTGATCCTTTGATATATCTCAAAATGCCGCTTTGCTGCTTTCTAATGACAAATTTTGGGTTCCTGCATGAACCTGGATAGATAGCTCACTGCAAAGCTGATATCTGGTCTAGTGTAGGTCAGTGTAAATGAGACTCCCAATCAGCTGCCGATAGAGAGTGGCACTTACCTCAGGAGATGGATCTGAAACAAGATAACATGTAATCTGTTCTCCATAGGTGTAGCAATTGGTGTGCAATCCATCATCCTAAACTTCTCGAGCGTTGTCTTGGTATATTTCATTTGAGAAACAAAGATATGATTCTCTTTCTACCATACTTCCAGTCCAAGACAGTAGTGCATAAGCCCGAGATCTTTCATGTCAAATGATCGCTTAAGATCTTTCTTTGTTTCATCAATCATCTTCACTGAACTGCCAGTGATGACTAGATCATCGACATAAACTACAACAATCACCATCTCCCCCCCTTGCTTTTTGAGGTAGAGATTGGGATCGTATGGATTTCTGACGAATCCATGTTGTACGAGATGCTCATCAATCTTGATGTACCATGCCCGGGGTGCCTGTTTGAGGCCATACAGAGATTTCCTGAGTCTGCATACCTTTTCTTCTTGACCAGGTACAACATATACCTCAGGTTGAATCATGTAGACTTCTTCTTGCAAATCTCCATTCAGGAAGGCACTTTTTAGGTCCATCTGATGAACTTTCCAACCAAACTGTGTAGCTAGAGCAAAGATCATTCTGATCATTTTGATCTTAGCTATGGGAGCAAATGTCTCCTCATAGTCAATGCCTTCTTTCTATGCGTACCCCTTTGCTACAAGTCTTTCTTTGCACTTATCCACTGTCCCATCTTCTTTGTACTTAGTTTTGAATATCCATTTGCATCCAATGGGTTTCTTCCCTGGTGGAAGATCAACAAGCTGCCAAGCGTTATTCTTCATCACTGATTGATATTCAGAATCCATGGCATCTTTCCAAGCTTTTGACTGTAGGGCTTCCTGGACTGTAGAGGGCTCATCTGATTCAATGACTCTACTCATCAAAGCAAAGTTAACTTCTTCTCTTGCTTTACTGCGAGTCCATGGTCCAGGGGTGGATGTATCCGGTGGAGCATCCAGTCTTGCATCTCGTAATGTGCTTGTACACCATTTAGGCATACGTTGACCTGTTCCCATGGGTTGTGGTTCTATCTGATCAACACCATCATCCCCATCATTACTTTCATCTTCTGAGGGAACATTAGCTTCAATTTTTACAACTGGTGAAAAATATACATCTTGCGAGTCCGGAGGAGGAGTCTCTGCTTCCTTCTTCTCGAAAAAATCAACATCTCTGCTTATGTAGACTTTTCTGGTCTTAGGATCCATCAGTCTGTACCCAAGAGTCTCTTCATTGTATCCAATGAAGATGAGATTTTGTGACTTCATGTCCAATTTCTTTCTGTTCTGTTTGGGTATGTGCATGCTGGCTTTGCACCCGAATACTCTGAGGTGTGCAATGGATGGTTTCCTTTTTGACCATGCTTCTTGTGGTGTAATTCCATCAAGAGCAGTTGTGGGCGCTCTATTTAACAAATACACTGTTGTTTTTGCTGCTTTTGCCCAAAATGTCTTTGCAAGTTCGGAATCATCGCTCATGCATCACACCATTTCCATGATAGTATGATTTCTTCTCTCAACAACACCATTTTGCTGTGGTGTGTGTGGAGGAGGCATTTGTCAACGAATCCTATGAGTTTGTAGGTGGTCTCTGAACTCATCACTGGTGAATTCCCCCCCTCGATCTGAGCAGAGAGTTCTGATGTGACGACCAGATTCTTTCTCAACTGCCACTTTGAACTTTTTAAATGTTTCAAAGGCTTCACTTTTCTTGCGAAGAAAAAAAATCCACATTTTGCGTGAATAGTCGTCAACACAGAGCATGAAGTACTGGAACCCTGAATGACTTGGCTGCATTGGACCGCACAAATCGGTATGAACCAGGTCAAGTTTACCATGAGCTCGAAAAGTACTCTTTTGGAATGAAACTCTGTGTTGTTTTTCCTGCTAAGCAGTGAGGACACTTGTCTGCATCCTTCTGAAGAGATGGGTAGCCCATGTACCATATTACACTGGCGAAGTGTTTCGAGATATTTGAAACTTACGATGACCAAATCTCCGATGCCTACAACTAGGCTGAGGTGGAGTTTTTTAGCCACAAGTGGCTCGATCATTTTTGTGAATGAAATCAAGTTGAAACATTCGTCCCACATTTGAGGCTTTTGCAATTATTTTCGAGCCTTTGGATTTATCTCGAATCAAACACATTTTCTTGCCGGATTGACTATCAAAGTCAATTTTCAGGTTGTGATCTAGAATTTGACTAACCGAAAGAAGATTCTTTGTCAACCCAGGGACATATAGAACATCTGATAGTCTGCATTTGCGTGAACCAAGGGGTAGAGAAATGTTTCCAATCCCCTGAACTGTATATGAAGAATCATCTCCCAACTGAAACATGATTTTTCGATGGCGTGTCCCTCATTGAAATAAACCAGTCTCTGTGGCCGGTCATGTGTCGAGTGGCTCCTGAATCAACATACCAGACGTCACTAGATGACGTGGATGGTTCACTTGATCGAGAAGTGAACAAGAAGTCTTCATTGTCTAACTATTCTTGTTGCTCAGCAATATTACCTTGCTGGTGGGGTCTTCTTTTCTAGTTCCCCTTTTTCTGCCCGTGATAGTTGTTGGAATGTCCCTTGTAAGTTTGTTGTTGTTGTGGTCCAGAATTGCTTGATGAACCTTTCTTATATGTGTTAAACCAACATTCTTGCAAGTCATGTCCTCTTTTGCAAATTGGACATCGCTTCTTCTGTTGATTGTCCCCATGATACTGATTCTGATGTGGGGACTTCTGATAGGATTTAGGTTTTCCTTTACCTTTTCCTTTCCATTTCTGATGTGAAGACAGTGCCTGCTCCTCTTCATCATCCTTTTTGTGCATTGCTTCCTCTTGTTGCAGTAGGTTTACTAGCTTGTCAAAACTAATTGTTGTATCTGACAAGTTTAGAGTTGTGACAAAAATGCAGTAAGAAGAAGGGAGAGCTCTCATAACAATGGGAACGAGAGATTCATCTTTGACCTCTTCTCCTAGGGCTAGAAGTGAAGCCCTCAACTCTGTAACTCTTCTTAGGAAGGCTTCAATTGTTCTCATTCTGTTTGAATTTTAATGTATGTAACTGACTCTACAAATTGAGTATGACATTCTTGTTCTTGGCCTCATATATTGTTCTCCGCTTATCCCAAGCTTCTTTTGCTGATGTGGCATCTCAAATGTGGGCTTGCACATCGTCGGATACTCCAAACAAGATGATGAGTTTTGCTTTCTGATTTGCTCTATCAAATTGTCGTTGTTGTGTTGCATCAGTTGGTGATCTGGTTAGAGTACCAGTCACAACAGGCTAGATTTCTTCAAACTCAAGCTGTCTTGATTTTTGTCTTCCAAGCAGCATAGTTGCTTCCTATGAGCAATTGTGAATCTGGAAGAAAAAATTTGGGGGCATTGGTGCCCATTTTACAGAGATCACTGACAGGGTTTGGCTCTTATCACTCCAGGTATTAGGTCTCCCAATCTATATACCGTCAGTCTGATATACCGAACCTTTCTATATAAGTGCCCTTCCGATATACCCTTCGGTACGTGGAAGAAGCTCGCCCTTTTCGATATACCCGCCCGTATGTGAAAGAGGTGTTAACGTACGTGAAAGAATTCAATACGTGGTACCAAGACAGTACTGATGGGGTCTGTGCGATTATTGACACCGGCTCAAAGAAATATCCTCATACGCACGCATAACTTCGCTATATACTCGGATAATTTCTCAAGTCTGGATTTATGTCTTGCAATCGTTCACAGACGGATGGGATGGTTCATAGTGTGTGCACTGTGACCTTATTACTCCCCGTCGATTTATAGGGACGATGCCCAGACGATGTTGTTGCAGCTATATTAGGCGTTAAGTGCAGTAGTAGTCGTGACGGCTTTACCTGTAAGCGCTTCCCAGAGGCACTGTATATACCGAACGCTGCGAATGAGATCTAAGATCTCATGAGTGTTACAGAACCAATTTTATTGTTTTTTATTACAATTCTGCCAGTTTCTGAGCAGTTACAAAGTTTTGTAGTTGACTATGGAAACCTACAAATTAGTACAATATGCAGCAATATACAATTTACATTAAAAAAATTGTACAATTTGAATGACAGGAAAAAAATTTCAGCTTCGGGGACCTGGTGGCCTCCTGAGCCCAGTACGACCCAAAATGCTAAAAATTGCAAAAAAAAGCTGAAAATGATATTTTTAGATGGGTCTCCTTTTGCAAAAAAATGTCTGGAATGATCAAATAGACCAAATGGGAGAAAAAAAAGAATTTACCCTAAATTAGGGATTTCTCCGCTAAATTTAGTTAGTTGTAACTAAATTCAAAAAAGTCTGCTAAATTTAGAAGTTCTGCCAAAAATTCTGCCAGATGCAAAAGGAGAGTTTTTGAGTGTCTTTGGTGGGATTTGACCCCCAAACCTCTCACTCCCAAGGCGCATGCACTAGCCAACTTGCCCACTTAGGGCGCTTGGACTATGAAAGGAAGGAATTTGTATTTATTGACAAGTAAATTGACTTACCTCTTCAAAAATGGATGCCACGTGGCGCATGCTGGTGAAGAGGCATTTTTTAGGGTTCCTTTGCTCCAAATCTGGATCTGGAGCTTGTTGTTTGTTCTTATTTGCTTTTGTGAAGCCGCCTCCTTCTTTTCCAGCCACTTTTCCTTGCTCAGGCCACATTTTTTTTGCTATCCACGCACTGATTTGCATGTACAGGCCGCGTTTTTTGTGTTTGGATGCTGTTCTTCCTTCCTTGGCCGCGTTTTTTTCTTCCTTTCTTTGATTCTTGCTCACTGTTTTTGCCAAATGTCTTGTGCAGGTTGCGGATCTGAGTTGGGGCACTGTTTTTCCTTGCTTGGGCGCGTTTTTTTTTCCTTGCCGCATTTTTTATTACCTTGGCCGCGTTTTTTAATGTTGTTTGCTTGCTATCTAAGCCTGCATTTCCTTATGCAGGTCGTTGGAGACAGAGAATGGCGCGGGCGAGGGAGAAGGACGCGTCTTTTGCTAAAAAAAAACGTTTTTTACCTTGTGTAGGCCACGCTATGGGGCGCATTTGCTAAAAAAAAACATTTTTATCTCCTTTGTGCAGGCTTAGGAGGACAGGCCGCTGACAAATGAATTCGTTTTTGCTCACAAAGACGTTCTTTCTTTATGCAGGCCGCTTTTCCTCTTCTTTAGCCACTTATTCTCTTCTTCCACTATATATTTTTTTGTGCAGGTCCAGCATGGGCGCCTCCTTCTTTTATTATTATTATTATTTGCTCAGCTTGATTCACTTTTGTTTTTGCTTGTTTGTTCACTGCAGGTGCATATACACACAGACCTCCAAAACAAGCAAAGCGACTTCCAAATACAGTAAAGACAAAACCCTTATTGGAAAAAAAAAATAGTATTATTTCCAATACCTGTAGCTAATTTTTCCTGGTGCAACCAACACCAGTGCAAAAAAAATTTTTCCTTCCAAGCACCTGGAAGGAATAGGAGGATGTGGGGGAGGCAGGGACGGGTCTGGGAGTTTACACGAGGCTGCACAGGCTCTCAACTGCTGTAAACACGTCTCCAATCTCCTCTCTCTCTGTTGCTCTCTCTTCCACACCTTTACAGGGCCAGATTCTCGCTCTGGTACCAAATGTAGATTGAGAAACAGGGACGGAAGCCTGTGTAATTTTATTAATCTCAATCAACTAAAAAATTACAGAGAATAGGCTACAATATTTATAGATATTGCACAGCCAAATACATCCGGGAGAATGAGTTACACAGGTGCAACCAAATGCCAGAATAAACAAGCTTCCAATAACACCCGAGAAGCAACAATTACATAAAAACAAATATATTGTTGAAAATAATATAACAGTATGTATACAGACAAATATGGTTGATTAACCATATAACAATTTTATTATTTAATTAATAAAATTAAATAATTAAACTATGCAGAATTAAATATTAGGATAATAGAATTTATCCTAACAACTCCAAGAGTTCTTTATCATTTTGATTAAATCATCTTGTCAATGCACTAGAGTAAACCTCCTGTAAGAATGCACAGCATGTACACTTAGTTTCCTGTTGAATTATTTCTTTGTTTTGATGACATCCCTTTTGGATCGTGAAATGGATTTAGTTAAAAGAGACATATGTGACAACTTTCTATTCGTGTTGAGTCATTGTGTTTGCATATCAATTCCTTTTAGATTGTTGATAGGAGATTGATTGTAATATAATGGAACTTATGGCTTGTAGAATTAACTGATATTATTTGAGACTAGTTCAAAATATTTATTAATTCTCTTCTTTAATAGATGGATACAGTTTTAAATTTTATCATGTTGAAATGATTCTCATGACTGAAACACGGGTGGATTTTATGTTGTTGGATTACTTAACTGCTTTTGTAGGTAAATGTTGCCTGATGAGAATTAGTGATTTCTTTCCTATTTTTGACATTGTAGCTTTTGGACAGTCTTTTTAATTACTCTTTTTTTCAGTACTTAGAACATTTCCTTAAATAATAGTGTTTTTTTTTTTACACAGTTAGATAAAAGCCTAATGTCCTATTGTTATAGAAATTATCATGCTCATTCCTTGTGAATTGACTCAGGCCAATATTGTGTAGATGGATTTGCGAGTAGATGAGGGAAATCATTTTAGGAAATTGCATTAGTTGTGGTTATGAAGTTCATTTGTACGAATTTTTATTTTTTGTAAAACTATGAGATGGGATTCGGTGGAAAATTTAGAAGAGGTATTATGTTAGTATTGTGTCTTGTTGAGTAATGTTGTCCATAACTACAGAAACCTTGACTTGTATTGACTATCATGGAAAATATAAAATTGATCACCGTATTGTTAAGATTGGTTTGAATGTAATGTAAGAACCTTATGATTAGTATAGCATTGCTTGATCAATCTAGTTACCTTCTTGTTCCCTAGTCATAGTTCCAATATTTTTTTTGTTTCTTTGGTGCTTATGTCGCGTCGAATAGAAATGATATAACCATGTGTTATATAGTTGGTGTAATGTTAAAATTTTTTATTGAGTCATAATTTTGCATGGTGAACTGTCTAGATCACGGCACTATCTAAACTACACTACCCCAAGCTAAACAAATCAACTTTATCCTTATGGTAATGAATCTTTATAACGATATTAAGGTGAAATCAATGATTAGATATTGGAGGAAACAAATTTATAGTAAGTAGGATGAAATTTATTAAGAAACTTAATATGTATACTTTTATCAAACTTATCAAGTGAAGCCTCAGTGCATTTCTTTAACCATTTGGAATAAATTCTCAAGCTTCAATAAAATCCTGGTTAATAACTAATGAGATCTTAAAGATGAATTCAACTCGACCTTCTTCCTCTAACCTTTTCCAAGGTGCTTTGTAATCTTCTCTTAATTTTTTTAAACGCGAATCCATGTGCAATGGAGGTATCAACGAGTTTTAGTAGCGTAATTTTGGTTATATGGCCTTGTGGAATTAATTACCTCCTTTATTAAATAAATGAATTAAACAAATAATTGTCATATTAGAGAAGACCTTAAGCTAATTACCCTACAGTGTAAAAGGAAGAAATTTAGCTTTGTAAGAAGAATTGTATGAATCATATCCACAATCTCCTAGAACGTAAGTTAAGAATTGAAAGATGTTTTATTGAAATAAATAATCTTCAAGAATTTATCACCGTGGCATGCCCTAACTGTAAGTGTCATTTGTGGTTGGACTTTTATGTTGTCTTGTCAAATAGAAAAGTGAATTATTCACGATGGGTGTTTTATATGTGGTCAATGTTGTGCCAAGCTTATCGTGAGTTGGTTGTAGCTCTTTGTGATCACCTGTGGTGTCATCTATACTTCGAGCAAGTCAAAACAAAATTGTTTGTTAATTGGCATGTTGTTCAAGTCTGTGTCTTAAGTGGGTGTTACAGATGTTCTTACTTCGATACATTTTCTCTTAGATTCTATGCATAAAATAGTTCTTGGAATTCCTAAATCCCTCCTTATAACTTCAAGGATGGTGAGTTTGACCATCAAAATTAAGTAGGCTTAGTGTAGTGATTTTTTACATTCTAACTAGAATTGTAATTTGCAAAAAGGATAAGCAAAGGCTCAAAAACTTGAAAGTTGTGGATATGTCACTTAGTAAAAGTTTCCAAAGAATTTATTCAAATGGAATATTAGGGGTATTACAAAATCCCCTCAAAAATATGTACCATGTAAGAATTTCATATGTGATATCTAGAGAGGGGCTTTTTTTAAAAGAAATTAAGGTGGTAAGTTTTCTACTATCCTTTGTTAGTAGAGTTATCTAACTATGGAGAATAGTTGTGATTAGCAATCGTGAACCTAGCCCTAGAGGAATAGTTATATATTTTTCTTCTAAATGGAGACCCTATTACACTAGTCATGAATTTGACTCAAAACATTATGTTCCATAGGAGATATTTAACATTGATAACCAAATTTTAGGGTGGTTAATATTTTTGCATGTAATGATGTGGCTAAAAGGGTGACGCTCAGGGGATGTAAAGTAGACATCATTATGTTCATTGGGTGATGTGTAGTAACTTCAATATGATTAAATTGGTGATTAAAAATACTGGTCACCTGCCCATGTGCTAGATAGTTAGTGAAAGAGCTGCTTGGATGTACATATACAATAATTTTGTTGTATGAACTTAACTCTAGCGATCACTTAAACTGAGTTTTATTCCACACCGCTTAATTCCTTCTTTGTTCCTCACATAGTACATACGATACCAAGAAAACTATTATTTTCAACTTCTACCTATTTTTAGATACTCGTAGAGATGCTTCCTAATATCGTCCTTTATTACCACTTTCTAAGCTTCTTCTAAATAAAATGGACATTTTGATGATGAAGAATTTATAAAACACATTTTTTTCTTAGTACTACTTGTCTTTAGCATAGGCCTATAATACATCATATTATGCGGGTTTGGAACTTAGTGGTCTTTCCAACTAATATAAAAGGCTGGATAGATTGGTGGAGTGATGTCATCTATATGTTGATGTGCTTTCTTGATTCATTTGGGAAATAGTTGGCTCTTATTTCGATGTAAATCATACTCTTCCACCATTTACGAGACGAACTGATCTAGAAAATGATATTAAACGATTCACTTAATCCATACGCTTTTTTTAATACTTTAAAAATGATCTCAATTTCCGGTATAGTAATGAAAATTGGATTCGAGAATTTAAAACAATATTTAAAAATGATAACAATGACCAAAACGAGGTAAAATAAAGAAGATAGAGAAAACCATGTGATAAAGGAGTTCACCCGATGGAGGCTACAACTTTAGCTCTGGAAAATATTATCATTTGATATATTATGATGAAAAATAGCTTATATACCAATAATTTTTAGTACCTCAAATTTGGCACGCCTAAACCCAAATGAAAAAACAACTAAAAGTCTTAATTAGTTTTTTTTTGAAAGTATTAATCAATGCGAATTTAATTTCCCGGTATAATTTTTTTATTATTGGTAAATAGTTTTATGAAAGGGACTATACGCTTTTACAAAAAGGTTTATAAGCAAGATTTTACAATTTTACCAAATTAGAAAGTGATCAAAATCAGGATTTTACAAGAAATCCCAATAGCAAAAAAACAAAAATTTGGATGGTAAACGCTTTTATTCTAGAGCTGTGAACTAGAGTGTTGGAGGATCACTTTCTCTAAATTTGTACATGGGGGTGGGTTTGTGTCCTTAATGTTTGCCAAGTGATTTGTATTAAGAGCACCCCACTATGTTCCGCTTGGTCCATATGGAAAAAATTGACCCCTACATCAAAGTGTCCCCATGGCCACCTATTGAAAACATCCAATGAACTCAATGGGAATGGACCTTGGGTTATAATTCACCCTTAGCCCATAATTAATTAATTTAATTTAAATGTGAATTAAATCTGGTCTTAATATTTGATCTTTAAATAATTCACTCAATTTCACATAAACTAAATATTTAATTACTCCCCCAATTATTTTAAAAGTCAACGAAAGCTTAAACTCTAGCAAGGGTCCCTAATAACCTGTATGTGTCTTATAAATTTATTCACCCCAAAAATTAACTGACCTTGCCTAAATAATAAATTTCACCCCCAAAAGCCATTTTAAATCCCACAACTAAAAAGGTAGGACTTATTTTCAACCATATGATTATTTCAATCCTATCCCTAGATTATAGGGATTTCTAGCAACCATAATATCTCATTATGTTTTTCATTTTTATTATGTTTGTGTCTTCATTTGCCTTCATTTGTAGGTTGAATGTGTAGGGATGAATATGGAGGCCATCTAGGAGATTTGAGCTCCATTACATAGAGAAGGAATCTCTGTTATTTATTTATTTATTTATATTTGAGGTTTATTTTACCTTATTAGGGCTTCATTATTATTTCATTCCCTGATTATCCACACACACACACACACACAAACACACACACACACACACACACACACACACACACACACACACACACACACACACACATACACACACACACAATAAATATAATAATAAACAAATAACGTGTTGGAATGGATTAAATTGTATGTTTAACACAATGGTGGGGTGGCTGAGTCACCCTGTCTATGTCGGGGGTAACAACGGTGATAGTGCATAGAGGGGGCGGGACTATAGAAGCATGGGAGAAGGGAGGCATAGGGGTAGGGGGGACAACCCATACGGTGAGGGCCATAGAAGAGCGGTATGTGAGGTTTGAGGGTGGGGTAGGCCATGGCCTGTACCCCCTCCCACATCACATTCATTACATTCCCCCAAAACTGCAGTACATGGCCACATTCATTCAAGCTGGTTATTTTTTTTATATATTTATTAACAAGTATTTAAACACCATGTATGTATATGTATGTATGTATACACACACACATATACATATATATATACGTATACGTATATATACATATACATACATATATACATATACATGTGTGTGTGTGTGTGTGTGTGTGTGTGTGTGTGTGTGTGTGTATATACATATATACATGTATATGTATATATATATATCTGTGTGTGTGTGTGTGTGTGTGTGTGTGTGTGTGTGTGTGTGTGTGTGTGTGTGTGTGTGTGTGTGTGTACATATTCTTATATGTATATATATGAATATTTAAATGCAAAGTTGTAGTCTTATTTTCTGTTTTGAGGGTTTTGCCATAACTATTTGAGGGGATATTACCGGGTAAGCTAAGTGTATTAAGACTCCCAATTTTTTTTTTCATATTTTCTTATAAAGTTCTAAACTCATATTAATGAAGTAAAGACAGAGTTATGAATACAAGAGCCTAATTTTAAAGCACTTAGCTGAAGAGAAACAACACTTTTTTTTGGTTAACCAAAACTTCTCCTCTATAATTTTAGCAATTAGAATTATATATAAACCAAGATGCAAAAGGAAAATTATTGATTTCAATCCCACAATCTATTCAATAATTCATGTTTTAAAATCACATTCTTTTCTTATGCATTCTAATATAATTTTCCTTGAGAAGACAAGAAAAATTCTCTATTGTCCCTTTTCATTCCTTGCTAAGATATGCTTAAAAATACACACAAAACCATTTTCTTCCTTTTCATAACTTATGACAATAAAATTAAAATTTGATAAACCTCCATGAACTAGAAATATGCGAACTCATTTCTCTTAATATCACAATGAAGATCAATAAGCCAAACGTGAAAACATTTAGTGAACTCAACATGCAATATTTTCCCTAAATATTCCTCCCAAACATACATGGAATTTAAATGCTTCCATCCCACAATTTAAGTCTTTCAATCATTATTTTAGAATAATGCAATACTACACTTATATTTCATTTTTCAATGTCTATAATGATACATTTAAGGCAAGAACATAAGATTCGTTCAACCTAGAGAAATCAAGATAGATTATAACTATGTTCCTATAAATAAGAGTAGAAGTTTACTTCATTATGAAAAGATCAATATTTAGACACAACAATATCCCTTCTCAAGAAGAGGATCAAAGCATAACTAACTCTCTCATTTAACAATGTTTACATCATACTCTCAAAAGTAAAAATAGGAAGAATTTTACAACATGGTGGATTAGATTTTCAACATGCTCTATAGCAAGAATAAGGACATTACACAAGAATACATTAATCTTACAAAAAGAACCAACTTTCCTTCACAAAAGGATAGCTCAACTCAACCCATAAAAGTGCAAAATATAATGTTTATTCCAAGATAGAAACACTTAAATGATGGTTATTACATCATTATAAGAACCCAATAAAATCCAAGTGGAAAATTCTTCCCAAAATTGGGAAAAAACATGTTAAAAACTCCACCTTTTCTTCCTCAATGTTTAAGCTAAATATCCTCATGTTTTCCACTCCATAAAGGTCTTCAAGCACAAGAAGTAAGGGCCCAGTTACCTCTCGACCTATTGGCATCATTACCTGTCATCTCCAATACATGGAGGACATGTTAGCATCCCTCTAAGCCCATGTGAGAGAGATCATATATGCCTATATTTTTCACAAGTGAATGGGGAAGGGAAAAAAAACTTATAAGCACATTTTTCACATACAAAAACCCAAAACATACAACACATAAGGGAGAATCTCCATTCTTTCACCCAAAATGGAGAAGAGTGTTAAGACTACAATATATAGACAAGTGGTGAATCAAATCATAGGAAACAAAATGTAAATCTCAAAGCACCATCCTTATCTCTTCAATCCATACACCAATCCTCCTCCTTGGAATGATTTTCAAACCATAATGATTTCCTTACCAAGGATGGGGAAAGAAGTTCAAATCATATGAAAATATCTCCCCATTTCAAACTATATGAGGGGAGGAAAAAATAATTTCATCATGGTTATCCCATCAATACATGTGGTGATAAGGGTATTCCTCCCTGTTCCCTGACACTCTAAAATCCATCACAAAACAAGATGGATGGAGAAAAAGAAAATAACAAAAATCCATGACACACCCATAGTCTAATCTTATAGCAACAACACAAAATACACCGGTTTCATTTCATAAGACATGATATTTCCATAAGTAAAAACATAGTAGAGAACAAGGAGGCTTGCCTCAATCAAGATCTCCAAGATATCTATGCAATCTACAATCTAAAGCTCAAAGGTCCACAAGAACACCCAAAATATCCAACACCCAAATGCAAGAATGATCGAAGAGTCCCAACCCATCTCCGTGAGGGAATATTAAAAGAGAACCAATAAATAATTCCCCCTAATGAGAAGTTTAAATGTGTTACCATTATCATCTCCCCACACAAAGATTCCAAAAACAAAATCAAGAATAAAATAACTCTCATTTTGGAGGTAAACTCCAAATTTCCCAAAATGTGATTAATACCAAAACCTCTCCAACATTTAATAAACACACAAAAAAACATATCTTACAAGATAGTGATGTTTTATGGGTCAAATGGGGGAGAAAATCCTATTTTAATTTGAAAAGAGAACCACTTACCCATAGGTAGGGTCTAAGGGGTCCATTCCCATGATAGGGAAGCTCCCAAAATGAAAACTGATCACCTCAATTGCCACTTTTAGCCCAAATCCGAGATTGGGATAAATCACACAAGGATTGAGGTGGTGGGGCGTATCCATGTGATACTTAGGTAGTCTAATACCTCTAATAAATACTTAATTAACATAAAACACAATAAGCACAAGTAGGGAGGACTATGTCCCTAAACTAGCTCAAAATTAGACTAAATAAATTACAAATAATAATATCACAATAAGGGGATCACGCATGGTGCCCAAATACAACATTCAAAAACATATAAGGCTTCACAAAATCATACACGGCCAGGACTCGGTCAATTTGACTACTTGTGTAAATCCGATGAGCAACTCTAAAACCCATGTTCTCTTGTGATCTGATATCTACACACTTAATCCAAACATCAAACATACCTACCCAGTAAAACATACCAATTAAAAAATATCAATAAATCATGCACAAATAAATAAAGCTAACTATACCAAATAATGTTAGTATCAAGGGAAAAAACTAATCATATACATCTATACTAATCCAAAATATACTAACCATCTAAGTAACACATAGTGACATCTCATTAGCCATTACAATTCAAATGATAACCAAGTATATGATGAGACCATAAGTAAATCCATCACAAGTGAAATGAATTCACTATAACGTAATATGCTGATATCCAAAATCATACCATGTAAGAGATAAGAAATAACCAAAATACTAGCTTGGTGTTATGCACCGAACTCACCACAAGTGTTGTCAAACAAACCATAATAAAAAAAATAGTAATAAAATGATGCTAAAGACTATGTCCAACATCAATAGAAGTAATGAGCCAACAAAATAACTAGTGTATGAAGAGGCGGGCACTACAAAATTACATTAACAAATCTTTAGTGGTGTGTTATAAATATCAACACAATATGCAAGATTCCTACAACAAAACTTCTAGAAATTTTATCACAACTCACCAAAATATTTTTGAAGGAGGTTAAGCCTAGTTTATATGTCCATCAAAATTCTATGAAATATAATCCTCAATATATTTGTATAAGATTTAGGGTGAATCTCCTACATATTAAAAAAAATTCTGCAAACATTTTTACATAACATGGTTTTAAGCACATATAGGTAAATCTTCAAATTATCATTCTTATTTACTCTCAAATAAGGGTGTTTTTATGTTATACATTATCTAATTATTTTTTAGATGGAAGTTTTTACTTCCCAGCAATGGTTGCTTTGATAAGATAGTCATTGTAATAAGGAAGTGAATTAAGAAGAACAATATTATAATTAATAAGGTAATAATGATGTGGCTTATTTGAGTATGTAATGGAATCAATGACTAATAATCCATGATGAAACTGATGTACCTAAAAGAGTTATATTTTAAATAATTATTTTGATAGGATCAACCATGTAGAAATTTTAAACAAGTTTTGATTGCATCAGGAATGGATTAACCATTAAACCAAGGTGATATAAATGTGATCATTCATGAAGAATTTTTTCACAAGAGTCGATTGTGTTTGTAATAAGTGATAGAAGTTTAGACAAGATTGGACATGTAGTGGTTCTATATTGGGACAGATGGCATAGAAAAAGTAGGATAAATAATAATATATTAAATCCAACGTAATTAGAGGAAAAGTGAGATTAAATTTGGGTTCATAACAGTGAATTAAAATCAAATAAAGGTTCCTAGCTAGATTCCCAAATATATAGATCTAATATAGTACTACATTCACACTATGCAGATAGAAAAGTGCTCATGGAGTGCTAGTATCACACCTCTAGTGGATAGAGAGCCAAACCTAAAGATAGTTATAAGTTTCTAAGTCTTACAACGGAGATAAAGAAAGGTATTCTACTATGATTAAGAAATAATAGCAACCGCATGGTGGGAAAACCAAGTGTCATAACATAATAATGCAATGTAATAGATAAAATAAAGCATACATATACTCTTTTCTATAGAAAGGAATGAGCAATATACAATAAATAAATACAAGATAAAAGACTAGAGATGGTTAAAAATACTTACATTTAGCATTTCTGTCATAGTTGAGATATAATCCTTCCGAGAGAATACTTGAGTAAGAAATAATTTATATGGGTTGAAAAGGAGAAATAAAATAAGAATATATCCATTCCTAACTCACTATGGTGATCCAAATTCAAAGGAGGTAAGATCAAATACTCCAAGTAAACAAATAAGTGCGAAATAGTGTGAGTATGAATAAGTGCAAATGTTGATAAGTTGTAAATTGGTGATTTTACATATAGAAAGGTAAAACATATATACTTGATGCCATTTCCTATGGAAGATGGCATTATCCATGGAAAAACCAAAACAAACACCATCACCCATGGAAAAACCATAAGGTAGAAAGGTGTAAAAAATGAGGAATGGAGATGCAATGGTAAATAAACATGAATGTTGATGGTGTAGGGTGACCAAAAGTAGGGATAATAACACACAATCCAAAGAAGAAAGTGGACATGTTTAGATAAGTGAACATAATGGATGAAAGTTGTGAACAAATAGATGAAACAATGTAAGGGTGAGGCAAGTAAGGTGAAATACTGATATCTCTCAAGCATTGTGGTTTAGTCCACATGATAAGTCTTATCAAAACCCAATCTGAGAAGACCCATTAAGATACACGGTAAAGAGTAAAATGTATCAACAACCTGTGTATAAAGGAAATGGTTACCAATCATAAGAAAAATGGTGTATACACATGGAACAATAAAAATACTAGTTACAGAATAAACAAAATAATATAGTAATAACTCTATTTGTTTGGAAAATTTTAACTTCTTCACTTCCACAATAGAGACAATCCATTTTAAATCTTGGATATGGAATATTAATTCACATCTTCTTCAATTTATAGTGAATATGTGTTTTATAACATCCTCAATTTTATCATAGGAAATACCAAAGCGTCTTGAGTGTGGGCTAGTAGCTAAAAAAAATTAAAGGTATGTGGTACCATTCTTAATAAGATATAATATTTCTTTGATAATTTCAACTATTGACCATTCATGGGTATAAGTTTCCTATAATGAAAAACATTCACAATAAATTACATCTATAGAAACTCTCCTCCCTTTTCAAATATGGATTTCTCAATTTTATGTCAATAGATGACACAATAATTTTTTGCATGTTTTCATGTCCAATAGAAAACTTATCAAAAAGAAAAAATTTCAGCACAAAGAAAGGAGTTGTAATATAAATAAGTAAAATAACTTACAAACCAATATTTCTCTATTTATGAAAACAAAACAAAAAATCCTAAGCATTTCAATAAATCACTTAAAAAGCATTAAACAAAGAATGAAATTAAAATAAAATAATAGCAACATGTAATATGTATTTATCCAACAAAATAATATCATGACCACAACTTAGTGAGAGAATAATGTGAGATTCATAGCCATTTTTTTAAGGTGTCTTTTTGTTTCTAGGAAGTTTCCTCTACAGTAAAAAAAAATGAAACATAAAAAAGAAACCCATACATGAAGCAACAAGGTAAACTATATTTGAAAACATCCATTAAACAACTTTTATTTGATTGTTTAATATTAATAAATAAATATAGAAAAAAATAAATAGGATGAAAGAACAAATAATGTTTTGTTTTGTTTTTTTTGAAGTAAGATTTTTGATAGGAAAATAAAAACTTCTTGTTGCAAAAAAATAAACCATCAATCTTGGAATGTATAAGTGTGATTCAATAATTTACGAACCTCATCTTTTCACATCAATTCCTTGACTTAACAAAGGCACATGTCTCAAAAATTTGAGGTAAAGGGACAATTCTAAGTTTTCCCTAGCGTTTCATAATTGATGTGAGAGAAGGAAACTTATAAGAACAAATATAATGTTACAAAGTAGGTTAACATATTTTTATGTAACACCCACATATTTGACACACAAAATATAATAGTAAAATTTTATGGATTAAATTTTATTTGTCTGAATGCTCACTACACAACAACACATGGACTCAAATAGATAAACTTAGCATCATGTAAGACACTTACACAAAACCTCGACCCACATAGACAACATGATAACACCATATATACATCGAGGCCACATGTCCAAAAATGAAAAGTACAATAACTACTTGTTAGTTCAAAATCACAGCACCCCCGAAATGCCTTGGATTTTAGTGGGACATCTGGTGTGATTGCATTATATGGAGCTTTCCTAAAAGTGTGGGAATTTGTGAATCGGGGAAGATCTTGAGATGAAGGCCAGCTCCTATTCCTCTATTTAGGTACACATGTTTAGATTGCAGAGGCTCTATTCTAAATCCTACTTTATTTTTCCAAGGAGACAGTTAAGGGGATGCAAGAAATAAAACCTAATCGAAAAGAGGTGATGCACCAAAAGAATGTTGAACATTTGCATTTCATTAAACATAAACCATAAAAATGCAATACAATCACTATGCAAAAATAACCAAGACTACAATGAGAGATCAGAAAGGAGACAATGAACACAAGAGAGGGTTGAAGATTATCCATAGACATGCATTATCACTCCAACATTTGATACAGTGCATTACAGTGGCCAAGAGGCACAAACTTGCATTACAATTTGAATGAGAGACTTAGACTCCACAAATCCACTTACGGGCAAGAGTAAAAGGGAGAGTGCAGAGTAGAAATGTCTAACCTTTTGAAATTATCCCTCCTATATAATATATAGGAAGAATGAGAGAGAAAGGAGGGGAAATT
The DNA here is from genome assembly GCA_019776745.2 of Taxus chinensis. Classification (NCBI taxonomy): domain Eukaryota; kingdom Viridiplantae; phylum Streptophyta; class Pinopsida; order Cupressales; family Taxaceae; genus Taxus; species Taxus chinensis. The sequence continues at coordinate 119,165,393 of CM034153.1, read as the reverse complement.
CAAAACTTGTCCCAACCATCCCTGAAGGGGCATTAAATTCCCATGCCATAATGATGAATGTCACTATGACACCCATTACCGCATCACTACTCCTTACTGGGCAAGAAAAGAGGCCCATTCTTCATCATGGCGGGAGGTGGGGGACTTGACGGCCTAAAAAATGGAGGACTGAAACATTAATGGTTATAGGTGGGTAGCAGGTACTGAGAGCTCCTCAAAATGTCCCCTCCCACTCTATTCCGAGCCTCTGATCAAAAGATATGGCCTCGTGAGAGTACTTCGCATCTGGAGTACATCCACATGGTAGCCTCGCGCATCTCAAGGTTTCACCCCCTCCTCGACTCTTGAAATTGTGTTGGTGAGTCACATGGTGCCATCTGTGTGCCTACTTTGTTTATTTTGTTCTTCACCTAAGTCCCCTTGTTGGCAAAGACATTTTTCCAGTCCTGAGACACGTGGAGAGATGGCACATATTTGGAGACCCTGCTTGGACTCTGCCCCTAAAGTTATGCCATGTTGATGCATGCAGGCTTCCATGGATCTGTCCTCTTTTAACAGATGATTCTATCTTATCCCGCCATTTTAAGGACGACTCTGTGGGACCCTGGACAAGTGGAGGGTTGACACTTGTTTGGGGACCACTTTTGGATTCACCTCTTAGAGGAGCATCGAAGAGACACGTGGCTCCTTCCACAAATTTTCTCTATTTCTTAACTGATTCAAGTCTCAAATGAATACTACCTGCCTCATGACTTTGGATGAGTAAGGGGGTCCATTATGCCCCAAAACCTTGTATGGGTGGTACCCCTTGTAGCCAGGTCCCGATATTGTGATGATAGGACATGTGGCATCATTCATGGGCCACTCCCCCATTTCCTCATGTTTATTTTAGTCCCTTTTGTTTGGCGGGGTCATATATTTGACCCTTGATACATGGAGGCTCAGCGCACACTTGGGACCTGCCCCCAAATTTTTCCTTTGAAGTTATGCAAACGAGGCACTTGGAGGCCTCTGTGGGATTTTGGACTTTTCAATGGCTGACTCTACCCCCTTTTTCACTTCTGGCCACGTGGTGAGCCTGCACTTATTTGGGAACCTACTCTTGATCCTTCCTTTTAAGTTGTTCCAAGATTACATGTAGAGGCTCCCGCTAGCTCTTCTCTACTTAGCCAATTAAATGGTCGGCTCTGTCCCTTTTTCAGACCTTGGACACATGGAGGGTTGCGGTTAGTCCAGGGTCTTTCTTTGGTCCCCACCTTTGAAATTGCATTGATGAGGCATGTGGCACCTTTCGTGGCTTTTCTCTACCTTCCTCATGTTCTTCCTAATTCCCTTTTGTTTGACAAAGACTTTATGTCTAACCCGGGACACGTGGAGGCTTTCTGCTCATTTGGAGACCCTGTTTGGACCTGAACTTCAGAGGTGCGTCGATTGGACATGTGGAGGCTTCTGCTACCCTGAGACTTTTCAAATTTTGAGTAAGTCTCCTTTTCGGACCTGGGATACATGGAAGCTTCTTGTTCATTTAGGGAGTGTCCCTTGGGTCTCACTTCTGAAGTTACGTTGATGAGACATGAGGCTCCGCCAATAGCTATGTGACTTTTCAATGGCCGACTCTATCCTCTCTTTGACTCTAACCACGTGGCGGCCTAGAACATATTTTGGGACCCCATTTGGACTTAACCTTTGGATACGCGCCATAGGGATTGGTGGAACCCTCTACGGTTCTTGTGTTCTACTTGTTCTTGGACTTGGTTTTGGGATGAAAGGTGGGTCCACACGATTGGGCTGACCCTTCCATTTTCTATGCAAGATCATGTTTGATCAATTTTTCCTGGGGGTAGAATTGGGATAACAATTTGGCAACATGTGGGATCACGTGCCTAAGTTAGGTGAACGGATCATCTACCTTGTTGTATCCATTGGGCATAGAGTTATGGGTGATAGCCTTATACTGATCTTATTCTTGAAACTGTAATACGACGCTTACTCTTAGTGACCCTGAACCTGCCCCACTGCCCACATTCTCAATTTCATAAGAAAATATTCAAAATGAAGTTTTGAGAGTAGAAAATTATCTCATCCTTGGCCTTTCAATTGTTCTTGAAATGGAATCCCTCGAGACCTAATTTTAGTTTCTTTATATTTGTTCTATTTTGAAATTAGCAACTGTTATAGGCAACTATGGATCTCCCTGCTGTAAAGGCTGAAGGGCTTGGAAAATTCACCTAGAGGCATGACAGACTATATAATGACACAAACCTGGAGCAACAAAACCTGTGCCAGAGAACTTTGGGAAATGAAATCTTATCTAATAACAACAACAGTTTACATAAGAACTTTGAAGAATTGGAAATCCTAGACTAATATTTACAAGGGTGAAAATTCTCCTTTCTAGTAGAAATGTTTGAGATAGATCCCATTGACTGGAATCTATAATTCTTCACCATCCAACTTAGCCAGCTAGAAATCATTGCTAAATTTGCATTTAGTGATCATGTAGGGGCCACTCCAAATGGGATCAAACTTGGAATGCCTTCCTAGGTTTTCTCGATCTACATCCCACTTCAGAACTAAGTCCCCTTCTTGGAAAGTCTTGGCTTTATATTTCTTGTCAAAGTTCTTCTTGATCACTTCTTGATCCTTCTCCATGATTTGCACTGCATGTTCTCTTGCCTCCTCTAACTCCATCAGCTCCACATACATGATTTCCATAGGCTCAAACTTAGCTAGTTTCAGTTGTTTCATGAGTTCCAATGCTAACAACTCAAGTGATATGGGTTGGAATGCTTCTCTCCCATATACAAGTTTGAATGGGGAGTTGCTTGTAGACCTCTTAGGTGTGATCCTATCAGCCCATAGAGCTGATTTGAGATTTTTGTGCCAAGTTATATGATTGTCATCAAGAGTCCTAATGATTCTTAGTAAGTTTTTATTTGTGGACTTTTAATGGTCATTACCTTGAGGGTAATATTTTGATGAGGTGTTGAGTTATACACCATTATTAACATCCCATTTGGTGATCTTTGTACCAAGAAATTTCAATGCATTATCTGATATGATAGTAGTAAGGGCACCAAACTTTGTGACTATCCCTTCATAAAAGTCCAAAATGCTAGATATATTTACCTCCTTAAGTGATACTGCTTCAGTCCACTTGGTGAAGTAGTCAATCAGTGTGAGTATCCACTTGTGTCCCTGACTTGAATTTGGGTTGACTACTCTAATGAATTCTAATCCCCATTGTATGAATGGCTGATTTACTGAAATGGGATGAAGAGGCAGGGATACTAGCTTTTTCTTCCCTGTGAAGAATGCACACTTCTTGCACTTTTTTATCCATGAGTAGCAATCCCTAAACACCGTAGGCCAATAGTAACCACATTTCATAATCCTAAGAGTTGTTACCCATGGATCAAAGTGGCCTCTTGCTCCTCCATCATGGAACTCATGTAAAACCTTCTCAATTTGGATTTCCCCAATGCACCTTAATAGGATGACATTGATGTCCCTTTTGAACAAAACACCGCCAATGTGCACATACGGGATGGCTTGCAATCTAAAGTACCTTATTTTTTCTCTTCTCATCTCCAGAGGGCATGAACCTATTTGGAGATAATGCACCAAATCTTGAGTCCAACATGGAATGGACACATCGTTAGCTGGATGCTCTAGCTCATTCTGAGTTAATAGGACAACCTCTTCTTCATCCGCTGAATTAATTTTTTTCTTAGAAGTGAGCTACTCACACAAACCTTTGCCACAAACCATCTTGGTCACTTTGATGTTAATATCATACTCCATTGCACGAGTGATCCATCCTGCCATCTTCTCATTCAAGTCATTTTTTATGAGAAAGTCCTTAACACCAACATGAGACAATAGTAGTTGAATTTTACTGTTCGATACCAAGTGTCAGAACTTCAAAATCCTAATGAAAGCATGCTTTTCAATGAAAGAATACTTTACTTCATAATCTTCCAAACTCTAACTTAAAAAGGATATGGGCTACTATGAACCTTCCTTATTAGAATGAACCAAGATAGCTGAGATTGTGTCTGATCCTCCAAAAGCATACAACATGAAGTCCTTTGAAAATTATAGGATAATAAGATTTTAGGTCTGTGATATTGCAAGCTTGATGGCCTTAAAACTCTCTTTTCCTTCTCCTGTCCATTTGAATGCAATAATCTTCTTTATCATCATTGTTAAAGGCTTTATAAGAGTGGCAAAATCAGACACAAACCTATGGAAAAATTTAATCCTTCCTAAGACGCTTTAGAGGGATTTCTTGTGATGTGGAGGTGGAAGTGTTCTAATCGCTTCAACTCTTTTAGGGTCTATTGTTAACCCTTCTCTTGAGACAATGTGGCCCAACAACTTGCCCTTGTGTGCCAAAAATTTACACTTATTTGGATTCAATGAAACTCCAAATCTTTTACACCTTTGAAATACCTACCTGAGGTGAAAGAGGTGGTTTTCTACATTCTTTGAGAAGACATTGATATCATCCAAATATACCAGCACTATCTTATTAATCAAGCCTTTGAATGCCATATCCATAGCTCGCTGAAATGTTACTCTGGTATTTGACAATCAAAATGGCATCTTATTATAAGCATATGTGCCCCATTTTGTGGTGAAGGTTGTCTTGTGTTGATCTTCCTCTTTCAACATTATCTCATTATAGCCTGAGTAGCCATCTAACAATGAAAACCCTTCAGAACTAGCTACAACCTGTAAGATCTGTTCCATTGATGGAAGTGGATAATGATCCTTGAGTGATTCTTTGTTCAGATCATGAAATTCCACACACAATGTGATTTCTCCATTTCTTTTCCTCACTGGCACCAAGTTTGCAACCCAACTTGAATGTTTGATAGGAAAGATAATGCTATATTCAATCATCTTGTTCAACTCTTTCTTCATGAGAGGTTTAATGTGGGGATTTACTGCCCTTTGCTTCTATCTGATAGGTTTAGATCCTGGATCTAGCTCAATAGTGTGCTGTGACAACCTTGGGTTGAAACCTCTTAAATCCTTCAACATCCAAGAAAATACATATGGGAATTCTTGACAAAGTTTAATGAACTCATATTTTTCTTGTTGGGTACTTACCTTGCCAATTCGCAACATTTTGCCTTCATCTATGGAAATGGGCTCTGAATCTTCACCCTTTACCTGAATATTTGCTTTCTCCTTCCAAAATTCATCATTTGGGTTGAAGATTGACTCCAAAGTTACAAGACCCTTTGGTAATTTGTTGGTTCTCAGCTACACCACTTGGTCAACATATAATTGTTCCAACTTGTCTTAGTTTCTAGTAGAGAACTTAGTTTCTTCTTGTTCAAATTTGACAATTTTTTGATCATTCTCGAAGACTTGCCAACCTATATTGTTATCTGGAATAGTTGGTCTCACAACCATTCTAATATGGGGATGATATTTCTCACTCTTGACACTCTCTATCCCATCAAACGCCACCCTGACTGCTACCAATCTCTACATTGCTTCATTCTTCTCCCTTGGGATGGAATTGATGCCAAATGCTTCAAAATATTTGATGAGATCCCATACATGATTCTTGTAGTTTTTTAACAGATCATTCTTGGTAGCATTTCATCCTTGGACTTGATTCACAACTAACTCACTATCGCCAAAAACTTATAAATATTTAATCCCTCTCTTTCTTGCCCAATGTAGTCCATGGATCAAGGTTTCATACTTTGCTATGTTATTTGAGCAATAAAATTAGAAATGGAAGGCTGAGTAATATTTCATGACTTGAGGTGAAACAAGCATAGCTCCTCCTTCGGCTCCTTGTCTACTTCTTGAGCTGTTGAAGAATAAATGCCATACTTCGTTTTCCTCTTTGTGGTTTGGCTCAGTGATGCTAAGAAGAGGATGTTTTTCTTCATACAAACAATAGAATCCTAGCTTTGATTCTTCCTTTTCCTTTTAAGGGTCAAAATCATGCCTCTTTCTTTCCTATTAATCAAGAGTTAAGTTTGGAATGCATTCAAATTTGGTATCTTCTTCATGAGTGCTTGGGTAGTCCTCTTGATCAAATTTTGAATAGTTTGAATTGACTGGGTTTGGTGTATGAGGTTCTATGTGAAAATTTTCAATAGGCTCAAATCTGATGGCAGCCTTAGCTCCATACCTTTTTCTAAATAACATATGTGACCAATCAGCAGACAAATAACTTCCAATTTTAGCGGTGAATTATCTTGACAAGCATAATACAAAGAGAGGTGACAAGTCTATGACTGACACATCTTACAAGATGATCACATTGAGACATGCATGCAATGTGAGTCTCAAATATTTTATTACTCCAACCATTTTTACCACTGTCCCATCCAATTGCACTACACATTTGTAGATGACTTCATATTGAAGACCTAGCTTATAAACTATTTGTTTTGGCATGACTGAGCTACTTGCTCCCAAATCAATCATGCAATTATGCACTAGCTTGTATCCAATGATCAATGAGACATAGAAGAAAGGGCGCTTCAGGTTCTTACCTATTTGATCTCTATGATTTCCTTCTTGTTGAGTTGTATTGGTAAGCACCTTTTCTTGTTGATTGGGTGGTTGATTTGAGGCTGATCAATTGGCCATATCAGCCTACAATAGGTCTCTCTGCCCTGGGATGGCCAATGATTCCCACATTGAGATGTTTACATTTGTTTTCTTCATCTTCTTAATGATTTTGAATGGGCATGAGTTATCTCTTTGTTTTCCCTTTCCTTTCACATTCTTCTCTTGCCCATGGGTCATTACAACCGGTGCTTGAGCTAGTCTAGAAGGTGGTTTGGGATGAATCTTCACATTTGGAGTTGTGCTTTGATTACTCATAGCTTTTTGAGTGATAGAGGGTTGTGGATCGTTTGGATTGGATGACTTCCCTTCTCCAATATTCCTCTTCTTGGACCATGTATTTTCTCCCACACTATGAGGAGGTGTTTGATTCATACCATAGAAATATTCATCCTGTCAATTGACAAGTGTGGTCTAAATTGGAGGTGTCTTTTTCTAGGTTATGTCTTACTACTGATTTCCTTCCTGCCCTGTCCCTTGTTCCACACTGGTGGCTGTCACATAAGGACTTGATTTAAAGCACCATTGAAACACATTGACTTGTTATGGGGCTGATTGCATGGGAAACACAAATAATATTCCTTATCCATGTTATTTTGCAATGGTACCAAGGCTCTACATGTGGACTCTATATTAGGATTTAAAGGCTGGAATGGCCTATTAGTAGGTGGTTTGGCTTGAATCTGATTTGTAGTTTTGATGGGTGGCCTATTAGGCTGATATGGACATCTGTTAGGTTGAGCCTGAGGCTGATATGATCTACAATTTTGAGCTTGTTGCCTCTTAAGTTTCACCAAATCATTACCCAAGTTTTACAATTGCTTCATGACTTCTTAGAGCTCATTTGAGCAGCTAGAAGACGAGGTGGAAGCTTCAGTTGAAATCTAATTCCTTGGAGAAGGAATGGGAGCTAATGTGAGTGTTTGACTAGTTCTTGGAGCTCTTAGTTCTGGATATAGAGTCATACGTGGCCTAGGTGCAAGTTTACCAGCCTGAATTAAGTAATTCTTAGCTCTAAGAGAAATGTTTTATGATGTGCATAAATTTATACCTCCCATTGATTGAATCATCATGGAAATATCAGAATTTAAAGCTTTAAAGAAGTATAGAAAAGCACCTTCATTTATTGGTCTCATGGCCACCAGAATTTTATCCCATGTCCGCTGGAATCTAAAGTTGAAGTCAATCAACTACTCATTAGGATTCCTCTTGATTGTTGTCAGTTGCTCCAACAAGGATATATTATCTCCCTTCTCTCTAAATTGATTGTGAATATCCGTGCACAAATGGTCCCATTTCTGAATGGATCCTACAATTAGACTCCTAAACCACAGTAAAGATTTTCCTTTAAAAGATGAAGCCAAAAACTTGACCGTAAATCCATTTCACCGAACTCGTGAATTGCACAGACATTTGCAATATCTTGGATGTGGTCAATTGGGGTCATTTGGTTCTCCCCAGTAAAATATGGGATGTTTTTTCAGTGCTGTAGCTGGAACTGGATTTTGTGCATTGAGAGCTAGCTGGCTCCTACTAGTGAATTTGATGTAGGGGTTGGGTTGTTCCATCCTGGTTGGTCTGAGGACTCTAGCCACTTGGACAAAGGGTCTACTAGGTGGAGGCGTTGACAATGTCTTTCTTGGTGGAGATGGAGACCTTTGGGCTCCTCTTCCTCTTATTGTTCTATCTAGGGATAAATGTAGATAAACAAATATCCCCTCCTCTCTGGTCATTGACCTTGTTTGTATTTTTATCATGAACTTGACAAGCTTGGGTTGTTGAAACAAGAAGATTCTACCTCTTTGGGAGTCACCTGATGTGCAATTTCAGAGCTTCTTGAAAGCTGGTAAATACCAACAAGTGCACATCAATCATGCTGTGGTAAAAAATAAGACTTCTTGTCCCACCGAGCATGCCAAAACTATTATTGAAAAATAATAGCACCCTCGAAATGCCTCAAATTTGAGTGGGGCATCCGATGTGATTGCATAACATGGAGCTTTCCCCAAAGTGTGGGAATTTACAAATCAGGGAAGCTCTCAAGATGAAATTTGGCTCCTATTCCTCTGTTCAGGTACACATGTTTGGATTGCAGAAGTTCTATTCTAAATCCTACTCTAATTTTCCAAGGAGACAGATTTAAGGGGATGCAAGAAATAAAACCTAATCTAATAGAGGTAATGCACCAAAGGAATGTTGAACATTTGCATTGCTTTAAACACAAACCATAAAAATTCAATACAATCACTATGCACAAATAACCAGGACTGTAATGAGAGCTCAAAAATTAGACAATGAATAGAAGAGAGGGTTGAATATTATCCACAAACATGTTGTATCACTCCAAAAGTTGATACAATGCATTACAATGGCCAAGAGGCACAAACTTACATTACAATTTGAATGGGAGACTTGAACTCCACGAATCCACTTACGGGCAAGAGAAAAAGGGAGGGTGCCGAGAAGAAATGTCCAACCTTTTGAAATTGTCCCTCCTATATAATATATAGGGAGAATGAGAGAGAAAGGAGGGGAAATTTGAACCCTATTCCAACCACCCCTGAAGGGGCACTAGATTCCCCTACCATAATGATGAATCTTAATGTGACACCCATGCCCCAGTCACTCTTCCTTGTTGGGAAAGAAATGAGGTCCATTCTTCATCATGCCTATAGGTGGGGGCCTTAACATCCTCAAAAATGGCAGGACAAAACATTAATGGTAATAGGTGGGTAGCGATCACTGAGAGATCCTCAAAACATCCCCTCCCACTCGATTCTAAGCCTTTGATCAAAATATATGGCTGCCTAAGAGTACTTCGGGTCTGGATTATATCCACATGTCGGACAACGTATCTCAAGGCTTCTCCCCCTCCCTACACACTCTTGAAGTTATGTCATTGAGGAACATGGCACCATCCATAGGACTTCTTTGTTTCTTTTTTTCACATAAGTCCCCTTATTGGTGGATACATTGTGCCTATCCTGAGACAAGTGGAGTGTTGGCACATACATGGAGACATTGCCTAGACTCTACCCCTAAAGTTTCGTCAAGATAACACATGGAGGCTTTTGTGGCTCTTTCCCCTTTTAACGGCCAATTCTGTTTGATCCTACCCTTTTAGGGATGACTCTGTGGGACCCTGAATACATGGAGGGCTAGCGCTTGTTTGGGGACTGCTTTTGGATTTTCCTCTTGGAGGAGCATCAAAGAGACATGTGGCTCCTTCCACGACTTTACTCTATTTCTTAGCTGATTCGGGTCTCAAACAAATACTACCTTCCTCGTGCCTTTGGATGAGTAAGGGGGGCCATTATGCCCCAAAACCCCGTATCGGTGGGACCCCTTATAGCCAGCTCTTGAAATTGTGATGATAGGACACGTGGCATCATCCACTGGCTGCTCTTCCATTTCCTCATGTTTGACTTAGTCCCTTTTGTTTTGTGGGTTCATATGTCTAACCCTAGACATGTGAAGGCTCAATGCACATTTGGGACCTACCCTCAGATTTTTCCTTTGAAGTTGCACGGACGAGGCATGTGCAGACCTCCTCAAGATTTATGAATTTTCAACACCCCGGCTCTACCCCCTTTTTGACTTCTGGCCACGTGGCGAGCCTGCACTCATTTTGGAACTTGCTCTTGATCCTTCCTTTAAAGTTGCACCGAGATGACACATGGAGGATCCCGCTGGATCTTCTATACTTAGTTGATTAAATAGTTGGCCTTGTCCATTTTTCAAACCTTGGACACGTGGAGGGTTGGCGTTAGTTGAGGGTATTTCATTGGGCTATGCCTTTGAAATTGTTCTGATGAGGCATGTGGCACCTTCCACGGCTCTTCTCTACTGTCATCATGTTCTTCCTAAGTCCCTTCTATTTAAAGAAGGATTTATGTCTGACCCGAAATACATGGAGGCTTCCCACTCATTTGGAGACCCTGTTTGAACCTGACCTTCGGAGGTGCGCCGATTGGACATGTAGAGGCTTTTTTTTCCTTGATACTTTTCAACTACCGACTATGTCTCCTTTTTGGACCTGGGACATGTGGAAGCTTCACACTCATTTAGGGATTGTCCCTTAGGTATAACTTCTGAAGTTGTTCCGATGAGACACGTGGCTCCTCTTGCAACTCTGTGACTTTTCAATGGCCAACTCTTTCATCTCTTTGACTCTAACCACATGGCAGGTTAGCGCACATTTGGGGACCCTATTTGGACTTATGGCACCCTCTGCGGTTCTTGTGTTCTTCTTGTTCTTGGACTCATTTTTGGGATCAAAGGTGAGTCCACACGATTGGGCCAACCATTCCTTTTTCTGTGCAATATCACGTTAGACCAATTTTTCCTGGGGGTAAAATTGGGATAACACAACCCACTACAATATACACTTACAATAATTTCCCACAACACATCATTTTTTATGGTTAAATATTTATTACAATCCCATTTTATTAGTAGAATCTAATTGTTTGAAGATTACATAACATGGGACCGTTCATTCCTCTATAACTAGGCTGCATGTTTTTTTTTAACATTTCACCTATAGTGGTTCCTTTAGAATTTTCTCATTTCACTTATGCAAATAACTTTATATAGCATGATTTTGTTTAGGAATGTATATACACACATGCGTCTTCTAATATTTGACTTAAGGATTTTTTTGAAAGATCCGTGTTTACTTGGTTTGGAAAAATACTCTTGCTATAAGGAGGAAAATTCATTAGATGAAAATGGAAGGTTACTAGATCAATAGAAAACCTATCCCGATTTCATTTCAGAGCATTGTTTAAAACTAACAATAAACTCTTTTCATCTTCAAGTTATTACAACCAACTACGAAGGTTAACTAATTAAGTTGTATCATTATTGATTCACAATCCATTTCTCCAATTATCAATTCATATTTTCACAATCATATTGCACATGGAATGGTATATTACACATGTGTTGTAATGCCCACTTTTTTAACACAAAATAACAAAAGTAAAAATAATGGATTATTTATTTATTTTTTACTTAAACTGCTCACTACACAAAAAAACAAGGGCTCAAAGTAGAGAAACTCAACAACACATACGAAAATTACTTAAACATGAACCCACTCATACACTAGGATAACATAGGGTACCCATCAATGTACCACTTAAATGACATAAACCAAGATGATACAGTAAGAAACATTGGGTAGACACACTCCACAACATAGCCTTATTATTGTTTACATATTCATTAAATTTAGGTTTCCATTATATGACTTTATAGTTTTCAACAGAAGTAAACACATAAGGTTTGAAATTTCCTACTTTATAATCTTTAATTACATTACTTTGTAGGGAAATAGTATTGAAAAGAGAATGCATGATTGATTCATTTATCGAATTCCTTTAATTATTTATAGATCATTTGTTAATTAAAGTCAATTTCAAGCAACTATGAGTCTCCCAATAACTTTTTCTTACATTAAAGGTTTATTTCTCAAAATATGTTTAGTTTATGTTTGATTTTACCCTCATTATGCAAGGGAGCCAACCAGAAGTTGTACAAGGGAAAAATGATATGATTCAATAGGATGTGAAGGTTTAAGTTTCCCTTTCCTATCAACTTCCTCCCATTAGAATTTCATTTGTTCTCATACTATGGTTGTTTCAGTTCCAAATTTAGTTTCAGTCCATTAGGCATTTACACGTCATAATTTTTATTTTATCTTATTTTTAATGGACTCTATATTGGCTCAAATGCCTAGTCCCACCAAGAACAATTCGTATCTATTCTTAACAAAAATTCAATGCTTAAATCAACCATAATGACTTCAAGGGAAATCTTGTTCCTAAACCATAATCACATATACTCTTGTCTTTTTAATATCATTTACATTGTTTCTTAGGTATCTTATAGGCGTCACTTTATAACAAAAAAAGTCATGAAAGTACTTGGCTAACATATTGAATAAGTACATGATTGGATGCATTATAACTAAACAAAAAACCACAAGTTAACCTCCTAATAAACTGATGATTTGGTTTACTTCCAGTTTGCTACTCAGGGCTCTATGATCTATTATACATCAAATTAATGTGTGAAAACATATTTAGCCTATAAATCCTCAACATAAAAGACCAAGGTGCTACATTGTCACCAGCCAAGGTAGCATATTTAACTGTGAGGAATGAAAGAGATCATTAACAAGAGTTTAACTCATAGTACCACTATTTCACTATCTCCATTATGTCATCTAGATCCCACAAAGAATTCACTTCGATGGTGAATGTTAAATTGTAGATCTTAACTTTGCATAAGACTTGGTAGTACATTAGGATACTAAGGAAGTGTTAGTTCTACTTACTCCAGATAAAGTTTTTCCATGTCGTTCCTAACCATTGGGTTCACGACGATTTTGCTAAACATACTGGCTATGACGAAACTCAAAATTGGGCTCTTATTTACTCAAACTAGAAGGTGTCATTGAGTAAAAAATTTTAAGTTCATTCTATGGTTTCAATTTCTTTAATCCTAGGAGGGAGCCACATGAAGAAGAGTTATACATGAATCTTATCCTAGGGATGACTGCTGTGGTTAGATTGCTTTATTACATTCTGAAGGTGAGAAAAACAACAACCAATTATGTAATCATCTAGTGTACAAAAGAAATGCATTGCAATATATTAAATTCAAATTCATTTAACACACACACACACACACACACACACACACACACACACACACACACACACACACACACACACACACACATATCCAACCCTTTTACCCTATGCAAATTTGAATCAAAATTGCACTTGTGATTAAATGCACATTTCCCAAGGTATCCCAAAAAATAACATCTCATACATATTCCCAAATTTCAATTATAACTTTTCTTTAATATTGCAATATATTATACATATATACATTTTACAATTACCTATATAAATTAAAATAATAAACACTGAATTACACCACGCCTTTTTGCCATCTTTCTTACATCCTGCAATACCATGTGAGTATGGAATCAACAATAAATTTCTGACATGGCATTCACCTAGATCTAACATAATTAACATTTTCAGGTTTCCACTTACACAATAATAATAATTTTCATTCGAAAGGAGAGGTTTAGAGACACATATTTACTTCGTTTCATTTCACTTCATTTCTTAACCAAGGAGAGAGAGAGAGAGAAACACTATTTTTCCAAAATTTCAATTTCACACAAAAAGTAACATGATAGAGTTTTTAAAATTTATTTACAAGTGTCAGAAAGTTTCTACGATGGTTTGGTAATCGAACAGGGGTCCTACAACTTTTTTTTTTCGTTTTCCTGCTAGTTGTAAAAATGTTCAATTTAGGCTCAGAGCTTAAGAAAGCACTTTCAAATTTTGTCTTTTGATGAACAGACACAACACGAGTAAATTTATATGTATCCTACTATACACCAAGAATTCATAGGAACTAATAGAATTCAGAACTGGCAAACGATTTACGATTGGCGACCAAATTTCTGAGCTCATCAGTCGGAATTGGCCTAGTTACAAATGATCAAAAGTTAGCTCGAGGGCTCAAAAATCCACATCCAAAACTAAAGTTTAAGGGAAGAATACACAACAAATAAATTTCCTACGATTTCTCTTATATATGGAGAATTCATCAGATTCGATGGGATTGAGAACTGGAAAACGAGTTTCAAATGACGACGGGTTTTCCGGACCCACCAGTCGTAAATTGGTCTAGTTTGAATTAGTCAAACTATGATCAGATGCCTACAAAATGCCTTTTCCAAAATATCAAGAATATTTTTTTCCCCCAAAATGAAGTTTACAAGTAATTTTCTAGTAAAAAATAGAAGTTTGCGAAGGTGGATAGGCATTTTGCTATTCAGGAGACAAATGGAAAGCCAATACGAAACCCAAATTTTCAATGATAAAACTTACTAAAAGTGTGAAACAGGGTAACAAGGATCTTAGAGGAGCGATGAAGAGATTAAAAATGATCGATTTTGGGTTAATATAAATTTTGATACAACTCTCCACATAATGAGGGACACCAATGAAACTTTTTATCCCTTTTTCTGGGCCTAGATGGTTATTTTGAGAGCCTTCAGAAATCACAATTTACCTAATTTTACATAAGGACGATGAAAAGGTTTAACAAAAAACTCAAACTCAACTAGCCGACTTGAGGGGCTCCAAGTATCCATTTTGATTACTAAGTTTCCAAGCATCTGAGAAAGTGAATTTAAGTCTAAGGTTTACACCAGGGTTTATTTATAATGCGTAAGTCACAAGGTGATGTATTACTATTTTTTGATACACTTCTATTCAAAATATCCAAATGTACAAATTCATAATGGTTTAACATTTATATTATATTGCAAATGAAAAACCAAGTTATATGAAAATTTTAAAAGATACAGGTAAGGAAACCATGCCTGAAATAAATGAGATGATGCAATGTAGCACGATTTGTTATAGGATTGACGAAGAAAAAGAGGACACATTCACCAAATGCCAACTCGAATCATCAAACCATAATGTTCCATGCACTTTCCCATATGCTAAAACACATCTCTCGGGAACCTAACGAATCAAACATGAATTCTGAAATGTCGAGTCATTAAGTTGATATAATTGGTGAGTCTCAATAATGCAAACTCGCCACATCATCAAAAAATTTCCATGGAGAATTCAATATTCCACATATAAATTGAAGCATTATTTCAAATTGCATTCACCCATTATTCCACATGTTTTATCCCAACTTTCCACATCAAAAAAAATGCCACACCTTATATCCCAATTTCATAATATGTTAAACCAACAATGCCCATAAAATAAGACACACACCATGACCAAATTAAATGCTAAATTTCCTTATGGCTATATACCACACCAGTTCCCTATTCTCCACTCAATCCTTTGTCTTATTCATCATATACATCCAAAAAGTGAGTGGCCAATAGGTGGAAGTTTTCTCTTACCTCATATAAATTTCCCCTAAAGCCAAAGACATACTCTGTTAATATAATCAACATTAAGTATCACTTACATGTAAAAATTTATAATCACAACCACATATGACACAACATCTTCTAGACCCAAAACATTTTCCACTTAGGATCCTCAATTTTTTTGTCTATGCTGCCACAAAAAAATGTCAGGCGATGGTTTCCCCTGTTTGATTTTTGGATCATTACCCAGAACTATAAGATGCATCAATGAAAAGAGGTCCTTGTGTTTTGTTTTCTTCAGCTCATAATATCATTTTTGAGAGCTTGTTGTCACAACCATGGGTACTCCATGTACATATAGATGTCAAACTAAGTGCTCGGATCTAAGCATAAGTTCTCTTTCTCAACACAAGTTGTGCAAAATTTCTTCTCTTCTCCTGATAAAATACTCGGATGTAAGAATATCTCTAAGCCTAGTATGTTTTACAAATATATGTGTAGCTTCTAATGATTTTCTGCCAATCCGTTTAGATGTCTTAGAAAAATAAAAATAATAATTTCCATATCCCGTAAGAATATATTCCTTGAAAAGAGTATAATTTTGTTTTGTAAGGAGCAGGAGACCATCCATGTCGAAGAGGACATGGGTGATGATTTTTTCTTTTGGGGATTCCAGATTACCAAAAAAAAGTGGCCCCAAGGCCATTTCAACAAATCCATTTTGTGCATATCCTCAATTCAATGCTATCCATGAAGCACACTTTTTTTTTGAGACATTTTTCTAAAACGGTTGAACTATCTAGTCTACGCTTCCTCATTTTGCAAACATGACAACTAGAACATTTGTGACTACAACATCTGATAAAATTCCTCTATATTTTTAGGCTTTGTTGGACATCCATACCTTACTATAGATCTCATATTTTTAGAATAGGATGGGATTATGTGGGATATGTAAATTGATCAGGTTGGAGATCTGCTTTTTGATCAAGTGAAATAGTGTTATTGTCTCGTGAGGAACCCCTATCTCCTATATGCTGCATTCTTTATATACCAAGAGAAGCTACCTCTATCTTTCATTGGTTAATACTAAAATAATTCCTAATTTTTAAGAGATGCCCTCAAATCTTTCCTCACTGCACTATCCAATTTATGCTAAATTTAAAATGTGAACTTGGATTTTCACTGTGGTTTAATGCATTGGATTCTAATTAAAGTACTTGTATTGTTATCAAGGATAATTAAATGTTTTGAAAAATCTCACAACACCCATACCCTACTACTCTCCTGACATTAAGTTCCTCATGCCTCCACCCACTTTTTCCACCATTAAAATCCCCAACCACCTCCTCACCATCACTTCTGATTATGTCATTAATTTATTAATTTATTTTGTTTATTTTATATTTTTCAATGTGGCACTACATTTTCCTCGCCTTATAATAACATTGTCCTCAATGTGAAACAATAACAAAATTTGAAGGTTAGGAAGGCAAGAAATTCAATAATGACACATGTCGCTTAACAAAACAACCAGTCTATACAACACAAACAAAAGGAAGAAAACTAAATTTGGCAATCTCCTAAATTTTAATGTTTTGTGAAAATTAGTTGTTCTCTTATACTTTATTACTTAGTCTTTTCCTTTAAATTATTTATTAGTCTCAACTCTTAGTATTTCTCTTTTTTAGTATTTTAATTGATTTATTTACTTTTTGTGTGGGTTCCCAATAGTAACTAACATCAAGACGACATGGAAGGCCAAAACAAAACACTAATGGTCCACAAGACATATTTCTACATACTTCCATGACTGTATCACATCAGAAGAACTCAACCAAACCATGGAAGTAACAAACATGATCCACACACATATTACTTCTCATAGATGTAACCAAAACAAGAGTACTCATAACATAACCAGACTATAAAAACATGGAATTCCAAACGGTGCAAATAAAAATGTTTCACACAACTCGAAACCATAATTATAGCTACATAGTGTCAAGATGGAAGCAACATCACAAGACATATCCTAGACTCATAATATTACACATAAATCATAATAACAATACCATACACCTCCCAAAACATCACAAAACAACTCCATATACCTCACATAGCACTACAAAAAAAATACATATATCTCCCAAGAATCACATAACAACTCCATATACCTCCAAAAGCATCAATCACACAAACACACAAAAATATCTTATGTCTCCCTCAAGGTTGTTATGTCTCCCTCAAGTCAATTATGTCTCCCTCAAGTCTCTTATGTCTGCCTCAAGTCTCTTATGCCTCCCTCGAGTCTCTTATGTCTCCCTAAAAGATGTCGGTCACTCTATGGTCCTAGGCACATAGAGTGTGGACATCCTAAACCCAAGTGACATAATAACTCCTATTTCAACAAACCAATAATTACTTGTAACTCCTTGGGGTGTAACCCCATATAATGAAGTGGGTCCATAGGTTCAACCACTCCATGGTTAATCCCATAACCCTATCCCAACACATTAGAAAAATAGAACTAGTATAACAATATGTTTCAAATGTCAAGTTACAAAAATCCGAACCCTCGGGTTTGGATAAAAATAAATAAATAAAAAATAAAATTGATACAAAAATTTAAAACTAAGAAAAACAAATGGCTAAATAGCAAAGGTTATTGAAAAAATTTGCATGTTAGTGCAATAACCAAATAAAATGACCAAAATATAAGAACACATCAATCAATAAAACTGTTGTTTCTGACAAGAAAAGAGATAATGATCAATTTACAAATAAAATACATATACAAAAAGAAAAAATTACAATCACTATGTGGCCTCACATGTCCACCAAAGGGGTAATCATCAAGTTGTAGTCACTTAGACATCAAGTCTCAACTCACAAAATAACATGTCAAATAACACAACTGTTATAATATCTTCCTGAATCATCCCTCCATACTCCAGAAAAGAACATATTCAAAATCACATAGGTTTGGTTGATGGACAACCTAATAGGAAAGAGGAGGGGAAGATAGTTCTCATAAGTTGAGCCTAAGTTGATGCAAACCCAAAATATACTGAGCAAGCTCAAAGTATGCTAAATAGATAGAAGTGACGTTTCAGTCTGTATAATACTCCACTTCCTCACTCATACTCAGCTCAATATTATGAAAATATGGTCCATGCCTCCTTTCTCCAAACATATACTCTTGACGGTTACTTCCCTTATGGTCTTCTAGTTTAAGGTTCACAACATAACACATTACTACATCACTAAAACAATGTTGATTCACGCACATTAACCATAACCTATTTACACATGGTACATATACAGGGTATAACATAATAATTACTTTCACATTTTATGACACATCACTTTTAAACATAATTCACCTAAGGTGTAAGTACTACACAATAGGGTTCATACAATCATCATATGCCCCTAATTCAACACATGAACCATCACATATTACATGAATTATACATTTAATGAAAATAGTGAATAACATTACAATGTACATTCAATTACATTACAACTCAGTTAAACACACAATTAATCACAACACAGTGGAAACATCATGATACAATCCAATTCACCATGCACCAATCTTTGTCTTACAACACATCAACACAACTTCATATCACATAAACTCCAACACTCTGTAATCTGCAATAACATTCTTTCCATACACAAGAAGGTGACAAGTCACACGTGAACTCCTCATTGAGTCAACAAAAAGGATATCGAATACTCTCATCACAAGCATATCAACATGATAACAATACACACTAAGTGACATGGACAACATGTGCAATCACAATATCACAATTACAATGTTTGTCACATAACAACATATATCATATTACTCTTCCCATCTCCACCACCACCATGCAGAATCATCAAAACTCTAATCCATCCTAGAGGTTATAGAGCATGAACCTCCACTCTGATACCAAATCTAACGCCCATGTTTTACGCACACAAATATAACAATAAAAGTACTAGATTTTTTTTTTTTGAATTACATTGCTTACTACACAACACCATAAGGGCTCAAAGTAGAGAAAATCAACAATGCATACAAAACTTACATAAACATGAACCCACGCATATAATATGATAACAAAGGGTGCCCATAAATGTCATACTCAAATGACATAAACCATGATGATGACCCAATTATAGTAAGAAACATTGAATAGGTATACTCCACAACATGGCCTTTTTATGGTTTACATCTTCCTAACATTTAGGTTTCCATGGTATGACTTTATAGTTGTCAAGAGAAGTAAACACATAAGTTTTAAAATTTCATACTTACAATATTCAACTACTTTACTTTGGAGGGAAATAGTCTTAAAATAAGAATAAATGATTAATTCCTTTATTAAATTTCATTAATTATTCATAGATTATTTGTTAATTAAAGTCAATTTTAAGAAACGATGAGTCTCCCAATAACTTGTTCTTACATTAAAGGTTTATTTCTCAAAATATGTTTAGTTTACATTTAATTTTACCCTCATTATGTAAGGGAATTGTTGATGTGAAATTACAGCACCCCCGAATGGCCTTAGATGTGAGTGGGGCATCTGGTGTAATCTATATAAAATGGGACCATCTCTCAAGTTGTGGGACTTGTGAACTTGATATGGTCCTCTAGAGAAAGTCAGCTTCTTCTTCCTAATGCTAATATTGAACTACTTCTAAGAAAGGAAATGCGACTATCTACTCCTAATTTAACAATGCCAAGAAAACAGGGAGAGAGAGAGCATTAAAATAAATAAATCCTACACTACAAAGGTGATAGCACCAAGAAAAGGGGGGGTTATTAATCACAAATTAAACTGCCTGAAATGGAGAGAGGTGAGAAATGGAGAGGATGGATAGATGCATCACAGAACAAATATAAATTTCACATAGAACACCACTTACACCCATTAAACATAGCTCCATAAACCTACAATAGACATCAGAGATATGCACATTATACCCTTCAACGATGAGAGGCAAGAAGAGACAATAAAATAAGAAATGGATGGAAAAAATGCATCACAAAACATATTTAATTCCTCCATGAATTCACACAGTACATCATCAATAGGAAAGAGGAAAGAAAATGCCATTACAAAGTGAAGAGAGGAGGCTTAAGCTCCACATTCAACCCTAGGGAAGAAAGATAGAGGGATGCATGAGAGAAGAATGACCAACCTCCACGTTATTTTGGAAGTATCAAAGGACTAGCCGAAGCCTCTACATGCCTCATCAGTGTAACTCCAAAGGTAAAATCCAAAGGCAGCCCCTGAACGAGTGCAAACCCTCCACATTTTAGGGCCCAAGAAAGTTGCACCGGCCATTGAAAAGTCTCAAAGGACCAGTGAAAGCCTCAACGTGCCTCATCGGTGTAACTCCAAAGGTAAAATCCAAAGGTAGTCCCTAAACGAGTGCAGACCCTCCAGGTGTCAGGGCCTGAGAAAGTTTCTCCGGCTATTGAAAATTCTCAAAGAACCAGCGGAATCCTCCATGTGCCTCATCAGCACAACTCCAAATGTAAAATCCAAAGGTAGTCCTTAAGCAAGAACAAACCCTCCACGTGTCCAAGGCTCGAGAAATTTGAATTGACTATTAAAAATTCTAAGGCCAACGGAAAGCACCGCGTGTCAGCTCGGTGCAACTTCAGAGGTGAAATACAAAGTGGAGACCCCAAAATAGCATAGGCTTTCCATATGTCCATGGCCCAAGAAAGTTGCACCGGCCATTGAAAGGTCTAGCTGCCAGCATAATCCTCCAAATGCTTCATCGGCAAAAATTCAAAGATAAGACCCAAAAGGTAGGTCCCAAACGTGCGCTGGCCCTACACATGTCTAGGTCATACATATTTCTTTGCTAAATAGAAGGGTACTTAGCCAAAACACAAAAGAAATAAAGCAAGCCCGCGGGCAATGCCAAGTGTCCAATCGGTGCAACTTCAAGAGTGAAAGGAGGGGGGTGAAATATTAAGATGCACATGCGAGGCTACCATGTGGATCTTGCATAGATAGACTCTTTAAAATATTATGAGCCCATGTTAAACACTTGACCCTGACCTTCAGATAACCATATCTTTAAACTGGGAACTTGGATTTGATCAAGGGAGAACTTTTTGCAAATATCTTGACATCTGCTACCCACCTACCATCATAATGTTTCAGTAAGCCATTTTGAGGCTATCACGCTTCTCACCTATGACC
Source organism: Taxus chinensis (assembly GCA_019776745.2). Classification (NCBI taxonomy): domain Eukaryota; kingdom Viridiplantae; phylum Streptophyta; class Pinopsida; order Cupressales; family Taxaceae; genus Taxus; species Taxus chinensis. The sequence continues at coordinate 119,143,622 of CM034153.1, read as the reverse complement.
ATAATGAAGACTGCACTTCCTTTCTTTCCCAGCAAGGAACATTAATGGAGGCATGGGCTCTGTTAGGGAACTCACCATTGTTGCAAGTGAATTTAAATGCTTTCTAGGGTGGTTGGAGTAGGTGAATTCAATGCATTGCTAGGGTGGTTAAAGTAAGATTCAATTTTTTCCCTCTCTTCTTCTCTCATTCTACTATATATTGTAAAGGAGGGGAATTATTCAAAAGGTTGGTCATTCTTCTCTCCTACCTCCCTCTCTCTTTATTCCCTAGGGTTGAATGTGGAGCTTAAGCCTCCTCTCTTGGCTTTGTAATGGAATTTTCTCACCTCTTTCCCACTGATGGTATACTATGTATATATTTGATGTCTATTACAGGTTTTGGGGGCTGTGTTTAATGGGTTGAAGTGGTGTTCTATGTGAAATTTATCTTTATTCTATGATGCATCTATCCATCCTCTCCATTTCTCACCTCTCTCCATTTCAAGAAATTGAATTTGTGATCAACAAACCCCCTTTTCTTAGTGCTATCACCTCTGTAGTGTAGGATTTATTTATTTTCATGATCTCTCACTCCCCATCCCCTTTAACATTGTTAGATTAGGAGTAGATAGTCACATTTCATTCCTTAGAAGTAGTTCAACATTATGATTAGGAAGAAGAATCTAGATTTCTCTGGAGTACCATCTCAAGTTTGCAAGTCCCATAGCTTGAGAGATGGTCCCATGTTATGTAGATTACACTGGATACCCCACTCACATCTAAGGCCATTCGGGGGTGTTATAATTTCGCATCAACAGGAACCAACTAGAACTTTTCAAGGGAAAAAAATATGATTCGAAGGAGGTGAAGGATCAAGTTTCCCTTTCCTATGAACTTCCTTCCATTAGAAGGGAATTTTTTCTCATACTATGGTTATTTTAGTTCCAAATTTTGTGTAAGTTAATTAACCATTTACACATCATAGTTTTTATTTTATCTTATTTCTAGTGGAATCTGTATTGGCTCAAATGCCTAGTCCCACCAAGAAAAATTTGTATCCATTCTTACAAAAAATACAATGCTTAAATCAACCATAAGGACTTCAAGTGAAATTTTGTTCTTAAACAATTATCACATATACTCTCGTTTCCTTTTCATATCATTTACATTTTTTCTTAGGTCTCTTATTGATGTCACTTTATAACAAAAGGAGTCACAAAAGTACTTGTCTAACATCGTAATGAAGTACATGATTAGAAGCATTATAACTAAACATGAACAACAAGTTAACCTGCTAATAAATTGAGGTTTATTTTAATTCCAATTTGTACTCAGGGATCTACGCCCTATTATAGATTAGATTAATATGTGAAAACATATTTACCATAAAAATCCTTCATAAAAGACCAAAGTACTACATTTTCACTAACCAAGGTTACACATTTTGCTATGAAGAATGAAAGAGATCATTCACAAGAGTTTAAGTTATAGTACCACTAATTCACTAGCTCTATTGTGTCATTTGGATCCCATAAAATATTCATTTGATGGTGAAGTGAAATTCTAGATCTAACTTTGTAAGACTTAGTATTCCACTAGGATATTAAGGAAGTGTTAGTTCTACTTACTCTACATAAAGTTTTTCCATGTCATTCTTAACTGTCAGAGTCACAATGATGTCACTAAACATATCAGCTATGATGACTATAGACACTTGTAATTTAACTTGAACAATTTAAATACTTAAATTATGCTATTATCCCCTTTCCCGCAAATTAGCAACATATCGTCATTAGTGCTCATCTTATGTGCTATCGTTATTAATTAATTACATTACGTTAATTAATTTAGTCTTCTATTCAAAATATACCCTAATTAATGACCATCCATTAATTAATCTTTCCTTCTATCTAGACTAATTAATTAGTATTAATTAATTAGCTTCCCCTTTCATTAAACTAATAAATCATTATTTAGTTTATTTAATTCCTTTCTATAGTCTGAATCATGTTAATATTCTTCTAAAAAGATTTTATAAGCTTACACACCTATTAATTAATCACTTTAGTTAATTAATAAACCCCCTTTATCCCCATGAGTCACTAAAGGACAAATAGACCTCTCCTAAAGTTAACTCAACCCTTTATAAACACCCTATATCCACAACTAACTCAACATCTCTATTATCCCACATGCAAATAGATGTAGAGATTCTTCTATCCATTTGGCTATATAAAGAGCCCTCCTCCTACCTTTACACCTACACCTTGATATACTAAAATGAACATAGAGAATACACTATAACCATTTATCATCTTGGAGCTTTCTTCCATTAGAGGAGCTAGCTTTTTTCATTTCGTGCATTACATCCTCCCAAGTTTTGAATTCATATGGAGATATGTCAAATGGTTTTTTAGCCATGGATTGACAAGACTCCATTCTTAAAGACCTTGGGATTTCAAGCATATAATCAACTCTTTGATTTCTAGAGATCTATAGAGGTTCATCTCATTTCATTTAGCATTCTAATAAGATATAGAAGTTAATTTTCTTAGCATGATTAGCTTGAAGTATCATTTCATGTTTAATGTAGAAATGTTGATAAGTTAGCATTGCTTAAGCTCTTAGCATGATAATGCATAAGTGTAGTTTAGCATTGTATTGAAGCTACTAGGTGTTAGTTTCAATTCTACTTACATAGATAACTATTTATTGCATACATTTGGCATGCCTGGTGGGACTTGCTCCATTTTCCTTTGCACTTAATTTTGATTTTTTGTAGTTAAGTTTCATTTTTGGTTACTAACCCTCTTTTACACATATTGACATAACTTATTTTTCTTAACTTGTTTTGTTGATTTTGAATGTGTTGAGTCTTCCTTATAGGTAAAAAGAAGGTGAAGTGTTGTAAAAAATAAATCTTGGTGAGAAAATTTTAATATTTCATCATGTTTTCATTTTTAGAGCTTTCTTTTTCATCATTCTACATGGTAGTTTTGTCAATTTCTTGGAAATATTAAATTCTTGAGCATGTATGTTAATGTTTGATAGTGTTGAGTCTTATATTTACATATTAGTGTGATGGATTTTTGTAAAAATTGAATCTTTGTTGGAAAAATTTGACCATTTTGCAGGTTAAGGGACGTTTGTTTTACAATTTTTGAGTGCATGTCAAGGGCATACCCGTGAGCATAAGAACATATGTGTAACCCATCTTCCGAAGGCCATAAATTTTACTTCCGAACTCAAAATGAATCCATTTTTTTATTTGGAAATGTATTGAAGTTAAATATTTAATGAAAACATAAACTTGGGATTTATACTTACATAAATTGTAGATTTTCAATTTATTTTAAAATAGGTCATTTTCTAACATGTCTAATGTTTTGATGAATGTTGTATTTCCATGCTTTACTTGATTTAGAAAAAAGTGTGTGCATGCCCTTCTCTTGCACATTTTGGTGATCTTGAGAATCAAAAACAACTTTTATCTCTATCTTTGTAACATTGGGATTAAACTTGGAAATTTGATTATTGATTTTTCTTAAGGGAATTAACCTTTTACAAAGCATTTTTCAATGGTATTTTGATTTGAAGTTTTCCATTTCTATATAGTTTGGATAAATTTTGTGTATGATCTTATCTTGCACCTTAGGGTGATCTTGAGAATCAAAAGCAAATTTAGTCTTCATTTTATAACATTTGGTAGATTGGAAAATTCATCTTTCACTTTTGGTTTAAGGGAATAAACATTTATCAAGCTTTTTGTATGGGTCATTGATTGTAAAGCCTTTATTTAATTTTTAGTTTGATTTTTTTTTGTGTATGCTCTTTCTCTTGTATCCTTGGATGATCTTGAGAATAAAAAGAAAATATTAATCCTCTTTTAAATAAAGTAGTTTTCTTTTAGAACTACTAACACTTGAGTGCAGGACCTAAAAATAGTTGTCAAAGAAAGGAGTTTGAAACAAAATTAAACTACTGATATAGTTTTCATATAAGTTGCCAAAATGTGTTTAAGAAATCCACACCAAATTAAACAAGATAAAAAGCACACCACATTCAAAACACTTTATTTGAAGGTTCAGATAAGGGTACCTCACGTCTACTTAAAACTAGGACATAACCCCTTTGGCATAAGCCTTAAGCTACAACAATGGGGGTGCTCCTAGGAACCCCAAAGTAGTCCACACAAGAGGGAACCTTATGGATGAAATGGGAAGTGCTTAGCACAACCTACTTTATTAGTTGTTCCTTGTGAGTTAGCATTACCAGTTGTCTGTATGGTGACCCTAGTGATAGTACACATGGACGCACTAGTTTCCCACTGTGCTTGAAGGGGGTAAATTAAAGCCGAGATACTCCTAAATTAGTCATTGTGACTTTTTGGGTAAATTGAGCTCACTTAAGACAAATTTGTAACAACTAGTTGAGAGATCCACCTAGGAAGATATCTTTGGCTAGGAGCCCACTTTGACCATTTCAAAATAGTTTTGAGTTGTGAGCCATCATTCATCTCGAAACTTGGGAAGCATTACTTTTGCTTAGTTTTTTACTTGCCTTAAGGTGAGGTGAAACTCTACCGAAGTAAAGAAAACAATTTTCACCCCCATTTTTGATCTACATCCTTCACTTTCTTTTGACATTTTTTTTATCAAAAGAAGAGTGACTACCTTTGCGTTATCAATTGACTGTTTCTGCCACTTTTTTGTCCGTTTACACCCATCCATGTTTACGACTGGGTAAGTTAAACGTCTAAAGTTTGTGGAAACATATTCATATCATTGGTAGCCTTTTTTATCTTTATACCCATGTCAGGATCATCATCATAGTTAGGCTTGGTTCATCATCTTGTACTTCCTTGGAAAGGTTACCTTGTTTATATCGTATCACTACAATTTTGGTATTTATGTCTTGTTTCTTGTAAACTTGAACTAAATATCTGCATTCTAAGGTTACGTTATACACATTTTTTACAATTCTTAGTTATACTCTAAGCTTCTAGTTTTACTCCATTACTTTATCAATTTTGAAAATTCCTACGTGTTACCACTTGTGTGTGTTATATTAATATCATCTTGATAATAATACCTTACTTTCTCACAAATTTTGGTTAACATATCTTGGTGAAATTATTGTGTCACTCACAATCGTAACTAGTACTTTTTGGGATATGGGTATTAATTAAATTTAGGATTTGTTCTAGTATACCTTGTTAGGAGGTTGCATTAACTTCTTGTTATTACTTATGCCTTGTTCATGTCTTTGAACTCGACATAAGTAGGGACATCTTGTTAATTATCTTACAACACCGACTACCATTTTGAAACAAACCTAGGAAGTACTTTATTCAATCGATAGGCTTGATACCAAACATTACGTCACTGCTGACTTGTGCATTTTCAGGCCATCACTCTATCACATTGGTACTTTAACCTTCATTATACTCATTCATATTCTTGACATTCTTTTTACATTTCACTTAGGTTTGATAGAAAATATTTGAGCACATTCAAAGATACTTTAGTGAAACTATTACACATTGTGGCCCTTGAAACAAGATTAGGGCTCAAAAATCAAACATTAGAAGAAAAACAAAGCGTAGACTTGGGAAACCTCAAACAATCAACAATCAAACCATTTTATTGGACATGATATTGGGTCTTTGTTTTCCATGGAAAAAGAGGTAGAAGAAATGATAGATCATAGTGCTGATGAGTTAGAATCCCCACATGTGGAATTTGACTTCAACCCCACCTTGTTAGATGAATTCCTTTTTAGAAACAAGGATAGGGTACTAGCACAAGTTGTATAATTGGGAGCCAAAATGCCCATTGAACAAGAAAAAATCCCACCTACAAATGATGACAATGAAGAGGAGAAACCCCTTATTAATATGGATGATATCTTAATGCATGGGCATGCTTCTACCTCTAACATATGAAACAATAATGTGGAGGGATATATAATACCTTTCCTTAAAGTACCACGTAAAGTCAGGATAGGACACAAAAATGTTGAACATGAAGAAGAAGAGGAACTTTTTAAAGAAGAAGTGACTATTAAGCAACAAATTTGCAACCTTAGTCAACAATTAGCCTTGTTAACCTCTCATGTACAAGCAAAAACAAACAAGAATGTCTAAAAGACAAAACCTAAGGTTAAAATTAGTGAGCTTCATAGGGAAAATCAAGGAGAAGACAATATGGAGCATCATAGGGTGTATATTCCTACTTCTCTTACCAAAGAACAATTACTCACTCAAGAAATGTAGTCTATAAAAGCAACACTTACAAGCATCCAAGAGAGTACTGTGGGGAATAGCAGAAAATATCAATATGAAGAGCTATGTCCTTATCCATTTGACAAAACTATGACACTTCAGCCTTTCCCTAATAAAATTGACATGCTAAAATTTGACAAATACAAAGGTAATGGTGATCCACGAGACCATGTAAAATATTTATATATGGCATGCCAAGAAGTGGCCTATAGTTACAACTACCTCATATGACTCTTACCAAAGAGTCTAAGGGGCCAAGCCTTAAAATGGTTTACTCGCTTACCTCGTAGGTATATTTTTACATGGCTCAAGGTAGAAAAAATATTTGTATGAAACTTCTTGTATAATATAGAAAGTGACATAACCATTGAATATTTGTGTGGCACTAAACAACGTCCTAATGAAACATTTGCTAGCTTCCTAGAATGATAGAGAGGGATAGCCAGTCACTTCCCCTGTACATCCCCTGAAAAGTAGCTTGTGAGTATCTTTGTGCCCAATCTAAATCTAGACATCACTTTCCACATGTAAATGCATTGTGTTCACACTTTTGAGGAAATTATTGAGAAGGGAATTCAAATAAAGAAATCCCTTATTTCCTAAGGAACTCTTACATCACACTCTAAGGATAACGAAAGCGTTAAACCTAGGGAAAAGTTGAAACTATTTAACAAAAAAAGAACATGGTGTGAGACTGAATCGTATATTCCAAACACGTGCAAATGGTTCAAATTGGTAAACCTTTTAAATTGACTAAAGGACCTATTCAACCCCCGCCTAAACATATAATGTTCACTCCTCTCAATGAGCCTTTGTCAGTCATATTGAAACAATTGGATACAACTCACATGGTGACTTATCCCATGATACAACCCTTTGATGACAATGCTCCAAAACCACCATGGTATAAAGAGCATGAATATTGTGAATTACATCGTGTTAATGGACACAAAACAAACAAATTTCTATGACTTCATCACTACATCTAAGACCTCATTGACAATGGGGAGATAGAAGTGGACAACCCAGAAAAAAAATCAGACACGTAATGAAAAGATGGGGATATACAAAGAACCATTCCCTAAACATGGTAAGTCAGATGAGCCAAAGTTGGATTGAGGAGATTCATCCCAGAGTTACAAAGTGGTGAATTATCTATACACCAATAAGGACAATAATCATTATGATTTTCTCATTGGATGTATCCGCTCTCCTAGTGACCATGTCAACACCATTCAGATCCAGGGAAAGCATTGCACTATGGTAATAAGGCGTGCCTGTGTCATGACTCCAGAACCCTCTCCATTGGCAACACAGAATGGTAAGTATAACCTTTTAGAAAAGCTTGAGAAGACATCTTCCAAGATTTCAATCTTAGATCTCCTCAAAATATCGAATGTACATAAAGGAATTTTTTACAAAACTCTTCAAGGGTTGGGAATGCCATTAGAAGTAGATCCTACGCATCTTTAGGCTGCAGTAGTCGAAATTGTACCAATTAAGCACATTTCATTTAATCATAGGGAGATTTTACGTACCCAAAATTGGAGGGTACTGCACCTTTGGAACAATGTTACACATGCCCCAATGATGACACAGGTCTCCTTGCAAGGTGTTTGGAATCCATAAAGGTTTGCCGAGTATACACTTGTATCCCACATGCCCCACTAAGCCTTCACATGCCTAGTTTTTCCCCGTTTTCCCCTTTCTTCTTGCATTCTTTTCTTCAGTGACGAAACCACCACCCTACCTGGGTGGCAGTCCCATGACCACAGCCCAGGATAGGGCGATGGTCCCGTAACTTCCGCCATGCACAGGGTGGCGGTTTTGTTCGTGTTTTCTAGATTCCTCCGACAATAACTTTAAATGGAAATCTTCAAATTTACACTCTTTCTTCAACAAATTTGGCTTGCATTAATGTTTCTGGTTCCTTGTGAATAGTGTTTTTCCTTTGTTTATAGTAAAAGAGATCAAATGGGAGTTACCCTCTAGTAAACACATTGGTTATAAATAGCCAGCTTTTTTTCAAGCAAATGGATCCTCATTTTCTCAATCCTCTTATTTAGTCTTTAAATTTATTTCTTAGAATTCTATTAGTTTCATGTTTTGCTTCAATTGTTGGTATTTTAGAGGTGACATAATCTTCTTGTTTTAGTTTTGTTCCATTACTACTTCATACAATCAATCTAGCATAGAATAGTTTCATTTCCATCTTAGAATCCATTGAAGTTACAGGTTTTGTTTTATCACAAGGATAGCTTCTAGAACTCTTGGTACACTTGTGTTGTATTCCTGCAATAAATCCCTCTAGGAATTTCATAGTATAGCTCTATTCACTTGCGCTATCCCTCTCCTAATCACATTGTATTCGGTCTATATCAAAAGCTGCCACTATTCAAATGCTATCTTCTGTTGATACTATCATATACACACTTTTTGGATTCACGAGGACACGAAGGAATGAGGAGATCACACTGAGGGGATGAAATCACACACAACTAGATTTATCATTGTTCTGTAAATACCAGGCTTGAGCTATCAAAGTTCTAGTTACAACATATCAAATAGAGTAGTAAATTATTTCATTTCAGTTAAAATTTCACTCTCGATATCACCAGGTAAGCTGTGGGGTTTGATAGTTTTTGAGAAATTGTGATTCATTCCTCACTTTTGAGGTAGGATCGAGATCCTTCCAAATTAATATGTTTAGTTGCTTAGATATTTAGGATAAAATCACAACTGCACAGGAAAATAGCCATACCAAGCTACTTTGTTTGTTTTCATTATGTTTCTAGATTAGTTGTCCATTTTATAAATATACTAGAGTAGCTGCTCTTCAATTTCATTGAAATACGTCATTGGAAAATATAAAAATAGTAGGATGCTCGCATAGTGTAAATATCTCTTTTGTAATCAGTTTATTAAATGTTAGTTAAAAGTTGAATCATTTTATATGACAATCACAAGACCTAGAGAGACTAGAGAATATATATTTGAACCCATAGTACCTCAGCCAAATCTACCCACGACATTAGCTGATATAGATCAGGACCTTAAGATACAGGTTTTTTGTGCAACATCAAATTTACAAGCAATTAGTGAGAAACTAAGAGGATTAAACGTCGAAGATGACAAAGCTTACACATTCTGGTCAAACCATCCAAACTATAGATTGCCTTGATAAAACACCTGAATGACCATGCAAGGATTCAAACAAGAGAAAACATTTGGTTGTGATCCTTTGGTTCCACAACCTAATGCGGGAGACCTCCTCATCGACATAGACACTAGATTATGTATTCAAGATGCCAGAACACCTGTTAAGTACTCCAAGAAAATCATACAACTTCTAGTTCTAAACATAGAGGTTGAAAATGCATACGATTTCGGGATAGTTGGAAGAAGGGATTGATTCTTCACATGAACATAACATGTCCACAACAACCACGAGCTCATGGTTGTGATCCCAAAGTCCCACAACCCAATGGGCTAACAAACCAGTCAAGTTTTGACACTGGCTTACAAATGTTGGTATTTAGATCCTCACCATTCCCGCCAGATATTATAGTACAGTTCTCCGTATTAAACATAGAAGCCAATCAATCTAATATTTTCTGGGCTAGACCAGAAAATCACCCATAGTTCACTACAAATATATTAAACCACCTATCACTACTTTTATGACCTTATTTGGAGATATATACGAAGCTCTCATAGGTCACTTCCCACGTATCTAGCAACCAAGAAACAGAATCTTGATTGAGCTCGACATTGATTGGAACCTCCGAGCAGCCATTATATCCAAACAAGCCATTACACCAATTCAGGTTACGAGGGCCTTCTTCACATTAGATTTGCAGATTCCATTATTGCATATTGAGGATTTAAGATTATCCGATTAGCTTGTCTATATCCATTTACATTCAAACATTCACCGGCTATCTTGACACAACCTCGGGAGGTCGAGTATGAGGAAAGAGTAGTTGTAGATTCCCATGCTCGCTTGTCACTTTTCCATCATACAAAATTGGTGAACCTAACATGAAACAAACAACTGTTTCACATTCTCTACCTCATTAGCCTTCACATCAGTTTCACCAACAAAATTGGTGAACCCGACGTGAAACAAACAACTGTTTCACCTTCTCTACCTCATTAGCCTTCACATCAGCTTCACCAACAAAATTGGTGAACCTGACGTGAAACAAACAATTGTTTCACCTTCTCTACCTTATTAGCCTTCACATCAGCTTCACCAACAAAATTGGTGAACCCAACATGAACAAACAGTTCTTCCTTTTTTAGTTTTAATTTCTTCCATCCACCTTCACTCTTTCCCATTATTCTATGGGTATTCATCTACCCCCCGAATATGTTGGGATATGATGCATATGGCAGACCTCTCTAAGGTCTCGAAGTAAGCTATAGTCAAACAAATAGATAACCCTCACCCTCACTTTCTGCATGGGCTGATAACTATTCGAGTAATTACTTGTCATCTCAAACTCCTCCTCACAGAACTAGTTCTAGTTCTTCATTCTGAATTGAGGAATTTGATCAGTTTGCACAAACACAATAGCAAAATCCATTAATCTCTAACAATATGATGTTTACTAGATAATCCACTTCATCTCCTCTGGTCTTGTTCAAACCATAGATCAGTAGACAATCAGACCCACTCCCCTTTTTGGATGAGAAGTACTTAGCATGCTTTGCTAAAAGTGAACAATGCTTCCAAAATATGTATCCACCTATAGGGAGTTTATAAATATAGTCTAATGCCCTATTCCAGGAGAACACCCCCATTCATCCACCTATGGGAAATACCCTCGGTGAAGCTTGGCAGGGCAACGATCAATTCATGGTAGGGTATCATACCCCTTTACAACCTCAAGCTATACAACAAACACCCTTAAGGTAAAGCACTTTATCTTTGCCAATGGAGGTCATTTCAGCCTTAGCTGAGAAGGTTATAGGGCTAGAACTTTCTCAATCAAACCAAAATTCATATTTTGGGCAAGCAGGAATCCCCAACACTCTACATCATCCCAGTCAAGTCGACCTCATTACAGGAACAGGCACGTTAGGCATGCCTCCTCAAAATCCTTATAGTTACCCACAACAAACACCAACTAGGACCGCATTTTCAAATGTTGTGTCAATTGAAAACATGACACCACCCGGCTTGGCACCAAATAACCCATACCAGAACAATGCTCCTCCTTATTTAAACATTTATTCAAAATCACCACAAGGACACATGTTCTCTTTTCCTAGGATGTTTGTTCAACCATAGGGATTCCCTTATGTCCGTACAAACACATATGCTATGTCATATCGACAACCCTTGCCACCACCAACTCCAGCCCCTCAGCAAGGACCATGAATGGTCGAGGCTTACTTAGTAGGGACTTACTCAGAATATTTGAAAGAACCCCTAGAGTTCACCATATGAAGCGTTATGCTTCCAAGAACTCTTCTTGATTTTCCCAAATACAAAGGGAAAGGAGACCCAAATTCACACATTAAGGCCTATGCCACAGCCATACGAGAGTTGCTCCCTTGGGACAGGGTTGTCGCTAAAATATTCCCTAAAACCTTAGAAGGTATTGCCCTTTCTTAGTATTACAGAATACCTGAAGCCTTGATACACTCATTTAAACAACTCATGTCATAATTCATCAAAGCTTTCGACATGAAAAAATTGTTAAGAACAGGAATCAGGGAGTTCTTGCATATCAAACAAGAACATAATGAGTCCACTTCTCATTTTATTCAAAGATGGTGTACGGTTCTCTACTCATCAGTGATTGCTCCAAATATGGATCAAATGGAACTATGTGATTTATTCCTTAATTCACTTAATAGAGACATAAAGGAAGAATTCCAGAAGTTTCCACTAATAACTTATGATGAAGTACTTGAGAGTGCTCTCCGAATTGACCAAGCAGCGATAGATAGTGGTCATAAGACATATGGGACAAACGGGAAATTAACCACTCCCAATCAAAACACCATGGCCTATCCTAATGCTGTGAACGCTAATCAAGGACCTAAGATCCTTAACAAGAACCACGTGGTTACAATAGATGGAGTAACTTACCAAGCTAAAAGCGAAAATGTTGTAAACATTTTGCCACCTGTTAATAATCAGCGAAATAATAATTTTACTCCAACAATCAACACCGTGGATTTTAATCGTCCACCATGACAACAACAACAACAATGACAAGTCCAAATACAAATTCCAAATCAAAACCCAACTGGATATCAAAGTCAAAATCAAAGGCAACAGCCTCAAAATGTTAACTCTAACAACTAGCAAACTTATTAGAATTTTGGGCCACAATAGGTTTTAAATCAACAGCCTCAAAATTACAATCCTAATCTATATTTTTGCTTCCACAAGATTCAAGGCAACGATACTAGGACTTGTTGTGAATACAATAAATTCATGTAGCATTTTCCAGAAGATCAAAAACAACTCTTTATAGATATGTTTTTAGCAAATTTTGTAGTACCCACGCCAAATGCTTATGCAAGGGTAGTTTCCCCTCAAAATGCATCCCTCAAGATATTTAGTGAACCGCTCCCAAACCATTCTAACAATAACAAGTTAGATCCTAATGGAACAAATAAGGGTGTCCTAACAGGAAAAAATGATCATAAAGCTTCAACTTCATTAAATCCACAAGTCGTACCCCAATTAGGAACTCGACCTCAAACTAAGATAGTTGGTTTAGTGGAGTTAGATGCCAAGGTACCCATAGAAACCATAACAAGAACATGGGATTATTCATCCCAACCTACTGCAAGTTATCCGTTGGATCCAGAAAATAGTCAACAAACGTTGGTAAAACCCATAGGTGCCTATGACTTAATTAATGATTTGACTAAAACCTTCTCTCACATCTCCTTTTTGGATTTGTTAAAAAACTCTCTCACCCACAGAGCTTCCCTCTTAAAATCATTAGGCCTTGGCCATTTAATCAACATCACTCCTCCTCTAGAAACGTAAGCAAACCATGTGGATTTTGACGTTTATCCTCTGGGGCAACCGGATAGGGATACGAAATTTATATTCGATATAAGCAGAATGCCAACAAACGCTGAAATTGTGTGAAGAGGTGACCCATCTTTACATTTACAAGTTTGGGTCTGCAATAATTATGTTAAATGTGTAATGGTTGATGATGGGGTAGTAGTTAACATATTCCCCTTCACTTTCCTTCAAAAGTTATGATATGGAGAGATAAACTGTTCCACGATGTGAAATATGTTAAGAGTTTATGATAGCCTCAAAGCCACTTCAATTGGAACCATAGTTTTACCAGTCACTTTAGGACCCAAGACGGTCCTCACCGAGTTTTATATTATAGATCAGGAAACCAATTATAATATGATCCTTGGTCAGCCATGGATACACCGCATGAAGGAAATCCCTTCCATGCTATTCAAAGAAATAAGATTTCTACACTTAGGGAAAATATTCATGGCACAAGGTGACCCAAAACCCTTTGATATACACCTAGCTGATTTGAAGAAAAGACTAGGTGTTCACTCCGAGTTTGAAATCCCAAAATATCAACTTGTGAAACCAACTAATTCACAACCAAAATAAAAATTGATACCCACCATAGAGTTGGAAATTACAAATCCAGCCGAGGACATTCCAGTACTCAAAAGTGAGACTAATGCTACAAAAGTAGTATCACTAGGGACTACTGCAAAAATTGTTGAGTTGTTGGAGAAAGACTTACTTATTATCCTACCATTTGATTCCATGGGTATGGGACACACCGTGGGAATTGCTTCTCTTCCATCAGACAAAGTTTTTATGGTAGAGGTAACCAAAGAAAAAGAAATAGCTACGATAGATATCTCAACGTCAATTTTTCCAAACAAGTATTGGACTCTCCACTTCGATGGAGCTAGATGTCATTTTGGAACTAGAGCGGGAGTGATATTTACTTCACCTGAGGGAAATATCCTACCTTTCACCTTTAAATTAAACTTTGAATGCACAAACAATGGGGATAAGTACAAAGCTCTCCTCCTTGCCCTCATTCTAGCCAAAAGAATGGGTGTCAATGACATTAGAGTGCTAGGAGACTTGCAACTAGTTGTAAAACAAGTCTCCGAGGCATATGAAACTAGGTTTGAACATTTACAACTATACAAAACAGTCGTGTTAGATCTAAGTAAGGGATTCAACTTCATATCAATTGAAGCAATCCCACGAGAGTAGAACCTTCTCGCAGACTCAATCACAACCTCAGCTTCCCGTTTCACCCCAAACAATGAGTTGGAGGATACAAATTTCAAGGTATCACTCCATACTGAGCCATTAGTGCGTAAAATACCAACAAACTCACTCCTGACTCATGGAGAAGCTGAGGATGATTTTTCTATCATAGATCACTTTGACGATGATAGAGTCACTCTTGAATATCTAAACGCCTATGTAGAGCTACACCTTGCTCACCGTATAGTTGATCTTTCCCTAATACCACATTCTTCTTCCTACTTTGGAAATCCCATGGTAGAGTCTCCTCCATAGAAGGATCTCAATATCTATGAGATAGAAAATGGAGAAAGCTTGGAACTACCTCCAGGCCCACCTGAATTTGAAGAAGGTAATGCTTCTTTGATAGAAGAAACCATTGACATAAACATTGGAATGGAGGAAGAACCAAGAATTTTGAAGTTGGGATCCTCATTAACTCTGGAGGAGATATAAATACATACCCAAATCCTCAAAAAACATCAAAAGGATTTTACATTTAATTATAAAGAAATGACGGGCATCGCACCACAAGTCACGGTACGCAGTCTTGTCACTAAACCAGATGCGAAGCCAATCAAACAGAAGTCAAGACCAATGATGTCAAAAGTGGCTCTCATGGTAAAAGTGGAAGTAGTAAAACTTCTCCAAGTAGGATTCATCAAGCTCGTTGACTATTCACAATGGGTATATAATATCGTTCCCGTCCTAAAAATGAATGGGAAGATACGCATTTGCATAGATTTTTGGGATATTAACAAAGCTTGTCCTAAGGATGACTTCCCATTACCATCCATTGACTACATCATTAACAACAGCTGGATTTGAACTGCTATCCCTCATGGATGGGTTCTCAGGGTACAATCAGATTAAAATATTTGAATAGGATCAAGCCAAAACCACATTCATAACTCCCTAGGGAACTTATTGTTACGTTGTCATGCCATTTGGTCTTAAGATTGTCGGCACTACATATCACCAGGCAATGACTTATATATTCCATGATCTTATCCATAAAATCATGGAATCCTATGTGGATGACTTGTTGGCCAAATCCAAGAAACGTTTTGATCATCCGAAAGTGCTCTGTATCATCCTCTCATGACTAATCAAATATAGTGTCACATTAAACCCAGAGAAGTGCATGTTTGGTTTGACCAGAGGTAAACTTCTGGGCTACATTATATCTTCATGAGGGATTGATGTTGATCCAGCCAAAATACGGGCTATTATCAAAATGATCCCACCATCAGACGAGTCTAGAATCGGGTCATTTCTTGGGAAACTTGGTGTAATCCGAAGGTTCATCCCAGATATAAGTTTTACCATTCATCCAATCAACAATCTATTCAAGAAAGATTATAGTGTTGATTATACTGAAGAATGCAATGAGGCCTTCAAAGTAGTTACACACTTTTTGTTGTGTCCACCCACACTAATGCCTCCCAAGCCAGACCACCCTTTAATCCTATACTCATGAGCCACTCATGTCTCGCTAGCCTACATCCTAGCTCAAGAAGAAAATGACAAGTGAGAACACGCAGTTTATTTCATTAGCCGAACATTGCTCGATTATGAAACATGTTACATACATGTAGAGAGAAAATGCCTTGCCATAATTTTTTCAACAAAACATTTGAGACATTACATGTTAAACCAAGAAACAAGGGTCATTGTAAAGATAGACCATTTACGAACATTTCTCACACAAGGATCTCTATCTAAAAAGGCTGGGTGTTTCTTAACCTTAATGGGAGAATTTGAGTTAACATTTGTAAACCAGAAACTTGTTAAGGGACAAATCATTACAAATAGGTTAGCTGACAATCCACTAGATGGAGGTGAGCTAGTAAATAGAGACTTTGCTGATGAGTGTGTATACTTCGTCGAAACTAGGCCCCCCATCTGTACATGTCCTTGGTATACTGATATCATCAATTTTATCATGGACCATACATACCCGGAAGGTGCCACATCACAAAAAATAAGGTTGTTACACATTATTACCACTAAATATGTTGTTTTAGACTAGGTAATCTATCGTAAAGCCCTTGACGACATGCTTCTAAGATGCATCGACATAGAATAATCCAAGAAGATTCTTCATGAATCCCATAGTGAGGTGTGTGGAGGCCACTTCAGTGGTCACGCCACCACTCATAAAATACATTGGATGGGTTATTTATGGCCCACTATCGAGCATGATGTAGTGTAATTTGTGTGTAAGTGCCACAAATGCCAAGAATTCTCTCACGAGATTCACATGCCAGCATAATCCCTACAACCAATAGCAACCCCATGGCCCTTCTCCACGTGGGGGCTGGACTTGATAGGGAAATTCTCTCCCTCATCAACTAATGGCCATAATTTTATAATTACAGCCACATAATAATTTACCAAATGGGTGGAGGCTATGCCTTTCACCACTGAACCAGGTTAGGTAATTTCCAAATTCATTCTGAACCAAATTATCTACAGGTATGGTGTCCCATAAGTCATTATCTCAGATAATGGCACTTCCTTTAAAAATGACAAAGTCTATGAGTTATGTAGCAAATTCAAGATAAACCATCATACGGCCTCTCTTTACTACCCTCAAGCCAATGGGCAAGCTGAAGTGACAAACAAAATGTTGAAAGTTATTCTCCTCAAAATAGTCAAGGAGAACAAGCGAGATTGGAATTTAAAACTATATATGGCCTTTTGGGACCATCGAACCTCAATAATAACACCAACAGGAGCAACTCCTTTCTTACTGGTATTCAGAGTAGAAGACGTTCTCCCGCTTGAGGTTGAAATACCCAATCTCTGTATCTCATTACAAGGGATTTTGGATGAATAAGCTTATAGGGAGGCATGCCTCTCTCAACTAGAAATCCTTGGCGAGGCTAGGTTAAATGCCAAATAGTGGCATAGAGCCTATGCTGACTGGATGTGCCGGTAGTACAAAAAAAATTCTATGAGTAAGAAATATATGAAGGAGATCTAGTTCTAAGACTAGATAGCTGGATTGATAAGAAAACTAGTAAAGAAAGGAAGTTCTGTCCCAAATGGTTGGGCCCATACTGAGTCATGAAGGACTACAGAAACAATGCGTATCTTTTGTGCACACTAGAAGGTGAGGAATTTGGTGAAACTATTAATTCCTTACATCTTAAGTGGTTTTACACATAAAACATCAAGGTCATTACTAGTAGATCATAGCTACCTACATTGCATTATTCTCTTAGCTACTTCATTCTATGTATTTCGTAATAATGGTAGTGTAGGAACTTGCTCTTAAAACAATCTGTTGCAAATTTATGAAAATATTGGCAAAATAATTCATATCACATCTCTTCAAGCATCATCAACTATTTTCAAATCTTCTCATCAAGTTTGACAGACAAGTATTGATGAAAACCATACCAAGGCCTGCATACTTGGATTTTTCTCTTTCTTTCTACTAGGTAAATTTGTCCTTGCCTACGGTCTGTTCTAGAAGCTTCTTGGTGTCACATCTATCCCTCTTAAATCTCTTTGAATGAAAGGATATCCCAAAGTCATAGATCAGAAATGTCAAAATCAAATGAAATTCAAAGCACCAAGTGAACAAAATATTTTATTTTACACACTTCTTTCCCCCATAAACCTTTGGTGATAAGCCCACATCTCTTATTGGTGGTGTGAGGTTGGGAAAGGAAAGAAGTGCCCTTACTCACCTTTATCTTTCCTTTAGTGACAAACCCATGCTTCTTACTAGTGGCATGAGGCAAGGTCTAGGGGGTCCAGTCACACAAATGAACAAATCTTGGTATGCTAAAAAAACAAATCAAATCCTATTAAAAGAAAACAAATATCCAAATTCCAAAGAGATCAAATCCTCAAAACCAGATTTTGTCAACCAGGTTTCCATTTATGAATCTAAGTCTAGATAAAATGGAAAGTAAGTGGCCTTCTAAGTGTGGTAGTAGTTCTGAGTACGATAGGTGTGTAGGTCCTAATTGGTTTCTATTACTGGTTTGTTTGTCTCTCATCATTCCATTCAATCAAACGCATACAATTTGTGCCCTTCCTAACTCTTGGTGTTGATCCCTCACATCTTACTGGTTACGTGGATTTGGGATTGGGGCAAGTTCATCTTTTTATCACTATACATTCATCACATTTTTCTAGCATAAGAAAAAATTGCAAACGTTTCCCAAAGACTTCAAAAGTTTAGTACTACCATATGTTAGTATCATCTCATATCAGCATTACAAAAACATACAGAATAAGACATTCTATCTACTATCATTTGTTATCCATTGCATACATTCTGAAAACATGAAAATAGTATTCTAAAAATCATCTAATTACACATGTAGAAATGAGTCACAAAATTCAAAATGCCAAGAGTCTAGATCCAAAGAGATACATATATATATATATATATATAATTCAAGTTTCATATACAATGCCATCATGCACTAGGCATGGTCAAAACACTCAATGAGCCGGAAAAGTACAAAAATAATCATATAGACATCTGATAAAATACTCTCAATCCCTATGGGATCCCTTAGAGGGTGCACGGCCATACCTAGGACTCTAGATATGCCGACGCTTTGAATGCACTGAGGGCTCGCGGTCATGCCCGGTACCTGCCATCTTTCCATGAGAATGGCTCCTCCTAATCAAGTGCTTGGTCATCCTATACCTAGCTACCTCAATGCAGAGAGAATTCATGATCTTCACCACATGCCAGATAGAGGAAAACACATCACTATGCCTACTGGCTATTGAGGGCTCCCCCACATCCATGGAAAGCTCAACACGAGTCTTCTCTGAGGGGAGATGCAAGGTATCAGTGCACACTTGGTGAATCAAGTCTCGCCACTCATCAACAATCGCTGTAAACAAAGGAGGAAACAAGTTAGAAAACAATCAATGATGGAACCAAGCGTAAACAAAAAAAATAACAAACTAAGACGAGTTTAACTAAAACAAATGGCAGGAGAAGAGTGACAACTCACTAGGATTGCTAGGCCTCCAAGAAGGATCTCTAGGATCTGTGCCTACCACTGATGCTACCACTGACTAGTGCCCCTCTCCCATGTCTGGGGCAATGTGACGGCCTACAATAGACTCACCATCTCCACCTGGTTCCTAAGAGAGTAACTCCTCTAAAACCAGAGTCACCCTCTTTGTACTCTGCTCTTCCCTCTCAGCCTGCAAGCTTTCCTGGGTATCATGCCACTCTGGATCACTATCATCCCCCCCACCCATCTCACTGATCTCCATGTCCTCTATCTCCTCCTCAGTCTCTCCCCCAGTGAACTGCTTAGACTTGGAGTCCATGTCAATAGGCTCATCACTACTATGAGCGGGACTGGAAGAAATCTGAAGTAAGGGTGCCTAAGGAGCACCGGCTCTCCCTCATACATGTACCACCCTCCTAGCCACAATAGGAGTAATAATAGTCCAACCTCAGCCTTTAGGACCTCCCTGAGCCTCGCGGATATACCTATACACCAGCATCACTAGAGGGAGCATGTCACTATAGGGGAGGCCAAACTACTTTGGAACTCTGTCAAAGGGGTGTATCTCCAACTTCCCCACCCTGTCTATCAATTGGCCGGTGGTCTGATAGGTAATCAAAGTAATAGTCTCCTCTCCCCATACCCCTGTAATGGCCTAATAAGGAGTGGCCTTCATGTCTGCAGTAGTCAGCAAAGCCATTGGCTAGTGGGGTGCCTTAATAACTATCATCCCCATCCACCTTGCTGCCCTAACGGCCCCAGGATCCTCCACCTCTACACCTCTCCCATATGGGATAATGTGCTCATACACCCAACTCATGACAAGATTTAGGTGGCTCAGTGACTACCTCTGTAAACGGACTACCCTATATAAGTCATGGTAGGTAGTCCCAAGGATATCTAGTCCCCAAGCATAGACACATCCATGGCCCTCAATCTATGTAATAATAGGGGCCCAGCAATACAAGAGGGTGTCCCCTCTCTTATCCCCAATCAATCTGGATACAAGGGTGCCCATGATGGACTTGCGGAGTAAAGGAATGTTTGACTCAATAATATAGTGGATTCTCACACCCTTCTTCAACCCCATCAATACAACTGCATCTCCTATGTAGGTGGCCCACTAAACCACCTCTGATCTGGATACTATTGTCTTAAGAGACAGCTACCACCCAAGGATCGGAACACCGAGTATATGGTAAACATCCTCCAGGGTGATGGACCACTCACCCCTAGCTCCTAGCAATCAGAAGGTGTTCCGATCTGCATCCCAATATGAGAACAAGTCACAGAGTATGTGATTGGTAGGTGCAACATGAGGAACTTGTGCTATCCTCTATATACCAACCCTCTGGAGAGTATCCCACTCTTCCTGGGAGAGTGGCTCTAACACTGCTAGGAGCCAATCACACTCCCTCTCTTGGCTCCATCTAATGTGCTCCTCCTTCTGCATACACCAAAAAACACAAAAAGAAGTGAGTTAGTACTGAAATCCAGTCGAAAAAACTAGTAAAAACATGTAAAAATTCTATACATGTAAAAACAAGTTAAACTTTGCATTATTTTTTTCCTCTTTTGCGGACTGCCACCCTGTGCAGAGTGGCAGTTCCATAACCACCACCTTCTAAGGCTGCGGTCCCATAAGCACCACTCTACATAGGGCGGCAGTCCTGTCCCACAAAACCAAATGGCTCGTAAGCCCTAAAAAATGCTTAAAAACAAACAAATACACCTTTTTAACAAAAAAAGAAACCCACCCTATGGGCGCCCCCCTAAAGATACATTTAAAACTAACATTTTCAAAAATAATCCCCTCGAGTAAAAGATTTCATCATTTCCACATTTTAAGTCTAAAATGTTAAATCAAGAAGAACTAACCTGAGACTTCGTGGGTTGATGTTCCACTCTCGGAGGCATGATCGCTATCTCACCACGAATGTTTTTACTATACCCTCATCAAAAACCATCACCATGGGTCCCAGAGCTCAAAAATCTATCAAATTAATCCACGCAAATGAATACTAAAATGACTTTGTTTTATATATACAACCCTCTTAATTTGATTTTGAATGTCTTTCATAGGGTCAGAGCGCCGATGGAGGTAAGTTCTAAACCCCGCGTGGATGGTAAGTCCTCTTTTCATGTCAATTTAGTCTTATTTCTCAATTGTTTTTTCTATCTACACTTGAGTCCACTTTTCATTTTTTTTAAGTAGTGGGATCTTGGATGGTGACTTTCCAGCACATGGGCGTGTCAGGTATAGCTCCTACCTCCCCATTTCGGGACCGCCATACTCAGATCCACCATTTTATGCCTCTTCATGGCTAAAACACTTCTCTGAGGGGGCAATATGTATGTACCCCGAAATTATAGGGTACTACACCGCCGAAACGATGTTACACATGCCCCAATGATGACACAGGTCTCCTTGCAAGGTGTTCGGAATCTAGAAAGGTTCGCCAAGTATACGCTTGTATCCCACATGCCCTGCTCAGCCTCTGCATGCCTGGTTTTTCCCCCTTTTCCCCTTTCTTCTTGCATTCTTGTCTTCAGTGATGGAACCGCAACCCTGCCTGGGCGGCTGTCCCGTAACTGCCACCCTGCACAAGGCGGTGGTTTTGTTCACATTTTACAGATTCTTTCAATGATTGCGTCAAACGTAAATCTTCAAATTTACACACTTTCTTCAACAACTTTGGCTTGCATTAATATTTTTGGTTCCCTGTGAATAGTGTTTTTCATTTCTTTATAGTAAAAGAGATCAAATGGGAGTTACCCTCTAGTAAACGCATTGGTTATAAATAGCCAGCTTGTTTTCAAGCAAATGGCCCCTCATCTTCTTAATTATCTTATTCAATCTTTCAATTTCTTGCTTAGAATTCTATTATTTTCATGTTTTGCTTCCATTGTTGGTATTTTAGATGTCATATAATCTTCTTGTTTCAGTCTTATTCCATTGTTGCTTCATACAATCAATCTAGCATAGAATAGTTTCATTTCCAACTTAGAATCCATTAAAGTTACAGGTTTTTTTTATCAAAAGGATAGATTTTGGAACATTTGGTACACTTGTGTTATATTCCATTAATAAATTCCATTAGGAATTACATAGTCAAGCTCTGTTCACTTGCACTATCCCTCTCCTAATCGCATTGTATTCGGTCTATATCCAAAGCTGCCACTATTCGAATGTTATCTTCTGTTGATACTATCATATACACACTTTTTGGATTCATGAGGACATGAAGGAACGATGAGATCACACTGATGGGATGAAATCACACACAACTAGATTTACCACTATTCTGTAAATCCCAGGTTTGAGCTATAAAAGTTCTAGTTACAACATATCAAATAGAGTAGTGAATTATTTCATTTCAGTTAAAATTTCACTCTCGATATCACCAAGGAAGCTGTGGGGATTGATAGTTTTTGAGAAAATGTGATTCATTCCTCACTTTTGAGGTAGGATCGAGAGCCTTCCAAATTAATATGTTTAGTTGCTTAGATATTTAGGATAAAATCACAACTGCACAGGCAAATAGCCATACCAAGCTACTTTGTTTTTTTTCATTATGTTTCTAGATTATTTGTCCATTTTATAAATATACTAGAGTAGCTGCTCTTCAATTTCATTGAAATACGTCATTGAAAAATATAAAAATAGTAGGATGCTCGCATAGTGTAAATATCTCTTTTGTAATCAGTTTATTAAATGTTAGTTAAAAGTTGAATCATTTTATATGACAATCATAGGACCTAGAGAGCCTAGAGAATATATATTTAAACCCATAGTACCTCAGCCAAATCTACCCATGACTTTAGTTGATATAGATCAGGACCTTAGGATACAGGTTTTTCGTGCAACAATAAATTTACAAGCAATTAGTGAGCAACTAAGACGATTAAATGTCGAAGATGACAAAGCTTACACATTCTGATCAAACCATCCAAACTATAGATTACCTTGATAAAACACCTGAATGACCGTGTAAGGATCCAAATGAGAGAAAACATTTGGTTGTGATCCTTTGGTTCCATAGCCTAATGCGGGAGACCTCTTCGTTGACATAGACACTAGCTTACGTATTCAAGTTGCCAAAACACCTGTTAGGTACTCCAAGAAAATCATACAACTTCTAGTTGTAAACGTAGAGGTTGAAAAGGCATATGATTACTAGATAGTTGGGAGAAGGGATTGATTCTTCACATGACCATTATGGGTCCATAACAACCACGAGCTCATGGTTGTGATCCCAAAGTCCCACAACCCAATGGGCTAATAAACCAGTCAAGTTTTGACACCGGCTTACGAACACTGGTATTTAGGTCCTCACCACTCCCACCAGATATTATAGTACAGTTCTCTATATTAAACATAGAATCCAATAAATCTAATATTTTGTGGGCTAGACTAGAAAATCACCCATAGTTCACTGCAAATCTATTAAACCACCTATCACTACTTTTACGACCTTATTTGGAGATATATACGAAGATCCCACAGGTCACTTCCCATGTATCCAGCAACCAAGAAACAAAATCTCGGCTGAGCTCGACATTGATTGGAGCCTCCAAGCAGCCATTATATCTGAACGAGCCATTACACCAATTCAATTTAGGAGTGCGTTCTTCACCTTAGATTCGCATATTCCATTATTGCATATTAAGGATTTAAGATTACCTAGTTATCTTGTCCATATCCATTCGCATTCAAACATTCACTGGCTATCTTGACATGACCTCGGGAGGTCAGGTATGAGGAAAGGGTACTTATAGATTCCCATGCTTGCTTGTCACTTTTACATCGTATAGAAATCCATATTGAAGATCTAATGCATAATCTCCTATTATATATTGAGGTATTAGTTACTTGGCGAAAGATAAAATGGGTGCTTATGGACAACGGATATGGATTGAATATATGCACATTGAAATTAGTTAATCAATTGGGACATATCGAAGAAGACCTCAAGTCCCATGTCATTACCATAACCGCTTACAACAACATAGAAAGAGAGACAACTGACACAATTGCATTACCCATGAAATTTGGACCTACTTTTCATCACACAAAGTTTCATGTCCTGTACTTGGAACTCCCATACAATATTCTTCTAGGTCGACCATGGATTCATGCCATGCAAGTCATGCCATCAACATTTCATCAATGCATCAAACTGAAACACGACAGACACACTATCATGATACAAGGAGATCCAGATCCCTTCACTCACTATAGAGCTCTCAATAGTTTTGTGCATAAGGGTGCCTATACGTGTCCCTCAACTTATATAGTTGTTCCTCTTCAATACAAAGTCATGGAGTCCCGAATATATTCAGATTCCCTCAATTATTATGACTTTGATGCCTCTACATCAACTTCCCCTTTTGATTCATGAGAGATGAAGGTTCTGGATTATGGTTGTGGGAAGTATAATGTGCAAAAATCCCTTTTAGTTTCAGACCTCTCATTATTACCTAAAACTAGAGGCCGAACAAACTATCATTTCAGATGGCCTAGAGATGAGAAAACTATTGGGTCATTCTTACCTGGAGGGTTGCTGGCTGAAGAGAAATTATTGGATCCACCTATGACTTGGGTCCTAGAATATAATTAACTAACTTCCTACCAGACCCCTGAGTATGATAAATCTAGTCGAATGATGTATTCCATGGGCTACAAAGGTCTAGGGTGTGGAAGGAATGAGCAAGGATAACGAGAACTAGTTCCTCTTCCACATTTTAAGATAGAAAGGTATGGCATCAGCATTCAAAGCTATGGGTCACACCCCAATGATCAAGATGCCACCTATTCTAAACGTGAAGCTAGCTTTGACTATTGAGATAATGATACAGATTTGCATTATAGCCAATACGAGGATCTTGACTCTAGGAACTTGTTCATGAATACTGCTGTCATCACCATAACCCCTATTGAACCTAAAATTGAACTTGTTTACCCCTACCTTATCAAATGAGACCAACAACATCATGTTACTCTATATATATTTGAAAATGATGAAGCCATTGCAAAATTCATGGGCATTCAGGATATAATCCCCATTGGAGATCACAAAAAGGGTTTTTACATTAACTTAGATACATGCGCCTACTTTAAAGAAAAATCAAGGTAAAAAGTTTCAATGAAAATCCTCGGCAAAATTCAAAGTCCAAGTCACACAGTGAAAACATCTTTGAGGCGCTGATAGACAAGCAGGTACAAAAATCAAAGGAAAATAAAGTGACCAGACCAAGGATGAAAATCCCATGGAAACATCCTTAGACGAAGATCTCAACCTTCCTCCTGATCCTATGCATATGGAGGATTTGTTAAAGTTACTAGTAGAAGAGACTATTGATGTAAACATTGGCAAATAAGATGACTCAAAAATAGTCAAGTTTGGAGCTTTGCTCTCAACACGGGAACATAAAACATTCACCATGCTACTGTGGGAATTTATAGATATGTTTGCATGGTCCTATAAGGATATACCAGGCTTAGAACAAACTTTGGTAGTGCACAACTTAGTTGTACACGTAGATGCTAAGCCTATAAAGAAAAGATGCACCCGAGGGTGTCTCTCATAGTTATGGAAGAGTTAGAAAGATTTCTCATGGAATGATTTGTTGGACCCATTGATTACTCGAAATGGACATCAAACATCGTCCTTGTATAGAAGAAACATATTGGGATCAGAATCTATACCAATTTTAGAGACATAAATAAGGCATGCAAAAAGGATGATTTTTCATTGCCTAATATCGATATGATTCTTGATTCAACTACACTATATGAAATTCTATCTCTTATGGATAGCTTTTCTGGCTACAATCAGATCAAGATATCCAATGAAGATCAACACAAGATGGCTTTCACAACTCCCTGGGGTACTTTCTATTATTAGGTAATGCCATTTTTCCTTACAAACACATGAGATACATATCAGAGGGAAATTATGGTGATTTTCCATGATATGATCCATGATATCATGGAAGACTATGTGGATTATATCCTCGGCAAATCCAAGACGAGGGAATAACACTCTATAATTTTGCGGTGTATCTTCAAATGCATATGAGAGTACAAGGTCCGTTTGAACCCAAAGAAATGTGTGTTTGGTGTGTTGTCTAGAAAGTTTCTCGGTTACATTGTATCATGAAGAGGGATTGAGGTAGACCCTACTAAACTTACTACTATTACTTAAATTCCTCCTTCCAAAAACATTAAGAAGTTGTGCAGCTTGTATGGAAAGATAAATGTTATTTGTCGCTTCATCTCCCATCTTGCCGATAAGTATCATTCATTCACTCACCTACATAAAAATGATGTTGCCTTTATCTGGGGACCAGAGCAACAACAAGCTTTTTCCCTGCTTAAACAATACTTGGTAAATCCACTTGTCCTCATGCCCCCAACCCATGTTGAGCCACTCTTGTTATAAATTTCCACCACACAATTTTCTTTTGGTGCACTAATTTTCCAGTACATCCTTGGACTTAAAGAAAAAGTAGTATACAATCTTAGTAGTACCCTCATCTCATATCATCTCAACTATCCACAAATCAAAAAAGCTTGTTTGGCTATAGTTTTTACCTTTCAAAAAAATCGCCATTACATGTTAAATACTAAACCAAAGCTTCTATCAAAAGTTGACCCGCTAAAATACCTGTTGTCTAAACCCATCATCATGGGTAGATTGGTTAATTGGATCATTCTGTTGAGTGATTTTGACATCAAATTTATACGTCAAAAGTTAGTCAAGGGATAGGTACTTCCTGATCAGTTAGCAAAAGCACCTTTATAAGGAATAGAACCTGTGAATCTAGATTTAACAAATTCTTCATTACTATATATTGAAGAATCTGCCATGTGGCATGTAGTCTTTTATGGGTCTTTTACTTTTCATGGTTTAGGGGTAGGTGTGGCACTAATTACTCCTTCTAGCAACCGCATACCTCAGGCCTTGTTATCCTATAAAATTGACAAGGGCAATTTTGTAGATAACCATACCAAAATTCCATTTTGGTCCCCTGATAAGGTCTATTAACGTTCAAAATGGCCTAAAAATTCCCTTCCAAAAATCAAGTTTTAAGAACTTAGCCATTTTCAACCTTTTTGAACTGGGCACATGAAATGTTGTGTTAACACAAAGAAAAGTGTGCCCCTTAGAAAATCCTTGGGTGCCCTAAATGACATGTCAACTTCAGAGAAGTTGCACCACTTTGGCATAGGGAAGGACATGTCAACGTCGTTTAAACATGCACCTAAAAGGTGTGCTAAGGCACTAAAAAATTATATCAACACATTAAAATGTGCGCTAAGTAAAAATTCCTTAGGCGCTAAAAACTTCATGTTGACATCTCCGAATATGTGCTTAAGGCGCTAAAGACATTATGTCGACACTTTGAAAACTACACCAAGGAACATTTGTACCCATGATGACACTTTAAAAAGTGCACCAAAGAAAAGTGGTTGGGGTAATAAATGCCAAATTTTCTATCAATAAGCGCTTAGCACTTGTCATTTTCACGATTTGAAAATTGTGAGAAATATTCCTCTACGCCTGTCAGCTATCCCTGTCACACCCAAGTTTTGCATTTCAAGTTTGTGGATGCCAAGGTCATCCTTCGTCCTTTATTAAACTGGGTAAGTGGATTTTATCACTCTTATTGTTGTTTGTGGTTTTGTTTCTTGGTTGTTGGTGGTTTTAGGATTGTTATAAAAAGTTAAATCTAAAAATGAATAAACTATCACCCCATAAAAATATAGAAAACTACCTTATCCCTCCTTTCATATCTGTAAATCTGAGAAGGCTTTGCCTTGCTACAAATCCCACAAACCCTCTCTTTGTCATTTTGCAAAACCAAAAAGAGAGAAAATTCATGTAAAGAGAGAGAAATCTGTGAAGTTATAAATAAAATGCTAAAATCATTTATTCTTTGGTGCATTATTTTTAAACGTTGCACTCCCCACAGTCACCCCTTGGCACACTATCCTCGCATGCAACATGTCCCTCACCCGTGCCTAGTATAACATTTAACAAATCTCATAAAGGCATGGGCGCATCCTGACTAACATCAACATTTGATGTTGTGTCCTCCAAATCTGCACCTAGCTATTTTCTTTTGGTACATTGAGCTCATTTGCAACACACTCCAAAATTGTGACTTGGGTGAACTAAAAATCCATGCAACACCATCTTGTATAGTACCCAGTTAAATCAATTCTCCAAAGGTGCTGGCACATAATCCTTAACACCAACACTGCATGTTGCATGTTACTTACTTGTGCCCCGTGGCTTTTTCCTTGGTGCTAAAACCTTTCGTGCAACACTCCCCAAAAGCGTGCCCCTCTATAACCATTTGGCGCGGATTTTCCCTTGTCAACATAGGCACACTTTTTTCCATGTTAACATCCCCAAAAGTGCGCCCAGCCTTTTCAAGCCTCTACAACATACTATGAACTTGCGCCTTACGCCCTAAGCCTCATAATTGCTCTTTCTTATTTCTGCAAGCTTTCATTATGGATAACTTAATGGTTGATATGGCTCTTCTATGTTGGACCTATTTGATTCTCCTTACAAAACAACAACAACTATCCTCGAGTCCACATATGTCTTCATAAAGAAAAAATCCAACCAAGTCTAAAGGTAAAGCTAAGTTGACAGAACAAGAGATGATGTATAAATACCAGAAAGTCAGGATGCCTGACTCTTACACAGAGAGTAATCTCGACATCAGAGACTCCGAGCTTAGGCACATCAATATGGAATACTTCTGGGTAAGAACCAACTAGGCCACTAGTTGTCCTTGGATGAACAAACTGGTAGGAAGTGGATTGCAATTTACAACTAGGCTACCAGTAAGTGTTATTAATAATGAGTTCATCATGTGGGTGGCTTGATTCTATAACAAGGACACAAGATGTGTCAAGGATAAAAAAGGAAAGACGTATATCTACCTAACTACTCGTCACTTTTAAGTAACCCTAGGCATCCCTCATCACAGGAAGTACATCACCATTAGTCTTGAAGACTGCAAGAAGGCATGGGATGACAATGAGGACAAGTGTATGCAAATGATGAACAAGATATATCTTAAGAACCAAAAGCAGGTGAGCCGAGGGCCACAGACCATCCACTATAGTGACTTTAATGAGGAACTGAGTCATACAATCACCTTCCTGAGTATAGTGTATGGGCTCCCTAATGCCCATCATTTCCATAAATGGAGGTTGATTTACTTAGAGACCATGAGTAAGAATGTGCCTGAACAGAGTTTTGGCTGGGGAGAAATCATCAGCAACACCATCTCCCAGCAGCTTCAACAGGTCATGACAACTGGGAAGTTCTATATGAATTCCTATGTTGTATACACTGTAGCATCAACGAGAGATTTCGCAGACCTGACACGAAATGGAGTATGGCCTCAGGTCAAAATATACAAATACTATCTATAGCTAAGGCTCAAGAACAACATCCCTCAGTTCTCAAAAATCAACGATGCCTTCTTCTATGAGGTCATCTACCTATTGAGGCCAAATATGAGGAATGATTGAGCTAGCCCGAGTGTGGTCATTGTCACAAAGATGTGGGGAGCATTATTCACACAGTTTCCCACATTCACATATCTTAGGGAAATGAATTTTGAGGGTGAACTAACAAAGCTTGCACGGTATGCAGGGCCCAAGTTAATTCTCTTGGAGTTGTCAAGGTAACTAGTCACATACCATGAGAGATGCATGAAGAGAAAGAAGGGGGGAATTCCATTCCCCCTTACAATGGGCTGATACACCTAAACCACACTAGCCAAAGCTCGAGAAATGTATGCCAAGCTTGAATTACTGAATCTAAAGCACAAATTCCCAACTAGGCCTACCTTTGATTACCGAGGTTGCCTCCCAAAGGCAAAAATTGATCCTATCCATGTCCCTAAGATTGAATACATCTACATCGACGTGACACACAAAATAGATCTCCGGTGAAAGGATCACTCTAGGCTAGCTCTAGAAGAGATCAAACACTATGGCATCGCCATCATTCCAAAGGGATTCCAAGAATCTGATCAAGAAATTGATCAAGTTTATCTTGACATAGATGGGGATGATTGGTCGTTCGTAGAGATTAATAGAGCCAAGGCACCAAAGACAATTCAAGAAAGAGTCAAGCACACGTCGCAGTGCACCGAAAACTGGTGCAAATAGAATGGCCTTACCTACCTCAAGGTAGATTTCACTACTTCTACTTGAGGAAGAGCACCTCCAAGGCTGGCCCAAGTGCCGAAAGGAAAAGGGAAAGATAAGGAGGAAGGACCAAGAAAACAAGAAGTTCCTCAAAGACCTCCTACTACTTCTGAGAAGCAAGTGGTCAACTTGGTGTCTCCAGGTAAAGAAGGAGAGACCACCTAATTTTTGATGGACACATCCACTCAGGATGTGGTCATAGCTACAACTATTGAATTACCCACCATTCCTTCTTCTACTCCTTCTCCTCCCCCTGTCGTTGAAACATCTATCCCAATGGATGTTTCTTTTTCTCTCCCTTCCTCCCTTCCATCTCCCACTTCTTCCATCTTCTCCTCTCTTGCGGATCTGTCACCTAGTATTCCCTCCATCTCATTATAGATCCCTTCTACCTCCATGTCCTTTTCTCCCCCTATAGTAACTCCAGGCCCTACAAGCAGCGGCACATTGGAATCCTTGTCGATGCCACCACCAAGTGTCTCAACGTTCTTCCCTGTGGCCTCTTCAATTCTTTCCCCTTTCACTCCCATTTCTTCTTCCATTCCCTCTACTCCTTCTCCCATAAGTCCAATCTGGATCTGTAACCATCTGGGTCAACTCAAGAGAAAAGTTCCCATAGCACCCATGGACTTCTCTATCATTTTGAATAAGGGACAAATGAAGAAGAAAGTGATAACTCACTTTTCAAAAAGCACTTCGGTAGAGAGGGTCGTGGAGATTGCATATCCTGATCCCACTAAAGAGAAGAAATATCTATCTCCTACAGACTTTATAGTGACCCAAGTCACGATGGGAACCTCGTCTAAGAGCCTACAAGGAGAGGCCTTGTTTGAAGTAGATGCCCTTTGTAAGAAACTTCACGAAGCAAAGGAGGAGAAGAGGATACTAAAGGGACAAAACAAACATCTTCTCCAAGATTTGTAGAGAATGGGCAATGCACCTCTTATGACTGCCACTGAGCCTACTAAAGCTCTCAGCCAAGACAAGATAAATGAATACACTAATATTGGTGAACAAGGTGTGGAAATGTCCTCTTGGATAGAGCGAGTCCTGAAACATAGTGAGGAAATAATCACGAAATTCAAAAGAATCTACCAGAGTATAGATCAGGAAAACAAGGAGCTGCAGGTAGTAGCAAGATCCCTCTCCAAGGAGTTAGACAATGCTTGATTGCAACATGAAACTTTTCAGGAAATGGTCAATTGCTCAACCGATGACCTATTAAAAGTTAGTGTCATTAATCACCCGTGAGCACACAACAAATCTCTCGTCGCTTTAGATTACCAGGTTGATCAAATGGAATTTATCTTGGAGAGGATATATAAAATCAAGGAGGAAGCCCTGGATGTAAAAAATCAAATGGAGCAGATGGTCACGAAGATGTCTCCAGGGATGCTTAGTGAAACATTCACCTTGAGGGAGGCTGATGATACAATCCATCTTTTCAAGGATATCACAACCCAAGGTTTCGTGCCAGAGGTCACTTTTGACTGAGAGTTTATCACTAACCCTCTGACTTGCCACAATTTCGTTGGATACTTGATCGAGGCATGCAATGAGTACATCGGGCTACTTGACAAGCTCAAGACTGAAAAATAAACTTGCGAAGTCATCAAAGACCACTTCAAGGTTCCTGATCATAATCAACTTTATACAATGATAAGCAACTTTATGGATTATCAAGCTCAGTATCACATCGCCTCTCTGGATCAGAAGCAAGACACTCCGTTCAAACAAAGAGATGACGACGAATAGTTTCTCTTCTTGTGTAAGCTTCGATCTTTTTGTAAAAATATTTTTAAAGTAGGTTGGCATTTACGATGACATCATCCATGTTACACCATGGGATGTTGCCATCCTCAAACTTGCCTCAAAATCAAATTTTGACTTTTTAAATATTTTGTAGATATTTTGTAAATAGTTGTTGACTTCTTTTTGTCTTCTTTCTCCTTCTCCTTCTATAAATACTGGAATACTTCTTGTATTCGGTGTGGACATTTTTTGTATGAAAAAAGAAGTGACGAGAGAAAGACTTTGTGCCTTCTTGTAACAGAAGAGATATTAATATATATGTTAAGACTTTATGCTCAATATATGTGTTTTCTGCATCAGATCTCTCTTAAGTTAGATCTATGTTTTTATTATGTTAGATTCATTCTTATTATCATCATATGTTCATTAGTATTACTTTGTTTGTTTATGTAAGTAAGTTTGGATTTGTTTACTACCAGCCCAAAGCATAAACCCTCCGACCTTTCTGTCTTGGAATTCATTTCTCTTCTCCCTTCAGATCCATCTTCCTCTATTCCTTTCTCCCTACATTCTTGTTCGCTGTTAGAACTAGCTCTATTGGGATGAGATCTCAAACCCCTTGAAGTTAGAATAGTGTAGATTTGCACAGATTCCTGCTTGATAGAATAGCAATAAACCAGTTTCACTTTGTTGTCTCAAATAGGGGCTATGCCCTGCACACTCTTGGCATGTTTCCATACGATTTGTCTAACCGAATGATTTTCATGCCAAAAAATTTTGGTGACTCCATTGGGGATCGAACTAAGGAAATAATTAAAAAATGTGAAAATCACTACCACATCGTAAATTTTAACTCTTTCTTAAAAAATTAAATTTTTTGCAAAAGTGATCAAAACTAAAAATTTCCTTAGGCAAATTCATAGATCTGGACCAGAGAGGAGCTTTCAGTTCACCGTTTTTTTACAAAAATTTGTATATTTTTGTAGATCTGAGAATATGAGAGTTTTTGATATTTTCAAAACCTTAAAAAATTCAGTTCAAAGATCCAAAAATCAGCATTCTAAATAACCCACCTTTTTATCCTTGCTAATCTCTGTCAGAAAATTGCAATTGGTTGTTATTAAAGAGGATAAAATTTAAATATTAAAAAAGTACATGTTGCTGATTTTTACAGGAAAAATCAGAAAATCAGCATGTACAAACAAAAATATTGTTATAAATTTTCTCTTAAATGTTGCAGATTTGAACAGATACGCTGGCAGACAAAACATTTACTCGAGGCATAAGAGCTCATGGAGAAGTCGATCCAATATTTGATCTACTACAAAGGCATAATTTAAGCATCACTCTAGCACGATTCGCATCAATAAGTTAAGTGAATCGATTAGCAAGACGTGCATCTGTCGACATTAAAATTTTCCTCCGTAATTTCTATTTCATTAATGTATGTATTAGGAATAGGATGTTGTTAAGTATAATTAGTAGTAGCGTCTGATAGAAGATAACGGCGCTGCCAGTACGATGCCGCCAATAATGTATAGTACGGAAATAGTCAAAAGTACAATAGGAATGTTGTGGTAAAAAGTAAATAGTTGTCGTAAGTGGTCCAGTAATGTTAAAATGTCAAAGTTGGGGTAAGTAGAGAAGTAGGGTCTACATGATTAGGAATTAGAAATATTATATTGGTAATAAGGACAAGGAGTGAGGTCATAAATATTTTGTATATTTTATTTGTAAAAAGTCTAAAAATGTGGAACCCATGTGAAATGATAAGGTTTATCTTATCTTAAAAGATAAGCTTACATGTACAAATAAGAGTTAAGGTATGGAATATGATTCGTCAGAGTGGATTTCTTATCCTATCTTAGAGATAAGATGGATAAGCCTAGAAGTCTATAAATAAAGAGGCCACCCCCCTCATTTAGCATAGAAGGAAGTAGTGAGAAATATTGTATGAGTAAGTGTGTAAAGGAAGCCATCAGTTTAAAGGTGTGTTGAAGAAGCCATTAAGAGGTGTAATTGTGAAGTTTCTCCCATAGTATTGGTGGAATGCAAGTGAAGTCAATAACACTTGAAGTACCTCATGGGTGAGATTGTAACAATTTCATGCTAATATTATAATTTACTCTGATATTTCAGATTTATCATCATTCCTTTTTATCATAGTCTATGGTATTCTTGTGTTATGTTTGTTGTTGTGTTTCCAGATTACATCCACCAAACTAAAGGCTGTGCATTAGTAAATAATCATAGCACGAGGAGTTCCCGGTGAAGAATTATCATAGTGCCGGATTGGTGATGACATTTTGGTTCCGTTGCCGGGACCATTCCTCGTTGGTGGATTTTCTGGAGAGATATTCCCACTTAGTCAAAAATCAATTGGAGGGTAACCTTATTT
Source organism: Taxus chinensis (assembly GCA_019776745.2). Taxonomy (NCBI): domain Eukaryota; kingdom Viridiplantae; phylum Streptophyta; class Pinopsida; order Cupressales; family Taxaceae; genus Taxus; species Taxus chinensis. The sequence goes on along the minus strand of CM034153.1, from coordinate 119,108,681 downwards.
TTACTGTGCATAGTAGTTACCATGGTAAAGTCATTTTTGCCATGAATAGTAGTTACCATGGTAAAGTCATTTTTGCTGTGAATAGTATTTATCACAGTAAAGTCACTTTTTACCGTGAATAGTATTTACCGCAGTAACTTCACTTTTTACTGTGAATAGTGTTTACCACAGTAAAGTCAGTTTTTACCGCAGTAAGTCAAGTTTTACCATAGTTACCGTGGTCATTTCTATTTTACTGTAGAAAGGTGTAAAGTCACTTTCTATTACAGTGATTCCAATTATTTGTGCACATAAGTCTTGTTGATTGTACTTGTGGGTTGGTATTTTACGGTGGTTACTTTTGAAAATGGGGAAGATTCCTATTTTTTCAGCTCAATCTAATGAAGATGCTTCTTCTTTCATTCAAGAGTTTAAACGATCTTGTATTTGTAATGGCCTTATAAGAAGGGAACAATGGACTGAATTTTTTCCTACCTTTTTGGATGGTTCAGCACTTAGGTGGTTTGAAACACTAGGTGATAATGTGAAAAATTCATGGGATTTATTAACTGAAAGTTTTCTTGAAGAATTTGGTGAACAACAAAAATATGCAGATCTCATGATCGAGATCACAAAGCTATCCCAAGGAGAGAAGGAGAAGATAAGGGATTATCATGCTCGTGTTCTAGAGCTAAGGAGGAAGCTCGATGCCCAGATCCGGAAGGAAGGATTAGCGGATGGGTTGATGAATGGCGTGGATAATCTCCTATGTAAGCACTTCATTCTTGGGATGAAGCCAGAGATCAGACAACGAGTGAAGTATGACCGCCCAGCTACCATTGAACAAGCAAAGGAGATTGCAAGAAGGCAAGAAGAAAGCATGGAAGAGGAGCCCAAAGAAATTGTTGCTAAAGTAGAGCCTACACCAACACCTTTGGTCCAGAATCCACAACCACTCCCGGTGAGCACAAATATTTCTCCTAGTACATCTACTGAGTATGAAGATCTGCTCAAAAAGATGGGTCAGTTAACTATTAATCTTCTTCAAGGAAAAGAATTTAGTTCTCAGGGAGGAGATAGAGGTCCAAAAAGAAATATTTCTGAAGTTGTATGTTATGGTTGTTATAAAAAGGGTCATTATAAGTATAATTGTCCAGATAGAGCTTCTACATCTGGTAAAGGAGATAATGATAAAGGAAAAGCACCTGTGAATTCTTTTGATGTAGTAGATAAGAGCAGAAATAATGAAGTAGATGTGTTTGTAACAAAAAGAAAGAAAGAAAAAGATAATCAAGATGGAAATGATCCTAAGAAGATGAAAGGAGAAACTAGTAAGAAACATAGGAGAAGAAAGTTGGGTGTGCAGGATTTTCTGATTTCACAGGGGCAAGGACCATACTCCATCTTGGAAGATCTGTCCAAAAGGCCTGCAAATATTACATATGGTCAACTCTTGGCTATGTCTTCTGAGAAGAGGCGGGAGTTGCGAAGTGGACTCAATGCTCGAACGAAGGAAGGAGGTTGAGGTCCCTATTTTGGAGGCAGAGGCGGATCCCTATGCTCCACAAGCTGAGGTATTATGTAATGGTATTTCAATTCATGATGTCTTAGTTGATGGAGGTGCTGCAGTTAATGTAATGACCGAGTCTGTAATGAATATGTTGGGTTTAAAAATTGATCGCCCTTCAACACTTATGTTAAGGTCATTAAATAAAGGAAAAACTAAACCAGAAGGTGTAGTTTCAAATGTGGCAATATCTGTTATGGGTGTTGTATGTGTGGTAGACTTTCAGGTGATGAAAAATGGTACTGTTGCGTACCCAATGCTGCTGGGAAGACCATGGCTAAGGAGAGTTCATGCAAGAAACTACTGGAATGAAGGTTTCATGACACTTGGACGTGGTAGAGAGAGGGTGAAGATAAACGTGATCCCTCGACATCATAAGGCAGAACCTGTGGATTCAAGTGATGAAACTGATGATTGGACATCCTCTGATTACTCTAGTACCAGTGAAGTGGACACTGAAGATGAAGAAAGTGAGGTTGATGTTTCAGTCATGGATATCCTTCCAGTCACACCAACTCATGACCCCATAAAATTATCTGAAGAAGAAGTTGATGATCGTCTCCAACAAATAAAGATTGGTGATGCTGTGATGGAGAGTGAGAAGGAATCCTACCTCCAGCTCTTTCGAAGGTACATACACATATTCACTTTTGATTACAAGGAACTCCGTCAAGTAAGTTGGGTAGAACATTCTATTGAGCTGGTAGATGGTGCTAAGCCCATAAAGCAAATGCCATATAGAATGAATCCTAATTTTTCCAAGACTGTAAAAGAAGAAATAGATAAGTTGCTTGATGCAGGATTCATATTTGCTGTGGAGAATTCAGAATGGGTTTCTCCCATTGTGATCTCAATAAAAAAGAATGGGAAGCTACGCATTTGTGTTGATTACAGGAAGCTCAATAAGGCAACAAAGAAGGATCATTACCCTCTTCCATTTTCAGATCAGATCTTGGATGAAGTAGCTGGCCAGGAGTGCTATAGTTTTGCTGATGGATATAGCGGCTACAACCAAGTTCGTATAGCAGAGAAAGATCAGCTGAAGACCACGTTCACCACTCCTTGGGGAACGTTTGCTTATAGAGTTATGCCTTTTGGGTTGTGTAATGCTCCAGCAACATTCCAGCGTTTGATGAATAGGGTGTTCGAACCCTACATTGGGACCTTCATCAGAGTATTTCTGGATGATTTTTGCATCTATGGGAGCAAGTTGGACCACCTGCACCAAATGGAGACAGCATTTCAAAGGTTAGATGAAGCACAAGCCTCACTAAACCCTACAAAGTGTGTCTTTGGATGTTCTAAAGGTGTTTTGTTAGGGCATGTTGTATCCAGAGATGGTATTGGTACTGATCCTGATAAAGTTTCAAAAATCAAAGATTTACCATTTCCTATGAATAGAAGTAAGTTGAGATCATTTTTAGGCCATGTGGGTTACTATAGAAGGTTCATCAAGAATTTCTCAAAGATTGCACAGCCACTAACCCAGTTCTTGAAGAAGGATGTTACTTATGAACCAGGAAATAAGGCACATGAAGCTTTTGGACAACTGAAGGAAGCCCTGGTGTCTTCACCTGTTTTAAAGAATCCAGATTGGAGCAAGCCATTCATTGTGTACACTGATGCCTCAGATGCAGCACTAGGAAGTACTTTGAGCCAAAAGGATGAAAATGGGAATGAACATCCAATTTACTTTGGGAGCAGACAAATGAGTAGTGCTGAGGTAAATTATACTGTAACTGAAAAAGAGGCTCTGGCTATCATTTTTGCTGTAAAGAAGTTTAGGAATTACTTGCTAGGGAAAAAATTTATAGTTGTAACAGATCATCAGGCTCTAAAATATATTGTAAATAAGCCTAACCCATCAGGGAGGATAGCAAGATGGATAATTTTGCTACAAGAATTTGAATTTGATATTATAGATAGGCCAGGAAAGAAGCATGTCAATGCAGATGCACTCTCTCGAGCCTATGATGGTTTAGGATCATCTTGTGATGATGATGATTTCCCCGATGCAGCATTGTTATCCCTTGACACAATCCCTAGTGAATACATAGATATTTGGAATTATCTGAATGAATTCAAGTTTCCTAATGGTGCCAATGCAAAGACTAAGAGAAAGATTACTCAAGCCAGTCATCCATATTCTATTCTGCATGGAGTATTATTTCGAATAGGACCTGATGGACAGTACAAGAGGGCAGTTGGATGTGATCAAGGGAAGGAACTGCTAGAAGAATTCCACAATGGTACATGTGGAGGGCACTTCTCTAGACAACTTACAGCAAGAAGGATCTTGGATGCAGGTTATCACTGGCCCACTCTTTTTAAAGATTGTTATAATTATTGTAAGACATGTGATATTTGTCAAACACATGGTAACCGTAAGACTTCATCAGCTCCATTATGCCCTATTCTTCCACTTGGTCCCTTTGAAAAGTGGGGAATAGACATTGTAGGTCCACTTCCAACTACCTCACGCCAAAATAAGTATATTGTAGTTGCCACAGATTATTTAACCAAGTGGGTTGAAGCTAGGCCATTGAAAACAACTTCCATGGATGAAGTGGCAAGGTTCATATATGAACGCATTGTCACCAGATTTGGTTGTCCATTAGAAATTGTAACAGATCAAGGAAGCCACTTCATTAATGAGGTGGTAGAAGCCCTAGTCAATAAGTTTTCTATTAAGCACAGGAAGGCAACAACATACAAGCCAAGCACAAATGGACAGGTGGAACGAACAAATTTTGTGTTGTGTCAAATTCTAGCAAAAGATGCAGCCTTGCAGGTACATAAATGGGATAAAAGGATTCATGCAGCATTGTGGGCATATAGGGCAACATCAAAGTCAGCAACAGGATACTCCCCATTTCAGTTGGCTTATGGCATTGATCCAGTTCTTCCTATTGAGTTTGATATTCCCACGGTCAGAGTAATGAAAAATGAAAGAATGGATGAAAGTGATTCAGTAAAAGAAAGGTTGGTACATCTTCATTTGCTAGAGGAAATGAGGGAAATAGCTAAGGATACAAGCTATAAGAAGAAAATGAAGCAGAAGGAATACTTTGATCAAAAGATCCGGTGGTCTCCATTTCATGTGAATGACTTGGTTCTAGTATATGATTCCAGATACAAAAAAAGAAGACAGAGAAAATTTCTTCCAAAATGGATGGGGCCCTACAAAATAGCAGCTGTGCATGAAAATGGTACGTACCGACTGGAGGAATTGGATGGCACTCCCATTACGAAATGGGTCAACCACGACAAGTTGAAGATTTTCCAAGCACCAGAATAGTCTACTCCGAGGACGGAGTAGAAGCTAGGAAGGGGGAAGATGTCGACACTAAAATTTTCCTCTGTAATTTCTATTTCATTAATGTATGTATTAGGAATAGGATGTTGTTAAGTATAATTAGTAGTAGCGTCCGATAGAAGATAACGGTTCTTCCAGTACGACGCCGTCAATAATGTATAGTACGGCAATAGTCAAAAGTACAATAGGAATGTTGTGGTAAAAAGTAAATAGTTTTCGTAAGTGGTCCAGTAATGTTAAAATGTCAAAGTTGGGGTAAGTAGAGAAGTAGGGTCTACATGATTAGGAATTAGAAATATTATATTGGTAATAAGGACAAGGAGTGAGGTCATAAATATTTTGTATATTTTATTTGTAAAAAGTCTAAAAATGTGGAACCCATGTGAAATGATAAGGTTTATCTTATCTTAAAAGATAAGCTTACATGTACAGATAAGAGTTAAGGTATGGAATATGATTCGTTAGAGTGGATTTCTTATCCTATCTTAGAGATAATATGGATAAGCCTAGAATTCTATAAATAAAGAGGCCACCCCCCTCATTTAGCATAGAAGGAAGTAGTGAGAAATATTGTATGAGTAAGTTTGTAAAGGAAGCCTTCAGTTTAAAGGTGTGTTGAAGAAGCCATTAAGAGGTGTAATTGTGAAGTTTCTCCCATAGTATTGGTGGAATGCAAGTGAAGTCAATAACACTTGAAGTACCTCATGGGTGAGATTGTAACAATTTCATGCTAATATTATAATTTACTCTGATATTTCAGATTTATCATCATTCCTTTTTATCATAGTCTATGGTATTCTTGTGTTATGGTTGTTTTTGTGTTTCCAGATTACATCCACCAAACTAAAGGATGTGCATTAGTAAATAATCATAACACGAGGAGTTCCTGGTGAATAATTATCATAGTGTTGGATTGGTGATGACACCTCACCCCCACGAAGGAGCCATATTTCACAGGGTGCTTTGACATCTATTTGCAGTGTTCTTTTGGTAAGTGGAACCACGCTCCCTGATCATGTTCTTTTTCCATATTTTCAAATGGCATTACCATGGGGAAATTCCATGGGCCCTCTAGCAATATCACATCCAGTTCATGCCCTCCCTCACAAAAATCAAAAAAAATTCCCAAAATTTGATGGGAGTGGAAATCAAATCATGGATGTGCATATTGCTGCATTTATTATGTCATGCAGTATTGTAGACGTGAATCGTGAGGATGTATTAGTATGCTTCTTTCTCAAGACCTTACAAGGACCTGCATCAAAGTGGTTCCAACATTTACCAACCGGATCCATCACTAGTCAGGCCACATTACGAATTGCATTTGAAGATAGGTATAAGCCTTCGGAAGACACATTCACGTTACTGTCAAAAATCAATCACACGAAGAAGGAGGCTAATGAAACCTTGTGTGATTTTATCACCCGTTTCAATTCAATGATCAATCGTGTGCCACCTACCATGTTGCCAACACCAGAGAATCAAAAGTGTTTCTTTGTGAACGAAATGAGTTCAAGAGTAAGTTTCTTAATTTTACAAGAACAAGTACCAACCTTGGTCCTCGGTCAAGATGCAACCATTTGGATAGAGGACAACCTGCTTATATCTTCCAAGCTAAGATGAGATCCATCAAAATCAAAGGCTTCAACTCCTTCTCATGCCATCTCATCAGATCTAGCATTCCAGAAGATGGTGAATGATTTACTCTTATTGAAGAAGAAATTAGCTCAAGCTTTATCTACCACTCCATACCGGGATATCCCACGGATGAAATTCACTCCCAAAATCCCCCCCCAAAGGTCACATTTTCCTGTTGCTACTCGAAGGTTAGCACTTGAGGCTCCTTTGATTAATGCCTTGGTCAAGATCGAAGAAGATGAGCAAATTTTTGAAGAACCTTTGTCGCAAGACAAATATGATCAAGATTTCAGTGAACCGACTAACGACTCTACAATCAGGTATATGGAATTTGAGGATGAGGAATCTAATGAAGAAGAAGGTACCAAAGGGTATGTAAGAAGACATTCATATGTTGTTTTCACTCACTCACAAGAAAAATAAGCAGAAGTTGCTGCTAAAATAAGAAGGAAAAGGTTGTACTAACTACACCTCTAAAAATCGCTAAAAGAGGTAATCCCCTTCCTGCTCAACCTCCTATCAAACCTTTCGTAAAGAAATATTTTCCTCCTATCTCTCCTCTGAATCAACCTCCCTCCATTTCCATAAAGACCAGTACCACTCCTCTACCATCGCAAATTGAAGGACTCATTCCTTTGTTAGCACAACTCTTGGTTGCATTTAATATAATTGATCATGCTAAAAAGACCAAGATTCAAATGTTTGAGGTTGAATACCTTCAATCCAACCTAGAGCAGCTTGTAAGGTTAACTAAGTATATCCAAAACTAGGCTGTCACTCTTCCTCCCATTTCCCCAAAAGGAATTCTTCCCACACCCCCCACATCTCACATAAACGTCACCTCGACTTCTACATCGAGGAAAATTGATCCTTTTTACCTATCTCTTCTGATCAATGGTAATAAACTGAGAAATTGTATAATTGATTCTAGAGCTTCTGATAATGTCATGCTAGCAAAGGTCACCCATATTGTGGGACTCATGTTTACCAAACCTTTTGGTAGATGCTACTCCATGGAAACCAAGCAAGTACCATTGATTGGTTAGATCAAAGATGTAGAGTTCGCGTTCGTGGTATTTCTAGAGAAGAGGGTAAAAATGACTATCCTCGTAGCTGATATTCTAGAAGCCTACGAGATACTGCTAGGGAGGAGCTTCTATAAAGAATTTGGTGGGGATATCCACATGGATTGGTCCACAGTCAAAATTCCTGTCAAATGAGTGATGCAGACGTTGAAACTGGAGACACAAAATAAATATCTAGTCACCAACTCTGACGACCCAAAGGCTTAGATTCTCTTCAAATCATCAACGATGGGGAATTAATTCTTGTCCACCAACTCCGATAAGATGGAATTTATTTTCCAAGAGGAGGACCTCAACAAGATATGGACACTATAGTTTGATGGAAGTTGTGCAACAAGTGGGTGTTGTGCTGGGGCCATTCTGATATCTCCTAAAGGGGACATTTTCTCTCTTTATTTCAAATTGTAGTTTTTCAATACAAACAACACTACCGAGTATGAATATTTGCTACTTGGCATGCAAGCTGCAAAGGAAACGGGAATCAAGAATTTAAAAGTATAGGGTGATCCTGAGCTAATTGTCAATAAGGTGAAAGAGGTATACCAAGTAAAGAATGACAGGCTTAGACACTACCACAACATAGTGTGGGATAGCATCGAAGAGTTTGGCACTTTCTCAATCAAAGCAGTTCCACGAGCTCAAAATGACATGGATGATTCTTTAGCCATCTTGGCCTCTCTCATGCTCCTTCATCTAGGGTTAAAGATGGACACATATACCATTGAGGTAGTTTTCCACCTGAGTGTGCCAAATAATTCACAGCACTGGAAAGTATTCAATGATGACAACCAGATTATCACTTTTATGGAGAGAGCTAATAATTTTAAAGAGCTCCATTTCAATTTATCTTCTACATGTCATGAGTCTCTCATGAGCCAAGTGCACGAATTGGTATAAGGTCAGGGCTTATGTCAGCTCAAAGGAAATAAGATCCCGGAAGGTTTAGTTTCATTGGAATGATTATTTGATAAGCATGACCATTTTTTCAAGAAAAAGTGACAGGATAACCATGGATCTTCTCCAGAAACCGAATCTATCAATTTGGGTACTACAAAACATCCTCTATCTGTGAACATCAGGACGTGTTGTATACCCGAGGAAAAGTAGAAATTTTTCAAATTGCTAAAAAGATATATGGATGTATTGGCATGGTATTATGTTGATCATAAGTCATTTAAGCCTAAGGACATTCAACATGACATCCCACTAAACGATGACATCAAACCTTTCTGTCAAAACCAAAGGCACTACAACCCCAAAATCTGAGATGCAATCAAGGATGAAATTCAGAAGATGCTGCATGCAAGAATCATTTTTCCAATTCATCAAGTACCTGGGTTGTAAATATTATGCATATGCGGAAGAGAAATGGCAAGATACACATATTTGTAGACTTTCGCAACCTGAACCAGGCATCCTTAAAGGACAACTATCCACTGCCCCTAATGGATCAAGTTCTACATGTAGTAACTGTTGTATATATCTTACCCCTCGGGTAGATATGGGAATAACAGAAGGTAAAGGGTGCATGACATAAGGTGTTGACATGAATAAATTTTCACCTTGGTGCAGGTAAATGGTGCATGACATAAGGTGTCAACATGAAGAAATTCGTGCCTTGGCACAGGTAAAGGGCGCACGACATAAGGTTTCAACATGAAAAAAATTGTACCTTGGCACAAGCAAAGGGTGCACGACATAAGGTGTCGACATGAAGAAATTTGCACCTTGGTGCAGGTAAAGGGCGCACGACATAAGGTGTCAACATGAAGAAATCTGTGCCTTGGCGCAGGTAAAGGCTGCATGACATAAGGTGTCAACATGAAGAAAGTCACACCTTGGCGCAGGAAAAGGGCGCATGACATAAGGTGTCGACATGAATAAATTTGTGCCTTGGCGCAAGAAAAGGGTGCACAAAATAAGGTGTTAACATGAAGAAATTCACGCCTTGGCGTAGGCAAAGGGTGCACAACATAAGGTGTCAACATGAAGAAATTTGTGTCTTGGCGCAGGTAAAGGGCACAGGACATAAGGCATCAACATGAAGAAATTCATGCCTTGGTGCAAATAAGAGTATGTCGACATAAGGATGGATGCGCGGGGTGCATCTTTAGGAGGTGCAACATTTTGAGCACTAACAGGAAGCAGACCCTAACCCAGATATTCAAATGGCCATAACTTTTCATAGGGAGCTCGGATTCATGCAAGGTTGGAATTTTCAGAAATCTTACGAGGTCCTATATCCAATTACTACTGGATATCTTTAATTGTGTGAGAAAAATTTCTTAAAAATGAAAAATACAGTTCACCACGTTTTGGGTTTGCTAGGGTTCTCACCTATCGCCATAATGAGATAAATTAAATGTAACCTAGAGGTGGTTGGGGTAGATTTGGATTTCCTCTCTCTTCCCTCTCTCATTCTTCCTATAAATTTTAAGGAGGGGATTCTTTCTAAAGGTTGGAAATTCTTGTTTTGCCCCTCCCTTCTTCTCTTTGGCAGGTGAGTTTGTGGAGTTCAAACCTCCCATTTAAGACTGTAATGCAAATTTGCCTCTTGGAATTTTGTAGTGTATTGTATCAGTATTTGGAGTAGATAATGCATGTCTGTGGATGATTCTCAACCCTCTCTATGTTTATTTGCATCCTCCCGATATTTCACTACAATTTTGGTTATCTGTGCATGATCTTGCATTTCATTTTAATGGTTTGTGTTTATTGGCAAGACAGGTGTTCTTCATTCCTTGGTGCATCACCTTTGTTAGTTTAGGTTTATTTTTATGCATCTTCTTACCCTGTCTCCGTGGAAAGTTAGATTAGGTTTTTGAGTAAACCCTCTACATTTTTATGTGTGCATTTGAATAGAGGAATAGGAACTGGCCCTTATCCGGAGAGCTTTCCCAATTCACAAGGTCTCACACTTGGGAAAAGCTCCATGTTATGCAATTGCACTGAGAGTATCAACCCATCAAGTTGCAGACATTCAGGGGTGTTGTGATTTGCCATCAATAGTAACCAATTCAGAAATGTTGTCCATGCTTGATGGTTTTTCAGGTTACAATCATATTGAGGTCACGCTTGAAGACCAATTCAAAACAACATTCACCACTCCTTGGGGCACCTTCGCCTACAGCAAGATGTCGTTTGGTTTAACCAATGCTGGTTCCACCTTCCAACGAGTGATGGACTTCACGTTCAAAGGTATGATGGGAAATTTCATCGTATTTTACCTAAATGACTTAACCGTGTTCTCTAAAAACCAAAGTGATCACTGTGATCATTTGGAGCAAGTCTTGATTAGATGCCAAGAACACGAAATTTCTCTAAACCCTAATAAGTCAGTTTTCGGGGTCACTGAAGGCAAATTGCTATCACACATCATCAGTAAAGAAGGGACAAAGATATATGTCGAAAGATTCAAGGCTATTCAGAGCCTTACCTTGCCCACAAGCAAAACTGGCGGTCACTCTTTCTTTGGAAATGTAAATTTTCTCAGACACTTTGTTCCCAATTTTTCTTAGAAGACTCGTCATATATCCCATATGATGAAAGGGTCACAACAATTTTGATGGAGTGAAGAAGGAAAGACATCATTTGAAGATATAAAAGCCTCCATCGCTCATACCCCTATCCTGGTATGTCCTGACTTCTCCAAGGATTTCATCATGTATAGTTATGCGTCCGTGCATACTGTATCGACTATCTTAATGCAGAAGAACTCTGAGGATTTTGAATCCCCGATTTCTTTCATGAGATCTCCTCTAAAGCCTCATGAACTAAAGATGTCACAACTAGAAAAACATGCTTTCACTATAGTAAAAGCAGTTAAGAACTTCCTTGTACTATATCCTGAACTCTCATACAGTAGTGTTGGTCTCTGACATGGCATATAAGTCTATCCTGACTCAACATAAGTTAGGAAGCTTACGAGGGAATTGGATTGCAAAGGTCCAAGAATATGATCTAGACATTAGACCAACCAAGTTGGTAAGGGGTAAGGTCCTGTGTTAGCTAATGGCTGAGAATAAAGACTCAGAGGTACCTGAGGAGAAAGCAACTCACATTGATGAAGAACAAAGTGAACTAGAGAATGCGGATTCTTTACCCATGGTTTTGTTTTTCACCACCAATGATGAATGGTATTCTGACATCACTTTCTTTCTCACCTATAGAAAGTTTTCAACTCATCTAACCACTAACGAAAAGTAGACGGTAAAGCTAAGAGCCGCACGATATGTTATATGGGATGATGGGTTGTACAAACGCATAATTTATGGTGTTTTTATGTGATGTGTTGATAAGCTGCAACAGATAAGATTGTTAAAAAAAATTCATGATTCAGTCTGCGGTGGTCACTTCTCCTCATCAGTGACAACACATAAGACCATTCGGGCCAGGTACTATTGGCCGACGCTATTTCAAGATGTAGCTACCTGGGTAGGGAAATGTGAACTTTGTCAACAGTTTGTTGGCAAACTAAAGCTGACTGCATTTCCCCTCAGGCCCATCATTATTGACGAACCATTCAGACAATGGGGAATTGATTTCATTAGAGCACTTAATCCTCAATCGAGTTCTAGACATAATTACATGCTAACAACAACATATTACTTCACGAAATGGGTGGAGGATATACCTATCCAACATGCCACTTCTGAAGTTGTTTGTAACTTCATCAAGGAAAATATTATTGTGAGATTTGGCATTCCACACAAAATTGTTGCTAACAACACTTCCAACTAATCTTCATGAGAAGTAATCGGTATTTTCTATGGATATAGAATAACTTTGGCTCATGCCTCTGATTATTATCCTTAAGGAAATGGTTAGGTAGAATCTAGCAACAAGAACCTAGTAACTATCATACGGAAGCTAGTTAATGAGAACCAGTGATCTTAGCACAAGTCATTATACGATGCGTTATGGGTAGATTGTATCACTCAAAAGATATCTCTGGGCATGTCACCTTTCGAAGTTTTGTATGGGACCGATGCCGAAATCCCTATCTCCGCAAAACTTTCTGCTCTGCACTTGGCTCGAGAAATCGAAGATGAAAATTTTTAGAATTCTCTTGAAAAGAGAATTATGTACCTAACAGAACTTGAACAAAAGAGAGTGAAGGTGGTCGAAAAGATCACTAAACATCATAATCAAGTTAAGAGGTTGTTCGACAAGAAATCTAGCTAGAGAGATTTCTAGGTAGGGGATCTTGTCCTTCTGTGGGATAAATGAAGAGAACCGGAAGGTATGCATGAAAATTTTGACTCTCTTTGGAGAGGGCCAAACAAGATCAAGCAGCTCAATGGAGAGAATAGTTTCTATCTCTCATATCTGGATGGAACTGAGCTCCCACTTTCGTACAGTGGGTAGCACCTAAAGATATTCAATAAGTAGAGCTTTCTCTCTTCTTTGTACAATTTTCTTTCGTTGAATGTTTTCTTTTGTCATGTGTTTGTTTCCTGTTTGTCATGTGTTCCCTTTCTTCCCTTTTTGGTTTCCCTTGTTTTTGACTCTTTGTAACCCAATGGATAGGCACTTGAAGACTAGGATTCTCTACCCCTAAGTTTCACTTACGGATAGTCCCCAAAAAGATCCAGCTGTTATCCTGTAAAATAGACAAGGGCAATTTTGTAGATAACCATACAAAAAAAAAAATTAAGTCCCCTGATAAGGTCTATTACTGTTCAAAATTACCTAAAAATTCCTTTCCAAAAATCAATTTTTAAGAGCTTAGCCATTTTCAACCTTTTTGAACTAGGTACAAGAAATATTGTGTCAACACAAAGAAAAGTGCACCCCTTAGAAAATCCTTGGGCACCCTAAATGACATGTCAACATTAGAGAAGTTGCGCCCCTTTAGTGCAAGGAAGGACATGTCAACATCGTTTAAACATGCGCCTAAAAGGTACACTAAGGCGCTGAAAAAATGATGTCAACACATTAAAATGTGTGCTAAGTAAAAATTCCTTAGGCGCTGAAAACTTCATGTTGACATCTCCGAATATACGCTTAAGGTGCTAAAGACATTATGTCAACACTTTGAAAACTACACCAAGGCACATTTGTACCCATGACGACACTTTAAAAAGTGCAACAAAGAAAATTGGGTGGGGTAATAAATGTCAAATTTTCTATAAATAGGCACTTAGCACCTGTCATTTTCGTGATTTGAAAATTGTGAGAAATATTCCTATGCACTTGTCAGATATCCCTGTCATGCCCACATTCCACTTTTCGATTTTGTGGACCCCAAGGTCATCCTTCGTCCTTTATTAAATCGGGTAAGTGGATTTTATCACTCTTATTGTTGTTTGTGGTTTTGTTTCTTAGTTATTGGTGGTTTTAGGATTGTTATAAAAAGTTAAATCTAAAAATGAATAAACTATCACCCCATAAACATCTGGAAAACTACCTTATCCCTCTTTTCAGATCTAGAAATCTGAGAAGGCTCCGCCTTGTTGTAAATCCCACAAACCCTCTCTTTGTCATTTTGTAAAACCAAAAAGAGAGAAAAGTCATGTAAAGAGAGAGAAATATGTGAAGTTATAAAGAAAATACAAAAATCATTTATCCTTTGGCACACTGTTTTTACACATTGCACTCCCCACAGTCGCACCTTGGTGCACTATCCCCATATGCAACGTGTCCCTCACCTACGCCCAGTATAACACTTAAAAAATCTCATAGAGGTGCAGGTGCATCTTGAGCAACATCAACATTTGATGTTGTGTCCTCCAAATTTGTGCCCAGCTATTTCCCTTTGGCGTGTTGAGCTCATTTGCAATGCACTTCAAAATTGTGACTTGGATGCACTGAAAATCCATGCAACACCATCTTTTTCAGCACCTAATTAAAGTAATTCTATAAAGGTGCTGGCGCATGATCCTTAACACTAACAATGCATGTTGTGTGTTGCTTACCCATGCCCCGAGCCTTTCTCCTTGGCGCTAAAACCTTTCGTGCAACACTCCCAAAAAGTGTGCCCCTTTATAACCCTTTGGCACGGATTTTCCCCTATCAACAAAGGCACACCTTGTTGCATGTTGACATCCCCAAAAGTGTGCCAATCCTTTTTAAGCCTTTATATCATGCTATGAACTTACACCTTGCGCCCTAAGGCTCATAATTTCTCTTTCTTGTTTCTGCAAGCTTTCATTATGGATAACTTAACGATTGACATGGCTCTTCTGTGTTGGACCTCTTTGATTCTCCTTGTAGAACAAAAAAAACTATTCTCGAGTCCACATATGTCTTTGTCAAGTAAAAATCCAACCAAGTCTAAAGGTAAAGCTAAGTTGACAGAACAAGAGATGAAGTATAAATACTAGAAAGTCAAGATTCCTGACTCGTATGCAGAGAGTGATCTTCACATCAGAGAATTTGAGCTCAGGAACATCGATATGGAAGACTTCTGGGCAAGAACCAACCAGGCCACTAGTGGTTTCTGGATGAACAAACTGGTAGGCAGTGGATTGCACTTTGCAGCTGGGATGCCAGTAAGTGTTATTAATAACGCATTCATCATGTTGGTGGCTCGATGCTATAACAAGGACACAAGATGTGTCAAGGATAAAGAAGGAAATACGTTCATTGACCTAACTGCTAGTCAAATTGAAGTAACTCTGGGCATCCTTCATCACATGAAGTACATTGCAATTAGCCTTGAAGACTACAAGAAGGCATGTGATGATAATGAGGACAAGTGTATGCAAATGATGAATGAGCTATATCTTAAGAACAAAAATCTAGTGAGCCGATGGCCACAGACCATCCACCGCATTGAATTCAATGAGGAACTAAGTGATACAATCACCTTCCTGAGTAGAGTGTATGGGCTCCCTAATGCCCATCATTTCCATAAATGGATGATGAGGTACTTAGAGACCATGAGTAAGAATGTTCCTAAATAGTATTTTGGCTTAGGAGAAATCATTAGTGACACCATCTCCTAACAGCTTCAACAGGTCATGACAAATGGTAAGTTCTATATGAATTCCTATGTTGTATACGCTGCAGCATCAGTGAGAGATTTCATAGGCCTGAAATGAAATTGAGTATGGCCTCAGGTCAAAATATACGAATACTACCCAGAGCTAAGACTTGAGAACAACATCACTCAGTTCTCAAAAATCAATTATGCCTTCTTCTATGAGGTGATCTGCCTATTGAGGCCAAATATGAGGCATGGTTGAACTAGCCCGAGTGTGGTCACTATCAAAAAGAAGTGGGGAGAATTATTCACGCAGTTTCCCACATTCACATATCTCAAGGTGGTGAATTTTGAGGGTGAACCAATAAAGCTACCACGGTATGTAGGGCCCAAGTTAATTCTCTTGGAGTTGTCAAGGAAACTAGTCACATAACATGAGAGATGCATGAAGAGAAAGAAGGGAGGAACTCCATTCCCCCTTACAGTGGGCTGATACACCTGCACCACACTAGTCAAAGCACGGATAATGTATGCCAAGCTTGAATTATTGAATCTAAAGCACAACTTCCCGGCTAGGCCTACCTTTGATTTCCAAGGTTACCTCCCAAAGGAAAAAATTGATCCTATCGTCCCTAAGATTGAAGACATCTACATCGACGTGACACATGAAATAGATCTCAGGAAAAAGGATCACTCCAGGCTGGCTCTAGAAGAGATCAAACACTATGGCGTCGCCATCATTCCAAAGGGATTCCAAAAACCTGATCAAGAAATTGGTCAAGTTTATCTTGACATGGATGGGGAGAACTGGTCGTTTGCAGAGATTTACAGAGCCAAGGCACCAAAGACCATTCAAGAAAGAGTCAAGCACATGTCATAGCACAACGAACACTAGTGCAAATAGAATGGTCTTACCTACCTTGGGGTAGATTTCACTACTTCTCCTTCATGAAGAGCACCTGCAAGGTCGGCCCAGGTGCTGAAAGGAAAAGGGAAAGACAAGGAGGAATGACCAAGAAAACAAGAAGAATTTCCTCAAATCCCTCCTACTACTTCTGAGAAACAAGTGGTCGACTTGGTGTCTCTAGGTAAAGAAGGAGAGACCATCAAAGTTTCGACGGACACATCCACTTAGGATGTGGTCACTGCTATAACTACCGAAGTACCCACCATTCCTTCTTCCACTCCTTCTCCTCCCCCTTTCGTAGAAATATCTATCCCAATGGATGTTTCTTCTTCTCTCCCTTCCTCCCTTCCATCTCCCACCTCTTCCATCTTCTCCTCTCTTGTAGATCTGTCGCCTAGTATTCCCTCCATCCAATTATAGATCCCTTCTGCCTCCATGTCCTTTTCTCCCCCTTTAGTAACTCTAGGCCCTACAAGTAGTGACACGTTGGACTCCTTGTCGTTGCCACCAACAACTATCTCAACATTCTTCCCTGCGGCCTCTTCAGTTGCTTCCCCTTTCACTCCCATTTCTTCTTCCATTCCCTCTACTCCTTCTCCCATAAGTGCAAGCTAGATCTGTAACCATATGGGTCAACTCAATAGAAAGGTTCCCATAGCACCCATGGACTTCTCTGTCATTATGAAGAAGGGACCAAAGAAGCAGAAATTGATAACTCACTTTTCAAAAAGCACTTCGGGAGAGAGTGTCATGGATATTGCATATCCTAATCCCACTAAAGAGAAGAAATATTTGTCTCCTATAGAATTTATAGTGACCCAAGTCATGATGGGAACCTCATCTGAGAGCCTACAAGGAGAGGCCTTGTCTGTAGTAGATGCCCTCTGTAAGAAACTTCAAGAAGCAAAGGAGGAGAAGAGGATACTAAAGGAACAAAACAAACATCTTCTCCAAGCTTTGCAGAGAATGGGAAACGCACCTCTTATGACTACTGCCAAGCCTATTGAAGCTCTCAACCAGGACAAGATAAATGAATACACCAAGATTGTTGAACAAGGCATGGCAATGTCCTCCTGGATAGATTGAGTCCTTAGAGATAGTGTGGAAATAATCACGAAATTCACAAGACTCTACCAGATTATATATTAGGCAAATAAGGAGCTGCAAGCAGTAGCAAGATCCCTCTCTAAGGAGTTAGACAATTCTTGATTGCAACATGAAACTTTTCAGGCAATGGTCAATTGCTCAGTCGATGAACTATTAAAATTCAGTGTCATTGATCACCCGCGGGCACACAACAAAGCTCTCGTCACTTTAAATTATTAGGTTGATCAAATGGAATTTATCTTGGAGAGGATAGATAAAATCAAGGAGGAAGCCCTAGATGCAAAAAAATAAATGGAGTAGACGGTCATGAAGATGTCTCCAGGGATTCTTAGTGAAACATTCACCTTGAGGGAGCCTGACGATACAATCTAGCTTTTCAAGGATATCGCAACCCAAGGTTTGGCATCAAAGGTCACTTTTGACCGAGAGTCTATCAATAACCTTTTGATTTGCTGCAATTTCATTAGATACTTGATCAAGGGATGTGACGAGTACATCGAGCTAACTGAAAAGCTCAAGACTGAAAAATAAACTTACAAAGTCATCAGAGACCACTTCAAGGGTCCTGATTATAATCAACTTCAGATAATGATCAGAAAGTTTATGGAGTATCGAGCTCAGTATCACATCACCTCTCTGGATAAGAAACAAGACACTCTGTTTAAATAAAGAGATCACGATGAATAGTTTCTCATCTTTTGTACGCTTTGATCTTTTTGTAAAAATATTTTAAAAGTAGGTTGGCATTTATGATGACATCATCCATGTTGTACCATGGGATGTTGCCATCCACAAACTTACCTCAAAGTCAACTTTTGACTTTTTAGATATTTTGCAAATATTGGTTGGCTTCTTTTTATCTTCTTTCTCCTTATCCTTCTATAAATACTGGAATACTTGTTGTATTTCGTGTGGAAATTTTTTGTATGAAAAAATAAGTGAGGAGAGAAATACTTTGTACTTTCTTGTATCAAAAGAAATATTAATACATATGCTCAGACTTTGTGCTCAATATATGTGTTATTTGCATCAAATCTTTCGTAAGTCAGATCTATGTTTTTATTCTGTTAGATTCATTCCTATTATCATTATATGTTCATCAGTATTGCTTTATTTGTTTATGCAAGTAATTTTGGCTTTGTTTACTACCAGCCCAAAGAATAAACCTATCCGACCTTTCCGTCTTGGAATTCATTTCTTTTCTCCCTTCAGATCTATCATTCCTCTGTTCCTTCCTCTCTTACATTTTTGTTCGCATGTTGGAACTACCTCTAATAGGATGAGATCTCAAACCCCTTGAAGTTAGAATAGTGTAGATTTGCACAGATTCCTGCTTGATAGAATAGCAATAAACCAGTTTCACTTTGTTGTCTCAAAAAGGGGCTATGCCCTACACACTCTTGGCTTGTTTCCCCATGATTTGTCTAATTGACAGATTTTCATGCCAACAGTTTTTGGTGACTCCGCTGGGGATTGAACTAAGGAAATAATTAAAAAATCTTAAAATCACTACCAAATCACAAATTTTAATTCTTTGTTAAAAAATTAATTTTTTTTGATTTTTAGGAGCTTTTAGTTCACTGAGTTTTTACAAAACAATTTATATTTTCGTAGATCTGAGAATCTAACATTTTCTGATATTTGCAAAACCTTGAAAAATCCAGTTCAAAGATCCAAAAATCATCTTTCTAAATAACCCACCTTTTATCCTTGCTAATCTTTGTCAGAAAACCGCAATTGGTTGTTATTAAAGAGGATAAGATTTAAATATTAAAAAAGTACATGTTGCTGATTTTTGCCAGAAAAATCAGAAAATCAGCAAGTACAAACAAAAATATTGTTATAAATTCGCTCTTAAATGTTGCAGATCTGAACAGATACGCTGACAGATGAAACATTTACTAGTGGCAGAAAACCTCATGGAGAAGTTGATCCAATCTTTGATCTACTTCAAAGGCACAATTTCAGTATCACTCTAGCACTATTCGCATCACTAAGTTCAGCGGATCGATCAGCAAGAAGTGCCTTGCCCCCACGAAGGATCCAAATTTCACAGGGTGCTTCGACATCTATTTGCAGTGCTCTTTTGCTAAGTGGAACCATGCTCCCTACTCGCGTTCTTTTTCTAGCTTTTCAAATGGCAATACCATGGGGAAATTCCATGGGCCCTCTAGCACTGCTACATCTAGTTCACACCCTCCCTCATGGAAATCACAAAAAATTCCAGAAATTTGATGGGAGTGGAAATCAAAGCACGGATGCGGATATTACTGCATTTATTATGTCATGCAGTATTCTGGACGTGACTCATAAGGATTTATAAGTAAGCCTCTTTATCAAGACTTTGTAAGGGCCTGCATTAGAGTGGTTCATGCATTTATCAACCAGATCCATCACTAGTTAGGCAAGATTACGAACTGTATTTGAAGACAGTTATAAGCCTTTAGAGATGCATTCACATTACTGTCAAAAATCACTCACATGAAGAAGGAGTCTAATGAAACCATGTGCAATTTTATTACCTGTTTCAATTCACTGATAAACCATGTGCCACCTACCATGTTACCAACACCATAGAATAAAAATTCTTTCTTTGTTAACATAATGAGTTCTAGAGTAAGTTTCTTACTTTTACAAGAACAAGTACCAACCTTGGTCCTCACTCAAGCTGCGGCCATTCAAATAGAGGACAACCTACTTATATCTAGTGTGTTTAGATGAGAGTCATCAAAATCAAAGGCTTCAACTCCTTCTTAGGCCACCTCATCAGATTCAACATTCCAGAAGATGGCGAATGATTTGATCTTATTGAAGAAGTAATTAGCTCAAGCTTCATCTACCATTTTGTACTGGGATATCCCATGGAGGAACTTCACTCCCAATAATGCCCCCCAAAGGCCATGTTTGCCTACTGCTACTCCAAGGTTAGCACTTAAGGCCCCTCTGGTTAATGCCTTAGTCAAGATCGAAGAAGATGAGCAAATTTATGAAGAACCTTCGTCGTAAGGTGAAGATGATCAAGATGTCAATGAACCGACTGGCGACTCTACAATTGGGTATATGGAATTTAAGAATGAGGAATTTGATGAAGAAGAAGGTACCCAATGGTGTGTAAGTGGATAGTCATACACTATTTTCACCCGTTCACAAGTAAAAGAAGCAGAAGTTGCTGCTAAAATATAGAAGGAAAAGGCTATATTAAATACGCCTCTAACAATCACTAAACGAGGTAATCCCCTTCCTGCTCAACCTCCTATCAAACCTTTCATAAATAAATATTTTCCTTCGATCTCTCCTCTAAATCAACCTCCCTCCATTTCCATACAGACCAGTACCACTCCTCTACCATTGCAAAACGAAGGCCTCATTCCTTCGTTAGCACAACCCTTGGTTACATTTGATATAATTGATCATGCTAAAAAGACCAAGATTCAAATTTCTGAGGTTGAATACCTTCATTCCAACCTGGAGCAACTTGTACGGTTAACTAAATATATCCAAAACTAGGCTGTCAATATTCCTCTTATTTCCTAAAGGGAATTCTTCCCACACCCCCTACGTCTCACATAAACATCAACTTGACTTCTACATTAGGGAAAATTGAACTTTTTTACCTATCTCTCCTGATCAATGGTCATAAACTTAGCAATTGTATAATTGGTTCTGGAGCTTCTAATAATGTCATGCCAGCAAAGGTCACCCATGCTTTAGGCCTCATGCTTACCAAACCTTTTGGTAGATTCTACTCCATGGAAACCAAGCAAGTACCATTGATTGGTCAGATCAAAGATGCACAGTTCGCATTCACGGCATTTCCAGAGAAGAGGGTAAAAATGACTATCCTCGTAGTTGATATTCTAACAGCCTATGGGATACTGCTAGGGAGGAGCTTCTGTAAAGAAGTTGGTGGGAAAATCCACATGGATTGGTCGAAGGCCAGAATTCTTGTCAAAGGAGTGATGTAGACATTGGAACCAGAGACACAAAATAAATATCTAGTCACCAACTCTGAAGACCCCAAGGCCCAGATTCTCTTCGAATCATCAGGGATGGGGAATTAATTCTTGTCCACCAACTCTGATAAGATGGAAGTTGTCATCCAAGAGGAGGACCTGAACAAGATATGGACACTACATTTTGTTGGTAGTTGTGCAACAAGTGGGTGTGGTGCTGGGGCCATTCTGATATCTCCTAAAGAGGAGATTTTCCCTCCTTCTTTCAAATTACATTTTTTCAATACAAACAATATTTTCGAGTACAAATATTTTCTACTTGGCATGCAAGATTCAAAGGAAAGGGGAATCAAGAATTTAAAAGTACAGGGTGATGCTGAGCTAATTGTCAATCAGGTGAAAGAGGTGTACTAAGTAAAGAACAACAGGCTCAAACACTACCACAACGTAGTGTGGGACAGCATTGAGGAGTTTGATGCTTTCTCAATCAAAGTAGTTCCACAAGCTCAAAATGACATGGCTGATTCTTTGGCCATCTCAGCCTCTCTCATGCTCCCTCATCTAGGGTTAAAGACACACACATATACCATTGAGGTAGTTTTCCATCTGAGTGTGCCAGATAATTCACAACACTGGCAGGTATTCAATGATGACAACCAACTTATCGCTTTTCTTGAGAAAGTTGATAATTTCAAAGAGCTCCATTTCAATTTATCTTCTACATGTCATGAGTCTCTCATAGGACAAGTGCATGAATCGGTATAAGGTCAGGGCATATGTCAGCTCAAAGGAAATAAGATCCCGAAAGGTTTAGTTTCCTCGGAACAATTATTTGATAAGCATGACTATTTTATCAAGAAAAAGTGATAGGATAACCCTGGCTCTTCTCCAGAAATTGAATCTATCAATTTGGGTACTACAGAACATCCTCAGTCTGTGAACATCGGGAAGTGTTGTACATACACCCGAGGAAAGAAAATTTTTGTCAAATTGCTGAAAATATATATGGATGTATTGGCATGGTCTTATGCTGATCTAAAGTCATTTAAGCCTAAGGACATTCAACATGACATCCCGCTAAAAGACGACGTCAAACCTTTCCATCAAAAGTGAAGGCACTATAACCCCAAAATATTAGGTACCATCCAGGCTGAAATTCAGAAGATTCTGGATGCAAGAATCATTTTTCCAATTCATCATAGTACATGGGTTGCAAATATTGTGCCTGTGCGGAAGAAAAATGGTGAGATATGCATATGCGTAGAATTTCGCAACCTGAAGCAGGCATCCTTAATGGACAACTATCCACTGCCCCTAATGGATCAAGTTCTACATGTAGTAACCAATTTAGAAATGTTGTCCATGCTTGATGGTTTTTTAGGTTACAATCAGATTGAGGTCATGCTTGAAGACTAATTCAAAACAACATTCACCACTCCTTGGGGCACCTTTGCCTACAACAGGATGTCGTTCGGTTTAACCAATGTTGGTGCCACCTTCCAACGAGCAATGGAATTCACGTTCAAAGGTATGATGGGAAAGGTCATCATAGTTTACCTAGATGAATTAACTGTGCTCTCTAAAAAATGAAGTGATCACTGTGATCATTTGGAGAAAGTCTTTATTAGATGCTGAGAACACAACATTTCTCTAAACCATAAGAAGTTAGTTTTCGGGGTCACCGAAAGAAAATTGCTAGGACATGCCATTAGAAAACAAGGGACAAAGATAGACGTCAAAAGAGTCAAGGATATTTAGAGCCTTACCTTGCCAACAAGAAAAACTAGCATTCACTCTTTCTTCGGAAAGGTACATTTTCTCAGAGGCTTTGTTCTTGATTTTTCTAAGAAGACTCGTCATATATCCCATATGATGAAAGGGTCACAAACATTCCGATGGAGTGAAGAAGGTAAGATGTCATTCGAATATATAAAATCCTCCATTAATCATGCACCTGTCCTGGTATGACCTAACTTCTCCAAGGATTTCATCATGTACAGTTATGCGCCCACACATATTGTATCGGCTATCTTAATGCAAAAGAATTCTGAGGATGTTGAATCCCTTATTTCTTTCATGAGCTCTCGTCTAAAGCCTCATGAACTAAAGATGTCACAACTAGAAAAACATGCCTTTTCTGTAGTAAAAGCAGTTAAGAACTTCCACTACTATATCTTGAACTCTCATACAGTAGTGTTGGTCCTTGACATGGTAGTTAAGTCTATCCTGACTCAACAAGATTTAGGAAGCTTACGAGGGAATTGGATCGCAAAGGTCCAAGAATATGATTTAGACATCAGACCAACCAAGTTGGTAAAGGGTAAGCATCTGTGTTACCTAATGGCTGAGAATAAAGACTCAAAGGTACCTGAGGAGCAAGTGGCTCACATTGATGAAGAATAAAGTGAATTGGAGAATACGGATTCTTTACCCATGGTTTTGTTTGTCGCCACCAATGAAAAATGTTATTATAACATCACTTTCTTTCTCACCTATGGAGAGTTCCCAACTCATCTAACCACTAAATAAAAGCATATGGTAAAGCTAAGAGCCACACAATATGTTATATGGGACGATTGGTTGTACAAAAGTGAAATTGATGGTGTTTTTCTGCGGTGTGTTGATAAGCCACAATAGGTAATATTGTTAAAGATTTTTCATGATTCAGCTTATGGTGGTCTCTTCTCCTCATCGGTGACAACACATAAAATCATTTGGGCCAGGTATTATTGGCTGATGCTATTTCAGGATGCAGCTACCTGGGTAGAAAAATGTGAACTTTGCCAATAGTTCGTTGGCAAACCAAAGTTGGCTACATTTCCCCTCAGGCCCGTCATTATTGATGAACCATTCAGGTAATGGGGAATTGATTTCATTAGAGCACTCAATTCTCAATCAAGTGCTGGACATAGTTACGTCCTAACAGCAACGGATTACTTCACGAAATGGGTGGAGGCTATACCTGTCAAACATGCCACTTCTAAAGTTGTTTGCAACTTCATCAAGGAAAATATTATTGTGAGATTTGGCATTCCACACAAAGTCATTGCTAACAACACTTCCAACTTCTCTTCATGAGAAGTAATCAGTTTTTGCTATGGATACGGAATAACTCTGGCTCATGCCTCTTATTACTATCCTCAGGGAAATGGTCAACCAAAATCTAGCAACAAGAACCTAGTGACTATCATATGGAAGATAGTTGATGAGAACTAGAAATCCTGGCACAAGTCATTATACGATGCCTTGTGGGCAGATCGTATCACTCCAAGGAGATCTCTCAACATGTCACCTTTCCAGGTATTGTATGGGACCGATGCCGAAATCCCTATCTCCATAGAACTTCCTGCTCTGTGCTTGTCTTGAGCAATCGAAGATAAAAAAAATTCAGAGTTATCTGGAAAAGAGAATTATGTACCTAACAGAACTTGAATAAAAGTGAGTGAAGGTGGTCGACAAGATCACTGAACATCAGAATCAAGTCAAGAAGATGTTTGACAAGAAAGCTAGACAGAGAGATTTCCAGGTAGGAGATCTTGTTCTGTGGGACAAACAAAGAGAACCAAAAGGTATGCACGGAAACTTTGACTCTCTTTGGAGAGGGCCATATAAGATCAAGCAACTCAATGGAGAGAATAGTTTCTATCTCTGATATCTAGATGGAATCGAGCTCCTGCTTCCCTATAGCGGGCAGCACCTAAATATCTTTAGGAAGCATAGCTTGCTCTCTTCTTTGTACAGTTTTCTTTCATTGTGTGTTTTCTTTTGTCGTGTGTTTGTTTCCTATTTTTCATGTGTTCCCTTTCTTCCCTTTTTGGTCACCCTTGTTTTTGAATCTCTGTAACCCAATGGATAGACACGTGAAAAATGGGATTTTATACCCTTAAGTTTTACTTAAAGATAGTCCCCTAAAAGAGCCAGCTGTTATCCTATAAAATTGACATGGGTAATTTTACAGATAACCATACCAAAATTCCATTTTAGTCCCCTAGTGAAGTCTAACAACATTCAAAATGGCCTAAAACTCCTTTCCAAAAATCAAGTTTTAAAGAACTTAGCCCATTTTTCAACCTTTTTGAAATAGGCGCAAGAAATTTTGTGTTGACACAAAGAAATATGTGCCCCTTAGAAAATCCTTTGGCACCCTAAATGTCATGTCAACATCAGAGAAGTTGCGCCCCTTTGGTGCAGGTATTGACATGTCAACATCGTTCAAACATGTGCCTGAAATGTGCGCTTAAGGTGCTGGAAACTTCATGTTGCAACATCATGAAAATGTACACCCCTTTATAATTCCTTAGGCACTGAAAAATATCATGTTGACATCTCTGAATATGTGCGCTTAAGGAACTGAAGACTGTTCATGTCGACACGATAACCAACTTGCACCAAGGTGCATCCAAACCCATGATCGACATCCTAAAAACCGTGTGTCAAAGAAAAGTGGGTGGGGTAATAAATGCCAAATTTTCTATATATAGAAGCTTAACACCTATCATTTTCACAATTTGAAAATTGTGAGAAATATTCCTCTGTGCCTGTCAGCTATCCCTTTCACGCCTGTGTTCTAATTTTCAAGTTTGTGGAACCCTAAAGTCGTCCTTCATCCTTTATTAAACCGGGTAAGTGGATTTTATCACTCTTATTGTTGTTCATGGTTTTGTTTCCTGGGTTGTTGGTGGTTTTAGGATTGTTATAATAAGTTAAATCTAAAAATGAAGGCTCTACCTTGTTGCAAATCCTAAAAACCATCTCTTTTTCATTTTGCAAAACCAAAAAGAGAGAAAAGTCATGTAAAGAGAGAGAAATCTATGAAGTTATAAAGAAAATGCAAAAATCATTTATCTTTTGGCACACTATTTTTACACATTCCACTCCCCACAGTTGTGCCTTGGCACACTGTCCCCGCATACAACATGTCTCTCACCCACACCCAGTATAACACTTAACAAATCTCATAGAGGCGCAGGCGCATCCTGACCAGTAGGACAAATCATGGGGAAACAAGCCAACACAAATTCCACTAGTTTTTAGAGTAGAGTTTATCATCCCATTAGAAATTGAGCTTCTCTACCTACAAATTTCTCTTAGGGATTATCTTGACAAGGATAAGGATTACAGAATGGCTAGACTGGAAGAGTTGGAACTCCTGGATGAAAAGTGCATCTGCACCTTAAATCATCTTAAATTTTATCAGAATAGAGTCTCTCACAATTACAAAAAAAGGATCATACCTCACCAGTTTGAGGTTGGAGATTTGTTCATGAAAGAAAATTAGTTCAACACAAGGGCAACAAGAAAGAAGAAAGGCAAGTTTGAACTGCATTGTTAGGGCCTTACATCATTGTGGCCAAATATGGCACAGGAGCATACAAACTTATCCATCCTAATGGTGAAGAGATCCGCAAACCTATGAATGCCATGCACCTTAAGTAGGTCTATGCTTAAACATAGTGTAAAAAATCATAAAAGTAAACAAAAAAAGAGTAAAAATGATCAAAATACAAAAAAATAAAAATAAGAGAAAAACAAAAAGAAAAAACAGGTCGTCCATATGTGAAAACCACGTAATTTTTGCACTTTGGATAGGTCTTTGGTTGAAAACCGGTTTCCAGCACCTTGGGAGGATTCGTTGTTCACAAGTATCTTGCATCTGAAGGGTACTTTTACTTACTCTAGGGATAGTTCTGCATCCACATCTGAGATTCCCTGCGAGCCTATTCTTGTCAAGCCTTGATACAAATTTTTCTCCTATTGTTAGTCTATGAGGGGATGGTCTTTATCTATTCCCCATCTCACGCTGGGGGCACTTCTATGACTTCACCTTCCTGTTTATAAGCAAGTGGCGCTTTCCCTTGTAAATTCCCCATATAACGCTAAGGTCATCCACATTTCTTGGTTACATGTGCATCGCCTCGAAAAACTTTGGAAAAACAAAAAACATTCAAAATGCTAGAAAATCAAAACAATAGAAAATTGTTTCACAAAAACACAAAAACAAATAGTAGAAAAGTGCTTCACAAAACAATCTTGCAAAAACATTAATTTATTTTAGTTACTTTATCTTGTTTCTTACTTTTTTTGTGTACATTGTTTTCTTGTATAGTTGTTGCTTGTTTGTACATTTGTATAGTTTATTGCTTAGACATACTTTAGTAAGTTTTGATTTTTCTTTCTTAGATTAGATTCATTCTTCCTTGTAAATATTCAGTGTGTTTTTTCATGCTTGTAAATAATTGTACATATTTGTGTTAATTCATGATTGGTTGGTGTTGTGTATTTTGTTAACATTTGATTGTGTTTTCTTGTCGCATGTACATAGTTTTGTTATCACATCATCATATCTCCATCAATATCATCACATCTAACATCATATATAAATAAAATGCTACATGTACATCATACATGTATTCTATGCTAATCATCACGTATCGTATCATAAAATGGGGGAAAGAGGGATCACAAATATCAAAATATAACCCCCCCACACAAATATCATCATGTAATCCCATCCACTAATCTAGAGCATCACATGTACAATACAATTGGTATCATTTATGGATCTATCATGTCAAAATCAAACACATGTGGTACAAACATCTCAACTATCATCGTGATACATACAAAAGTGTGAAATCAAACCATATCACGTCACACTCTAACTCTTCTTCTACTCGCTGTGAATAGTTATTTTATTTAAACTAATTATTTTTCTTTCATTTTTCATTGTGCTGGGGAATTTTTTGCCATCTGGTACCCCTTTCTTCTCACTAGGACAATTTTTATTGCTCCTCGGCGATTTCCTTCCTATCCACACTCCATTGAATAATTATTTTTATTAAATAATTATTTTATTAATTTTTCCATTGTACAGGGACATTATTTGTCACCTACTTCTTCTTTCTTCCACCTGGGGAATTTTTCTTGCATCTGGGCGATTCATATTGATTCTTCTACTTTCTTCTACTTGTCCCACATCCACCAATGTGGACAATTTTTTTTTTTTAAATGTATATATCCATCCAAAATCCAAAAAACAAATTAAAATTCTCCAACAAAATCCTAAAAATTATTAACCCTACAAAAATAGGTAAACCCGCTTATAGCGGTTAAAAATTATGTCTTACACATGGTATTATTTCCATATCCTACTGGAAATTTTCACATCTTCACCGATAACACAAGTTGTGGATCATCAGATTCACAACCAATCACAAAGCTAGTTTTCTTGCTTCATCTGTACTCTGGGGCACATCTAGTTACCTGGTGCTATTTTGTGGCACACAAAGATTTCTCCTTGGACATAGTGTCCATCATCATTTCGCCTACATGTATCCTTGCTCAGGGAATTAGTGTTAACCCTTGTCATCAATCATGGCCATGTGGAAATTTTCAGCTTGATAACAAAACATTTGTAAAATCATCTTGACTATTGTTGGTTTGAATCTGTGTGTTTGTACTTGTTTTCCCTGTTAACTGAGCTTGTTTCCTTCTCATATTGCATTACTTTTTGTGTTACATAGATTTGGTGTTTTTGGCAATGGATAATTGTTCATAGTAGGCTTGTCATGTCATTCTACTTTTGTCATATGCTTATATTTTTAATAAGGACCAATGACGTAGATCTTTTGGTAATATGATGACAATTAAGTTGTTCTAATGCAAAGGATAAAAGATATTTCTTCTCTCTGCTTATCCATATTTCATTTACATCACCCTCCTATCAATAATATTCTTCAGCTTCAATCAAGGCATCCTTCCCCTCTCCTTTCTTCTATCCATTTTTCACCTTTTTCGATCGTCGATCGTCTTCTTTCATCACCCCATCGACACTCGAGGGGGCATCTCTCAATTCTACTAATTTTTCTTCTACCCCTCAAAATTTTTATTTGGCTACTATATTTTAAGTGACATCACTTACACCACCCCAAAGAGGGGAAAATGTACACACCAATAATTTAGCCTAAATAATTTAAATACTTAAATTGTGCTAATTATCCCCTTTCCCGTAAATTGGCAACATATAGTCAATAGTTCTCATCTTCTCTCCTATCGTCATTAATTACTTATAATACATTAATTAATTAAGTCTTCTATTCAACAAATACCCTAATTAACTAGTTTCTGTTAATTAATCCTTCCTTCTATCTAGACTAATTAATTATTATTAATTAATTAGCTTCCCCTTTCATTAAACTAATAAATCATTATTTAGTTGATTTAATTCCCTTCTATAGTCTAAATCATGTTAATATTCCTCTAAAAAGATTTTATAAGGTTGCACACCTATTAATTAATCACTTTCCTTAATTAATAAACCCCCTTTATACCCATGATTCACTAAGGACAAATTAAAATCTCCTAAAGTTAACTCAACCTTTAATAAACCCCCCTTATCCACAACTAACTAATCATCTCTATTATCACACATAAAAAGGGATGTAGATATTATTCTATTCATTGGGTTATATAAAGAGCCCTCCTCCTACCTTTACACCTACACCTTGATACACTAAAATGAGCATAGAGCATACACTATAGCCATTTATCATCTTGGATCATTATTCCATTAGAGGAGCTAGCTTTTTTCATTTCTTACATTTAATCCTACCAAGTTTTGAAGTCATATGGAGATATGTCAAATGGTCTTGTAGCCATGGATTGACAAGACTCCATTCTTAAAGACCTTGAGATTTCAAGCATATATTCAACTCTTTGATTTCTATAGATCTACTTAGGTTCATCTCATTTCATTTAGCATTCTAATAAGAGATAGAAGTTAATTTGTTTAGCATGTTTAGCTTGAAGTATTAATTTCATGTTTAATGTAAAAATGTTGATAAGTTAGCTTTGGTTAAGCTCTTAGCATGATGATGCATACGTGTAGTTTATCATTGTATTGAAACTCAAAATTGGGATCTCATTTACTTAAACTTGAAGGTTTCATTGAATACAAAAGGTTAAGTTCATTATATGGTTTCAATTTCTTCTATGCTAAAAGAGATCCACCTGAAGAAGAGTTAAGCACGAATCTTATACTAGGGATGTTGTTTGTAGTTAGATTCCTTAATTACATTCTCAAGGTGAGAAACATAACACACCAATTATGTAATCATCTATTAAACACTAGAAATGAACTACAAGATATTGAATTCAAATTCATTTAACATATATATCCAACCTTTTCACCCTATGTAAATCTAAATAAAAATTGCACCTGTGATTAAATGCACATTTCCCAAGGAATCCCTAAAACTACAAATCTCATACATATTACCAAATTTTAAATATAACCTTTTTGTAATATGGAAATACATTATACATATATACATTTTACAATGACGTATATAAATTACAATAATAAACAATGAATTACACCACGCCTTTTTGCTATCTTTCTTGCATCCTGCAAAACAAAGTGAGCATGAAATCAATGATAAATCGTAGGCATGGTATCAACCTAGATTGAATATAATAAACATTTTTTCATTTTTCCATTTACAAAATAATAATAATTGGCATTTGAAAGGAGAGTGTTAGAGACACATATTTACTTCGTTTAATTTTAGTTCATTTCTTAAGGAGAGAGAGAGAGAGAGAGAGAGAGAGAGAGAGAGAGAGAGAGAGAGAGAGAGAGAGAGAAACACTATTTTTCCAGAAGTTCAATTTCACAGAAGTCATATGATAGAGTTTTAAAAAATTATTTACAAGTGTTAATAAGTTTTTATGGTGGTTTGATAATCTAAAGGGGGTCCTATAACTTTTTTTTACATTTTTTTGTTACTTCCAAAAACATTCAATTTAAGCTTGGAGTCTAAGAAACCACTTTCAAATGTTGTCTTTCGATGATAAAACACACCATGGGTAAAATTATATGTATCCTCCTATACACCAATAATTCATTAGAACAAACGGAATTCCAAATTGACGATCGATTTACGATTAGCAGCCAGTTTTATGAGGCCATCATTCGTAATTGGCCTCGTTGTAAATGATAAAAAATTAGCTCAAGGGCTCAGAAAAACCATGTCCAACAATAATGTTCTATGGAAGAACACAACACGTGAAATTTCCTACAAGTTCTCCTATATATGGAGAATTCATCAGAATTGATGGGACTCGGAAAAGGCAAACAAGTTTCAAATAGTGATGGGTTTTCTAGAGCCACCAGTTGTAAATTCCTCCAGTTTGACCTAGTCAAACTATGATCAAAGGCCTACAAAATTCCTTCAGTGACCTACAAAGAAGATTTTTTTCCCCAACCTGAAGATTACTAGTAATTTTCTAGTAAAAATATTGGAGGTTTGTGAAGATGGATATGCATTTCATTGTTCAGGGTCCAAATGGTGAGCCGATACAAAACCCAGCTTTTGAATTATAACAACTTACTAATAGTACAAAACGGGGTAACAAGGCTCCTAGAGAAGCGGTGTAGATAGTAAAAATGATCAATTTTTGGTCAATCTAAAGTTTTATACAACTCCCCACATAACGAGGGACATAGATGAAAATTTCCATCCCTTTTTCCAGGCCCAGAAGGTTTGTTCGAGAGTCTTCAAAAATCATGAGTTACCTAATTTTACAAAAATACGATGATAAGGTTTAATGAAAAAATCAAAATCAACTAGCGCACTCGAGGGGATTCAACCATCAGTTTCGATTATTGTGTTTCCAAGCATATGAGAAATTGGGTTCAAGTCTAAGGTTTACACTAGGGTTTATTTCCAATGCGTAAGTCACATGGTGATGTATTACTGTTTTGTGATACACGTCTATTAAAAATAACCAAATGTTTAAAGTCATAATGTTTTAACATTTCTATTATATTGCAAATGAAAAACCAAGTTATATGAAAATTATAAAAAGATATAGATAAGGAAACCATGCCTAAAATAAACGAGACGATGCAATGTAGCAAAAGTTGTTGCACGATTGACAAAGAAAAAGAGGAAACATTCAACAAATGTCGACTCAAATTTTTTGTTGTGTGTGACATGCCTAGTCATCATCCACATCACCTGGTGAGTCATCTCATCTTACGAGAGTCATAGGTCTTAGGAAGTCAAATGAAAAGTGTCAGATTCTGTCATAGAATCTATCATTGTTATTTGTGCCATTGCGTTATAAGAGTTACTATACACACCTAAAATTGGTTACCCAATTTAGTGTCCCCCGCGTGCATTTTCCTTCTAGGGTAACCTGGAGCACGTTTATATCACCACTTCTCCCTTAGGGTATTATTTAATATTTGATTTAAACATCTATCCTAAGTTTATTTCACCCCATTATGTTTTGCCCATAGATAATTAAATATTAACTATTTAATTACACTTTTTACATATATCTTAATCTCTTATCTACCCCATATCAATTCCTAACCTCCCATATAAATTTTATCCATCTATCCCCCATATTTCTCCTCCCCCCAAACCATGCAGTGGGATATTTCCCATATTTGATTCAGAGGGATCACTTGCATCCTTCCAAAATCATCCTTTTTGGCCATTTCAGGAGTCTGTTCCCTGATCGGCGCCAACCGGTACTCGGTCGACGCCAATTTTTTGGAGTGGCGCTGATTACATCTTGATCAGCACCAATTACAAATACAGGGCCAGAATTCAGTTCTAGTTAGACAGAAAGAACGACAAAGAGTTTTAAGCATCAAATCTGAGCATTATCTATCAAGCGAAAGTGAATTTTGTCCAAATCAATCCTTGAGAGGAGTACCGTTACTCTGCTCATACCACATCGATATCTTAGTGACTTTGTTCTTGCATCCATTGAAGGTGGAGCTTTGTCAAGGTCCCTACGGCTCCTGCAGATCCAACAGAGATCGACGATCTAGATTTCATTATCCGTTTCTCAATCTTCCTGCAATTTTCCCCTAGTCGACGCCGACTTTCTCTAATCGATGCCGACCTATCCCAGTTGACGCTAATTTTTCTAATCGACGCTGATCGGCCTGCAGACAGGTAAAGAATTCAGGTAACACAAATCCAACATTGTTTTTACAGTTTCCTATTTTCTGTTGCTTTCTATCCACTATATACATTATGTCTGTCACTTTTAATCAAAAAATATAGACATTTATTTACATTATTTTATCATGTATGCTTATTCTTCTAATTGAAAACGTGGACTGACATCCGCCGAGGAAGCTTATCGCTTCCCGGACCCACTTTTCGGGTAGTCCACCTAAATATATTTTAACGTTGTCTTTTTCTATTAAGTACCTATGTCTAGCAAGTTTCTTAGATCTACCTTACAGGATCACTCGTGTGCACCCATCTTGTCTACATCAGCTTTCCTTTCTATCTACATCTTTAGATCTTGTCTTATCTATCAAGTATCAATTTCATTTGAGTTTTTCAGGGTTTTTGTGCTTAGTTTGGTACATTAACTTGGACAGGTAATAAGTGCGTAAATTCTTGAGCTACATTCTGGCAAGCCCGGTGGGACCCAACCAAAGTCCCTTATTGGTAAGTTCATTTATTTTTCAGTTTTGAGCTTTTGTTTTGTTTCTTCACTGCTTTTCGTCAGTTCTCCTTAAGCATTTCCTTCGTTCATTTTGGTCTTGCTTCTTTCACTTATAATTTTCAAAGTTAAAGTTTATTCTTTGTTGCAAAACTAAATTCCAATTCCTATTTCAAAGATCAATAAATCTTTCATATGATTTCAAAATTGCATTTTTGATCCATCTCTTTATGAAAAAGTGTTATTTTGTTGAAAATTTTCTAGTTCCTTAAATAGAAATTTTCATTCTACTATTATTTGGATATATCTTTCTGGATTTGTTTGGATTTGTTTGGATTTTTCGAGAGGAAGAGCTCAACAACGCACTTTTTGAAGTCCACACACCTTGGAGACCTAAATCTACAGGTATTTCTTTTTTACGGTGTTTTCTCCTTTTTAAGAACTTAAAAAGAACTTG
Source organism: Taxus chinensis (assembly GCA_019776745.2). Classification (NCBI taxonomy): domain Eukaryota; kingdom Viridiplantae; phylum Streptophyta; class Pinopsida; order Cupressales; family Taxaceae; genus Taxus; species Taxus chinensis. The sequence continues at coordinate 119,074,271 of CM034153.1, read as the reverse complement.
TTTTTTTGTTTCTATCACATTCAAACATTCCGATTTTGGTGCTTAAAAATAATTTAATCGCATTTGGGAAAGAATTTGTTTGACTTGTCTTCATTGAAATCCAACACTTCATTCTTAGTGCTTAAAAAGAACTTTTCCTTTGTCATTTATGTTGTATGTTATTCATCTAGTTTTCTAAATAGGCTAGAAAAATTGATCAAAATCGGTAGTGACACTATTTGATTTTTATTTTTCACCTTTGCACACAAAGCCAAAATCACTAGGTATAAAGCATCTAAACAAAAATTCCTCCCCTGGCCTCGCATACTTAGAAGTGACATCCAAGAGGAAGAGCCTACGTGGTACTCGGGCCGTACTATAAATTCACGAAAGTTCTAGTATATATTGGCAAAGCACCTGACTCCCTTATCGCAACGGTGTGTGAAGTGCGGGGGTAGGCCCGTATATCAAGCCACGTATTGGTTTTTTACTGAAGTGCCTTCGGGAATCCTCGCTAAAACATTCCCCAAACCATCATTAGTTTGGCTATCTGAGTAATTCCTGTTCTAAAAAAATCCTTCCCTAATATTTTCTTTCTTAAAAGCATGAAATCTTAAAAGAGATAATCACCTATGCTGCTTGAATTGTTTGTGCATTAGTTAGGTCAATATTTTTTTTCTATATTTTTTCTTGTTTATGATGGTCATCACTTGGCTAAAATCTAGGAAAATGGCTCAAGTGTGAAAAATTAATATCATAATTGCATAAAGAAAATTCGAAATCTTACTCTTTATTCTTGCTACATTCATAGGAAGTATTACATCCATTTAAATAGGAGATGTTGTTCCTATATTTAAGGAGATATAATCTCCATAAATATCTCCACACATAACTCCTAAAACAAATCCATGTTATTTTACGTGAGATTTTGTTTTCTCACAAAACTAATATTGTTAATGATTTGTTTACTCAACAACTCATAATTACATTTACAATAATGTAATTAATTATTACAACACATATTATATTATCCTAGATAATATAATCACTTACATAATATTCTATGTTCACACTACAACATAGATATTCCTAACATTCGCCCCCTTAGTGTGAACATGGGGTAAGAGCTCCTGGAAACATCAAACTTTTCGGAGTAGCCATTGCTACTGGATTTTGCTATCTGGATCTTGCTGCTAATGATCTTCCTTGTCGTATGAACAACTTCATCGACTGATCACCTTCCAACGAAGTACCTTCCACTGAAGTATGGTAGTCAGAGGACCGTACGATAGTCAGAGGATCGTACGTAGATGATTTTCCCCTGTAAGTTGAGTCAATCAGTTTGCTTCTTCCACACCAAATAGACACTCAGGAACTGTTGTTAGTCTATGTGAACACATTAAAATCAAAACATGAAACTAGTTTCACCCCCTTGTGTATAAACACACCACATAACTGAAATAAAATATCACCACATCTGTCTACGACCCCATCGTTGGTGAATGACGAGAGGACACTGATTTTCCTCCTTCCTCCATTGTCTCCTTCCTCCAATAAGAAAAGAGTCTACCATAGGAAATCCTCATCACTAGGACATGAAAGTTCTTCATCAGTTGAGTAGACTTCCCAATCAGTTTCTACTTCAGCTAGAAGGGCTTTCTTATCTATCTTGTCATCAAGAAGATCCTGAGCTCTCTTTTTACAGTTCAATATTACATGCCCAATCTCATTACAATAAAAGCATTTTATTTTTCCATGTGAAGGAACCTTCTTTGGTTTATGTTTTTCCTTCTTAGATGAGGAGCTAGGTTTGTTTCCTACATATAGTACTTCTTCATGTTCTTCATGACTGCTTTGTTCTAACAATGTAGAAATCACTCCTTCTAGACTAATAGTAATTTTACTCAAAGTAAATACAATATTTGAGTAACTCTTAGGCATGCTATTAAGAAGAATAGCTTTAGCATCATCATCTTTTACATGTTCTTTTATTCCAGCTAGTTGATTTAGCAAAGAACGAAACTTACTTATATGATCTACCATTTTTTATTTCTCTTCCATTTTCAACCCGTACAAGTGTTGCTTCAGTGTAGTCTTTGCCATTTCAGCTTCAAAACCAGACAATTTGTTAAGAAACTCCCAAATTTCTTTTGCAGATTTTGTGAAATCCACATGATGTAGATAGGCTTTTGATAAGCCCAGACCAATGGTACCCAATGCTCTATGATATTTTGCATTCCACTTTGCCAATTCATTTCCTCTAATGGGTGGAGTTGAATTAGACTTCACCACATCCCATAGATCCTTTTCTATTAAATGTAATTGCATCTGTAGTTGCCATGTATGGAAATCTTGTCCTTCAAAATTTTCAATTAGATTTAGTTTCTCCATTATTTTGTACAATACTGATAAAAAAATATAAAATTGAATCAAGTACTTTAAAATTTTATATTGAATACCTTTTAACCTCCAAGAAAGTCAAGAACTTGTATTAACAATTCAACATTATTGAAAATTGGAGAAAACTTTCAGTAGAAGAATTGATGTGCTTAATTTATAGCTGCATAGTAAAATCCGTATTTATTCCAAACTACGTACTAGGTTCTACTAAAATTTCTTTTGTAGTTTCTTGACCAGCATGTGATTCTGCACGCAAAATGATAGAAAAACCCACATCCGGAAAAGAAAACTATGATATATTCTTTGAGACGGATTTGATCATGAAAGCACTGAAATATCTTGCATCAAACCTGCTCGGTTACCAAATGAAAAATTAATATCATAATTGCATAAAGAAAATTTGAAATATTACTCTTTATTCTTGCTACATTCATAGGAAGTATTACATCCATTTAAATAGGAGATGTTGTTCCTATATTTAAGGAGATATAATCTCCATAAATATCTCCACACATAACTCCTAAAACAACTCCATGCTATTTTATGTGAGATTTTGTTTTCTCACAAAACTAATATTGTTAATGATTTGTTTACTCAACAACTCATAACAATATTTACTCACCCACTCATAATTACATTTACAATAATGTAATTAATTATTACAACACATTATATCATCCTAGATAATATAATCACTTACATAATATTCTATGTTCACACTACAACATAGATATTCCTAAAAAATTGGCCCCTTCTTCATCTGAGACCACCACTAGCATGGATGTTTCGGTACCCCTCAGGTCTTCCTCAGGACCGCTATTAGTTGGTTCCCTATCTTGGTCATATAATCCTTTCTATCAGCCTAAAGCAATCCCATCATGTCCAGCTTTCCCCAGTCCTTTAGAAATATCATCTGCTTCTGATATAAAGTATGTTCCTCGTGGGGATCCTGAATCAAGCACTCCTTGGTAACAATCCAATAGCCCTTATGGACTATCTAGTACATAAGTCTGTTCGAATATCTGATCAGGGACCACCAATCTAGCAAGTTTACGATTATCCTTGTGAACCATCCCAGGCTTTTATAGAACAATTAGCATACTTTTTCTCGACTCAAACCACGGAAGAGGGTGGTGCACCTATGCCTCCTTTTTCTCTTCCACCGACCATGTTGACTGGTTCTTAATTAGTCTTTCCTATTCCTAGCGTCGCGGCTACCTCAGCTACTCCATAACCTACTTCTGAGAATTCCTCTTCTTTAGCTATAATGGGTGCATCTATGCACCCACATGTTGTTGTTAATTCTTCTATGTCGTCCATTACGTCCCAGGGTCAGTACCTCAATATGAATCAACCCCCTTCTATGAGTCAGTTGGTTCTTGCTTCTCGTCCTCCAGTTGGTATTTCTTCCAATGCTCTAACGACAATGTCCTTTACCCATCCTCTAGCATCAGCACCCTTAATAACGAATCTGGCAGTCAAAAGCCTCATTCAGACTTTGTTCCCCACAATGTCCAATCAAATCAACACCTATATTTCTCGATCCATTCTAATTCAGTCAACAAGTGTAGGAGCCTACCAATCACAGGCTCCGTCTTTCATCCAACCACCTTTTCCTCAACCACTTATCATTTCACAACTTGTTCATACGCAGGATCCTTCACAACAAATACATCACTAGGCATCACCTAGAACACCTGGTTATTCCTCTTCTCATCCTGTTAATCAGCAGATGAATCCCCTATTAACACCTCAACAAAATCCACCATTCACTTCTTGTACAGGACATACTAACATACCTTCTCCTCAATTTGACATTTTCCAAGTCCTTTTCAAGAAAATCACAGACCTAGAAGCCTCCACCAAAGGGGTTCATCCTTCATACGCTTTTGAATAAGTGTGTAATGAACCCATTCATCCATCAGTGGATTTTAAGCCTTATCCTCCCCAATGGGAACTTCCTAAGTTCTGAAAATTTCATAGTCAAGAGGATCCTCAACAGCACCTGCGAGCATTCAAACACGCTTGCTACCTGATAGTCCAGGATTAGGATTTTATGCTCCATACTTTCCCTATGTCTCTAGCAGGGCCTGCTTTAGACTAGTATAATAATATTCCCCAACATTCCCTTTTTTCTTTCTCTCAATTGGCCCAGATGTTTGTTGAAAACTTTTCAATAAATATCACACATAAGATCTCGATTACAGATCTTTATAACATTCACCAATTTGATGACGAGTCTATTACAGACTTTGTCACTCGTTGGAGAGGTATAATAAATCAATTATCTTTCTCCCTCCCTCAATCTCAACAGATTGAGTTGTTTACTCGATCTTGTGCTAATCATATTTCTTCCACTTTAAGGATCCAAACCTTTCACACATTTGAAGAAGCCTTTACGATGGCACACAAACTTGAATCCCGTGCCATTGAACAAGGGAAGTTAAAACTTCACTCTAAATCTAAACCATATTTTTCTCAGTTTAAAAAAACAAACCCTTCCACTTCTAACAAAGACAAGAATCAGGGGTCTACCAACGCTATTTTATTAAAAACATCAGGAGCCGACAACACTTCTAATCAAACACCACGGAGAGACTCCTCATCTTCTCGAAAAGGACCCTCATCAACTCAGTATTTCACTTCGTTGGGGGAATCATATGCGTCCATATTAGAAAAAATGTTGGAAGTTCACATGATCAAACTTCCCCCTATTAGACATTTTGATGAAAGCCAAGAATGACCATTCTGGTATAGGGAAAATGACTTCTGTCATTATCATAGAACTAAACGCCATGACATTGAATGATGTCAGACCTTCAAAAATCTTGTCCAGAAATTCATTGATAAAGGCAAGCTCATTCTGGATAACCCAAATGCTCCCCCAAATCAGGCGCTTGATGTTTTTAAACAACCTTTTCCCAATCATTCCCCGAACAATGATGCTTTAGAGTCTCAAAAACCAAACACTCATACTATCAGCTTCATTTCTACTAAACAATCTTCTTCTAAAACTAAGCCATCTGCGAACACATCGACCGACACATCGACCGAATCAGAACCTCCTTCCGCTCCGCTAATCGCTGGGATTCCACCATCTTCAAACAATCTGTCTTCGAATATTCCCACATTATTAGAGATGGATTCATCTCTCTCTACCTCTTTATCTGATCTTTCATCCATGCCTGAGACAGTGTCATCCTCATCTGTCTCATCGTCAGATATTCTTTCGATGCTCGAGGCATTTACATCCCTTCGAGTTTCCACTACAAATACATCTATTTTTGTTTCTCCCATTTTTGCTGCGACTATGCCATTGGTAAACATACCTATAGTTGTACCAACTTCGATGGAAGCATCTTCAATTTTGACTCTTCCCGTTTCCTTTCCTACAGTAGTTACACCCATAATTACTGTACCAGAAGTATCTCCCTCGCAAGGAACTGCTTCTTCATCATCCACTTCTTCCATCACCGATACTATTTTTCCTATTAAGGAAAATCTAAAGAAATAGCACCGGAACCTACACTCTCGGTTCCTGAACTTAAACCGAGACAACTAAAGTCTAACATTACATCATCAGTACCTCCTCATCTCCTTCCCTCGAAAAGGTTACAATCACCTTATGCAGTTGAAGTTTTCACCATCCCTGAAAAAGGAAAACCCATATTTCAGACTATTAAGACTCTTGGTGCTTTCCCTCAAAAATCTCTCTTTGCGCCTCATAAAAGATTGTATTTATCAACTGGGAAGGCATCTTCTTCTACAATACCATCAAAACCATCATCTTCTTCTTCTACAACACCTTCTTCACTGGTGCCTTGTAAAGTGAATTTACCCACTAGAAAGGCATCACCTCTTTTATCAGGACCATCATCTTCGTCACCAAAATCCAAGACACCCTTTGTTCCTCCAATCAGACCTATTTTGGGAGCTCCTCCCTCATCTAAATTGGCATTATCTAAATCATCATCTGTTTCGACCAAGCAGCCTTCTTTATCTCTGACGACCACAACACTTATCACATCTTCATCATCTTCAAAATCTATCTTAGGAGCTCCTCCTCCACAGAAATCAATCCTACCTCGCTTACTTCCATCTCAAGTGCCCAAGGCTGCTCCTCCCTGATGTCTGAAAAAGTAAAACGATCCCTAAAAAGACTTTCAAACTAGACATGCAGGTTCTTTTACCTTGAGTAGTCTGTTGAGGCAAAAGAGGCGCCTTCGTCATCTCTGTCCTCATCTTTGTCTACTGGATTCTATACTGAAATTATTCACCAACTTATCCAATCTTCATCCATATCTCTTCCTCCGATCAAACCCTATAATCCTAAAGGAGTAAAACCTTCCTGGTTCAACTCTGATTTGATTTGTTCTTACCAACGCACTCTAGGACATGACACCAAGGGATGTAAAGCCCTTCAATTTGTCGTTAACAGTCTTTTGGAAGAAAGTGATCTTCTGCTAGAAGAAGAGGAGGAACAAGTATCTCCTATCATCTCAACCACATCTGAGCCTCAACGATCTACTCAGGCCTCTAGTTCTATTAATTCCACTCTAAATAATCTTCCACCTTCACAAATCGACATGATTCATATCACCACTAGAACACAACAATATGATAATCTATCATCATCTACATCTCGGCAACGGGTTATCATTTCTACAGCCCCTGAAGGCATTCCTCCTTCCACATCAGCCTCGAGACCTTGGGTCTCTATTCATGCTTCACCTTGGGCTCAGATTCTCGTATCAGTAGAGGAGAGTGTTATGAAACAACTTACCCATGCTCCAGTCAAAATGTCTCTTTTTGACCTCATTCAATCATCTCCATAGCATCACTAGGATTTGATTGATAATCTACACCGTATCGCAGTGAATTTAGATGAGCCCCAACCTGTTGAGATGATTTTTGGATTGAATAAACCATCAACCACCATTTCCTTTGAAGATTTAGAAATTCCTTCCCTTTCTTCCGAGGATTTGGAGGCTCCCCTCTTTATCACAGTTCAAATCAACAACACTACGTTAAAACGCACTATGATTGACAGTGGTGCTACACTTAACATCATTTCCTCACACACATTCGAGCAACTTAAGTTACCAAAGAACGTAGTGTCACCACCACCTTTCGCCCTTTGATCATTTAATGATAAGCTGGCAGTTACTTTAGGAACTGTGGTCCTGCCCATTCAAGTAGGTAAGAAGCTGCTTCATGAGCTCTTTTACATTGTTGAAGGGAAATTCCACTACAATATGATCCTTGGACACTCCTATATTCATACAATGCATTGCGTCCCATCAACCCTCCATCGATGCTTAAAATATCAGTATGAGGGAAAAATCTATACTCATCCAGGAGATCCTTTTCCTTCCACACAATGCGACATGACCACAGGGTCTGCCCCTCTAAAGGAGAATGCTTGTTCTCCTGATGAGGCTTCATCCTCTTCCATACCTGCAACAAAACTACCAGATTTACAAAATCTAGAAGAGATGTTGTATTGTTTCTCACTAGGAGAGCTTCCTCTTCTCTCTTTTGACGCCCATCTCAAACCTAATGAGTATGGTAGACCAGAAAAACAACCTGAATATCAGCCAGGTCTCGGTCACGTCATCACCATTGGTCTACCCAATCAACAGACTAACTTCATTTACGGTGGTCTTGATACACCTCACTATCACCTGGATTCTCCTCCTAGGGCTAAACCTTATTCAGCAGGGTTTGATTGTCTACAGAATCCCATGTTTGCAAAAACTTATTTATATCGATGCACGTGGAAGGGCTTTGGCCTGGGAAAATATGAACAGGGTGTGCATGACCTCACATCCATTCCAACTCTCAAACCACATCAAAAATTTGGTTTAGGATTTAAACCTCTTTTAAAAGCCACCATCACTATTCTTGATGAGCCTCTTTCCATTGAGGAGCCATCTTCTCCCGCCAGGTCAGAAGCATCATTTGATGTAGATGACACCATTTCCATCTCGTCTAAATTTTTTGTTTAGTCAATACCATTTCCTTAGGGCCATTGACCTATAAAACTCATGACAAATCCACTTCCCTACCATTAGTCTTCCCTGAAATAGTTGGAGACGACTCTCCTACTATCAACACTATCCACTGTGCGGATGATGATTTTTTCCTCACCTATCTAAGGGAAAAGTATTCCTATCTTCCTAAAACCATTCCTTCTAATACGTCTACACTTCTCAACGAAGCCACTGTCGACCTTAATATAGGGACTTCTAAAGACCCTCGCATCATTAAGGTTGGCCAATCTCTTAATCCACAGGAGTTAGGAGACTTCACCACTTTTCTTTCCAACCATCGTCAAGCCTTTGCTTGGTCATATGAGGATATGCCAGGACTCGATCCCGATATCATGGTCCACAATATCATTACTCTTCCAGACATCAAACCGGTTAAACAAAAATTACATAAAATGCACCCTCATATAGCCCTTCTTGTTAAAGAAGAGTTGCAGCGCTTGCTTTCTGCTAACTTTATCCAACCTATTGACTATCCATAATGGGTTTCAAATGTCGTACCATTAACCAAAGCTCCTGGGAAATTTTGAATTTGTACCAACTTTTGGGATCTTAATCTTGCATGTCCAAAAGATGATTTTCCTCTACCTAATATCGATCAACTCATGGATTTAACTGTGGGTCACGAGATGCTTTCTCTTATGGATGGTTTATCTAGATATAATCAAATTCTTATCACACCAGAGGACCAACATAAGACTTCCTTCATAACCCCTTGGGGGAATTTTTGTTATCGTGTCATGCCTTTCGGTCTTAAGAACGTGGAAGCAACCTATCAACGAGCCATGACCTACATCTTCCGTGGTCTCTTACACAAAACGGTGGAGGATTATGTCAATGATCTCCTCGATAAATCCAAACACCGTCAGGATCATCTTTTCATTCTCGCACCTCTCTCTGAGAGGCTCATTCATTTTTGTGTTCACCTAAATCCATCTAAATGCATGTTTGGCGTTCTCACTGGTAAACTCCTAGGCTTTATCATTTCTATTAGGGGCATTGAAGTTGATCCCGCAAAAATAAAGGCTATCCTTGAGATGCCTCCCCCTTCTAACTTAAATCAGCTCCGCAGTCTTCAAGGAAACCTTCAATCAATGGGTCGTTTTATCTCGCAACTGTTGGACCATTGTCAACCTTTTCATCATCTCCTCCGTGATAATGTTCATTTTGAATGGGATGAGCATTGCCAAAAGGCATTTGATGATCTCAAATCTTATCTTCTTTCTCCACCTATGCTTACACCTCCACATGAGGGCGAGCCATTCTATCTTTATATTTCTATAACTGACCATGCTCTGGGAGCCATGATCTCGTATCGGGATGCTAACGGTAAAGAAAAATCCATATACTACATCATTCACACTCTTCATGAGTATGAAACACACTATTCTGGAGCTGAAAAACTGTGTTTTTATCTCTTCTTCACAACTTTTAAGCTTTGTCATTACCTCCTTAATCACAAAACTTACATTTTCACAAGTATCAATCCACTCAAGACAATGCATACGAAGCCTTATCACAATGATCGTATTACTTCTTGGCTCATGCTCATGACGGATTTTGATCTCGAGTTTATCCTGCAAAAATATATCAAGGGTCAGGTCATTGCAAATCAATTAGCTGATACTCCTCTTTCGAACACTCAAATCCCCCTCGCTCAATCCCCCGATGAGTATATCCAACAAATTGATTTCATTATTTCTCCATTTAAAGTAAAAATCTTCTTTGATGGATCCAAATGTCAGCAAGGGGGAGGTGCAGGCTTCATCATGATTCCTTCTTGGGGTGCTCCTATCCCTGTCGCACACAAACTTAACTTTGAGTGTACCAATAATATGGCTGAATATGAAGCTCTTGTTTTAGGTCTTCAAAATGCCATTAATCTTGGCACTTTCCATATCGACATCTTTGGTGATTCTGAGCTCATTGTTAATCAAGTCACTGGTGTCTATCAATGCAAAAATGATATCCTTCAAAAATATCACGATATTGTTCTCTTTCAGCTTCAATCTTTTGATAAATTTACTATCCAAGCTATTCCTCGCACTGCGAATCAATTCGCAGATACAATGGCTTCTTTAGCCTCACTTATTCCACCTTTTACCGAAGACTCATGACTTTCTGTGGTTGTGCAGTGTTTAGACCAGCCATCTCATCTCAAGCAATTGACTTCAATTAACATCATCGCAACCAACACTCAAGATGAGTGGTATCATCACATTTTTGATTATCTATCCCATTCAGTGCTTCCTCTAGATCTGACTTCCAATGGTAGAAGATATTTTATCCTACGTGCTAATCGCTATACTATTCTAGGCGGAATCCTCTACAAACGTGGTTTTGATGGTATTTTGTTTCGGTGCCTCAAAACCCCTAAATCATCTAAAGCTATCTAGGAGGTCCATGACAGTATCTATGGTGGACATTTTAGTGGCTTGGACATAGCTAAATGCATCTTACTTTTAGGGTATTATTAGCCTTCTCTTAATCGAGATTGTTGTGAATACACTAAGAAATGTGTCAAGTGTCAACAACATTCTAATCTTACACATATCCCTAGCCAGGCCTTGCAACTTGCAGTAGATTTGTGGCCTTTCTCACAATGGGGTCTTGATCTCATCAGTCTCATCAATCCCCACTCTTCACAGTGTCATCATTCCATCATTACTGCCACATAATACTTTACTAAGTGGGTGGAAGCTATTTCTCTTTCTTCAACCAAAGCTAAACCCATTGTTGATTTTGTCTATCAACACATCATTTGTCACTTTGGTGTCCCACACAAACTCATCACATACAATGGTAAATATTTCAGAAACATTGATTTACAGAACCTCTGTGATGCTTTCAATATCAAACTCAGATTTTCTTCTCCATACTATCCCCAAGCTAACGGCCAGGCTGAGGCTTCCAATAAAACTTTACGTAATATCCTCGCAAAGGTAACAAGTCGAGCTGGTAGGGATTGGCATTTACATATCCCTTTTTCTCTTTGGGTTTATCGGACTAGCCTTCATACTCCTACTGGTGCTACTCCCTTCTCTCTCATTTATGGGTCTGAGGTTGTTCTTCCTTTGGAAGTCCATATCCCGTATCTTCATGTCTCTCTCAAAGAATTTGTCTCCGATGAGGACTATCGTCAAAATCATCTAGCACAGCTTGAATTTCTCGATGAGTGGTGTCTCAATGCTCTTGAGCATCATCAAGTCTATCTTGAGTGTGTCAAACATGCTTATAACAAGCACTTGCAGCACCGTGACTTCAAAGTTGGTGATCTTGTTCTTAAGGAAAACCAAAATGTCACTACACTAGAAAGGAGTCAGCGTGGTAAGTTCACTCCTAACTAGATGGGTTCGTACGTAATCACTCATAAATATGGGTCTGGGGCTTATCGTCTATCTTCCATGGATGGTGTACCTAAAATAGAACCTCTCAATGCCTTTCATCTAAGGCCCTTCTATTGTTAAAGTCTATCTTACACGATCTTAGTCATAAAACAAATCTATCATCCATCTACAACCAGTCATATATTTTTGTAGTGATTCAGAACTATGTGGTTCTCCGCGTTATGTATTTTCTACCTTAAAATATGAGTATCACGGCTCTACTCATGGCATTTTTCTTATGGATATGTTCCTCCTCATGGTAGGAACACCGTAGTCACTAGTTCATCTATCCTAAGTTTCTATCTTAATCGGATCTACTTAGGGCAGGAGTACGTGTTTGTATACGTTTTCTTCCTCTCTCTCTCTCTCTCTGATCTATCTAGGTCTAAAGTTAGCTTCTTTTGAAAGCTCCAAAAAAAAAAAGAGGAGAAGAAGACGTTATCCAAAATTCCAAAAAGATAGATTGATCCCTCAAAGGACAGTTATTCATGCTTTATTAAAAATTAAAAAAGTATAGACCATTCCCTTGAAGGATGGCTATCATCAAATTCAAAATACAGGTCACTCCCTTGAAGGATGGCTATTTATTTCATGAAATTTTCAAGGCTTCTCATATCCATCAGCCTTTGCAGTAATAGACTTCCTCTTCATGGCCAGTTTGTTCACTTTTTAGCATCATTGAAAGACTTCCCGTATCGATTAGTCTTTCTCTAGCAAACTTCCCCCATTGATCAGTTTGCTCTCTCCTATCAAAAGAAATCATGAAGCTGAGATATTAGACCTTTTTTGATCATATGGAGACCCTATTTTCCCAATATGAGCACGTATTATGTCCTTTGTATGTTTTTGATGGGATACATACTTACTTCTCATTCCATTTACCTCCTCGATCTGGTTTGCGACTCGCTTGTGTCAGGTTTATTTTAACCTCATACATGGCCTTGTATGTCATTTGTTGGTATTCTATCAAAGTCTCTATGTATGGTTGGCTAGGAGCCTAACTTATCATTCTTTTTCTTTTTTCTATGTGTATTGCTTTTTATCTTATAAACTAAGATAATATCATTACATCCTTTGCTATCACAAAAAGCATTTCCACTTAACATGTTAATTTAGTCAAAGTCTACCATCTATCTATACTCATCTCATCTACTTTGTCTAAATTCACATCCATCCATATATATTTCATCAAAATTAAGTTAGCTTCCTAAACATATCAAATCTAATCAATCACATCAAACCACATCACATCTATCTATCCTATTAGCACATGTCTATGACCATCAAACTTACACTACATCTATCTATATCTATTTTCATCAAAATTAAATTAACATCTTAAACATATCAATCACATCAAATCACATCACATCTATCTATCCTCTATGTCTATGCCCATCAAATCACATCTATTTATCCTCTATCAGCATATGTCTGTATCCATCACAATTATGCTACATCTATCCATATCTATCAAAATTAAATACATGAGTACAATCACATAACACAGAAAATGATGAATATATATATATATATATATATACATGAGTGTCTGTACAACAAAGAATGGATGGCTTTCAATCAAGCCATCTATATCATACATCAAAAATTCCTTCAAATCGAGGCTACATCAATATATCGATACAAAAATATAACATATCTATATCGTGAAATCCGATAGGTGGAAGACACTATCTCCTCCACCCTCCTCTAGTCCAGGTTGTCTCTCCTGGCCACCACCTATCGAGCTAGAAGCACCTGCTGTTGGGGCCTATCATCACCTCGATCTCTCCTAGTGCTCCCTCCCTCTAATGCACCACTAGCTGTGACTGTCGTTGATCTCCTCCTCACACCGTAACGAGGCACATCAGGGGCATGTTGTGCCAGGGCGTCCTCATAGTATCTCACCTCGGAAAGGAGAGACTAATAAGTGCTCAGACTCACCATACCAGGTGCTCGTAATGGTGTTGTTGTTGCTGTTGGTAGTGGCCCTCCTAATGTCGTACCCTATGATCCGGACTTTGAAATAGTTCCTGTATCACCATATTTGGCCCTGAGGGCCTCTCTATGTCGATGGTAGTGATCCCTCTACTAGATCACTGTATCTCACTCCTGACGAGCTGTGTCTCTCTCTAGTATCAGTGCATCCCTCTCCTCCGTCAGAGCTCTAATCTCCTCGAGGGCAGCCTGGTGTGTCTACACCAGGGTAGCATGCTCTCCCTCTAGCCTCTCCAGCACTGCGGCTATGTCCTCCTCATCTGCATCTATAAATGTTGGCAGGTATCGTGGTAGCTCTGTAGAATACCATGCCACATAGTCATCATCTACCCTGGTGTCATCATCACTATCTATGGAAGGTGGGGCCTCCCTCAATGGATCTATCGGGATCAAAATTGGAAGATCGGTCTCTTTGCTATCCCACCTCTATGGCCTGTAAGTGGTCAGAACTGTCTGAACTAGGCCGAACTACCTCAATACCCGTATAAACAGGACGTGCTCCCACATATCTAGCTTGCAGCCCCTAATCACCCTGCTTTGTCTCAACCCCACCAGGTGAGCCTCCTAATCGGCCCATGTCAGATAGACTCAATATGGTCTCCAAATCACCTGCTCTGGTATCAGCGTCCTAAAACACTCATCATACCACTCCACAGATCTCCCTATATCTCCCGGGGCCATGTCAGCCTGCCATCGCTGGAATCCATAATCGAGGGCCCCCGCTGCTGCTGGCATCCATGGAAGCCTGGATGGCCTGATCACTGTTATGTGCTCATATGCCCAGCAATGGAGCACAAAGCTAACATCGATACCTGTCCGCCTACCGGTGGTGTACATCCATAACTCATAGTATATCTGAGCTATCAGGGCATCGGAAAACCCAAACACCTGTCTGAACTGTAGGATGTCACACACACAGTCTAGTAACAACAATGGAAATCTCCCACCTCCTGAATCTGGCAGAGAAAAATAGGAGATTGCCATCTAAATCAGCACTATCTGTCTACTCCTGACATCACCTTGTCTATAATGTGAGGCTATCCTCACCACCCCGGACACTATCTCTAAATCATCTACCCTGTCTCCATACAATCGTCCTAGGGCCCTCTGTTTCTGCTCTCGTGGAGTAATCTCAATCGGGTCCCCGGTGATTGGCAGCCTCAGGATCCTATATATATCCTCATGAGTGATGGTCATCTCACCCGTCCTTAACCAGAAAGTGCATGTCCTGTTATCCCATCGCTGCACTAGTGCTCGCATCAACTCTACATCTCGAGGCACCCATCAGTAGTACCGGAAGCCCCCAAACCCGAATAACTCTAGGTGGCACCAATCTACGTCAGTCACATCGGGGTGAATCGTCTCCATAAGCTCGGGAATAGCATCCCGCATGTGTAAAAGCTCTCGTGCCTGCATCCACAACGTCAAGAGCAATGTTAGCTTCCCATTTATCCAAACCAGAACATGAAAAAACACATTCTATCATCTTATCAGTCTATTCGGTCCAATTGGTGTCCATTTAGTTAAATCAACATCGATCTAACCTAGTCGACATCGATTGAAGCTAATCAGTGCTGATTTCATATAATCGGCATCGATTTTTCCAATCGACGCCAATTGGGAGGCAGAGTGTCAAAAACACTCTGGCTTCCCACTTATTCCCTTTTTCTCTAAAAACTGGCATTCTAGTGTGCTATTTAATGGTAAACATGTACATGAGATTAAGGAGGATCCACTTACCCCAGGTCATGTCCTCTTCCGCTTCTGACTGCTCCCAAGGGCTTCCATGTTGCTCAAAATCAGTTTTTGACTCTCTCTAAATCAATCATCGCGGTCTAAATAAATCGTTCATGTTTTCCTTTCACATATTTATATGGGCTCAGTACGGTCAGCGCCAATTTTTATGGTCGACGCCAATTTGTGTGGTCATCACCGATTTATTTATTTAACGTTGAATTTAGCTTGATCGATCGTCAATTTAGGCCCATCGCTACCGATTTGTTGCACTTTTTCTTCTTCACATCACTTTCTTCCATCTCCTAATCTTTTTGCCATAGTGTTGATGCTTGGCTTATTTATCTAGTCATTATTATGCCTTGAGTGTTGCCTTTTGGCACATACTTTTGATATTCTCACCCATTTCGAGTCTGTTCCCTGTACATGGGGCACTCACATTTTTGGCAGCTTAAAGATAATAGGTCTGTAGGCACTAACGTCATCTACTTCGCAGACCGTCTGGTTATCCCTACCAATGTGTCTCTCTTTAGGTGCTACTATTTTACAGCCCTCCTTACACTCATGGGTCTATAGGTACTAACATCATCTCATGCAAAGACCATCTAGTCTGCCCTACCAATGTGAGTTCCTTAGGTTGCTACCTTTTTATTATTTTTGTGCATCATTAATGATCAGATCTACTCCAGGCATCTAGCTGGGGCATTTTGCATTTTCATCTACCTTTTTCAAACTTGGGATCGGTTTCTCTTTCGGGGCCCATCCCATCCCTAGTTTGAGGGGGATCACATCATCACTTTTTCTTCCTTTCTTCCAACTCCTTGTTTTTGTCTTGCAACTTTGCTTATCGCAAGTTACTCGACAAAAAGGGGCAAAATGTAGACACCTAAAATTGGTTACCCAATTTAGTGTCCCCCACGTGTGTTTGCCTTCTCGGGTAACCTGGAGCACGTTTATATCACCACTTCTCCCTTAGGGTATTATTTAATATTTGATTTAAACATCTATCCTAAGTTTATTTCACCCCATTATGTTTTACCCATAGATAATTAAATATTAACTATTTAATTACACTTTTTACATATATCTTAACCGCTTATCTACCCCATATCAATTCCTAACCTCCCATATCAATTTTATCCATCTATCCCCCCTATTTCTCCTCCCCCAAACCATGCAGTGGGATATTTCCTGTATTTGAGTCAGAGGGATCACTTGCATCCTTCCAAAATCATCCTTTTTGGCCATTTTGGGAGTCTGTTCCCTGATCGGCGCCGACCGGTACTCGGTCGATGCCGATTTTCAGAGTGGCGCTGATTACATCTCAGTCGGCACCGATTACAAATATAGGGCTAGAATTCAATTCTAGTTAGACAAAAAGAACGACTGAGAGTTCTGAACATCAAGCCTAAGCATTATCTATCGAGTGAAAGCTAATTCCATCCAAATCAATCCCTGAGAGGAGTACCGTTACTCTGCTCCTACCACATCGACATCGTCAACCTCCATTGATCTCTTGGTGACTCTGTTCCTGGTGTCTAGTGAAGGTGGAGCTTTGTCAGTATCCCAAAGGCTCCTGCAGATCCAATGGAGATTGACAATCTAGCTTTCATTGTCTATTTCTCCATCTTCCTACAATTTTTCCCCTAGTCGATGCCGACCGATCCCCAGTCGACGCCAATTTTCTCTAGTCAACTGACCTATCCTATCTCACCAATTCGACGCCGATTCTCCCAATTGACGTTGATCGGCCTGCAAATAGGTAAAGAATTCAAGTAATACAAATCCAACATTGTTTTCACAGTTTCCTATTTTCTGTTGCTTTTTGTCCGCTGTATACATTCTGTTTGTCACTTTTAATCAGAAAATATAGACATTTATTTACATTCTTTTATCATGTATGCTTCTTCTTCTAATTGAAAATGTGGACTGACATCCGCCGAGGGAGCTTATCGCTTCCCGGACCCACTTTTTGGGTAGTCCACCCAAATATCTTTTAACGTTGTCTTTTTCTGTCAAGTACCTGTGTCTCGCAGGTTTCTCGGATCTGCCTTACAGGATCACTCGTGTGCGCCCATCTTGTCTACATCGACTTTCCTTTCTATCTACATCTTCGCATCTTGTCTTATCTATCAGGTATCGATTTCATTTGAGTTTTTCAGGGTTTTTGTGCTTAGTTTGGTACATTAACTTGGACAAGTAACAAGCATGGAAATTCTTGAGCTATAGTTACATTCCTTATTTGGAATTGTAACTCCTCCTTTAGTGGCGTCATACGCATCAGTCAGGTCATATGCGTTAGTGGCTTCATTGATATTTTCCCCTTCTTTAGCCATTTGGGTTACACAATGCTGCTATTTGTACTTCCTTTTCTGGATCTATGAGCATGAGTAGACCTATTTAATTATTTTCATATTCTTTCCATTGTTTGAATCTTGCTTATTCCATTGGAGCTTGACATTACCATTGGAGTGTAACTTTGTTATGGTGCATTATTTTTGACATCGATTCTCATGAATCCCTCTTTCATGGTATCAGAGATGTTGTTCTTATTTCCTCGTGCTAGTTTTTTCAATTATTATTTTGGAATTTCATTGATCACCTTGTATTGAAGTTTCAGAAGTTGCAATTTTGGTGTGTTATACCTTTGTTCATCGTTGTTCTACAGAGTAGTTGCTTGTGCAAGCTCTCACTTTTACATGTGCTCTACATGCATATTTCTATATTCTAGTGGCTATTATTTTTGGGTTGTTTGTGTTACTTGTTGGTTATCATTGTGTTCAGATTCAGCTCATACAGGATAAAAGAAGTGTCATTTCTTGGTATTTGAGAAGTGTTGTGTTAGATCCTAGAACTGAGTTGGAATGTAGCTCAAAGTATTGTCCTCTTTCATGTTTGACTGCATTCACTTTTATCTTACCGACTTAGGTCTCTTACATCGATTACCAACTTGATTCAAGTCCTACATTGTGCTCGAGGTCATTGGTTTGGGTTTTTATTTAACTCATTTTCTCACCACACTATTGATTTTTCCATTTTGGTTTCATGTTGCGGGAGTCTACCATACATTGGAAGCTTCAACCTATCCACCTACATTGAGACCTGGTTAAAAGTGTCTAGTTCACGGTTCTTCTTCCCTCCACCTACGTGCAACTCATAACCTCTAGAACCTCTGGTATGTGTTCAACCTCTGGTGTGTCCATCCTTAACTCACGATACAGGCTCATTGATCCTTGGCTCCACTAACTCTTGCTCGTGCACTTTTTGAAAATTTAGACCGTGATCTGTTCCTACACAACCTGCAACTCTATCGTTTTGCAATATTCGTCTGCTTGTGGCTTCGGTGTCATGCTATTGTTACCTCCCTTACCTCATAATTCACCTGCCCATCTAGCCCACATACACCAACTCCCATATAGCCATTTCCATTATTTACGGTCTTCTCTGCTGTTTTAGGATCTTTGTGTCATCCAACTAAGCGTTAGTGCTGACTGACTCTCTGAGTCTCTCCCAATGCAATTTCTTCGACATCTGACCGTGCCATCACTACCTAGCCCTTTCTGGCCAACACATTACACCCTACCACGTTGTGTTCCTTAGACCATTCACTCTAGTGGAGTGTCATTTGGGACGTGGTAATAGTTAGCTCTCTACATGTCCAACCATTACCATTCGAGCATCTCAGTCAAACATTTCCTTTGTAGAATTGATTATTGGTTAATCATATCTTTTTAAAATGTTTAAGGTGTAAATAATTTATTTCATTGGCATTATAAACCTTATTTGGGCATATTTTGGTTGTATTATTATCCTTCATTCGAGTGTCGAAGACGGAGGGTGAGGTCCGGGGTTGGTAGGAGGCTAATCCCCCCTCGCAATTAAAATAAACCCTATCTAAAATTTGATGTTGTTTCCAATGAGCATACATATGACACCCTTTGCATGTGTTTAGTGCACTTTATTAATCCGTTTATAGGCTTATTAACATTTTTCCATCAAGTTGCGGGAATTTTTTTCGCTATAAATTTTGATTGGTTGCTCGGTTTTGAGCACTTCTTTAGTCAAAGTTGTATTCTTTTTCACACTCTAGATGATGGGATTATCAATTTTGTAAATGAACTATTTTATAAAGTGCCACATTCTGACAGGGTGTCTTTATATTACTTATTTCAGCTCATTTCAAATCATCTTGAGCATTGTTCTATCCCTTTTATTACTTGTGGACTTATGAGCACATCTACCACAGTCGTACAGCAAAGGGATTATTTTGTGTGATGTGAGACACTATTTATCACAAGGATTTCTCTTCCCCTTCTTGTCTTCACTCGTTATTGTGCTTTCTTACAATGTCGAACTATTGCGCCCAATGAACCTTGATTGTTGTCTCCACTATTGTGTGTTATTATGCTGATTGCAAGTTGAGTGACAGAATGGTTCTCAACACAGAGTCGCATTTGATTATAATCAATGCACTAAAATATAAAGTTCCTAACTCAAGGGGGTGTGATATTGTTTTGGGGTGGTTGTTTTTTTCTCTCTCCTTCCTTCTTCCTTCGTTGGTTCTATCTCTTCATTATGGATATCTCTAAAATACCGGTGCTCACACCTTTTAATTTATTCGAATGGAAATCTAAAATTAGATTGGTTTTGTGAAGTAAAGGGTTATACCATGTCACCATGGGGTTATAGAATGAACTTGATGATGAACCCAAAATATCTAAATGGTTCATCCATTGTGATGAATCCTTAGGTCTTCTCTGTATGTCCGTCTCTTCCGAATTGCTCTTCCACATCAAAACTTCCTTAACACCCGATGGAGCATGGAAAACACTCGATGAGATTTTTGGGAGGAAATATGACATGAGAGTGCATGAGGTGGAGAATGAACTACTAGGGTTAAATCCTAGTGACTTTGAAAACCTACAAGCCTTCTTCTCAAATTTTTTCCACACTAGACTGCTTCTAAAGGAATTTAAAGTGGAGAAGAAATACTCTCAATTTATCTTGTCAATTCTTTCTAAGTTAGGTCCTTAATACTCTGTCTTCATTTCAAATTTCCACACCATGAAATATACCTTGGGAAGTTCCTACAAAATTCCCTCATTTGACGGTTTTTCGTCCCAACTCATTCGAGAACAGGACAAACTCATTCAAATGGGGACTCTATAATCCAAGTCACATGCCCTTGTGGCAAATAAGGGAAACAAAAATGAAAATAAGAAAGAAACAAAGGACCAACCTAAGAAAGAAACCAAGACCAACCAACCCCCAGTGAAGCCCAACACTATAATGCTCCTATTGTAAGAATTCTGACCATGATGAGAATCATTGTTTTTGGAAAAAAATTGATCACTTGACTCAATTTCTTTAGAACAATAAAATAAGTGTTCCTGAATCCGTTAAAAAAAATGCTCAGAAGGGCAAGTCTTATAAAGCAAAGGAGTCTAAAAATGAAAAGAAGAAAGGTAAGGCCTTCATAGCTAGATAAGCTCCATCATCTACTTGGATTATCAATTCCAGTGCCTCACACCACATGGCTTCTTCAAAGGTTGAATTATCTAGCATTGTACCATGTGGCATGTCTCAAATCACATTGGGTGATGACACTCATGTGTTGATTTCCAGTAGTGGATTGGTAGAGATAGAAGGTGGAACATTTAACCAAGTGTTGAGTGTTCTCAATATCTCTACCAATATCCTATCAGTTTACCAAATCACCTACCTTGGTGAAGGAATGTTAGTGGAGTTTGGTCCTAACTCGGTGATCATTCATGAGCTTAAATCTGACCGCACTGTGGCTGAGGGAAAGGCAGATCACCGTTCACAGTTATATACATTTTCCCACTTCTCTTTTGATTTGAAACCTAATGCCTTTCTTACTCATGTGAATGAGGTTAACAAGCTATGGCATGAGCATTTTTGGCATCTAAATTATTGTTACCTTGAACAATTGAGCCAAAATGAAATGGTCAACGGGTTACCCCGAGTTAATATTTCTAAAGGTCTTCGTGAGGGTTGCACCCTTAGAAAGAACCTTGAAAAAAAACTTTGATAAGGGAAAATTCTAGAGAGCTACTCGTCCCTTGGATCTTGATCATAGTGAATTTTTTGGCCCCTTTCCATCTCCTTTTTTCATTAGAGCTCTTTATATACTAACCTTCATTGATGAATTTTTGAGTTATACTTGGGTATCTTTTCTTAAGCTTAAGACTGAAGTCTTTGAGAATTTTCAAAACTTTAAGGTTATTTCTTAGAAACAAGTGGAACGGTCTATCAAGGTTCTTTGAACTGACAATGGAGGTGAGTATGTGAGCAATAGGTTTAAGCATTTCTACACTTCTGAGGGGATTGCTTTGCAGCGTATAATTGCTTACAACCCTTCCCAAAATGGAGTTGCAGAAAGAATGAACTGAACTCTAAAGAAGATGTCTACTTGTATGGTTCACTCGAAGTCCCTTCGTCAACAGTATTGGGCTTAAGCAGTGAATTGTGCTTGTTACATTCAGAATTGTGTCCCACATAAGGTAATAAGAGGGATGACACCCTTTGAAGCTTGGTTTGGACACAAGCCTGAAGTTGAGCACTTTCGAGTCTTTGGATTCAAGGTTATGGCTTGGATTCCCAAGAAGAAATGCAAGGCATTGGATCCACAATTCAAACCTTGTATCTTTGTCAGGTATCCTAATGGTGTGAAGGGATATCGATTGTTAAACCCTACAACCCATGAGCTCTATATTGAGATGAGTGTGAAGTTTGATGAGTCATCCTTGACTTTGACTTCAACTGAGGTTCTTTTTCCCACTGATTATGATTTTGACTCATCAGATGATGATGTTGTTGAGTGAGTTCTTCCTCTCCCTTCTCCTCCCGATCCTAAAACTTTTGAGTCTTCTAATTCTGACAGTAGTGATGATGAGGACTATGTCCCTTCTCACTCGAGTGAAGAATATTCTGACTCTCAACTTGAACCTTCGAGACCTCTTTTGGCCAGCAAAACTTTACAAAGTGCTAGAGATTTAGTTGGAGATAATTTAGATGAGAGATGTACTAGCTCAAGTTTCGTTAGACCTTACTCCTTCTTCACCTCTGATTTTGATCCACTGTCTTTCCAGGAAGCTTCTAGGATTCTTGAGTGGGATTTTTCTATGGATGAGGAGTATTCCTCACTCATAAAGAATGACACTTGGGATCTTACCCATCTTCCGAAAAGAAGAAAATTCATTTGGTGTAGGTGGATATATCGAACAAAGTATGGAGCAAATGGAGAAGTCGAGAAGTATAAAGTGTGACTTTTAGCTAAGGGTTTCTCCCAGGTAGCTGAGGTTGATTACACAAAAACCTTTTCTCCAGTTACAAATATGACTTCCATTTGAATGACCCTTTCCATCGCTTCCGCTAACATATGGGAAGTCCAGTGGATAAATTTTAAGAGTTCCTTCCTTCATGGAGACCTAGAGGAAGATATCTATATGGAACAACCTCTAGGTTATGTCCATGATCCATCCCTCATTTGCAATTTAAAGAAGTATCTCTATGGCCTTAAACAAGCCCCTTGGGTTTGGTATGCCAAGATGGACTCCTTTTTACTTGCATCAGGTTTCTCTTAGTGTCACTCTGACCCAAATGTGTATATTATGTGGCAGGATGATTCCATGCTTATTCTTGTTCTCTATGTTGATGACTTGTTGATCATGGGTAGCTCTTCCTATATGATTGATTATGTGAAGATATCCTTAGCCAATAAGTTCTCCATGTCTAACTTAGGCTTGCTTCATTACTATCTTGGGATCCATATTTCACAATCTGACTCAGGAATTATGATCTCACAGACTAAGTAATCTCTTGATTTTCTTACTCGGTTTCACATGTCTAATTGGAAGTCCTCACCTACTCCTTTTCTTTTCAGGGTTAAGTTGGTTTCTGATTGTTCTTCCCCCTTGGTTGATGGTATCCTTTATCGGCAGTTGGTGGGGAGATTGATCTACCTTACTCACACTCAACCAGATCTTTTGTATGATGTCAGGATCATGTCTAGATTTATGCAGGAGCCTCATGAGCTACATTTAAAAGCAGCAAAGAGGATCCTTCACTATGTTCATGGCACTCACAGAGATGGTATTCATTACTTAGGAGGGACTGAGATTGACTTGGTTGGATTTACATACTTAGATTGGGCCAATGATCTAGATCATCGAAATTCTACCTCAGGATACAGTTTCACTCTTAGTTCAGGTCCTGTTAGTTGGTCCAGCAAGAACAAGAACACCATTTCCATATCATCGATAGAAGAAAAATATAGAGGAAAATTTAACGCTGCCACGGAAGCTATTTGGTTACAGAGTATCTTGATAGAGTATGGCATCCACTTTCGGTGGCCTACCATTATCTACTATGATAACATGAGAACTATCTTAATTTGTAGAAATCCATTTTAGCATTAGCGGATGAAGCACATTGAGATTCACATGCACTTCATATGGGAGCTGATACATGAAAACATCATCGACATATAGTATGTTCAAATAGCTGATCAGGTTGAAGAGATATTCACCAAGCCCTTCACTGAGGTGAAATTTCTTCACTTGCGGTCTCTTCTTGGGGTGAGTTCTATTGTAGCCACCCATATTTTTCAAGCTATGTAGTCCTATTTCTTCTCCTCTTCTTCTTTCCAGAAAGATGTTATTTGTATATGGTCACCTTATCAGGCCTTTAGTTATTGGGCCCCATTGACACATCGTTCTTAGTTGTCTATGGGAGTATTCTTTTCTGTTCTGGCTTACCATGACCTCTTCCTCAGCTTCGATGAAGGGGGGATGTTGGTGTGTGTGACATGCCTAGTCATCATCCACATCACATGGTGAGTCATCTCACCTTGCGATATTCATAGGTCTTAGGAAGCCAAATGAAAAGTGTCAGATTCTATAATAGAATCTATCATTGTCATTTACGTCAGTGCGTCATAGGAGTTACATTCCTTATTTTGAATTGTAACTCCTCCTTTAGTGGGATCATATGCGTCAGTCACATCATATGCATTAGTGGCATCATTGAGATTCTTTCCTTGTTTAGGAATGGGGGTTAAACAACCCCCATTTGTACGTCCTTCTTTTGATCTATGAGCATGAGTAGACATGTTTTCTTATTTACATATTCTTTCCATTGTTCGAATCTTGCTTATTGCGTTAGAGCTTAACATTACCATTGAAGTGCAACTTCACTATGGTGCATTATTTTTGACATCGTTTCTTGTAAATTCCTCTTTCAGAATCAACAAAACATAACGTTCCATGCACTTTTTCATATTCAAAAACACATCTCTTGGGCACCAAACTACTCAAACATGAATTCTGAAATGCTAAGTCATTAAGTTGATATAATTTGTGAGTCTCAATATTGTAAACTTTCCACATCATCAAAACATTTCAATGGAGATTTCATTATTCCAAATGCAAATTTAAGCATTATTTCAAATTGCATTCACCCATTATTCCACATGTTCTATCCCAACTTGCCACATGAACAAACATGCCACACCTTATATCCTAAGTTCATAATATGTCAAACCAACAATGCCAACAAAATAAGACACACACCATGACCAAATTAAATGTTAAATTTCCTTATGGCCATATACCACACCAACTCCCTATTCACCACCCAATCTTCTAAATTCTTCATCCTCTACATAGAACAAGTGTGCGGCCAGTAGGTAGAAGTTTTCTCTCGCCTCTTATAAACCTCCACTAAGGCCAAATACATACTTTATGAATATAATCAACACTAAGTATCAATTACATGTGAGCATTTCTAGTCATAGCAACACCTGATGAATCATATTCTAGAACCAAAACATTGTCCAATTAGATAGAAGGATCCTCAATTTATTTTTTCTTTGTTTTTTCTGCCACAAAAAAGATGTCAGGGGATGGTTTCCTCTATTTTATTTCAGCATGATTACCCACAACTATATGATCCATGAATGAAAAGAGGTCCTTGTGTTTTCTTGTCTTCATCTCATAATATCATCTGTGAGAGCTTTTTGCTGCAACTATGGGTAATCCATGTACATGTGGATATCAAAATAAGCACTTGGCTCCTAGAATAAGTTTGCTTTCTGGAAACAATATGTGGAGCATTTCTTCTCTTCTCCTAATAAAATCCTTAGATGCAAGAGTATATTCAAGCTCAATATCTTTCAAAAATATATGTGTAGCTTATAATGATTGTCAACCAATCCATTTGGACTTCACAGAATAATAAAAAAGCTTTTTCTATATCCGACAAGAATATTTTCCTAGATAAGAGTATAATTTTTTTTGTATGGAGCAGGAGACAATCCATGTCGAATAGGACATGGATGATGAGTTGTTATTTTGGGGATTCTAGATTTCCCAAAAAAAGTGGCCCCAAGGCCAATTCAATGGATCCATTTTGTGTATATCCTAAAGTCAATGTTTTCCATGAACCACACCTTCTTTTCTTTTTTGAGAGATTTTTCTAAAACGGTTGAACAATCTAGTCTAATATTCTTCATTTTACAAACATGATAGCTAGAACATTTACGACTACAACATCTAATAAAATTCATACATATTTTTAGTCTTTGGTGTACGTACATACCTTGTTACAAAGCTCATATTTTTGGTATACACTTGGAGTACATGGGCATACGTAAATTGATTAGGTTGGAGATTTGTTTGTTACACAAGTGAAACAGTGTGACTCTCTCGTGAGGAACCCTTGTCTCATGTATGCTTCCATATTCATATACCAAGATAAGTTTCCTTGTTCCTTCATTGGTGAATACTTCCACAATGCCTAATTTATAAGAGATTCCCTTGTGTAATTCCTCACTGCACTATCCAATTTATGCTAAAGTTGTAATTTGAACTTGGGTTTTCAGCGTGGTTTGATGCCAGGGATTCTAATTAAACTATTTGTAGTTTTGTCAAGGATAATGATAGGTTTGCAAATTTCTCACAACATCTATGCCATGCCACTCTCCTGACACTCACTGCCTCATGCCTCCACCCACTCCTGGCACAATTAAAAACCCCCATTTCTGCCTCACCATCATTTCCATTATGCCATTTATTTATTTTATCTTTTTTGACATGACACTACTTGTGTTCCCGTTATAGAGAATGTTCCTTTAATTTAAGTGATGAATTTCACATTTCAAAATACTTTTTTTTCCTCGTGTTAAGGATTCACTCTTAGTAGCAATGATTTAATTACAAATTTCGACCATAAATTCTACTTCTTGAGTGATCCTAGATTTAATATCTTCCTATCTACGAAAAGGTTTGAAATAACTTTTACAAGTCCAACTAGAGTGGAATATCCTTAACTCACAAGACCTTGGCTACATTTAAAGGTATCCCATTCTCAATGCTACATTTTATTATTTCATTAACATCATTGTTTAATCTGTATTTATGAAATCAAAGCATTTGATCATGAATCATATTTGGTTTTTCCATTAATTAGATCATTTTATTAGTCATGGAGCTCTATTTTATTACATTAATTTTATACATTTTAGTTTTTTTGACATCACTCAATGGCATACCATTTTCATAATGGTCAATCCTTATTTTAATCTTATTTACCTTTTTTATTAACTACATTTAGGTGGTTACTTTGGTCTTGTATTAACATCATTTTTGGACAAATGTATTTCCTATAACACTTATGTAACACTTAGGGATTTAATACAAGGAGTGGTGACCTTGCACCTAACATCTCATTTTATTGATCTTAAAAACCCAAGTATTAAAAGATAAAACAAGACGACCAAACAACTATATACTTTTCAATTTTATTCCAAAGAACTATTTAAATCATTTAATAAAATGCATCAACATTTATTTCACCAATACCCATAAGATAGGCTCCATGATCTATTCACTTAAAAAGTAATCATGGACGGGTAAAAATGCACCCTATGAGAAATCACATGGTAATTTGCTACTAAGGGCCACAATTATCTAAGAGGGACAAAGGGAGTCCAAATGGAAAAGTTCTAATATTTTATGAATTTCAAAATCCTTCTAAGGTAATATTTACAATCATTGGTAACCATACATCATAGCTCCTTTGTTCATTAGCATCATATGAGGTCACTCAATGTATTACATTCATTTCTACTCGAAGGTTTCTACACCCCACCACAAGATAAAACTAGAGTAATCAAATGTCCTTGTCTTGCAAAGCCTTCATGCCAATTAGGGTATTCCAAGACTACAATTTCTCACTTTCATTTAACACTTAGCATATAAAGGGTTCTATTAGGTTTTTTTAATTCCAATTGCACTCAGGACTATATGCTTGACTATAGATCAGTTTAGGGTGTGAAAACATATTTATCACAGTAAACCTTCGTAAGGAACAAATGTGTAAACTTGTTACTAGCCAAGGTGACATAATTATTTGTGAGGAAATAAAGATATCATTAACACAAGTTTAATGCATAGTAAAATGAGTGCACTAACTCCACTTATGTCATTAGGATGCTACAAAGGGTTCATTCAATTGTGAAGGTGTTTTCAAGCTATCTTCTTAAGAATATGGTTTCCCACTAGGACATCAAGGTCAAATGCAAGCATTGAACTCTAAATCATCCATGAAGATGAGTAGACCTATGAAACCAAGAATTTTTAGTCCTATTTACCCTATGAATGAAAAGGATACTCAACTTGTTTGTTTCTTCGTTTAAGGGAACGTAAGTTATAGAAACAGCCTTTTAATAATTTTCTTAATTGTAGGACAAGAAGGCTAATTGTAAGGATTAAAGTATTTCTTAAGACATTAGGGTTTTACAAACCTAGATGTGACATGATTGAGAGGGAGGGTACGACAAAGCTTGAATACCCATTGCATTTGTATGGTTTAAAAAATATATGGTACTTCCAAAAATTTTGATTTTATCTATGAACAAAAATAACTATTAGGTAGGATATTGTTTCAATCTTATAAACTATGAGATCCATATTTAAATTCAAATGGGATTAACACCTATGAAGTGAACGGTATGATTTTTACCCATTTAAAAAATTAAACTATCTTCGTCGTTTATCTAGCTAACATAGTTGTTTCTACATCGGTTATGTGTCACTCCTAGTTTTGTAAGGTTAGATTTTACACAAGGCAGATACAAACAACATAGATTTCCATGTACAATGCTTGAAATATAAGATTCCAAGAGGAATAATAGTCTTCAACACACTAATTTTTATAATGCAATTATGTGTAGTTTTATTTTATTTAACATTCATAATTTATATCCATATACCATATATTAATGTCATCTCACTGATTACAACATATCGCACTCCTATCCTTCTTATTCAAAGTACATGCAACCAATGTAGCGTGATACCTAGGACTGAGTATAGAAAACCCTTACACTCAAGAAAAACTAAGACATTTATCATTTCAAGTAATTTCAAACAAATTACAGTGAGAGGTAGAGATAAGGGGAGAGAGGAGATATAATTTCCTCACCCATTCACACTTCTACATTCATTTACATTTCTATTTGTTTTCGATAGAGAGAGAGTAGGGAAGAGAGAGAAACTATAAAACATTTTCTTTTCTATTCACAATACTTTGACCATTTCTCATTTCATACCCATTTTAAATTTATTTCAAACTCATCTACGTTTTTAATCCATTCATGTTTCAAAGACCAACCAAAATTTAATATCTATTTTAAGAGAGAGAGAGAGAGCGAGAGTGAGAGAAGATATGTGAAAATAAAGGAAAAATCTCCAGATTAGATAAATCAAATGCTCATTCCCATTAAATGAAAGAAATGCTTGGCAAACCCAAAGCATCTTCATACACTCATAATTCCATATCTTTTGTAATTCCCAATGAAAATGCAAAAAAATGGTACTGTTGGAACAGTGGTTCCGAGAAGACATACAAAAATAAAGAAATATAGAATTTGATAAATAATTGATGGATATTTCACTGAAAACATGGTTAGTTTCATAACAATGTTTTATTTAGTATTTGGGAAGCATTCGATGAAGCATGGGTAGATATTTCTCACTGTTATAAGTTATTGGACAATATGGGGGCCTTTTGCAAGAAAAAAAAGCACCATTTCACTCCATTTATGATATCTTGCAAGTTTTGGGAAGTTATATTTCAGGAATTTCATTCTCTCTCTCTCCTTTCAGATTCTATAAATTAGAGTGTTGGGTTCATTGTAAAGGGAGATAGTTCTGAGTAACAAAAATATATAAAAATTTTCTTATGAAGCGTATGTGCTACAGGCCCTTGTGGTGGACCCCTTACATGGTGATCCAGGCCCTTATCCTATAATACATTGAACTACGCATATAAATGAAGAAATAAATATGAATTTGTTGATACATCTTCCCTTGTTGTGTTTGTTTGCATTCTATTTTCCCCTCCAATCTCATTACATACATATTGTGTCTATTTATGCTCTTGTAGGGATCCATTATCATTGTGTATGTTTGAAACATTCTTGGGGATGCATTTTTCTAGACTGTGGAGATCTATTATCACCCCTTCTAGTATGCACTTTGCTTATATTTTTCACACATTGGAAATCTATCCTCATTCCCTCCTTTTCTAGTGTCTCGCCACTTTAGTGTAGGTTCAATTGTTAAGCACTCTCTCTCCCTGGTCCCTTGGAAAGTTAGATTAGGATTAGATAGTTTATCTGCATTAGAGTATATTGTGGCAAGTAGTTTAGGATCAAGAACTAACTTTATTTGGCAATCTATCTCAAGTAGAAAGTCCCACAACTTGGAGATAGTACCCATGTTATCCAGTCACACTGTGAGCTCAAGCACACACACTTGTACAAACCATAGGGTGCTATGATTCGGAGATAACAGGTGCACACAACAGATGATGGAAAAGACAATAACCTTTTTACAAGTGAACTCAAGCTATGAATGAACCTAATGTCACACAAAATTAAATAAAAAAAGATTCAATCTCTGATAAGAAAATGAACCACCACACCACACAAAATAATGATTCTCAATCAAAACTATACAAACCAACAACTAAAAGTAATTAAATTATTACCTTGTTTTTTCTGGGACAACATTGATATATATTTTCTAATGTTTTTGGGTCATCTAGAAATATAAATTTTCAACGCTACCGTTCAAATTGTTTTTGAGGTTTTCTCTAAGACAATGTTGTAACGTTGGTATAGTATTGTCCCTAGAAGGGATATTTCCTGAATGTTTTTGTATTTTCTAAGGTCATGTTCGGAAAGTAGTGTGCAACGACAAAGGAGCATGGATGCCCTCAGTGTGATGTGGGAATATACAAAAGGTATAATGCCACACGTAAATGTACGAGAAAGTGGAATGTGAAATGTTCCAAAAGCATTAGATGGGAATATACAAAGGAATATCCTTTGTATATATATAGGAGAAAATAAGCCAGATCACGACTCAACGAAGATGGATTCTGTAGGGTTACTAGACCTAGCAAAGGAAATTATCCCTAGAAAGTGATGAGGGTTACCCCTCCTGATGCAAGAGCACCTTGTGACCAGTGAATCCTCCTTGAGCATCGGAAACCAGTGTTCACCCAAAGACCTGCCCACTGCACAAAAATTGCATGGTTTTCACATGTGGACGACCTATTTCTTTTTTACTATTTTCTCTTTTTCTCATGTTTTCCATGTTTTTTCTTTTTTTTTCAATTTTTTAGTTCTTATTTGATAATCTCGTCATGCTTAAGCGTATAACGTCTTGAGATGCATGGCTTTAATTTTTTTTTGAAAGCTTTTCACCATTTGAATATGCCCATTTATAAGCTTTTGATCCATACTTGGCAACCACCACATAAGGTCCTAGACAATTTCCCTCAAACATACCTTTGTTTTCTTTGTCTTTAACGGTATTCTTTTGATTTTATTTTAGCACTAAATCACCTACATCAAACTCATGATGAGTGATCCTTTTGTTATACCCTCTTGACACCCTGTTCTAGTAGACCTTGAGGTGATTAAGTGCTCTTATTTGATTCTCATCCAATAGTTCTAGCTATGCTAGCTGAGCTAATCTATAGTCTTCATCTTTATCAAGATAATCCTAAGAGATATTATTAGGGAGGGAAGCTCCACTTCCAAGGGTATGATGACTTCAGTTCCATAAACTAGGGAATATGGGGTCGCACCAGTAGCAGTGTAGATGGATGTTTGATAAGCCAAGAGGGCAGGATGTATTTGTAAGTGCCAATTATGGTCAGTCTTACTTATTATTTTCTCCATGATTTATATAAAGGGTTTTACTAGTAGCTTCATCTTGTCCATTACCTTTGGGGTAATAGGGAGTAGACCACTTGAGTTGAATATGGAAACATTGACACCATGTCTTAACCATTTTGGTTTTGAAGGAATTACAACAATCTACTTCCATGGTAGGCCAATAATAACCTACCCTTAAGAGATTTTTATCCAAGACCATACCACTAGTATACACTCCAAAAATGCCACCGTGTACTTCCTTAATAGCATGGATCGAATCGGTAACATCCAAACAACGAAGAAGATTCCCTAGCCACATCGATAGATGGTGCCTCCTAGGAGGGTATAATGGGATATATGGCGGATAAGGGATTTCTTCTTAGAATGGGAAATGTGCAGGGAAAATTTTTCATCTTGTAGGTATCTGAAGATAGGGTCATACAAAGGGGATAAGGGACCAACAATTTCACATGTCAAAGAAGATTCCAACATGTCGTATGTAGGTATTTTTAAATTCTCTACAAAGAAAGTCATTTTACTCTCTTGAGGTGGAATGCATAAGAGAGACCCAATGGTAGCCATAGAAATTGTTGATCTATTATGTGACCTTTGTTTTTTCTCAAAGATAACATGTGTAAAATATTCTTTCAAGGTTTCAACCAATTTCTTATATGGAATAATTTTCTCATCCTTAACCTTATACTCATCATTAACTTGCTTAATGATAAGTTCAGATTCTCCAATGACTCACAGCTATTGGATATTCCAAGTAATAGTTAGCTTGAGGCCAAAAATGAGTGCCTCATACTCTGTAATGTTATTAGTGTAGTGGAATCCCAAATGAAATACTCTTAGGATAACCTCACCTGTGGAAGTGATTACTCCTGCCCCCAATCCGTGAAAGGTGAATGATCCATTAAAATGTACTTTCCACTCTATAGATATGTGAAAATAAAGGAAACATCTCCATCTCTGATAAATGAAATGCTCATCCCCATTAAATGATAGAAATGCATGGAAGACCCAAAGTAGCTTGCTACACTCAAAATGCCATATAATTTGTAATTCCAAACAAAAATGCACAAAATTGGTACCGTTAGAATTTTGGTTCCGAGCTCGACATACAAAAAGTAATAAATCCAAAATTTGATGAATAATATATGTATATTTCACTGATAACATGGCCAGGTTTAGAACAATGTTTTATTTGGTAGTTAGGATGCATGCAATGAAGCATGGGTAGACATTTCTCACTGGTGCAAGTTACGGGATAGTATGGGGGCCATTTTCAAGCAACAGAATATCATTTCACTCCATTTATGATATCTTGTAAGTGGTGGTAAGTTAGATTTCGGGACTCTCTCTCTCTCTCTCTCTCTCTCTCTCTCTCTCTCCTTTCAGATTCTATACATTAACATGTTGGGTTCATCGTAAAGGGAGATAGTTTTGAGTAACAAAACTATGTCAAATTTGTCTTATGAAGCCAAAGTGTTATAGGCCCTTATGGTGGACTCCTTGCACGGTGATTTATGCCCTTATTCTGTAATAGATTGAATTGTGCATATCAATGAAGCAATCAATACAAGTTTGTGGATGCATCTTCCCATGTAGTGTTTTTTTTCATTCTCTTTTCCCCTCCAATATCATTGTGTATGTTTGAAAAATTGTTGTGAATGCATTTTTCTAGACTGTGCAGAATTTTTATCACCCCTTCTAGTATGCACTTTGCTTATATTTTTCACACATTGGAAAGCTATCATCATTCCCTCCTTTTTATTGGGGTATCACTACTTTAGTTAGTTTCAGGTAGTTTAGGAGCAAGAAACAACTTTCTCTAGAGGTCTATCTCAAGTAACAAGTAACACAACTTGGAGATAGTGGTCTATGTTATCTAGTAACACTGTGAGCTCAAGCACACACACTTGTGCAAACCATAGGGTGCTATGATTCAGAGATAACATGTGCACACAACAGATGATGGAAATGACAATAATATTTTTACAAGTGAACTCAAGCTACGAATGAACCTAATTCGAAAAACAATTAAATCAAACAAAATTTAATCTATGATAAGAAAATGAACCACCACACCACAAAAAAAAATTCTCAATCAAAACTATTCAAACAAACAACTAAAAGCAATTAAATTATTAGCTTGATTTTGTAGGACAACATTAATATATATTTTCTAATGTTTTTGGGTCATCTAAAAAGATAAATTTTCAAGGCTACCGTTCACACTGTTTTCGAGGTTTTCTCTGAGACAATGTTGTAACGTTGGTATAGTAATGTCCCTAGAAGGGATATTTTATGAATGTTTTAGGTTTTAGAGTACCTTTTTATGAATGTTTTTGTATTTTCTAAGGTCATATTCAGAAAGCAATGTATAAGGAAAAAGAAGTGTGGATGCCCCCAGCGTGATGTGAGAATATACAAAAGACAGAATGCCATGAGTATATGTACGAGAAAGTGGAATGCAAAGGTTCCCCAAATGTTAGATGGTAATATTCAAAGGCACATCCTTCATACAAATATAGGAGAAAATAAGCTAGATCATGACTCGACGAAGA
Source organism: Taxus chinensis (assembly GCA_019776745.2). NCBI lineage: Eukaryota > Viridiplantae > Streptophyta > Pinopsida > Cupressales > Taxaceae > Taxus > Taxus chinensis. The sequence goes on along the minus strand of CM034153.1, from coordinate 119,039,902 downwards.
TGGATTTGGTAGGGTTCCTATACCTAGCAAAGGAAGTTATCCCTAGAAAGTAGTGAAGGTTACTCATCATGATACAAGAGTAAGGGGTGACTGATGAATCCTCCTTGAGCACCAGAAACTAGTTTTCACCCAAAGACCTGCCCATTGTGCCACAATTGCATGGTTTTCACACGTGGACGACTTGTTTGTTTTTACTGTTTTCTCTATTTTCTCATGTTTTTCTTATTTTTCTTTATTTTTCCACTTTTTAGTACTTATTTGATATTCTAGTCATGCTTAAGCATATAACCTCTTGAGATGCATGGAATTCATTAGTTCCAAAATATCTTCGCCATCTAAATATTCCAGTTTATAAGCTCTTGATCCATACTTGGTAACCACCACGTAAGGCCCTAGCAAATTGGCCTCAAACTTACCTATCTTTTCTCTGTCTTTGATGGCATTCTTCAGATATTCTTTTAGCACTAGATCACCTACATCAAACTCGTGATGAATCATCTTTTTGTTATACCCTCTCAATACCCTATTCTAGTAGACCTTGAAGTGACTAAGCACTCTTATCCACTTCTCATCCAACAGCTCTAGCTCTATTATTCGAGATACTCTATAGTCTTTGTCTTTATGAAGATCATCCTCAAGATATATTCTTAGGGATGGAAGTTCCACTTATAAGGGTATGATGGCATCATTTCCATAAACTAGGGAATATGGGGTCACACCAGTAAGAGTGCGAATGGATGTTTGATAGGCCCAGAGGGCTGGATGTATTCGTAAATGCCAATTACTTCTAGGTATAAGGGTAAGTTATGCTCTAGGTTATTACGTGGGATTTAAACACGATCAAAAGTGATATGATCATTAGCATTGACGTGTGAAATCATGGCTTGGAGGTGTGTGGGATCTACATCGGTTGAGACTCTAGAACTATGTAGTGTCTTATACAATATGTTCTTATGGGCAGAGATTTTAAGGAGATCTAAAATGGATATCCTCGCAAGTGTTTCATCTAACTAGTCTATGAAATTTTACTAACCTTCCTGAGGGATAGGCAGGGGATCTAGTATGATTAAATGAGTACGTTTTGTCCCTACTGTAAAACTCTTTTCTAAGATCCGAATAGTATTGATTTGTTCATTAGATGAATGAATACATCTTATGAGAAAATTAAAGGGACTATCATTAGTGGGATAAATATGAGAAGAATATTTGTAGTCATTAGAGGTTTGTCCGTGATCTGGATTCCTTATCTTATTATCTACATGGTTAGGAAAAGACTCTTTAAAGATACTAATTTTCTCATTTGGACCTTGTCCTGAGTCAGGGGGAGAATCTACAATGATCTTTACCTCTTCAATGAGGTCTTGTATGTAATGACGTAGTCTTAGACACCTATCTGTCTTGTGCTCTTTAACGTAGTTAAAGTCACAGTACTCATGTTCCTTGAACCAAATAGGTTTTGGAGCATTTTCTAGGTATGGTATCATCGCGGTTGGGTACTCCACCATGTTTTCATTATCTAATTATTTCAATATGACAGATAGGGATTCTGTTAATGGTGTGAACTCACGTTTGGTAGGTTCCTTGAGATGAGGTCCTTGTGAAAGATTTAAAATGGACTAGTCTACATGGGTTGGACTCTTTTGGAGTCTGTAATGTCATCCCCAATAACATTCTTATTTTAATTGAAAAAAATTAGTTTATCTAATAATTTTGCTTCATGTTTGTCTTTGAAAACCATTCAAAGTGTTCCCTTCACAATGAGGTCCTTCTCAATTTGACTGCCCTTGTCTATAACTTCTTCGAAGTTAGAGCCATAATGAATTTGTAAATGTAAGGCTATCTTCGGGTTCAAGTTAGGCATAAATATGCTTACAAACTATTTTCTGGGAAAGGGACAAGTGAAACAACTTGCCAACCCTCTCCATCATTGTAGAAATCTCGTAACTTTCTTGTTAGGATTTTTTTTTGTATTCCAGAGATCGTTCATTTTGATATCATTTTCCATGTTATAGGAATAATGTCGTATAATTTTTTCTGCTAATATGGGCCATGTTGTAATGGATCTCTTGGGTATGCTATAGAACCATTCCAATCCTAGTGTTACTAGACTATGAGGGAAGAGTCGTATTAAGAACGTATCATTGTATGCGACCTCCTGACAAGCCATATACAAGTCTTTTATGTGATCACAAGGATCACTCTTACACTTATACTTATCGAATTTAGGGATAGCAAAATGTTTTGGGAAGGGTTTTTGTATCATGTCTGTATCAAAGGGGTAATGACATAGTTCTTCATAAAAATATTTCCCATTATGTTAGACATTTCCCTCATGTAGCATAGTAAGCGTATCTTTCATCGATTGTAATTCTTGTTTAATGATTTGTTCTCTGGTGGGTGACATTTGTCTTTGCACCTTAGCCACTTTAAAGGTCACATCACTATATGGATCGAAGTGGATTTCATTAGATTTCATCTTGATGAATTGTCTTTGTATATATTCCTACTTGAAGATCCTAAGTTCACTAATTTTTGGCTCAGTTTTAGGATCTGTTTTTGAAAGATATCTTCTTCAATTAAAGGGTCATCTTCTTCATCAAACTTGGGAGGTGGTGAAGCTTTACGCTCAATCTTCACTTTACCTTAAGATTTTTAATATGTTTTTTACGAATCACCAAGTCGCTTGGATGGTTCCCATTCAGCGGTGTTATGATGTTGACCAGAAGTAGAAGTGTACTGTATGTCAAAAGAGTTATCTATGTCTAAGAGGGATATTTTTTCTTCTATTTTATTGTTAATGGCCTTAGTTTCTACTTCGAACTCTTGTGGAAGCATCACCCTTAGTTTCAAGATTCTTGTTAGTACTTGATCCCTGTTATAAAAAAGGAGTTTGTCAAAGCAGCCTAAGTCTAATTAGTGTTATTCTTTAGAAGAGTCAGAATCCTCTCCGCTATGATTGATCAATGGCTCTGTGTCTTTAACTTATGAAAAAGGAGGTGCCAAGGTGTTTTTCCTAAATGGGAATGATTCAAAAGAGTTCTATCCCAAGTCACGGTCATTAGGTTTGGATGCCATTTTCGTGATTCTAGGCATCACTAGCCAAAAGTTATACAAGGTTCCGTCTAAGTGTCCATGTAGTTTACGTGAAACCTAGGAATATGTTTGTGTCAGTTCTAAAGGTAAAGTTATGCAATTGTTTTTATGACTCAAGGAACACTCATATGAACACTCAAATGCAATGATCACTCAAATTGTCATCTTGCCAAACCTATATCCTAACCATGATTTCGGTGAAAGGGCCAAATTGTATAGTGCCAATACTATATTAATACATAGGTCAAGTTAGAATTCTAACAAGGCCTAATTATTAAAAATAGTGTTGACGTGATCTCTCAATGACGTATACTAAAAATTGTTTGAATATTGATGAAGGATAAAATTTCTTAAAATGGAAGTTACAAGTATGTATAGTGTAACAAAACTATCCTGATACATTAACCGAGAAAGTAAGGTGTTAGTATCAATATGATGTTATTTTTATCTATATAAGTCAATATCAACACCCTAAAAAAGGCTTAGACAACGTCGAAACTTAAACGAAGTAACAATATAACAAGAAGTTGTTATTTGCACGAGCAGCGTAACTGCACAGTAAAGGGACTTATATCAAGTTTTCAAGGAACTAGAAACCCAATGTAAGTACCAAATTTGTGTGAATAGAATGTGAGAAAAAATATCAATCTAAGGAGAGATAAAAAGATGAACCAAATTTGCAGTAGTGAAGATGATCTTGAAATCAAGGTCAAAGAACTTATCAAATATACAAAACCCTACCTGCGCACTTTAGACATTTAATAACCTAGCCACTAACATGGATGGGTGTAAATGGAAATTAAAAGTGGAAAGTACTATCTCTGACAAAACGCTTGAGGTATGCTTCTTTCTTACCCAAAAAAATGGGTGGTGAGAACGCAAGGGTATAGATAAAAAAGGATGAAAATAAACTAAGCACCACTTGGGAAGATTTTTTCCTCATTCGAAGATGAGGATAAAAATGATCTAAGTGGGATATAGTTTAGTTCCGTGATGAATGGAACTTAGTTCTAACTTACATGGGTTCTATGTTTTGTTCAAAAAACAAGGTTCAGACCCCAAGTGAGTTGTCACTTCATGATGGCTTAACGCGATAAGGAAATAGCAAAGTGGGCTCTAAGATAGAATGGTGTCCCTAATAAGACCTTTCAACTAGGTGTCACAAGTTATCTACGAGTTAGATCAATTTACCCAAAGATTCACACTGAATGATTTGGGAGTATCTCAACTTTAATTTACCCCCTTCTCATACAATGAGAAACTAGTGCATTCGCTTGTACCCTCACTGGGGTCGTGATAGGGATAGCTTTGACTCTAACTCACAATGTAAAACTAGTCAAGTGGGTAAGTGGAGTGCTTCTTTTTTCATCAAATAGGTTACTCAACAGTTGATTAATTTAGGGTTCCTGGAACCACCCCCATTGTTGTAGCTTAAGGCGTTATGCCAAAGAGGTTATGTTCTAGTTGAGTGGATAAGGATGTACCTTTTTTCAAAACCTCTAATATAGTGTGAAGTGAAATGGTGTGTTTTTTTAATCTTACTTGACTTAATGTGGTTTTAAGTAGCACATCATTTGGCAACCTATATGAAAACACGTATATTAGAAGTTTTTTATTTTGTTTTGACGCCTTTCTTTGACAAGCATTAGGTATTATATGTGACGATTTTAGTAATTTTCCATTTGAATACTGATATCAAGAAAGGGAATTTACATGATGATTTTGATTCCTAAGATCATCGAAAGTTGAAAAGGAAGAGCATACACAATGTGAAAATTCCACTAAAACAAGTTATATGGAAATTACTTTACTTTTAAAAGCATAAAACAAATGTTTTTTATCTCTAAGATCACCGAGAGGGTGCAAGGAGAGAGCATATACACTTTACAAACCTCGTTTTAGTTAAGGAATGAAAAATTCCTTAGTTATGATGGATTAAACAAGTAATCAAAACCCTATAATTACTTTGTTAGAATTTAAAACCTCTGAAATTTTTGACAAAAATGATGTTACAACTCAAGGAAGAAAAGTTCAAATTTTTACACAGACACCTGCACATCCAGAATGGCACATGTGTTCCGCATCCACTGGATACATGCCCCAAAAAATGTGGATGTGTGGTAGGGTTTTATGATAATGGTCCCCAAAACCTACGCAGGCTTTCCAGATAGGTGTGCTAGGGTTTCACTGTAGACGCTATTAGCCCAATGGATACGTTGCAAGTAAAATGAATTAGAAAATACAATGGGACGGAAAACACTAACATGTTCAGAGACACGGGGACACCCAATAGTTGGCCAATATACATTTCGACGGATACACTCATGGTTTAAAATGACAGAGTTACATAGTAAGCCAATATACGCCAACACATCTAGACTGATAGGTATGCTCGCCAACCGATGAAAACACCTATGGTTCGACGGATTTGTTGCATGTTCTAAATAAGTTTTCAACTGTGTAATATGGTCAAATGGGTGCATGACCAACTCAACGCCTGCGTTAGGGTTACAACAAATACGCCCCCTTCCAGGACACCTATGGGTACCCCCTAAAAAACCTGCAAAAGTCACAGAAATTAAAATTTGTGACAAGCAAATAGGTTAAAGGTTAGCGAAAGAATCCTATTTCTATCTCAAACCCAAAAAAAAGACATCAAGGATGATTTAACTCACTTAAAAATGAAATCATGTAAATAACAAGCTATTTATCCTAGAAAACATGAAAGAGGTTAGAAACTGAAAATAAATATCTTGAAAAGACTCCATTAATGGAGGATGGACATCATGTCCCATCGGACGTGCCAAATGCGTTCAAATAAAGGTTGCAAAAGTTACGTGCTACGCCCTTAACCTATTACTTGTATTAGGATATGAGTAGCCGACTTGTGGCTTACCATATCATTTTATTATATCATTTATACTTTCTCATGCTTAGTAGGCTAGCCTTAGTGATGGCCATAACATATGAATAGTATATATAGGGGATTATAGGCAGAAGTTCATCATCATTGGAGCATTTGAGTCTTATTGTATGGTTTGGAGGTTGCCCCCTCGAAGTGGCAAAGCTATTATAATTGCATATTAAGATCATTATTCTAGAATATTGTGTTATTTGGTGTTATATTGCTTCTCATGATCTGAATTATATAAGTAATTTCATTACTGGAGGAATTAGAGCTGCGATCTGGGCCAAAATTAGGGAAAAAGCCCTATTTTTTTTGTTTCTGCCATATATTGTGAAAAAAAGTGAATTGGTGGGAGATATTATTACCAGATTTGTGAAGCATTTCAAGTAAGGTTCCTTGAAAATTTTAGACTTTTTAAATTTATTTTGCAAAAGTTATTACAAATTTATGGTTTTTCATAAAATTTCTCCCTAGGGTGCAAATTATGAAATGTTTTCAAATTCGTTATATTTTCGGAAAGAAAAATCAAAAATATTTGGGGTTTATTCTTTAAGTTTTTTATTTTTTGGCTGAATTATTATCGAAATCTGAAACCCTAAAATTTGACCATGATCTCTACATCCTACTATTTTGGGGCATCATGGCGAGGCCTTCCACAAGAGGAAAAAAGAAACCCATAAATGTGGGTAAAAAACCAAAAAAGGATGACATAGTAGTTGAGGAGTTGGAGACAAAAGATATAACTACATATTCCTCAGGGTTAGGGTTTACTTCGACAGACCATAAAGTAAGCCAACTTGAGTTTAACTTGAGAGACATCGAATCTCAAGTGGCTAGAAAATAAGATGTGGATAGGATTAGACAAATATTGGAGGATTTCATGCAAAAATTCAGTATGAATATGATGGGTAATCATAATTATGTCAATCAAGGTGGATCCTCAGGTCAACATAATAGACACATGAGCCAGAGTGGATCTTCAAGTGTGCATAATCCAAATACGAGCACTTTGCAGGCCTTTACTATGTTTCCAAAAGTGGACATGTGCAATTTTGATGGAAAGGATCCACTCAATTGGATCAACCAAATGGATAATTTATTTGAACTACATTAGATTTCATCAAGACAAAAGGTGACCATGATAGCTTTGTATCTTGAACTTGACCAATTGGTCTGGTATCGATGGTTATGTGCTCAAAGGCAGAAGAGTGGTCTCAATGTTACATGGATAGTCTTCACTGAAGAGTTGCAATTACACTACAATTCTAGTGTGTCTGATAATTACTTCAGCCAATTAGCAAAGTTGAGATATAAGGGATCTGTTAAGGATTACATTCATCACTTCCAAAACCTTTCTCTAAGGCTGGAAAATATTACTGAAGAGAATCTGAATGACCTATTTCTGGGGGGTCTTAAGGATCCCATTGAGCATGAGGTGTGTATATTTAATCCTCATAAGGTTTTTGATTCGATGATTATGGTAATAAATGGAAGAATAATGTAGTTACGGATGCTCTATCGTGTAAAGATGACTCAACTGCAGCCTTGTTATGTGCCATATCCATATTACAGGAAGATAGGATAAATGAGGGAAGGTACGAATGGAGAAATGACCCAACCACACAAAACCTCATTCATCATCTCCAAAATGATCCAAGCATGTCTAAAAATTTGTATTGAAAGGGGATGCTTTATGGTATAAAGATATATTATACTTATGTAAGAACTCCACTCTTAAAAATAGGATTCTATTTGAGTTTCACTCTTCTCCAATACGGGGCCACTCTGGATTCTTGAAGAATTATCATCAAGAAAAACAAGATTTCTTATGGGAAGGTCTTAAAGGGGATGTCCAAAATTTTGTGGCAGAATGCATGGTTTGTCAACAAAATAAGGGTTAAACAATTCGATCCCCATGTCTTATACAACCTCTATCTATTCCTAGCTAGCGGTGGGAAGAGGTTTTCATGAACTTTATCACAGGATTTCCTAAATTTGAAGGAAAAAATGTCATCATGGTTGTGGTGGATAGAATCACCAAGTATGCTCATTTTTGTGCCTTGGCACACCCATTTGCTGCAAGCAAGGTAGCAATAGCCTTCATGGACACAGTTCAGAAGCTTAGTGGGACACCAAAGATTATAGTAAGTGATCGAGACCCTATATTTACTAATAATTTTTTGACTAATTTGTTCTCATGTTTGGGTACTCAGTTAGCTCGTAGCTCTTCTTATCATCGCTAGTCTGATGGGAAAACAAAAGTTGTGAATAATTGTTCAGAGCAATATCTCCATTGCTTTATGTCAGATAAATAAGAACCACATGTAGAATGGTGGTATAACACTTCCTTCCATAGTTCATCTAAAATGTCTCCTTTTTTGGCACTCTATGGGCACCATCCACCATCCATCACATCATCATTAAGAGGACAACTGCGGGTTAGAGCAGTAGAAGAACACATTCAGTATCAACAAGAGGCCCTCTCTAGTCTCAAGGATAACTTGGTCATGGCAAAAAACCACATGAAGTAGCATGCTGATCAACATCGCACGAAAAAGACATTTTGAAGTCAGTGATTGGGTTTTTGTGAGGTTACAACCATATAAGAAAATGTATTTGAAACAACAAAAAAAGGATAACAAACTTTCACCCAAGTATTATGGCCCCTATCAAGTATTACAAAAGATTGGTATTGTAGCATAAAAATTAGAACTTCCACAATTAACCAGAATACATCCAGTGTTTCATGTTTCTTTCCTGAAGAGAGTAATTGGACAGAGAGTATCAGCCCAAACAGTGTTACCTGATTCCGATGAGGAGGGGAGAGTCATCTTGGAACCTGAATGCATCCTTCAAACACACACCAACAGATTGAGGACATGTGTTATTACTGAGTACCTGATCAAGTGGAAGAATATGGACAATGAAGGTGCAACATGGGAAGATATCACATTCCTGCAACATCACCTAGAGCTTATCAACATTGGGGACAATGTTGCTTTAAAGGGGAAGGGCATACTACACCCTTAGCCTATTGCTTGTATTTGGATATGAGTAGCTGACTTGTGGCTTACCATATAATTTTATTATATCATTTATACTTTCTCATGCTTAGTAGGTCAGCCTTGGTGATGGCCATAACATATTAATAGTATATATAGGGGATTGTAGGTAGTAGTTCATCATCATTGGAGTATTTGAGTCTTATTGTATGGTTTGGAGGTTTCCCCCTCAAAGTGGAGAAGTTATTCTAATTGCATATTGAGATCATTATTATGGAATATTATGTTATTTGGTGTTATATTTATTCTCATGATTTGAATTATACAAGTAATTTCATTACTGGAGGAATCAAAAATGTGATCTGGGCCAAAATTAGGGCAAAATTCCTAATTTTTTGTTTCCACCATATATTATGAAAAAAAGTGAATTTGTGGGAGATGTTTTTGCCAAAATTGGGAAACATTTTAGATAAGGTTCTTTGAAAATTTCAGACTTTTTTGATTTATTTTGCAAAAGTCATTACAAATTTATGGTTTTTCATAAAATCACTCCCTAGGGTGTAAATTGTGGAATTTTTTCAAATTTGTTACATTTTCGGAAAGAAAAAACAAAATTATTTGGGGTTTTTCCTTTAAGGTTGTTATTTTTTGGCCTAATTATTATTGATATCCGAAACCATAAAATTTGACCGTGATCCCTACATCCTACTATTTTGGGGCATCATGGCAAGGCCTTTCACAAGAGGAAAAAAGAATACCATCACTCTGGGTAAAACACTAGAAAAGGATGAGATAGCAGTTGAGGAGTTGGAGACAGAAGATATAACTATAGATTCCTTAGGGTTAGGATTTAATTCAATAGACCATAAAGTAAGCCAACTTGAGTTTAACCTAAGAGACCTCGAATCTCAGGTGGCCAGCAAAGAAGATGTGGATAGGATTGGAAAAATATTGGAGGAGTTCATGGAAAAGTTCATTACGAATATGATGGGTAATTATACTTATTTCAATCAAGGTGGATCCTCAGGGTTACCACAGATACGCCGCCTTCTAGGACACCTGTGCGTACACATTAAAAAAATGCAAAAGTCACGGAAATGAAAGTTTGTGACAAGGAAACATGTTAAAGGTTAGTGAAAGAATCTTATTTCTAGCTCAAACCCACAAAAAATACATGATCAAGGATGATTTAACTCACTTAAAAAATGAAATCATGCAAATAAGAAGCTATTTATCCTAGAAAACATGAAAGAGGTTAGACACTGAAAATAAAAAGCTTGAAAAGACTCCATTAATGGAGGATGAACTTTGTGCCCCACTGGGCATGCCAAATGTATTCAAAAAAAGGTTGCAAAAGTTACGGAATGGGGTAAGAACACTCAAGAAACCCCCAATATTTGTGTAAAACCAATCAGTGGACCATCAGATAAGAAGTAAATAATGATTCCAATTTTTGCAAACAAGGAAACTTAACAAATATAATTACTCTCTATTTTCTTGAAATCTTAAATAAGTTAGCCTAATAAGGATCTAAACAATTAGTTTTTGCTTAAGAGAATAGGATCTTTTAGTGCCCACTTCCCTTCGACACCTTTTTTTATTGATTTCGATACTGTAGACTATACTTATGAATATTATTGTAGTTTTTGATTTAGCATGTTGTTAGATGTTAGAGATACTAGACTGTTGTTGATTTCGATACATATATGATGCATGTGGATTATTAGTGAAATTTTATATTAATGATGATATGTTTTTGAAATGGTTATTAGATATATGTTGTATATTGATGTTATATATGTATGTTATGTGACATGGTGTATTTATATATATATTTGTGTGTGTGTGTGTGTGTATATTGGACATGCGATATTTTGTCATATTGAGTAGACCTAGAAAATTGAACTAATCTTATGATCATATGGATATTGATGAAATGTAAAATTGAGATGTTGTTAGAAATTGTAAATGATATTGTTACTTGCCTAGATGATGTTTTGATTCATATATAGATGATTGTGGAGTTATATTGTATATTTATTTTGGATGTTTTGATGCGGCCACGAGGCCGAAGGAGGTGTTATGTGTTTTACAGGTAAACATGTCACAACAAACATCGGGGGGATTGGAGACCAACCACATTAGAATGCTAGATGAATTCAACAAGGGTCACCATGGCAACATGTATTTTGTTATGTGTGTGTGTTTTAATTGTTGTTAGGGGGTTCCCATGGGGGGAATCACCTCCAATTGTGACCAAGGGGTTATGTGTTATTCTTTCATTTAGTTTCCTTTATTTAATTTTAGTATGTGAAATTATGGTGATGTATTCTCTTTTTGTTAATTACTTGATTTATGTCTAGATTAGTAAATTAATTAGTTTACTAAATTAATTAAGAATGGGTCAAAAGAATTCATTTATTAGAATTGATGGCTCTTGGATTATGTGTTGTAAGTTGAGTGCTTGTGACCTTGAGTGTTGTACACTCTACCCCTTCATGAAAATTTAGATTTGGCCTTAAGGGCCAATTTTGGAGGCTTGTAGGACAAGTCAAACTTGTCCCACACCTCTTAAATTTTATACCAACCCTACCTATGGGTTGGGGGATCAAAAATAGACCCCATTATGTGTTTTGGGAGGACAAAAATGTAAAATATTATTGCACTTCCTTTCATGTAATTAAGTTTTTCCTTAGGGGTGTGGGCTTGGATTGTGTGTGTAAGTAACTTGTCATTACTCTCACCCACCAATTTATGGTGCATTGGGGTTGAGGTTTGACTTGTGAGGTGGAGTTGAGGATGAGTGATGTGGCATCCTACATGGAGCCACCTCACCCTCCTCTCTCTCTTTTCTATTTATTCAAGTTCTTTTGCTTGTTTGGGGGTTACTTCATTTCCTTGTGCTCTTACATTTTTGGGAGTTAGAAGATTTTGGAGTGCTTGTGGATTTGTTGGAGCTTCTTGGTGATTGTTTGGGCTTGAAGAAGCTTGGTGTGGGACTCTTGGATCAAGCTCTACCATGGAAAGGTAGGAGCTATACTCTTGTAAAATATTTTCCTTTTATATTGTGTATATGTGCATGTTTTGAGTGTTTTGGTATGCTTGTTGGGTGCTTGGGTAGATTGCCTAAGTGTGGTGTAGGAGGGGACTATGGGGATCTTACATGTGGGGAGGCATAAGAGTTCTTTTCATGTTTTGGAGGGAGTTGGGTTGGGTGCCCCACCTTGGACAAGAAATTTCTTGCATTTCTTACTTGGTCTATTTTATGAGGGAGCCATAAGAGATTGTAGGGAGGCATAAGAGAATGTGGGAGGCATAAGAGGTACTTGAGGGAGGCATAAGAGTGTGTAGGGGATTTGAGATGTTTATTGGAGGGTTTGTAAGGTGGGCACCCATTTCCCATTGGGAGGCATAAGTGACCTCCCCATAGATCTTACTCCTTTGGCTTTTGCATGTTGAAGCCTTGTGTATTTTGTTGCTTTCCTTCTTGTGATTGTAGTTTTATTGTTTGTGTTTTGGTATGGTTGTAAAATCTTGTATTGTGATGTGGAAGCTTGTTTTGTTGCCATGAGTTGAATCCATTTTTCATTGCAATGTGGTTGGGGCTCGGGGGCCAATGAGGAGGATGGCTTCTTCTCCTCATTGGAATTCTTGGTTGGGTGGAGAGTGTTGCCTCTTCCCCCTTTTTTGTTGTGATCAAATGAAGCATGGTGGAGCTCTCTTGTTGGTGATGTGAAACATGGAGCATTGTTGGTGTCCTCAAGAAATCTTTCCTTGTGAGAAAACTTTTGTTATTCCCACTTAGGGTGGAAGAACTTGTAATATTGTATTTCTTTTAGCTTTCATTCTTGTAATTTTTCCCACTTTAAGTGGAAGACATTGTATTAATCTTGTGAAGAAAAGTTGTATTGATTTTGATTATCAAAGTTGTATTGTATGTGGAAAAAAGAAAGAAAGATTTAGTGAAGTAAAGTTAGATAGTGAAAAATATGAATGGAACTAGCTTGTTAGTTTAAAATCATTTATAACCTTCATTATAGTTGTTTTATTGTCCCAAATAAAGTTATAGATTTTATTGAAAGTTAGTAGCTCTCATTTTAAGACTTATTGAAAAACTTTGGTTATAATTGTTTGTGTGAATGGTTGGAAAATAGTGGTTTGAAAAAAAAAAGGGATGGTACTTCTTGTATTCCATGAAGTTTATAAAATAGTGAAAGAGTTATAATTGTTCATCCTCTTATATTGGTTGAAAGACATTTTAAATTTGTATGTTGAAATGGAAATAACTTACGTGTTAGTGATCTCTTACTTGCTAACTAAAATAGATCATCTCCTAGAACTCATTGTATAAGAAAATTTCTTAGTTTTAATTAGACCTTAGATCGTTTGAATTAATATCAATGAGTATTAAGTTAAATAAAGTTCTTATTGAAATTCAAATTCAAAATAGAGTTACAAGTAAAATAAGGGATAACCTACCACTTAAAATATTTCTTACCCATCAAACTTTACAAAAATCTTAAGTATAAAATCTAGAATTGTTAACAATATGACTATTATCACTTAACGAAATTTTCTTATTATTAGTAAATATTAGTAGGAATGGTAGTATTACTACTCAATGACCAAATTATGGACACTAAAAATATTATTAATAATAATATTAATAATAGATTAATTTAGTAATATACTTAATTTTAAACATTATTAATATATATATATATATATATATATATATATATATATATATAATATAAATGAAAAGGATGTTCAATTCGTGGTATTAAAACCTAGGGATAATTTAAAAGTTTAACCAAATATAGAAAAAACAATGATAGAAAATGTATACCTTAGTAAATAGAAATAAAGGGGTGGGGTCGGCTTACCCCAATAGTCTTTTTAAACTAGCTATTAAATTCCCTAATGCCATAATGTGGCGAAATAACTTTAAAAGCACACTGTGGGGAAATGTGGGGTCATGGCCTAAGCCCACCCCCCAACCTTATTTAATGGTGGGGGGTGGGGTCGACTACCCCACCCCATGGTCTTGGAACACATTAACTTAAACCGTAGTTGTCTCTGCCTTACAGCACATTACCAACATATACCTGACAGCACCCCTGCGCATTTATCTCAATGCGGCCTGTATGCAATATATCATTGCGGTATATATATATCGCTATTATATATATGTATGTATGTGTATATATGTACTCTGTACATATATGTATATATATATATATATATTATATATATATATGTATGTATTATATATAAATACACAAACACACATATATATATATGTATGTGCATGTACATTTTCACCCAAATGAAAATATAAATCAAACCTAGCTATATCAATAAAATAGGAAAATACCCACAAATCCATTTGGGCAAACCCAACAAAAATGAGCTAAATAAAATATATAAACACATTGAAACCCTAGGAGAGGGTGTAAACAAAATAAGAAAATAAATGAAACTTGTAAGCCTCTCCAAAAGCTTGGAATGGCCTCCAATGGCTTCTCTTCCTCCTCCAACAACCTGCAAAACAAAAGAGAAACAATGAACCAAAAGAAAATGAGAAAGGAGTTTTCTTAAGCAAACTTTAGGGTTAGTGGTCTTCTTCCTCATCAAGGGCCCTAAATGAATCCATCCAAGGGATGAGATTCATCCCTACAAAAAGTAGGTGGAGAGTGGGTGAGTGGAAATTGTATTTTAATTTAAATGTTTAATTTTCAAATACATGGGTTGACTTTTTAAGGGGTCACTTTTTGGGGTAAGGAAGTGTTTATTATTCTAACCCAATATTAAATGAGGGACCTTGCTAATTGTTTCAACCTTGTAGAAATTAAATAACCTTGGTATTTAATTATATTGGCCTCTTTTACCCTTGACATCCCATGGGGGGATATTCAACTATAGTAGGAATTAATTTTGTTTATTTAAATAACACTTAGGGAAATTTTCCATGCTTAGTCAGATTAAATTCATTAAAGTTTAATGTGGGTTTAATATTTGTTATAACAAGAAAATTTTATCTATTAAATATAATTGACTAGAAACATTAATGAAGCAAGTATTGTTTTTGAAACCTTTTGTGGGCACGCTTCTAAAAAAATATATTCCTTAATTTTTTTTGCTAACTCTAGGTTGTTCTTGGGTTTTGTGCGGGCAAATTTTAGCAGGCGTTACACTTGGTATCAGAGCTGCGGGTTCAAAGCTTTGACCCTTGGGCACATAGGAAAATGTGAGACACGAACATTAAACCTAGCACAATACTAAACCTAGAATATAACTTGTCTGAAAAATTGTATATTTTAGTAAACATAGAAAATTGGAGTAAAACCTAGAATGATGAACTAAATATCGCCTTGGTCTATGCAAGAGGGGCGGACCAAGCAAGGGGTCCTTTCATATAGACCTAGACTTGCCACCTCCAGAGCAGGTCGTAGCGGCCATTCTACCCCAGATTTTACAGACACTTCAAGACGTCAATGCCTCTATACGTGGAGGATCCTTAGGAGGACGATCAGCTAGTCAAGAAAGGGATCCATCCATTGAGGCTCATGCATCTCCTTGACACAGCGAGGAGCATAGGGCAGAGAAATCCTATGTGGATTCAACCAGAGAAGAGTCACCGTAGAGGGGATAGGGAGACATGATTTTTAGACACAGGGATAGGTCTTAGAGCCCTACACCTAGAGATGAGCATGCACAGAGGCCTAGGGGTCACTAGTTGACAGTTGTAGACCATATCAGGGAGATCTTGAAGCTACGACCATCTCACTATTCTAGGAGATATAGGTGGATTTCAAGAAGAGGCCTGGTTGGTGAGCTTGAGTGGGTGCTTCAAGCTCTTCCCTTGTACTAGCAACATAAAAGATCGTGTTGTGATCCATCTTCTAAGGGATGGAACAGGTATCGTGTGGAGGACCGAGGAGCATATGCTCCACGTTGATTCAGAGATGGTTACCTGGGAGCTCTTTGAGGAGCGGTTCAGGAGCAGGTACTTATTCTGGAGGTTTATTTAGTAGCAGATAGACAAGTTCCATGACCTTCGTCAGATATCAATGACTATAAATGAGTATGAGAGTCAATTTCTGGACCTACTCTAGTATGTCTACTATATGCAAGATGAGTAGGTACGTATTCACAGGTTCATCAAGGGCCTAAATTTAGATTTTGGTGGTGTGGTGTGCATTCATTTCCTAAAGACCTTAGTAGACGTTGTGAAGAAGGCCTATATTACAGAGCAAACACGAGGAAAGACACAAAAGGCTAGGGAAAAGTTCAGAGTTGTATCTAGCAGATGCATAATAGCAGGTCAAGGGGTTCAACTCCTCCTCCTCATTGTGGACATGGTTTGGTACAGTTTCATTCAGACCACCACAACAGCCACCTCAACAGCATTAGCAACAGGCTCATCCACCATTCAGACCTACTCAGAGGTTTGACGCACAAAGAGGACAGAGTATGGGGCCTCCTCCTAGGGGTTCCATTAGGACACTGGGTGCACCAAGAGCTTAGTTAGTAGGATCTCATCAACAGAGACCTCAGAAGTCCATAGCCCGATCATCAAGATCCATAGCACAGACCTCTAGAGTACTAGCTGGAGCTTCATCTCATTGGAGAGGACCGGGCAATTGTTATGGTTGCGGTGTTGTCAAACATCATTTGAGAGAGTACCCATAGAACCCTAGTAACAAGGGTAAGATGCATATTTCAGAGCCTATTATTGACGACATGGGGTGCAGCCATAAGATCTATGCAGTGGTTGAGAACCACCAAGTTTAGCACCAGAGTACTGTGATAGAGAGTATAAGTAGCATTGGTGGTATTCCTACCTCCATTTTGTTTGATTCTAGTTCATCTGATTCTTTTATTGGGGTAGGCATCCTTAGTACAGCGTTGCCGGCCGGTGGCAGTTAGGTAGGGTCTTAGTTAGGACGTTGAAATGGCTTCTGGAGCCAAAATTTTTGTAGACTCCTTAGTTAAGGAGTGTGTGGCGGATTTAGGACCGTTCACCACAACCTTGGATCTTTGTATCCTTCCGTTGGGCTCGTATGGAGTCATCTTGAGCATGGACTATTGCTCTACACACAAATCCAGAGTCAATTGTTACCATAAGACTATATCATGTACATATGATCTAGGAGTTTAGTCAGTGATAGCGAGATTTAAGAGCCTCATTTCTATTCACAACATCTCCACTATACAGCTTAAGCGATGTGTGAGATGAGGTTTTCAGATGTTAGTGACAGATTAGAGGATGAGTCTAGTGGGCCATCTCTTGATGATCATCCCATCTTGAGAGAGTTTTCTGATGTCTTTCTAGGTGAGCTACCGAGGTTACCTCCCCCACATGAGATAGATTTTCACATAGATCTGGTTCCGGGAGTAAAGCCTATCTCATGAGCACCTTATCGGATGAATACTCCTGAGCTCTAAGAGCTCAAGTTGCAACTTGAAGGCCTTTTGGAGAAAGGACTAATCCATCCTAGTGTGTCCCCTTGGCGTGCACCGGTGATTTTTGTAAAGAAGAAGGACGAATCTCTATGGTTGTGTGTTGATCACTTACAGATGAACAAAGTAATGATCAAGAATCGTTACCCCTTTACGCGCATTGATGATTTATTTGATCAGATGAAGGGGGACAACTCTTCTCCAAGATAGATCTTATGTTAGGTTATCATCAACTGAGGATCACAGAGGCAGATATTCATAAGACCGCCTTCCGTACGAGATATGGCCACTGCAAGTTCACCCAAAAGTGCCTTTTGGTTTGACAAATGCCCTTACAATTTTCATGAGCTTGATGAATGGGGTGTTCAGGACATTCTTCGATCGCTTCGTGCTCATTTTCCTTGATGACATTATGATTTACTCATGTACACATGAGGAGCATGATGAGTACCTTCTCCAGGTTCTTTAGTGTCTTTGTGAGAAGCACCTTTACGGGAACCTGGAGAAGTGTGCATTATTTCATACAAAGTCGCAATATTTGGGCGACATCATTTCTGGGGAAGGTATCGCAGTCAATCCTTCCAAGATTCAAGTTATTATGGATTGGATAACACCCACTAGTTTGATTAAGGTGCGCAGTTCATGGGAATTACACAATACTACAAGATATTTGTACATGACTTCTCTCGGGTTGCGCACCCCATCACTTCCCTTCACCAGAAAGGGAAGAAGTTTGTATAGTCAAATAGATGTGAGCAGGCCTTTAGGACACTGAAGGAATGCCTGACAAAAATTCCTATCCTTGCAATACCATACCCTTAGGGAAAATTCTTCATTTGAATAGATGTTTCTTTGGCAAGACTTAGAGGTGTGTTGATGCAAGAGGGAAGAGTGGTTTGTTTTGAGTCTCGTAAACTTAAGGATTATGAGCTCAATTATCTGACTCATGACCTTTATTTTGCAGCAATTTTACACACCTTGGTTCAGTGTAGACACTTCCTTCTTGGCTGGAGATTTACACTCATGGACTAATCACTTGATTCTTCGCAACCTCTTCGTGCAGTCCAATCTCAATGCTCGTCAGTGGCATTGAATGGAGTTACTTTGTGAGTATGACATGGATATAGAGCATGTGAAAGGGAAGGAGAATGTGGTTGCATACGCTTTGAGTAGACAGAGACATGTGGTTATGGCCACATCAGTGGGTACATATTTGCGGAGCAGGATTTTATAGCAGCTTCCTCACGACAACTTCTACCTTGTAGCCAAAGTAGAGATTGAGTCTCAGAGACCCCTTGAGGGTAATTTTGATGGATTTTCATTGGAGGGAGATGTCCTTCTATGACATAGAGGTCGGATATATGTTCTTAGAGATGGAGGATTGAGACAAGACATTTTGACAGAGGCTCATCGTGCACCCTATTCAGCCCATCCCGGGGTGAAGAAGATGCATGCCACCTTGAGACAGTTGTACCATTGGAGGGGACTTCGGAGAGACGTGGCTCAGTTTGTGTCACGATGTTTAGAGTGTCAGAAGGTGAAGTTCGAGCATCAACATCCAATTGGCCTTCTCTTTCCTCATGCTACATTGGAGTGGAAGTGGGACACCATTTCCATGGACTTCATTGTTGGGTTACCGACGTCGAGATACCACGACAACGCCATCATGGTCACAGTGCATAAATTGAATAAAGTGGCTCATTTTTCTTCGGTGAAGACCACCTACACAACTAGTGCAGTGACACAGGTATATCTAAATGAGATTTTCAAGTTGCACGGGATTCCGCGAAAGATCATTTTTGACCATGACCCTTTGTAAACTTCCAACTTTTGGACTACCATGCATCATGCTCTCGAGACGAAGATGAATTTCAGTACAACATATCACCCTGAGACGGATGGACAGATTGAGCAGGTGAATCGTATTTTGGAGGACATTCTTAGGATGTATGTCATGGATTATTAGTCAAGATGGGAGGAGTATCTGTACTTGGTGGAGTTTTCCTACAATAATAGTTTTCAAAGTTTGATAGGCATAACTCCTTTTTAGGCACTTTATGGCATAGAGTGCAAGACACCTATTATTTGTGATAGGTTAGAGGACAAAGTTTCTCTTGGGCCAACTTTACTACAGGACATGGAGAAGCATGTTGTTATGATTAGGTAGAGATTGCAGGAGGCACAGGATAGGTAGAAGAAGTATGTGGATCAGCATAGGACAGATCGTAGTCATGAGGTGGGCACAAAGGTGTTTCTTCATGTCATATCTCATAAGATCCCTATCCATTTTAAGAAAGGCTCGAATCTTACTCCTAGATATGTGGGTCCCTTTGAGATCTTGGAGCGTATCAACCATTTGGCTTATCATCTAGCATTGTCACCTAGCTTGTCTCGCGTCCACGATGTGTTTCATGTTTTTGTACTTAGGAGATATATTACAGACCCTTCTCATGTACTAGATTGTCTTGATTATATCATTTGTTTAACCAGTTCTCCACAATCCTCTCCTTAACAATTAATCTGCAAACATTTTTCGATGTTTTAATGAACATACACAAAATTCTATTTATTTTAATTATTCCGATTGAAACACAATTGTGGTGTCCCTCCATTTTTAAAATAAATAAATTGAAAAACCATTGAAAAATGTGTTTCATTCCATTTCTGTATACGCATACAAATTTGATCATAAAGATTATGTGAGTAATGCCTTATGTAATTCAATTCTTTTTGAACAAAAGAGATGGTCAAGATGGGCATAACATTTGTCTACACGATATTCATAATAATTTACTCGCTGGGTCAATACTTACTTTATGAACGTATGGTCTATGTCAGCATGTTTGCCTAAAGTTAATATGGGCAAATTTCATCAACACCTAAATTATTTGTGTGACACTTTCCGTATCTTGATTTTGCTAGTCTTTCACGTCTCACACAAAAAGTGCGCCATAAAACATGATGAACATTTTTCATAATTTTCTGCCTTGACCGGAATAATGGTTGTCGCTTTGAATTCGTCGGCCTTTATCCTTCATAAGCACTTTCGTCTTTTTTTCCTAATTAAAATCTGTACTTTAAAGTGCGTGTTAGAGTTCCATGTAAGATTATTTTACCCATTCAAATAATCCACCAATAAATATGGGTACAGAACTAAAAATTTAAATTACACGCACATACCAACTATGTTTGTCTGCACACTAAACGCTACTTACAATTTTAAAAGGTAATATTTATATTTATTTTGCACTCTCTATGAAACAATAACCAAAATATGCATACCATCAAATTAATTAATTATGTGAGAATCTTAAATTATATATTTTTTTGCTCTCCCTTCAAAATCAATTGTTATATCAAAGGGACATTACTCTATTGGTGATGTTGTTAGGCTTTCAATCAGCCCACTAGATATCAAGTCTTGCTAAGTACAGGGTTTGGAGATACTCGACATGGAGAGTCAAAACGATTGAGGTGAGGATCGTGCCATGGGTGACTTTGACAACGTGGATGCCCCTTACTTGTAGTTGCTTAGGCTGAAGGTGATCACTAGTTCAGTTGTAGGCTTACTTGTAATTGTAAATCCGCTATATACTTCCTCGGAAGTATGAGCAAAGATGTCGACAATCTATGTAATCTAGTGCCAAATGAGTGCACACTACTCATAAAAAAATATCAATGGCTATAAATATTTTTTGTTAAATTTTATTAAGTTATTATCTATATTGGATTTGGGGATGTTTTGTCTTACATTGAAGGAGACTAGGATGACTAGGATACAGTTTGGGCAAACGTTGACGATAAAACACAATATATGTTCTCCGCGTATGTCTCTTCCTCTCATTCAATTCGTGGAACTGGGGACGTTGATATCGAATTTCACAATATTGCGAGGCCAATGAAGTGTCAAAAACAATCAAACATTCATTCCATAACATTTTGTAAAAAAACATACAAACCTCGGCTAGTGATGTTCATATGAATCCCGTTTTGCTAGAAGTTCAGTAGAATACAAACTATTATGTTTTATGTTCTTGTTCTTTTCAAGACAGTAGGGTTTGGAAATAGTGCTTTCCTCATGTCTGTGGTGATAACGGGCACTACTGTCTACAAACGTTCCTTTGTGCACAATGATATCCACAAAAATAAGTTTTGTGGAATATTCATAATAACCTTATACTTTCATAAATATTATCGTAGATATTTAACAAAATTATAGTAATTGAAAATTAAATTATGAATGAACCGCATAACATAAATTTTATTGTGAAAAATTCATAAATAAACATGAATGCCTTCGCATTACCCACAAAAACTTGATATATACATATATATGTATATATATAATTAAAACATTATTAACATTTTATTAGATTATAATTCTTAAAATTTATGTTAGATAACATATATTGTTTTCACATTATTATAAATGGAAAAAATATGTATTGTAACGATCGCTAAAACAACCCACTTGAGACCCAAGAAACAACCTAGGGTTGGTTAGGGAAAATTATGGAGTGATTTTTTTTGTTTAAAAGAGTCTACAACCGGGTTATAAGACAACAATTATCACTAACAGGTTCAAGAATAATTCTAATCTACTAGAATATACTTTTCTTTTATTAATAATTGTTCGAGGTCATAAGCTCTAAAATTTTGGGTTAGAAGTTTCAAATAGGTTCAAAGGGTAATTCCTCACCATACCCACTCCTGAACAGGTTTAAAGTTTCAACTTGATTTTTGTCACCCTTAACACATTCAAAAATTTCCTAAATTAATCCCATTT
Organism: Taxus chinensis; assembly: GCA_019776745.2. Taxonomy (NCBI): domain Eukaryota; kingdom Viridiplantae; phylum Streptophyta; class Pinopsida; order Cupressales; family Taxaceae; genus Taxus; species Taxus chinensis. The sequence continues at coordinate 119,017,647 of CM034153.1, read as the reverse complement.
GATAGGAAATTTCCTCACCTTTCCAGTGATATAAAGAAGTCCTTCTAACTCCACATATTTTTGAAGTTATGGGCCGGCGGGCTTTGGGCTGAAATTTTTTTCCAAGGGCGGGCATGTGGGCCCAGGGGAGAAAATTTGCCCAAAGGGTGGGTTGGCGGGCTGCGGGGAGACTGTTGGAAAAACTCCCATGTGGGGGAAAGAAACCACATTTGCGCCCACACTCCCGCGGGTCCGCAAGTCCAAAAGGGACATGTGGCGCTTCACAAGTCAGAGCGGGAAGAACTGGGCAGTAGGAGACACTTTGTAAATTCTCCTGCATGGGGTGAAATTCATCTTTGCACCCATGCTCCCACGAGTCCACAAGGAACACGTGGAATCTCCTAAGCCAACGCGGGGAAGCCGGGGTGGCTGGGAGAAAATTGGCTTAACGCCCTCAAGGGCTAAGAGGGTAAAATTGACCCGCACCTCTGTTGACACCTCGCGATGCCACGTTGCAGCCCCTGATTGGCTGCGGGCTGGCAGAACGGTGGGGAAAACCTAGAAAGTTTTCTCAAAATTTTCAGAAATGGAAAATAAAAAATAGGACCCGCTCCTCCGCCGATGCCTCGTTACACCACATGGCATCACTTGATTAGCTGCGGGCTGGCGGGGAAAATTTGGAAAAATTTTCCAAATTTTTCTGGAAGCGCTAAGTAAAAGAAAGGATCCGCACCTCCGTTGTCACCTCATGGTGCCATGTGGAAACCTTTAATTGGATGTGGGCCGGCAATGAAAATTTGGAAAAATTTCCCAAAAATTTTCCTAAGCTCTAAGGGAAAAATTCGGTCCACGGGCCCGCCAAGGAAATTTTTCCCAAAATTTGATGCCAAGGAAGAAAAAATTCAGAGGGCCATAACTTTTGATAGAGAGCTCAGGTTTGGGGCAAACGAGGAATTTTTGGAAATCTCTAAGAGTCCTCTTTGCACAAAGATTAGTACGTTTTGTTTTAGATAAAGTTTAAGGGGTCAATTTTTAGAAAACAGTCTGCAGGCTTTAACAGTGCGAACTTGTGATATTTATTCAATTTGATCTTCCTCCTCTCTCAACATGTCAAATAGACATGGAGGATTGTTCCTAAATGGATTTAAGAAAGGATTCAAGGTTTAATTTTTTTAATTGATTTGCAATTTGAACATTTACAATTTCTTGACAGTAGAACGACTATAAAAAGTTTGAGCCTAATTTTGTTAAGTTTTGAAATATTTGGTTTAAGTGTTTTTGTCTATTTGAGCTTGTTTATGGCCTACTACTTCAATTAAATCATTTAATTTGTTATTTTATTGTTGTAGGTTCAAACTGTGTGTTTTTGGTTGAGATAATTGCTAGTTTGAAATTACAAATAACAAGGATCAAATTTTAATGGGTCTATTTGCCACTTTCTTCTTCCAAGTATATAGGATACATTCCAATTCCAAGCTAACATATTTGGTTGATTCAAAACAAAACATTCAAGACAAAAATGCAATACTGATTTCAAAATTTTCACATTTCAAAGGGACAAAATACTATATTTTTCTCACACGCATTTCTTCCTTTCAAATAGAGATTTTAATACATTGATATGATCAGATTCAATACAACAATGCAATTTGAGAAAAGCATTACATTCATTTATTGATTCCATAAGACAACTTACAACTTCCTTCTTTCATTTCTTCCAAAATCATTTATTGTATACATGACAGACAATACATTTTCTTTTCACGTGTTCCACTTTACCACTTTTCAAACAGAGATTTCATCGACTATGCAAAAAATAGATTTCCAATGGAATAACATCATATGGAAAAGATAAAACCATTTTCATTAATTTAACTGAACTCTTACAACTTTCTTTCCATTTGATTACAGAATACAATATATCAAACACATATTATTCTTTCACATTCTTTCTAAATAGAATAAAAAGTATAACTCTTTTACATTTAAAATTTCACTTGCAAAACTGTAAAACATCTTTCCATTACAAACATTTACAAGATCATCCACTTCAAGTGAGAAGGTTACAATGAAATTTCATTTCACAAGGGACTATCAAACTGTCTTTTCTAAGCTCGAGAACAACAACATGCATTCTTCTCATTTATCCAATTTGATCATAATAGGAGTAGGGGAAAGGAAATGCTCTCCACCCAACCAAGACATCCAATGAAAAGGAGAAGCGATCCTTCTTCATTGACCCCCAAGCCACAACCAAAAAGTAATAGAAGATGTGATCCAACTCATGGCAACAACAGGATTCCACAAAATATACACACAACATTTTCACAATAAAACACAGTCCAAAACAAAATGTAGTTTTACAACTACATTAACACATGATAAACAATATTAAGGCTTCATCAAGCAAGCCAAAGGAGCAAGAAGTTATGGGGGATACTACTTATGCCTCCCAAGGGGAAAAATGGGTATCACCACCTGAGTACAACCCACCAAAAATATATGTATATATGAATATCATTTCAAACCCTGTCATGCCCTTATGCCTCCCCCAAGTACCCCTTATTCCTCACATTTTCTTATATCTCCCCAACCTCTTATGGCATCCCATAACGAGTAAATAAATGCAAGTTATTTCTTTGTAAGGTGGAACCTAAATTCCCAACTCCCTCCACCCTTATACATCCCTAAAACAACTTGTGCCTCCCACAAAATAACCCCATAGTATTCTCCTACACCATTTCTAGGCCATCAACCCAACAACTCACAATATATACCAAAACTTACACACAAAAATATTTACATAAATAAAAGAAGAGCATTTCAAGAGCCAAGCTCTTACCTCTCCATGATGGAGTTGTTCCTAGTTCAAAACAACAAGCTCCTTCTAAGGCAAGCAATCCAAAAATAAACCCAATACAAACATGCAACAATCTTTCGAAAATATCTCCAAGCAAGAGCTCCCAAAATAGCAAGAAATATCACCCAAAATGTAGTCTCTCTTAAGTGAAGCAACCCAGAACAAGACAAAGAATTCGTACTTTATAGAAGAAGGAAGAGAAGAGGATGAGGTGGATCCATGTAGGATGCCACATCACACATCCTCAACCCCAACCCCAAAATATAACTTCATTCTCCAATGCATAATAAATAGGTGGGTGAATAATATGACAGATTTACTTACACACTCAAACAAGTCCATACCCTATAAGGACTGAAATTAAATTATGTAAGAAAAGTGCAATTACAACATACAATTTGTCTTCCCAAAATGCATTATAAAAGTCTAATTTTAACTCTCCAACCATAGGCAAGGTTGGTATGTAAATTTAAGAGGTGTGAGACAATTTTAACTTGTCCCACAAGCCTCCAAAATCAACCTCCAAGGAAAAATTTGAATTTCCAAGAAGGTGGAGTGTTTCACACTCAAAAGTTAACTTACACATCACTTACACATTCTTACAACACTTTAAAACATGGCCAACAACTCTATTAATTACATTCTTATGATATCTTTTAATTAATTAACTTAACAACATGATTACTCACAATATTAACACCACATTAAATAAATAATGAAAGGGCAAGTGCACCACATAAAATACATGCAAAAATTAAACAAAAAGGGAGCAAATAAAAGAAAAACATAAAATCCCTTGGTTGCATTTAAAGGTGATCCCCCATGGGAATCCCTAACACTAACAAACACACACACAAACCAAACTAGTTGCCATGGTGACCTTGTTGAATTCATCTAGAATTCCAATGTGGTTGGTCTCCAATCCCTTGATGTTTGTTGTGATATTTTTAAGTTGCCAAAATACAAATACCTCCTTCGGTGTCATGGCCATATCAGAACATCCAAAATAATATAAATATAATTCCCTAAATCATTTAGATATATGAATCACAACAACATCAATGCAATTTAACAATATCATTTATATTTTTATCAACAACTATATCATCATCCAATAATTTTCCATTTCTAGGTCTACTCACAATATCCACATATCACAAGTCCACACAACATCCATAATATAACCATGTCAAATAGTATATCATCATTAATATCCAAAATGTGTCTAATAATTATCATGCATCATAACTAAATCAAGGTAACAATAATCCTTGATCTAACATATAACATCACACTATAATAAGGTCCATAATGATCTCATAATATAATCAGCAGTATCACGATTAGTATCAAAAATGTGTCAAAGGGAAGTGGGAACTATATCCACCTCCCCTTTGACTCGAATTCCTTGTGGAAGTCACTAGAACAAATGTGGAAACTGAACTCATAACAAAGTAACATCTTCCCATGTAGCTGCAGTCTCATCATACTTGTCCCACTGCACCTGAACTAGATCAAGTTCTCTACCTCGAAGGCCTAGGGTCCTGCAATCTAGGATGCCAATGGGCTCCAGCATCACCTGCCCGTGATCCTACACCTATAATGTTGTCAAATCTAACACATGAGAAGGATCTATAATATATCTCCTAAGAAATGAAACATGAAACACATCATGTACGCGAGAAAATCTAGGTGGCAATGCTAGATGGTAGGCCAAAGGGCCAATACGCTCCAAGATCTCAAAAGGATCCACAAATCTAGGAGCTAAATTAGAACCCTTTCCATAATGGATAGGGATCTTATGTGGCTTGACATGAAGGAACACCTTCATGCCCACATCAAAACTGCGGTCGGTCCTATGCATATATGCATACTTCTTCTTCCTGTCAGTGCCTCTTGCATTCTCTGTTTGATCAAAATCACTTGTTGCTCCATGTCCTACAACAAATCTAGTCCAAGAGAAACCCTGTCCTCTAGCTTGTCCTAGCTAAGAGGTGTCATGCACTCTCTACCATACAAATCCTGAAAAGGAGCCATGCCTATAGAACTCTGAAAACTATTATTGTGGGAAAAATCAACTAAGTAAAGGTACTCCTCCCATCTAAACTGCTGATCCATCACATACATCCTGAGCATGTCCTCTAAAATTTGATTCACCTACTCAGTCTGTCCATCTGTCTCAAGGTGAAATGTTGTGCTGAAATAAATCTTCGTCCTGAGGGCATGTTGCATGGTAGTCCAAAAATGGGAAGTGTACAAAGGATCGTGGTCACTAATGATCTTTCACGGAATATCATGTAACTTAACAATCTCATCTAAACATACCCATGACACTATAATAGTTTTTTAAGTGGTCTTCACCAGAGAAAAATGAGCCACTTTTGTCAATTCATCAACTGTGAACATGATGGCGTCATGATGATATCTCAACATTGGTAACCCAAAAATGAAATCCATGGAAATGGTATCCCATTTCCACTCCGGTATAGCATGAGGAAAAAGAAGGCTAGCTGGATGCTGATGCGCAGCCTTCACTTTCTGACACTTTAAACATCATGACATGAACTGATCCACGACTCTACAATTTCCTCTCCAATGATAAAACTATCTCAAGGTGGCGTGCATCTTCTTCACCCCGAGATGGGTTGAATAGGGTGCACGATGTGCCTCTTCCAAGATGTCCTACCTCAAGCCTCCATCTCTGGGAACATACATCCTCTCTGCCTGAGAAGACCATATTCCTCTAAGGAAAAACCATAAAAATTCCCCTCAAGGGGTCTCTGAGACTTAATCTCTACTCAAACTACAATGTAGAAGTTGTCAAGAGGAAGCTGCTGAAGAATCCTACTCTGCAAATCTATGCTCACTGAGGTGGCCATAGCCACATGTCTCCGTCTGCTGACAGCATCTTCTACCACATTCTCCTTCCCCCTCACATGCTCAATCTCCATATCATATTCACAAAGCAACTCCATCCAATTCCACTGACGAGCGTTGAGATTGGGCTGCGTGAAGAGGTGGCAAAGAATCAAGTGATCTATTGAAAGTGTGAATCTCTGACCAAGTACAAAGTGCCTCCATCAAACCATAGCTTGCACAACTACCACAAGCTCAAGATCGTGAGTCAGATAACTAAGCTCGTAATATTTTACTTTGCAAGAATCAAAAACCATTACTCTGCCCTCCTAGATCAACACACCTCTAAGCCCTACTAAAGAAGCATCCGTGCAAATGAAAAACTCACCCTGTGGATTCGACACTATAAGAATAGGTGTTATAGTGAGACATTCCTTCAGTTTATTGAAGGCCTTCTCGCACATGTCTTAGTAAACAAATTTCTTCCCTTTCCTTTGAAGGGAAGTGATGGGGTGTACAATCTGAGAGAAGTCTTCAAAAAATCTACTGTAGTACCCTGCTAATCCCATGAAGTTGCACACCTTAGTCACTGTATTGGGTGATGGCTTAAACATAATAGCTCTAATCTTGGAAGGATTGATGATGATACCTTCCCTAGAAATGATGTGACCCAAATACTACACCTCTGTTTGAAAGAATGCACACTTCTCCAAGTTCCCGAAAAGTTGCTGCTCCCAAAGACACTAAAGAACCTATCGAAGGTGCCCCTTGTGCTCCTCATGCATATGTGAGTAAATCACAATGTCATCAAGTAAGATGAGCACAAAGAGATCTAAGAAGGTCATGAATACCCCATTCATCAAACTCATAAATATTGTGGGGACATTAGTCAAACCAAAAGGTACCACTATCAACTAATAGAGGCCATATTTTGTACTGAAGGAAAGCTTATGAATGTCTGCCTCCAAAATCATTAGCTGATGGTAACCTGACTTAAGATCAATCTTAGAGAAAACCATGGCTCCCTTCATCTGATCAAACAAATCACCAATGTGTGGAAGGGGGTAACGATTCTTGATCGTTACTTTGTTCAGCTAGCGGTAATCAATACACAACCATAAGGATCCATCATTTTTATTCACAAAAATCACCGGTACACCTCAAGAGGATACACTAGGATGGATAAGGCATTTTTTCAAAAGGCCCTCAAGCTACAACTTGAGCTCACAGAGCTTTGGTGTGGTCATCCGATAAGGTGCTTGTGAGATAAGCTCTGCTCCCAGAACTAGTTCTATATGAAAATCAATATCACGTGGCAGTGGTAATCCCAGCAGCTCCCCCAGAAATACATCTGCAAACTCTCTCAAAATAGGGTGATCATCTAGCGATGGTCCACTAGACCCATCCTATGATCTGTCACTGACTGTAATAGCATACATCTGGTAACCCCGTTGTACACACCGCTTAAGTTACACAACAAAGATGGTGCGAATAGAAACAAGTATCTTAACCCATGAAATCACTGACTCACCTCCCAAATCATTTGCACAAGATATAACCTTGTGGTAACAATCCACTCTTGCCTTATGTGCAGACAACCAATCCATACCCAAGATGACTCCATAGGAGCCCAAAGATAGGATACGAAGATCTGAGGTAGTGGTAAAAGGTCCCAAATACACCACACACTCCTTAACTAAGGATTGCACATAGATCTTAGCTCCAAAAGCCATCTTGACATCCTAACTATGACCCTGCCTAACTGCCACTAGCCTGCATCACTCTACTAAAGATGGTGTAATGAAAGAATCAGAAGAACCAGAATAAAACAAGATGGAGGTAGGAATACCACCAATGCTACCTATGGTCTCAATAACTATACTCTAATGTTCTACCTGGTGGTTCTCAACCAATACGTACATCCTATGACTGCGCCCTATATCACCAACAACAGGCTCAAAGATCTGTGTCTTACCCTTGTTTTTAGGGTTCTGTGGGGAGTCTCTCCAAAAATGTCTAGTAACACCACAACCAAAATAATCACCTGATCCTCTCCCCTGTGTAGCACATCTAGTCGGTACTCTGGAGGTCTTTGGTGTGGATCCTGATAATCTGACTGTGGTCTGCTGAGGTCTCTATTGGTGAGCTCCTGCTAAGTGATATCTTTGGGCACCTAATGTCTTAATGGGACCCCTAAGAGGAGTCCCCATACTCCGACCTCTCTGTGCATCAAACCTCTGAGGAGGTCTATAAGGTGGTGGGATTGTTGTTGCTATTGCTATTGGATTCTAAAAGATGATTGTGTTGAACCCTGTCCACCACAAGGAAGAGGTACTGATCCCCTCGATCTGCTATCCTGCATCTGTTGTATGCAACTCCGAACTCGATCTCTAGCCTGTTGGGTCTTTCCCCAAGTCTCTTCTACTATATAGGCCTTCTCGATGGCCTCAGCTAATGTTTGTGGACAATGGATCTGCACTGCACCTCCAATGTCTAGATTCAGGCCCTAGATGAACCTATGGATCCGCACCTGCTCATCCTACATGTAGCCAACATACTGGAGTAGATCCAGAAATCTAACTCTCATACTCAACCACTGTGAGAGATGTCTGTTGGAGGTCATGGAACTCATCTATCTATTTTTTTATGAACCTCTGTGATAAGTATATGTTCCTGAAATGCTCCTCAAAGAGCTCCCATGTAACTATATCAAAATCAACATGGAGCTTTTGCTCCTCTATCCTCCACCAAACACCAGCTCCATCCCTTAGTAGATGGATCAAAACACGAGCTTTTGTGTTGCTAGAACAAGGACATAGCTTGAAGCATCCACTCAAGCTCACAAACCAGGCCTCTACCTGAAATCCACCTATGTCACCAGAATAATGTGATGGTTGAAGCTTCAGGATCTCCCTGATGTGATCTACAGCTATGGTCTGACGGCCTCTAGGTCTCTCTACATGCTCATCCCTAAGCCTAGGGCTTTGACACCTCTCTCCATGTCCTGAAACTCGGTCACTCTGTTCCCTCTGTGGTGACTCTGCACTCTACATGGAGTTCTCTCCTCCATGCTCCTCACTGGGTCGAGGAGATACCTGACCCTCAATGGAAGGGACTTTATCATGTCTTGCTACATGTCCTCCTACTGATCCTCCACGTAGAGCGACATTAACATCCTGAAGAGTCTGCAAAATCTGGGGTAGGATGGCTGCTACAACATGATCTGGTGGTGGTAAGTCTAGGTCTATGTGAAAAGACCCCTCATCCCTTCTGCACCTCCTGCACAGACCAAGGTGAGAGTTAGTCCATTTTTCTAAGTTTTATTCAGTTTCCATGTTTACTAAAATATGTAATTTCTAAACTAAGTTGCTTTCTAGATTTAAAAGTGTGATAGGTTTAAGGTTCATGTCTCAAGTTTTCTAGTGTGCCCAATGGTCCAAGATTTTGAACCACTTCTCTGATACCAAGTGTAATGCCCGCTAAAACAACCCACTTGAGACCCAAGAAACAACCTAGGATTAGTTAGGAAAAATTATGGAATAATTTTTTTTGTTTAAAAGAGTCTACAACCAAGTTACAAGACAACAGTTGTCACTAACAGGTTCCAGAACAATTCTAATCTACTAGAATATAATTTTCTTTTATTAATAATTATTAGAGGTCATAAGGTCCAAAATTTAGGGTTAGAAGTTTCAAATAGGTTCAGAGGGTAATTCCTCACCATACCCACTCCTTAACAGGCTTAAAGTTTCAACTTGATTTTTCTCACCCTTAACACATTCAAAATTTCCCTAAATTACTCCCACTGGATAGGAAATTTCCTCACCTTTCCAGTGATATAAATAATTCCTTCTAACTCCTCATATTTTTCAAGTTATGGGTTGGCGGGCCTTGGGGTGAAAATTTTTCCCAAGGTTGCCTGCGGGCCTAGGGGAGAAAATTTGCCCAAAGGGTGGGTTGGCGGGCCGTGGGGAGACTTTTGGAAAAATTCTCATGTGGGGGAAAAAAACTACATTTACACCTGTACTCCCACAGGTCCACCAGTCCACAAGGGACACATGGCACTTCATAAGTCAGCGCGGAGAGAACGGTGCGGCAGGAGACATTTTGTAAATTCTCCCGTGCGGGGTGAAAGTCATATTTGCACCCAAACTCCCACAATTTTTCAAGGGACATGCAACATCTCCTAAGCTAATGAGGGGAAGGCAGGGTGGTGGGGAGAGAATTGGCTTAACGCTCCGAAGGGCTAAGAGGGTAAAATTGACCCGCGCCTCCGCCGGCACCTCGCGATGCCACGTGGTAGCCCTTGATTGGCTGTGGGCCGGCGGAATGACGAGGAAAACTTGGAAAATTTTCCAAAATTTACCGAAACGCAAAAGAAAAAATGGGACCCGCTCCTCCACCGATGCCTCGTGATGCCAAGTGGCATCACCTGATTGGCTGCGGGCCGGTGGGGAAAAGTTGGAAAATTTTCCCAAATTTTTCCGGAAGCGCTAAGTAAAAGAAAGGATCCACCCCTCCGTTGTCACCTCATGGTGCCATGTGGTAGCCTTTGATTTTTTGTGGTCTGCTGGGGTGATGGAGAAAATTGGGAAAATTTTCCCAAATTTTTTCCTAAGCTCTAAGGGAGAAATTCAGCCCGTGGGCCTACCAAGAAATTTTTTCCCAAAATTTGATGCCAAGGAAGAAAAAATTCATAGGGCCATAACTTTTGATAGAGAGCTCAGTTAGGGGAAAATGAGGACTTTCTCGAAATCTATTGACATTTACTTTACACAAAGATCAATAATTTTTGGTTTAGATAAATTTTAAGTGGTCAAATTTAAGAAAACAACCTGCAAGATTTCATAGTGCGAACTGGTGAATTTTAACTTGTGAGATTTATTCAATTTGATCTTCCCCCTCTCTCAACATGTCAAATAGACATGGAGGATTGTTCCTAAATTTATTTAAGAAAGGATTCAAGGTTCAATTTGTCTAATTGATTTATAATTTGAATATTTACAATTTCTTGACAGCAGAACGACTATAAATGGTTTGAGCCCGATTTTGCTAAGTTTTGACATATTTCCTTTAAGTGTTTTATCTATTTGAACTCGTTTAGGGCCTACTAATTCAATTCAATTATTTAATTTGTTATTTTATTGTTACAGGTTTGAACTGTGCGTTTTTGGTTGAGATAATTGCCAGTTTGAAATTACAAATAACAAGGATCAAATTTTAATGGGTCTATTTGCCACTTTCTTCTTCCAAGTATTTAGGATACGTTCCAATTCCAAGCTAACATATTTGGTTGATTCAAAACAAACCATTCAAGACCAAAATGCAATACTGATTTAAAAATTTTCACATTTCAAAGGGACAAAATACTGTATTTTTCTCACACGCATTTCTTCCTTTCAAACAGAGATTTCAATACATTGATATGATCAGATTCAATACAACAATGCAATTTGAGAAAAGCATTACATTCATTTATTGATTCCAAAAGACAACTTACAACTTCCTTATTTCATTTCTTCCAAAATCATTTATTGTATACAGGGAAGACAATACATTTTCTTTTCACGTGTTCCACTTTACCACTTTTCAAACAGAGATTTCATAGAGTATGCAAAACACAAATTTCCAATGGAATAACATCATATGGACAAGACAAAACCATTTTCATTAATTCAACTGAACTCTTACAACTTCCTTTCCATTTGATTACAAAATACAGTATACCAAACACGTATCATTCTTTCACATTCTTTCTAAATAGAATACAAAGTATAACTCTTTTACATTTCAAATTTCACTTGCAAAACTGTACAACATCTTTCCATTACAAACATTTACAAGATCATCCACTTCAAGTGGGAAGGTTACAATGAGATTTCATTTCACAAGGGACTGTTAAACTGTCTTTTCTCAGCTCCAAAACAACAACATGCATTCTTCTTATTCATCCAATTTGATCATAATAGAAGTAGGGGAAAGGCAATGCTCTCCACCCAACCAATACATCCAATTGAAATAGGAATCCATCCTTCTTCATTGGCCCCTGAGCCCTAAACATAAAGCAATAGAAGATGTGATCCAACTCATGGCAACAACAAGATTCCACAAAACATACACACAACATTTTCATAATAAAACATAGTCCAAAATAGAATGTAGTTTTACAACTACATTAAGACATGACAAACAATACTAAGGCTTCATCAAGCAAGCCAAAGGAGCAAGAAGCTATGGGGGATGCTGCTTATGCCTCCCAAGGGGAAAACTAGGTATCAGTACTTGAGTACAACCCACCAAAAATATATGTATATATGAATATCATTTCAAACCCTTTCACGCCCTTATGCATCCCCCAAGTACACCTTATTCCTCACATTTTCTTACATGTCCCCAACCTCTTACGACACCCCATAACAAGTAAAGAAATGCAGGCTATTTCTTTGTAAGGTGGAACCTAAATTCCCAACTCCCTCCACCCTTAAACCTCCCTAAAACCACTTGTGCCTCCCACAAAATCACCCCATAGTCTTCTCCTACACCATTCCTAGGCCATCTACACAACAACCCACAATATATACCAAAACATACACACGAAAATATTTACATAAATAGAAGAAGAGCATTTCAAGAGCCAAGCTCTTACCTCTCTATGATGGAGTTGTTCTTAGTTCAAAACATCAAGCTCCTTCTAATGCAAGCAATCTAAAAGGAAACCCAATACAAGCATGCAACAATCTTCCAAAAACTTCTCCAAGCAAGAGATCCCAAAACATCAAGAAAAGTCACCCAAAATGAAGTCTCCCAAATGTGAAACAACCTAAGAAAAGACAAGGAATTCATATTTTATAGAAGAGAGAAGAGAAGAGGGTGAGGTGGATCCATGTAGGATGTCACATCACATATCGTCAACCCCAACCCCAATAGTCAATTTCTTTCTCCAATGCTTAATAAATAGGTGGGTGAATAATATGACAGATTTACTTACACACTCGAACAAGTCCATACCCTATAGTGACTGAAATTAAATTATGTAAGAAAAGTGCAATTACAACATACAATTTTTCTTCCCAAAATGTATTATAAAAGTCTAATTTTAACTCTCCAACCATAGGCAAGGTTGGTATGTAAATTTAAGAGGTGTGAGACAAGTTTAACTTGTCCCACAAGCATCCAAAATCAGCCTCCAATGACAAATTCGAATTTCCAAGAAGGTAGAGTGTTTCACACTCAAAAGTTAACTTACACATCACTTACACATTCTTATAACACTTTAAAACATGGCCAAAAGCTTTATTAATTACATTCTTATGACATCTTTTAATTAATTAACTTAACAACATGATTACTCACAATATTAACACCACATTAAATAAATAATGAAAGGGCAAGTGCACCACATAAAATACTTGCAAAAATTAAACAAAAAAAGGATCAAATAAAAGAAAAACATAAAATCCCTTGGTTATATTTAAAGGTGATTCCACCCATGGGAATCCCTAACACTAACAAACACACACACAAACCAAACTAGTTGCCATGGTGACCTTGTTGAATTCATCTAGAATTCCAATGTGGTTGGTCTCTAATCCCCCGATGTTTTTTGTGATATTTTTAACCTGCAAAATTACAAATACCTCCTTCGGTCTCGTGGCCATATCAGAATATCCAAAATAATATAAATATAATTCCCTAAATCATTTAAATATATAAAAAACAACAACATCAATGTAATTTAACAATATCATTTACAGTTTTATCAACAACTATATCATCATCCAATAATTTTCCATTTCTAGGTCTACTGACAATATCCATATATCACAAGTCCACACAACATGCATAATATAACCATGTCAAACAATATATCATCATCAATATCAAAAATGTCTCTAATAATCATCATGCATCATAACTGAATCAAGTCAACAATAATCCATGATCTAACATCTAACATCACACTATAATAAGATCCATAATCATGTCATAATATAATCAGTAGTATCACGATTAGTATCAAAAAGGTGTCAAAGGGAAGTGGACACTACATGTATCATTTTTTTTAATAATTACATTTCAAAATATTTGAACATTTTCTCCAACTTTTAATGAATAATAACATGGATATATCACCATTATATTACACACAAATACTAAATTTTGAACAGAATCTACACCATATATTTGATTTTAGATAATATACAATAAATCTATTAATATTCATCACTAGTTGATATATAAAGTATAATTTTTCTGATAATTTAAAGTATCTTCAAAATAAATTATAGGTAAGTTGTATTCTTTAATGGTTCTTAATTTAGAATAAATATATGAATAATAGAAACTATTATTTAATCCAATTATGTATAACTTTTATAGAAACAATTTAAAAATAAGAACAAATATTAGAATGGAAATTTTCAAAATACTTTAAATAATATACACTTCTATACAATCTTAAATAGGTATCTCACATTATTTACACATTTAAATATAATTATAAATAACAAATATAATTCTAATTAATAGTAATAAATCGAAATAACCTCAAAATAATATTAAATTTTATTAAGTTGAAAGATATACATTAAATACCTTAATAAAATTATATTTAAAAAATATATATTTATTAATTATTTCTATCACATTTCATCTTTTAATAATGTTTTCCGCCCCAAAACAAATGATAAAATAAAAAGAAAATTAAGAAAAGAAGTCATTTAATGGATATCCGACTTTACTTTTATTTAGAAATGGATTCTAACGGAAAACCTGAAATTGAAGCATCAACTATTTTCAACCGTCAATAAGTGAATTAGATCGATGGATCAGATGGGTTGATCCATTCTATTAATCTTGTAAAATAATGAAAACTCCAATTAAGTTGTTGGTGGTTGGGAAATGTTAAGAAGAAAGAATTATTTCTGTGACTTTTTCAACACATTGAAGAATTCAGAAAAAAATTAAGGATTTTAAGCAGTGTTCGAAAGGTACTGTCTTGTATAGATCTATGGTTTGTTTGTTTTGCAGGAGTAAAGATACATTATTAACAAATTTTGAGATTAATCCATCAAGTAATTTAAGTTTGGATTTTTCTATAATTTAATATGCATGTTCTAAGCTATAAGATATATTGCTTATTTCAGAAATTTCATAAAATTTACCTTTTTTAAGGTTTAATTGTAGAGAAGTTATTTTAAAGTGGAGAAGAGCATTGTTATCTTTAGATTGTAAAAAAATCTTTTTTTCTTGTCTATTTTTAATAGTTATTTAAATAAAATCTTGTTTTTACCTTTCTCCAATATTAAGTCTTCAAATTAATAATTAAATACAGAAATGATTTTATTTAATTGTATATTAAACAACTACTACTGTCCTTTCTTCAAGTTTGAGGACTAAAATAAGTTGTAAGATTTGAATTGTTTAATGGTTTGTTATTGATAACATTGTCATATTCTTACCATTCACACGTATGACTTCCAATCCAGTTAATTATTTGGGATATGTGTTGAGGATCAAGTATTTGTTATTCTAAATGAGGTTGATATAAAATTTTGGTCACTAAATATTTGTCAATCCCTCTAAATTACCCAAAAAACCCATTCTTTTATTATTTTTTAAATTTTTTTTATCATTTCAATTTCTTACGTTTCAAAAATCGGAAAACCATACAAATTATGAGAAATTTATTTTGGAACTAATACCTTTTTACATAATATTGAAACAAAACATGAAATAATTTTTAAAAAATATTTAAATTAATTCTAGAAATAAAAACAAATTATTTCTCAAACTCTAGGAGAACAATATAGTAGTGTAATTTTAAAAAGCTTTGTTTTTGGAATTTTTTTATTAATGCTCTTTAGAATCTTTTTGTTGATGCTTCTTTTTCTCTTACTATTAATGGTCTGGATTTGTCTACTATCAGGAAATATCCTTACATAACACAAGGATGTTGTGATGCCCACATTTGACGTGTCCAAACAACACCAAAACGTCAACACTTAACTCGGAAATTACAATATGTTTTTTGCAATTAATTAAGGCACGTTAGACCACTCTTAAATACATTACTTTTATGATTAAGAAAAAGCTCACTCATTTAATTGATACATCTCCTTTTGAATAAATTTTATTTATTTAACCAGAATTATTAATTTATTAATTTTACCTATTCAATAATTAATCCCCAAACCATTTTTTTTATTTTCTTCCCAATAAAAAAGCCAAGTGATCAAGCAAGTAACCCCTAAATAATTCAAGGAATGCACATAAATAGACTTGGTGGAGGAAGGGGTGATGTGTCTCCATGTAGAATGCCACATAATCCTTCTCAAATCCGCCTCACATCTCATGAACACACATCTCAAAGTATCATAAAGAGGTAGGTGAGGATATGACACTACTAATCCTGCACACAATCTACCTTTTGCTCAATTCAAAATTGAATTTAGAGGATCAAGAATATGAGGGCAATAATTTCCTCTTTCCCATCAATTTTACATAAGTAAATGCTAGATATGACCCCTTAAGTCATAGGTAAGGTTGGGAGGGGAGTTTAAAGAGTGTGGACAAGTAAAAATTGTCCCACAAGCCCTCAAAATTGGGCTCAAATCCCAAATCCGAGATTTGAGGTAAGGGGATGTCACACAAACCAATGCCACCTAAAAGTTCAATAAATCAAAGTAAAAGACTAAGTTATAACCAAATACACATTCCCCCTTTATTCACCACAGTATTACACTAGTTCATACTAACAAATTACATAGTTAATTAGGGGTACATTTACAACATAGGAACATAAGGGTACAAGGGAACATTAGAACTTTAAAAATAAATTTTACAACATCCAAAAAATAAATAAAGTACACAACCACAGTTACACCTATGGTCACATTGTGAGGTGCTCCCCCATGAAGACCTCCTAACCGATGATACGCACCATGATCAGAACACACATATATACACGCAACTGTCAAGGTGGCCATGTTGTGAACACATGACATTCCTTCATGATTTCCTTCGTAGTCTCTCCTTGTTTTGTTTGATTTCATTTCCTACAACAACAAAATAATATCACCATTGGCCTCTAGGCCGCATCAATATGTTAAGGAAATCAAAACATATATAAATAATCCATCATATAATCATCATCAAACATCATAGCTATCTCATTTTCATGGTTACACAATTATACCATAATCAATCATTTACAATTACCAATAATCACCATTCCTATTTTATGACAACCAATAAATTCACATACACGTTGATCACCTAATATCATCACAAAATTAATAAACCATAATATAAAAGTACATATGGTTAGAGAGTGCACCTAAACATAGTTGCAACTACTATGAATCCAAAATGTCATTATATAAGTAAGCAACGCTAAATCAACATGAGCTGCAATATCTAACAGTGTTAACTAGTCATCCATATAGTCCATGATGAGGGTCAAATCACAATAATCATCAAATTTCCACATAGTCTATAAACATGTTAATCAAAATATAATATCAATATCCATGTATAGAAGAATCTAGTAAGCATGATCATAACGGAAATATGTGTCAAAGAATCCCATCTGACTCCATAGTTAGCCACACAAACATCCTCTTAAGGGGTCTGTGTGACTCAATCTCTACTTTGGCTCAAAGGTAGAACCTGTCATCAAGAATCGCATGCAAGTTCCTGGTCCTCAAATCTGTACCCACTGATGTAGCCATTGAAATGTGTCTCCATCAAATCAAGGCATTTGTTACCATGTTCTCCTTCCCTTTCACATGCTCAATATCCATATCATACTCACATAAAAGCTCCATTTGCTGCCATTGATGGACGTTGAGAGTGGGTTGTGTGAAGAGGTGTCATAGGCTCAAATGATCTATCATGAGTGTGAACCTCTTGTCCAATAGAAAATGTCACCATCGAACCAAAGCATGAACCAATGATACAAGCTCAAGATCATGAGTTGGGTAATTGAGCACATAATCCTTAAGTTTGCGAGACTCAAATGCTACAATTCAGCCATCTTGCATCAATAATCCTCCTATCCATGCCAATGAAGCATCCATACATACAAAGAAATCCCTCTGAGGGTCAAGAACTAATAGAATAAGGGATGTATAAAGGCATTCCTTTAGTGTCTTAAAGGCCTACTCACAACTATTTGACCAAACAAAGTTCTTCCCTTTCCGCTGCCAAGAAGTGATGGGATGTGGTTTTTGTACAATCCTAGTTAAGTTTTGTAGTTTTGGTGTCATTTGTATGCATGAAATGTGGGCATCACATGTGTCCTCTTGCTCCTGCTCATTTTTTTCTAAGTACTAATGTTCTTGGCTATATTATTGCCAATAGATTAGAGGAATGTCATTTCTAGGGATTTATCTTCCTGATCATAAGACCCAGCTCATCGACGACCAATTTGTCGATGATTCTTTTCTCACACTAGTTGAATTGAAGAAGAACATAAAGGAGACATTCTCTTGTCTCAATATTTTTTGCAAGGCCTCATGGTCTAATGTTCAACTATCTAAATATTTGGGTTTCCACTAAAGTCCTTGGCCCATTCTATACTGGTTGGCCAATTACGCCTAGAAGTGGATTTAGCAAGGAGAAAGATTTCAGTTTTTGGGGATCCCCTTTTCTTTTGACAGTGATTCCTCCAATCTATGGTAGTTTGTGATTGATCGGGTTGAACTAAAATTGCAGAAGTGGGTCTCTCAACCTTTATCATTGGTTGGGAAATTCAAAATTTGCACTCAAATTCTAGCAGCGATTGACATTTATTATGCATCTTGTTTGTGTCCTTCTCATGATTCTTTTGAAAAATTGGCCAAGATTTTAAGGGATTTTATTTGGTCAAGTAATAGACAAGGAGGCCTCCACATGGTGTCTTGGGAGATTTGTACGCTTCCAAGGGATCAGGGTGGTATGGGTTTCATTGATGTTTACATGAAGATTATTTCCCTTTCTCCCAAATGGGTTATTTGTTGTATTCACGTAAACAACACTGGAAAATTATCTTAAGACATTGTATTTCTTCTAGTTCTGCTTATGGTTAAAATTGTTGGAATAACGTTGGATTTCATACTTAGTTAATTATTAGAGTGCTAGTTAAAATGCTTGGTACTATTGTGGTGAAAATCATCTAGAAGGCCTTCGAGTATGTGAAACATATGATGCATTAGGTTTGTGATGTTTTCAGATTTGGTCTCTCCTTTAATGATATTATATATGGTGCTTGCCTATTTATTTAGATAGCTTTCCGTTAGTGGAATTATTATGCATAAAGGCTGTGAGGTTGTCTCGGAAGTGAATTTTTAGCATAAGGGATTAGGTATCCAAAAATATTGGGTTTTGTGCACTGAGCTAAAACAAATTTCAAGTAAGCCAATTAAGACTTGCCTTTGATCATAAGAATTCAATCTCTTCTGCCATATGTCATGCTACACAAGCTCATAATTCAACCACCTCTTATCTGGTGGAAAGATTGGAGATGGAATGCGGATATTCCCTTATTGAAATATGATTATGGACATATCTATTCTTTTCTTTAACCTATTTTTCCTACTCTGGATAAGCTCAACTCCAGGTGGAACTTACACTCCCCCCCCCCCTTCATATGGATTTGACGTCTCAATCGGGCATAGAATCCTCTATTTGATCCCAAGTTGAATTTTTCTCTATGGTGTTTGATTTACCAATGCCTTCAACTAGGGAAACTGTTAAGCTACATTAACATTCCTACCCCCAAATGCCCTTGTTGTGGTCACCCTGAGTCTTTCAAATATGTTTTATAGTTTTGTGCCCATGCTAGAAGTTTTTTGCGTTGGATCCATTGTTTTTCCATCCTTATCACCCTGAGTTATTTGATTGGAAAATTTCCTTTTTTAGGGATTATGCTAATTGACCTTCTTACATTTCTTATCTTTGGCATTTTGTCCATTTTGTTATTCTCTTCCAACTTTGGAAGGCTAGGAATAATGCTTTATTTTAACACTGTGAACTAACTATGGATATTTGTATTAATGGAAAGGTGGCTATTATATATTCTATGTACTTGTAGAACTAGGACCAAGCTTAGAAAGTGGTGGTGGAATTATTTCATCTCTAGCAGCTACTTGACCATTGGGGCATTGCACCTTGTACCATGAGTCAGATCCCTGTAGATAATGATCGACATCCTCCACCTCCACCACCACCATGTAAACAACACATACATTTGTGTAGCCACTCTCGCAGCCAATCTAGGAGTGATTGGCCATCTGCACTGTCGGCTTGCCCTATGTAACACCCACTAAAAACTCCCACTTGAGACCCAAGAACAACCTAGGTTTAGTTACAAGAATTATGGAATAATTTTCTTTTAGGTTCACAACCAAATTCCCAGAGTGCATAACAAAAATTATCAAATCACCTTACAAACACTAACAAGGTGAAATTTATCCCAAGCATAGTTAGATTATCTTCTTGCAGGGTGTGCAGAAGAAACTACTCTTGGGCGCAGAAAGAGGGCCCGGGAAGAAACTTTTTCTCCTAAGTGTGGAAGAGGGGCATGGGTAGGAAATTTTCCTCTCGGTAGAGGAAGAGGGGCACATGAAGAAAATTTTCCTCCCAAGTGCCGAATAGGGGTGCGGGAAGAAAATTTTCTTCTGGGGTGCGGAAGAGGGGTGCAGGAAGGAAATTTTCCTCCCGAGTGCAGAAGTGGGGCGCGGGAAGGAACTTTTCTTTTCTTTTTTGAACTTAGATTATTTTCAAAGCCAAATGAGGTAAAAAATTCTGGAGGACATAAATTTTGATAGGGAACTTGGTTTTTGGAAAACGAGGACTTTCTAGACATCTCTCGACCACCTCTTGCACACTAACTTTAAAAATTTTATTTGGATAAATTTTTAAGGGTCGATTTTGAGAAAACATTTTTCTATCATTAAACAAGTGAACTGGTATTTTTAACTTACACAATTTTTTTCAAATCCGCCATTAATTCCTTCTCAACATGCCAAAAAGGCATGAAGGATTTCACTTAGGTAAATGTAGTTTGGATTTTGAGGGTCAATTTGTTTAATGGATTTGCAATTCCAAATTACCAATTTTTGTATAGCAAGATGTCTGTTATTTTGCCTTTACCCAATTTGAAAGATTCTATAGTAATTTCTTAAGTGCTAAGGTCTCATTAGAGTCAGTTCGATCATGCAACTTCAATTTAATTGTGTCATTTGATTTTCTAAGGTAGTAGGGTTGTTCTGAACATTTTTGATTTAAAATTTACCAGTTTGAAAATTATCTAACAGAGCTCTACAACTTCTAAAACGAATTGATAAATTTACATTGACCAAATTTAAAATATTAATTCATTCCATGCTAGTTTACGTTATATCTCATCTTCCTTCAACCAAAGCTTGAGAACAAGAATGCATTTAAAAAGAGTAGAGTGATAGAACATTCCCTCATACGATTTTTTTTTTTGAGATTTCGTAATGCATTGCAAACATAGATTTCCAATGAAGACAATACCATTTTAACAAAACAAAACAACTTATATTGACTTGGATGATTCTTTTACAACTTTCTTTTCCATTTCATTTCAAAAGACATAATACAAGTCTTTCTTTTTCTTCTACAAAATAAAATTACAGAGTATGTCTCTTTCTCATTTAAACATAAAATTTCATTTCCAAAACAACATAACTATCCAATACAAATAATATTACAAGCCCTCTAATTGAAGTGGGAAAAAGGTTCACAAAAAGAAGTCTCATAAAGGACTGTCAAAATTGTCTTCTTTCTTAGCTCCAGAACAATAGTATGAATCTCCATCATTCTCCAATTTGATCACAACAAAACAGGGGGAAAGGAAATGCTCTCCAGCAAACCAAGAAATCTAATGAAAAGGAGAAGCCATCCTTCTTCATTTTCACCCGAACACCAACAACATTGCAATAAGAAATGTTACTCAACTCATAGCAACAACAGGATTCCAAAAAACAAGGGAAATCTTTCACATGAAATTTTCATATTTAAAAAATAGACCAAAACAAAACAACAATTTTAGCAACCACAAGATAAAAGCACAAACAATACTCAAGATTCATCAAACAAGCCAAAGGAGAAAGAAACTATGGGGGATGCCACTTATTCCTCCCTAGGGGAAATGGGTATCACCACGTGACAACAAACCACCAAAATATGTATCATTTCAAATCCTTTGCATGCCCTTTTGCCTCCCCCAAGTACCCCTTATTCCTTACAATTTCTTATACCTCCCCAACCTCTTATGGCACCCCATAACGAGAAAAGAAATGCAAGATATTTCTTTTATTACAAGGTAGAACAAAAATCTCCACTCACTCCACACTTATACCTCCCCGAAGCACTTATGCCTCTCACAAGAATACCCCATAGTCTTCTCCTATACCATCCCTAGGCCATCTACCCAACTAGCCAACAAACAAAAAAACACATTCAAACATTCAACCATTCACATATGCATAAAATAAAAGAAGAAAATTTCAAGAGACAAGCTTCTACCTCTCCATGATGGAGTTTGTTCCAAGGCTCCCAAATAGTAAGCTTTCTAATGCAAACAGTCTAGATCAACAATCAACAAGCATTCAAAAATCCCCAACTTTATCCAAATTTTTAAGAGCTCAAACACTCCAAGAGAAGTCACCCAAAATGAACTTATAAAAGGAAAGCAACCAATAATAAGTATTCAATAAGAATTCTCCATGTTTTCCAAAAGCAAGGGTCTTAAAACAACAAAAAATGTCACCCAAAATGATGCATCCACAAGTGAAGCAACCCAAAAGAAGGTAAGGAATTCGAATTTTATAGAAGAGGGAAGAGAAGAGAATGAGGTGGATCCATGTAGGATGCCACCTCACACATCCTCAACCCCAATGAAAAAGTCAACTTCATTCTCCAATACATATTAAATAGGTGTGTAAATAATATGACAGTTTTACTTATACACTCAAATCAAACCCACACCCAAAAGGACTGAAATTAAACTTTGAACCTTTTACATAAGGGATAGGGAACTTATGTGGCCTAACATGAAGGAAAACCTTCATGCCCACATAAAAACTCTGATCAGTCCTATGTTGATCTGCATACTTATTCTTCCTGTCTTGTGCCTCCTATAGTCTTTGTGTTATCAAAACCATCTACTGCTTCATGTACTGTAACAAAGCTAATCCAAGAGAAACCCTATCCTCTAACCTGTCTCAACTAAGAGGTGTCCTGTACTCTCTACCATACAAATCCTGAAAAGGATCCATGCCTATAGAACTCTGAAAACTATTATTGTAAGTAAACTCCACCAAGTATAGTAACTGCTCCCATCTCACCTGATGATCCATCACATACATCCTAAGAATATCCTCTAAAATCTTGTTCACCTGCTCAGTTTGTCCTTCTGTCTCAGGGTGATATGCTGTGCTGAAATTTATCCTTGACCCAAGGGAGTTCTGCATGGTGGTCCAAAAATTGAAAGTATACAAAGGATTGTGGTCACAAATTATCTTCCATGGAATCCCGTGCAACCTAACAATCTCATCCAGAAAAACCTATGCCATTGCACTAGCTATATAAGTGGTTTTCATTGGAGAAATGTGCGCCACTTTTATTAATTTATCCACTGTGACCATGATGGTGTTGTGGAGATATCTCGACATCGGTAGCCCAACAACGAAATCCATAGAAAAGGTGTCCCACTTCCACTCTGGTATAACATGAGGAAAGAGAAGGCCAGCTAGATGCTGATACTCGACCTTCACTTTCTGACACTCTAAATAGCATGACATAAACTGAGCCATGTCTCTACGAAGTCCTCTCCAATGGTACAATTGTCTCAAAGTGGCTTGCATATTCTTCACCACGGGATGGGCTGAATAGGGTGCATGATGTGCCTTTGTCAGAATATCCTACCTCAAGCCTCCATCTCTAGGGACATATATCTGGCCTCTGTGCCTAAGAATTCCATCTTCCTCTAATGAAAAACCATGGAACTTCTACTAAAGGAGTCTCTGAGATAGGATCTCTTCTCTCACTATAATGTAGAAACTGTCAATAGGAAGCTGTTGAAGGATCCTACTCTGAAAATTTGTGCCCACTGAAGTGGCCATAACCACATGTCTGTATTTTATGAGAGTGTTTACAACCAAATTCTCCTTCCCCTTCACTTGCTCCATCTCCATATCATACACATAAAGGAACTCCGTCCAACGCTGCTAACGATCATTGAGATTAGATTACGTGAAGAGGCGGTGAAGACTCAAGTGATTTGTCCTGAGTGTGAATCTCTGACCAAGAAGAAAGTGTCTCCATTAAATCAAGGCATGAACCACTACCACAAGGTCAAGATCATGATTTAGATAATTGAGCTCATAGTCTTTGAGTTTGTGAGACTCAAAGGTCACCACTCTACCCTCCTGCATCAATACACCTACAAGTGTTTCCAAAGAAGCATCCGTGCATACGAAAAACTCACCCTGTGGATCTAGCACTGTAAGAATGGGTATTGTCTTGAGGTAATCCTTCAGTGTCCTGAAGGCCTTCTCACATCTATCTGACCAATCAAACTTCTTCCCTTACTACTGAAGGAAAGTAATGGGGTGCGTAATCTGAGAGAAGTCCTAAACAAATCTCATGTAATAAACTACTAACCCCATGAAGTTGCGCACCTCTATCATAGTAGTGGGTGCTGGCCAATCCATAATGGATCTAATCTTAGAAGGATTGAATGTGATACCTTCCCCAAAAATGATGTGACCCAAATATTGTACCTCTATCTGAAAGAATGCACTTTTATTAAAGTTCCCGTAAAGTTTCTTCTCACGAAGACACTGGAGAACCTCACGAAGGTGCCCCTTGTCCTCTTCATGCATATATGAGTAAATGAAAATGTTATTTAGGAAGATGAGCATGAAGTGATCTTAGAAAGTTTGGAATGCCCCATTCATAAACCTCATAACTACTACGGGGGCATTCGTCAAACCAAAAGGCACCACTGTTAACTCATAGTGCCTATATCTCGTATGAAAAGTGGTATTATGAATATCCACCTCTGTAATCCTCAACTGATAATAGCCTAACTTAAGATCAATCTTAGAGAAAACTACGGCTCCCTTCATTTGATCAAATAAATCATCTATGCATGGAAGGGGATAACGATTCTTGATCATTACCTTATTAAGCTGGCAGTAATCAATACACAACCGCAATGATCCATCCTTCTTCTTCACAAAAATCACCAGTGCACCCCAAGGGGATACACTAGGACAGATTAGGCCTTTCTCCAAAAGGAATTCAAGCTCCAACTTGAGCTTAGAGAGCTCTGGTGTGGTCATCCGATAAGGTGCTCATGAGATAGGATCTTCTCCCAAAACCAGATCTATATGGAAGTCAATCTCACATGGGAGCAGTAACCCCGGTAGTTCCCCTGGAAAAATATCTATAGACTCTCTCAAGAGGGGATGATCATCTAGCGATGGTCCACTAGTCCTATCCTTTGATCTATCACTGACTCAAATAGCATATATCCGACAACCCCGTTGCACACATCGCTTAAGCTGTATTGTGGAGATGGTTCGAATCGAAACAGGTCTCGTAACCCCTAAAATAATTGACTCAGCTCCTAGATCATCTGCACAAGATATATTCTTAATGTAACAATCCATCCTAGCCCTATGTGTAGACAACTAGTCCATGCCCAAGATTACTCCATACAAGCTCAATTGAAGGATACAAAGATATGAGGTAGTGGTGAAAGGTCCCAAATCCACTACAGACTCATTAACTAATGAGTCTAAAGAGATCTTAGCTCCCTAAGACCTTGCCTAACTGTCACCAGCCTACATCGCTCTACTAAAGATGGTGTGATGAAAGAATCTTAAAAACCAAAATCAAACAAAATGGAGGTAGGAATACCACCAATGCTACCTAAAGTCTCAATCACGGTACTATGATGCTCATCCTAGTGGTTCTTGACCACCACATAGATCCAATGACTACGCCACATGTCACCAACCGTAGGCTATGAGATC
The DNA here is from genome assembly GCA_019776745.2 of Taxus chinensis. Lineage (NCBI taxonomy): Eukaryota > Viridiplantae > Streptophyta > Pinopsida > Cupressales > Taxaceae > Taxus > Taxus chinensis. Next base: position 118,991,898 of record CM034153.1, on the reverse strand, counting down.
TGTGTCTTACCATTTTTATTAGGGTTATGAGGGCAGTCTCTTAAAAAATTTCTAGCAATACCATAACCCAAACAACTACCTGATCCTCTCCCATGTGTAGCAGGTCCGACTGGTACTCTAGAGGTCTGTGGTGTAGATCCTGATGATCCGGTTGTAGTCTGTTGAGGTATTTGTTGGCGAGCTCCTGTTAACTGAGCCCTCTGGGAACCATGTGTCCTGATGGGACCCATAGGAGGAGGCCCTATACTCCGACCCCTCTATGCATCGAATATTTGTGGAGGTCTAAAGATGGAGGGGACTACTGCTATGGTCAAAAAGATGACTATGATGAACCTTTTCCACCATAAAGAGGTGGTATTAACCTGATCTACTATCTTACATCTGCTGGATGTGGCTCTCGACTTGGTATCTAGCCTACTAGGTATTTCCCCGAGTCTCCTCTACTATATAGGACTTCTCAATGGCCTCAGCTAATGTCTGTGGACAATGGATCTTAACTGCACCTCTAATGTCAAGATTCAAGACCCAGATGAATATGTGATTTGTACTTGCTCATCCTACATGTAATCAACATACTAGAGTTTCTCTAGAAACCTGCTCTCATACTCAGCCATTGTAAGGGATACCTGTCAGAGGTCATGAAACTCATCTATCCTCTACTATATGAACCTCCGTGACAAATATCTACTTCTGAAACACTCATCAAAGATATCCTAGGTAACTGTCTCAGAATCAACATGGAGCTTCTGCTCACCTTTTTTCCACCAGAAACCTACTCCATCTTTCAGTAGATGGATCGCAACACAAGATTTCATGTTTCTAGAACAAGGGCAGAGCTTGAAACATCTGCTCAATCTCACCAACCAGGCCTCTGCCTAAAATCTACCTATGTCACTAGAATAATGTGATGGCCATAGATTCAGGATCTCTTTGATGTGGTCTAAAGCTGTAGTTTGACAGCCCCTAAGCCTCCCTACATGCTCATCTGTAAGCCTAGGGCTCCGAGACTTATCTCTGTGTCCTAAAACTTGGTCTTCATATCCCCTCTGCAGTGACTCTGCTCTGACTCACTACACATGGGAGTTATCTCCTCTACACTCCATGCTATGCCGAGGAGATGCATGAGCCTCAATGGATGTCACCCTATCATGTCCAACTAAACATGCTCCTACAGTACCTCCGTGTAGAGCGGAATTAACATCCTAGAGTGTTTATAAAATTTGTGTTAGGATAGCTTCTACAACATGATCTAGTGGTGGTAAGTCTAGTTCTATGTGAAAATACCCCTCGTCTTGTCCGTGCCTCCTGCACAGACCAAGGCGGGAGTTAATTCATTATTCTAAGTTTTATTTAGTTTTCCATGTTTAATAAATATGCAATTCAAACAAATTTGTTCTCTAGATTTTAAAGTGCACTACGTTTAGTATTGTACTAGGTTTAAAGTTTGTGTCTCAAGTTTTCTAGTGCACTCAAGGGTCCAAGATTTTGAACCCATGGCTCTGATACCAAGTGTAATTCCCACTAAAAAATCCCACTTGAGACCCAAGAACAACCTAGATTTAGTTAGAAGAATTATGGAATAATTTCTGTTTTAGGTTCACAACTAAATTCCTAGAGTGCATTACAACAATTACCAAATCACCTTACAAACACTAAGAAGGTGAAATTTATCCCAAGCACAATTAGATTATCTTATTGCGGGACATGAAGAAGAAATTACTCTTGGGAGCGGAAGGAGGGTGTGGGAAGAAACTTTTTCTCCCGGGCACGGAAGAGGGGTGTGAGAAGGAAAATTTCCTCCCTGGCGTAGAAGAGGGGCGCGGGAAGAAAATTTTCCTCTTAGGTGTGGAAGAGGGGCATGGGAAGAAATGTTTCCTCCCAGAAAAGGAAGAGGGGTGCAGGAAGGTAATTTTTCTCCTGAGCACGGAAGAGGGGCGCGGGAAGGAACTTTTCCTCTCGGGCACGAAAGAGGGGCGTGGGAAGGAACATTTCTTTTCTTTTTCAAACTTAGATTATTTTCGAAGCCAAATGAAGTAAACACTTCTAGAGGCCATAAATTTTGATAGGGAACTTGGTTTGTGGAAAACTAGGACTTTATGGAAAGATCTTGACGTCCTCTTTGCACAGCAACTTAGAAAATTTAATTTGGATAAATTTTTAAGGGTCGATTTTGAGAAAAAAAATTTGTCACTAAATAGGTGAACTGGTATTTTTAACTTACATAATTTTGTTCAAATCCACCATTAATTCCTTCTCAACATGCCAAAAAGGCATGAAGTATTTTGCTTGGGTAAATTTAGTTTGGATTATGAGGGTTAATTTGTCTAATGGATTTGCAATTCCAAATTACCAATTTTTCTACTACAAGATGTCTACAATTTTTCCTTTGTCCAATTTGAAATATTCTATAATAATTTCTTAAGTGCAAAGGTCTCATTAGATTCGGTTTGATCATGCAACTTCAATTTAATTGTCTCATTTCATTTTCTAAGGTAGCAGGGTCATTCTGAACATTTTTGATTTAAAATTTACCAGTTTGAAAATTATCTAACAAAGCTCTAAAACTTCTAAAACGAATTGATACATTTACATTTACCAACTTTAAAATATTAACTCATTCTATGCTAATTTACTTCATATCTCATCTTCCTTCAACCAAAGCTTGAGAAAAAGGATGCATTTCAAAAGAGCAGAGTGATATAACATTCCCTCGTACGCATTTCTTTTTTTTTGGAGATTTCATAATGTATTGAAAACACAGATTTCCAATGAAGACAATATCATTTTAACAAAACAAAATAACTTCTATTGAATTGGATGATTCTTTACAACTTTCTTTTCCATTTCATTTAGAAAGACATAATACACGTCTTTCTTTTCCTTCTACAGAATAAAATTACAGAGTATGTCTCTTTCTCATTTAAACATAAAATTTCATTTCCAAAACAAAATAATTACCCTATAATATTATGATTCCTCCACTTAAAGTGGGAAATTTTTTCACAAAAATAAGTCTCACAAAGGACTGTCAAAACTATCTTCTTTCTCAGCTCCAAAACAACAGTATTATTTTCCATCATTGTCCAATTTTATCACAACAAAACAGGAGAAAGGAAATGCTCTCCACCTAACCGAGACATCTAATTAAAAGGAGAATATATCCTTCTTCATTGACCCCCGATCCCGAACCACATTGCAATAATAAATGTGACTCAAATGATGACAACAACAACACAGTAAAAAACAAAACAACAGTTTTAACAACCATAAGATAAAAACACAAACAATACTCAGGCTTCATCAAGCAAGATAAAGGAGAAAGAAACTATGAGGGATGCTGCTTATGCCTCCCAAGGGGAAATAAATATCACCGCATGAGAACAAACCACTAAAATATATATCATTTCAAATCTCTGACATGCCCTTATGCCTCCCCCATGTACCCCTTATTCGTCAAAATTTCTTCTACCTCCCCAACCTCTTATGTCACCCCATAACAAGTTAGGAAATCCAAGCTATTTTATTTTTTACAAGGTGGAACCCAAATCCCCACTCCCTCAACATTGTTACCTCCCAAAAACACTTATGCCTCCAACAACAATACCCCATAGTCTTCTCCTACACCATCACTAAGCCATCTACCCAACAATCCAACAAACAAAACAACACATTCAAACATTCAACCATTCACATATGCATAAAATAAAAGAAGAACATTTCAAGAGCCAAGATCTTACCTCTTAACGATGGAGTTTATTCCAAGGCTCCCAAACAACAAGCTTTCTAATGTAAATAGTCTAGATAAACAGTCCACAAACATTCAACAATCTCAAAATTTCTCCAAATTTGTAGGAGCTAACACACCCGAAGAGAAGTCACCCAAAATGAAGTGATAAAAGGGAAGTAAAAAAGCACAAGTCATCAAAAATAATTCCTTATGTCTTCCAAAAGAAAGGGATCAAAACAACAAAAAAAAGTCACCCAAAATGATGCATCCACAAGTGAAGCAACCCAAAACAAGCTAAGGAATTCCAATTTTATAGAAGAGGGAAGAGAAGAGGATGAGGTGGATCAGTGTAGGATGCCACCTCACACATCCTCAACGCCAACACCAAAGTCAACTTCGTTCTCCGATGCATATTAAATATATGGGTGAATAATATGACAGTTTTACTTACACACTCAAATCAAACCTACACCCCAAAGGACTGACATTAAAACATGTAAGACAATTGCAATTAAAACATTCAAGTTGGCTTACAAAATTACATAAATAATTTCTAAATTTAACTCTCCAACCATAGGTAAGGTTGGTATATAAATTTAAGAGGTGTGGGGCAAGTTTAACTTGTCCCATAAGCCTTCAAAATCAGTCTTCAAGGATGAATTCGAATTTCAAAAGAAGGTGGAGTGTTTCATACTCCAAAATTAACTTACGTATCTCTTACACATTACTACAAAATTTAAAACAAGATCCAACAACCCTAATAATTACTTTCTTATGACCCAATTAGATTAATTAATCTTTTAACAATATGTTTTCTCACTTACATTACCACAATTTATTTGATTAAATAGAAAGGGGAAACACATCACTTTTAAAATACGTACTAACTTAAACAAATGAACCAAATAAAAGAATACACAAGGTCCCTTGGTAACATTTAAAGGTGATCCCCCCATGGTAATCCCTAACACAATCAAACACACACGAACAAATACAAGTTGCCATAGTGACCTTGTTCAATTCATCTATAATTCCAAAGTGGTTGGTCTTCCATCCCCTGATATTTGTTGTTATATTATAACCTGCAAAATACAAATACTTCCTTCGGCCTCATGGCCATATCAGAACATCCAAAATACATATAAACATGATCCCATATATATATATATATATATATATATATATATATCACAACAACATTAAGGCAACCCACAATATCATTTATAATTTTATCAACAACTGTGTGATTATCAATTAATTTCATTTTCTAGGTCTACTGAATATATCCAAATATTGCATGTTCGAACAACATCCATAAACATAACCATGTCGAACAGTATATCAACATCAATATATAAATTTATTTAATAATTATCATGCATCATATAATAATCAAGTCAACAATAATCTATGCTCTAATATCTAACATCAAACTAAATTAAAACTATAATAATGTCCATAATATAGTCACTAGTATCAATATCAATATCAAAAGGTTTTGACGGGAGGTGGACACTACACCCTGACCCTTCTTCTTCTGGGCATTGTGGGAGCCCTCTTGCACATGGCAAAGTGGTTTCTACTTCTTCAAACTATGGATCTCTTCTTGAAGGAGCTCCTCAGTTCAGCGGTTCACGTCCACCTAGTTGGGGGATCATGCTGCCACTTAGTGTTCAGATTCTGAATGATTATGGATGGATGTGTTGGAATATAATGATTAACTTGTCTGGCTGACCCTAAATGTATATGGGTCGATCACTAATCTATAGGTTAATATTTAGTAATATGAAATATGTATATTTCTATTATTAAATATTCTAACCTAGGTATATTATTTAGGTTAAATATTTAATATCATGAAATGATTATATTTATAATATTAAATATTATAAACCTAGGTATATGTGTCAACCATTTTAGGTTGAAAAGGTTGGTCAGGAGACATACCCGATAACCTTATATAAAAATGACTTTAGGTCCTCATTTGATATATTCAGGAAATATATCAAAGGTGTGTAAATCAAGTGATTTGATTTTACCGTTGGTAAATAGGTTTTCAAAGGAGGAGGTGATCTTACTCGATGTAAAATAATTTCTCTGAAGTAAAAGGTTATTTTCAAAGTGGTTTTTACCTATTAGGGATTTCTACTATAAACACTGTGTCACATGTGTTATTTATCTCCTGTAAGTATTTCTTTATTTACTTATGTTATGATGTAATATTTATTTAAATATTTATTGTAACATTATATAATATGTAAGTTGATTAAATTTGTATTTATTAGAATCCTCAAATTATAACATGGTAATAGAGCGAAGTAAATTAAATAAATTAAGATAAAATATTTTGTAGTTTATTTATTTAATTTGTATAGGTTTTTTTAACCAACCCGAAAGGGTATTTAAAAGTATCCCGTCCCCCTATTTTTTCCCCAATTTATTTTGGTACTACATTTGTGCAATTAAACTCTCGGTAAAAATTTTAGCATTTTTAAATTTTAAATACCTAATATTTTGGGGCGAGATGTAATATGATATGATTCTTACTTTCATTTACATTTTGTAAATTATATGGAATTAATGTTTGTTTTGAGATTGATGTGTGTAGAGATGAAAGGGGCTTCAAATATTTACTTGCATGAAAAACACATACATAAAAATAAAGGATTTATTAATATATGAAATAATTTTCATGTTTTCTATAATTTCAAATGTTTGCAAGTTAAATATTTCAGAAAGTAAATTCATACCCGTGTTCTTTAGACCCCTCTAAAAGAATTTGATTTGAAAAACTATAGTTTATAGTTAATCTATAACTATATTTTTTTAAATAAAAAAATATATAGAATAAGGTTTATATAATAACTTATATAATCATCGTATTAAGATTTATAGAATTTGAAAATAATATATTTTATATAGTTCTTATACTATAGTTTATAACTACCCCATTCGTATAGGCTACGTAGAAAAATGTTGTGAACATACCTAAACTATAAAATATTGTTTTAATATTAATGCCTGAAGTGGTGAATTGTGAATAGCTGAAGGTTGGTGGCCTTAATAATTAATATTACTAAGTTTAATCCTATACTTGTTCATTAAAAACACAAAAACAAAAAATAGACACCTAAACTGTAAAAACTACTTCAACTCTAAAGCGGCCCCATTCTTTTTTCTAAGTGAGATATATAAAAAAATTAAACTTAAAACCTAGGCATTTTTTTAAATCATATGGAATTTTCTTATGTTTGTCACGTGGCATTGGTAAGTATGGCATGTTTAATTAAAAAAAACTAATATCCTAACTTATATTTCCAAATTATCATGCCATATTAATGTGGGCCACCTTGGCATAGTTTATGTTTATAAAAACCTAAAATAATAATTACATACCAAGTGACCGATAATTTATATTTGGTCATTGTGTTTTTTTATTAAAAAAATATACTATAGTTTATAATTTTTATGAACTATATGTTGTTTTTTATTTATATTCTATAAACTATATACTTTTTTAAATTTAAAAAGTGTATATATTATAATAGAGTATTATAATGTATTAAAATATAACCTCCCTAATATTATACTGAAGAAGAAATTCTGGAATTTCACATTCTTGAAATACACAGCTAGTTTTGGCTTCATTAAATTTGACGGTCAAATGACCGTCACAGTAGAACAAACATAAGACAATATGATGGTCACTTAGACATAAAATTTAAGCTGACTTGATGTTTGTCTACATTATTTTTTGTGAGAAATTTTAAGTTGTTATGAATTCTTAGAAGTGTCTTTTTCACTTCTATATGGTCAGAAATATTTTTATATAAATATGGGGTATAAGGCAGGGCCCTTTATGTCGTGGGTTATTATTTTGATCATGAGAGGTTAATTATAATGCATTGTAATGACAAAATTAGTTATGATCAAATAGTTTCTTTAGATATATAAAATTTAGATCTGATTCTATTAAAAGTGTTATTTTTATTATCGATAAATATGTATCTAACTCTGTGGTACATTGTATATTATAATGGAGTGTGTTTTATAGGTTTAGAAAAATAATGGCATCCAGCTATTTCTATCTTGAAAAAACCCAGATCCTGAATGAAACCAAATACAACACTTGGGTCAAAAAAAGAATTTATGGCGAGGAAACTGTGGATGATTATTTTTGGATCTAAGTTTTCTCTCACCGATCATCAAACAACTGTAGATAACATGAATGCATTCTTGTAATGAATGCAAGAGTCTCTTTCTATAATTTTGTGCAATGTGAACGACAGGTACCTTCTACACATTGGTAATATTGAACATCCGAAAGAGGTATGGACACAATTAGAATCCATGCATGAAGGATAATTGGTATATCAAGGATAGTAATGAGAGTATAATAGCTAAAGGAATTCAAAGAAATTGTCTATATATTTTTGATGATTTATATTCTACATCCTGTTTTAGATCTCAGAGTTTGAATAATTCAAAACTATGGCATGAAAGGTGAAGACATGCTAATTATCGAAGCCTATATGAAATGTATAAATATACTCTAGTGAAAGGTTTACATGTGTTGTCATCTTTTGTTGAAGTTACTTCATTAAATTATTCTAAATGATGGTTTTGATTCTGATTTAGTAGATGATCATGATGATATTTTGATGCTATAGATATTTTTGAAACTCTTATCTTCCTAGATAAGAAATTAAATTAGGCTCAATCTATGTTAGAAATTTCAAATCTTATTAATCTTAGTAAAATTACCGGAAGCCATCATATGTACCATGTATTAATTACCTTGTATGAACCTAAGCCGCAAAATATTATAGGGTCTAGGTGGATATACAAAGTAAAGTATAAACAAACACAATGATAGACTTGTTGCTAGAGGTTTTAATCATAAACTTGGTATTGATTATGTTGAAACATTTTCCTTTGTAGCTAAAATGAGTACAGTTAGGTCTTTATTTGCAATTTCCACTCAATTTGGGTGGGAAATCCACCAAATGGATAAGAAAAATACTATTTTTCAATTGTGATTTAAAAGAAGAACTTTATATGTTTCAACCTAAAGGATGTGAAGAAACTGGTAAAGAAAACTATGTTTGTAAGTTGAAAAATATCTGTGTGGTTAAAAACAAGCTCTTAGAGCTTGGTATGCGAATTTTTTTCCTTCTTTATACTGTTAGGTTTTGTTAATTGTTCTTCTAACAATGATATATTGATCAAGCAATAAGGATCACATATTATTATTATATTTATATATGTTTATGATTTGCTTATGACTGGTGATAATTCTGATTTAATTCATAAGATTAAAGAGAAAATGAAGCAAAAATTTGAAATGAATGAGTTAGGTCTCTCACATCATGTTCTTTGTATGACTGTATTTCATTCTATTGTTATTTTTCTAAACACAATATATAGCCATTGTATTGAATTTTTTTCTTATGATTGATTGTAAACCATTTTTATATACATTTATAGTTGATAGTTTGATTTATCTAACTATAACTAGATCAAATATTTCCTATACAATAGAAATTACTTCAAGGATCATTGGAATCTTACAAAAATAAATTTTAGATATATTAAAGGAACGTTTAATTGTGGTCTGTATTATACTAAGAATGAAAATGCTATCTTATATGGATTTTGTGATTCTAACCATGGTGATGTTGTGTTATAAAATAGATTAGATATGTGTTCAAGTTTTGTTGGTGTAGGAACCATTAATTGGAATAAAAAAATGTAATCAACAGTCTTCATTTCTTATACTAAGGAAGAGAAGTACAATGGAAGAAGTAAAGAATCCATTTGGCTACAATGGCTATTGGTAGAGATACACATGGAAGCTAAAGGAAGTATTCCTCTTCTATGTCGTAGTCAGAGTTGTATTACTCTTAATTAAGAATCTGATTCAACATCAGAGGACAAATCACATTAAGATACATATACGCTTCACCCATGAGAAGCTGCTAAGTGATGACATAAATATCAAGTTCTTATTGACTGAAGATCAAGTTCCTGACATCTTCACAAAGTCCTTGAGTGTTGCAAATTTTTGTCAATTTCATGAAAAGCATGGATTGTCATAGTTTCCATTGAGGGGGAGTGTGCCTGACAATGTCACCTCCTAATGGAACATGAGTTTTGTAAAAAGACCTTCGGGAATTTGTAAGAGACCTTCAGGTAAGTGTAAAAAAAGACCTTCAGGCATGTATACCTCCTTGGCTTCTTTTTTAGAAGTAAGTGTAGAAATATCTTAAAGACGGTGTTCAGTAAACTCTTTAGTACTATTGAGTTTACTAATAAACATCTAGTACAAGCATATTGTTAATGAGTTACATGGTTGTAAACGGATCCTATATGCTTGGGCTCTATAACCTTTTATGACAACCTGTGAGAACATGTAAAACTCACAAATCATATTTAGCCAGTGATCATGGGATGATATTTCAGATTCCAAATCCTTTTGTTCCAAAAGGTAAATTGAGTATGATGAATTTGTTATAATTCCTTTAATCGATATGTTAGTGTAAAACCTTTATGGTTTAAGGATTGTAAAGCCTGCAGTGTACCACGACCAGGTAATCTATTGGCATATGTTATGTTATCCCACTTAACATTAAGGGGGAGTGTTGGAAAATAATGATTAAGTGGTTTGGAAAACCCTTAATGTATATGGGTCCATCACTAAGATATAGGTTAATATTTAATAATATTAAATATTTATATATATATTATTAAATATACTAACCTAGGTATATAATTTAGGTTAAATATTTAATATCATGGAATGATTATATTTCTAATATTAAATATTATAAACCTAGGTGTATGTGTCAACCATTTTAGGTTGAAAAGGTGGGTCGAGAGACATATCTAATCACTTTATATAAAAAGGATTTTAGGTCCTCATTTGATATATTTGGGAAATATATCAATGGTGTGCAAATCAAGTGATTTGGTTTTACCCTTGGTAAATAGGGTTTCAAAGGAGGAGATAAACTTACTGGATGTAAAATAAGTTCTTTAAAGTAAAAGGTTGTTTTTAAAGTGGTTTTTAACTTATTAGGGTTTTCCACTATAAATATTGTGTCATATGTGTTATTTATTTCCTCTAAGTATTTTTTTATTTACTTATGTTAACGTAATATTTATTGTAACATTATATAATATGTAAGTTGATTAAATATGTATTAATTAGAATCCTCAAATTCTAACAGGATGATAAGTCCCCCTTATGACGAGCCTTGTACACTTGGCTTATTTCTTCCAAGAGATGATCCACCTCCGCCTCCTGGTGTTGCTACTCCATTTTCCTAATCGTGCTTTGATTTAATTTTTTGGTTTGCCCTTGTGGCCATTTCCTATTTCCTTTGTGACATTTTTGGGTTGCCTACATGGAATTTGTTGTAATTCCCTTTGGGTTTGAGTAATGCCCATAAAAACCTCACCCTAGAAGCACCACTTAAACCATGTAATATTTTTTTGTAATTCTGACAATTTAATTGTTATGATGTTAAAACACAACTTTAGACCTGATTGACCCCAAGTTCGATGCCAACATGCCTTAGTCTACATAAAAAAATATAACACTAACATTCACTTTTTTTATGAGCTAGAACAAAAAAAAAGCGGTGGTAGATCCCTAAGACAAGCCATGTTAGGTTAGAGGGTTCATAGTACCAAATTCAAGGTTCACTTGACACACTCAAAAGGTTAGGCAGGAAAAACAATCTCTAGGCTAATTTTACAATGGCCTTAGGGAAGAAGAGTAATACAATAACCCAACCTACAAAGATGAGGTAACATGAAGACTTTGTTCATCATATACTCATTTTTTAACATAGGAAAAATATATCATTTTATATAAAAATGTGAGGACATTATTCTTGAGAAAAATCTCAAGAATTTATTTGAAAGGTCATTAACATGAAAGATTAACTCCCTTCTTTGGACTAAGAAGTTTCTCTACCTTATTTCCTGTACCAAACTCACCTTGAAATAAGGTTATAACATGATGTAATTTGGCTTGTTCTATCCTTTCCTGATATGAGTGAAAATAAAACTTAAAAATCTTCACTAATTTTCATGTGATAATAAAGCATAACCTTTATATTCCTTTCACCCCCATGTGCTCGGGATTTTACTTAGATCTAGAAGTGATGACTATTTTAATACCAATATAAGGGTTCCACCTTTTCCCATTTGCATTAAGATTGCTAGAAAGAGTGTTACCTTAGTAAATTTTTATTTATTTTCCTATGTGGAACACAAAATATTACTTAGAATTCATATTTCACGAGCATTATCTACTACTTGGTCATCACAATAGGTGCACTAAAATAGACACAAAAACCTACATTCTAGTTTATGTGAGAACAAGACAATGAGGGTTTGCTGGTTTAATATGATATATTCTTGAATTATTTAATAGGGTAAGCAATAATCATAAGCCCAAAATGATTTTTCCTCTTTCTTAGATAAATAAATTCTCTCGAGTTCCTATACGAAAAGGGGAGTTCAATTTTATCAATCTTTCTAACTGCAATTCTCCCTACAAATGGCGTGAATAACTCCCTTAAATTGGTACAACACTAGGGTAATTATTACCATTTGATTCTACACTCATAGTTAGACACATGGGTTAGTTTCAATAATGGTGCACAAACCAACTGTACACTACACATTTGTTGTAATCGTTAATGTAGAACATTAGTACATGATCTAACTATGGTTAAAATAACATATATTTTCCAACTTAATATTTCCTTTCTCTACATTTCATTATTAACCTACACATGCACACGAATAGGTCAAAGGGTTATTCCTTCACGAAATGGTGATGTTAGCTTGCTTTACTATATTTGGCCAACCAAATTTTCTCATAGAATCACGCAAGCATCCTTTAAATTTCAAGACTACCTATTGTTACTTTAGAATGCAAAATGTTACTCAAACATGAATATGAGTCAACTATTTTACACACAATACCATTACCATTTTCCCACAATGTGATAATGTATTTTTCAAATAGTTTAATACAATAATGATATTTACATTATGCACTAAATCGATGAGGCCCCCAATTTTTTTAGTATTTACATACACTCCATTATAACATGAAACTTTGAAAAAATAAGGTAACACTACTAAACCCCTTTTCCCTGCATACCTACAACCAAATTCATGGTCAACCCAACAAGATGGCATGGAAATATCATAATATCTAACACATTTTGCATAAGCATATTTTCCATTCATCATGATAAAAAGTTAAACTCCTATAATTAGTTTAATATGGTGATAAATGTATATTTAGTTTAAACACATGTACAAATTGGGAGAGAGAGAGAGAGAGAGAGAGAGAGAGAGAGAGTTATACATTTTTTTTTAAAAAGTGACTATTAGAGGGTCAATGAAGTTTCATGAAGATGTCCTAAGGTATTACAACAATTATTAAGCTTATCAGGTTTTCCAACTTATTTTTTTTCTTGGTTATCGTTGCAAGTTTACCAAAAGAAACAAATTTATTCTAAGTGGCTACGAAACAAGGTTCTCAATCCATGCTCAAGACTAAATAACCCATTCTATTAGTTCCCATATATTATCCTATATACAAAGAAAACCCATGGAAGTGATAGACCATGATTCAAGAAACAAGAGCTCAATTTGCACCTACATCGTTGGAGCCAATTATCGGAAATGTACCAGTTCATCCTTGTCGTAGACCAATAAGTGGCTTAGGAAACCAACTTGTACAACTAAATTTGAAATTAGTTTTACCATAAATAAAGGTTGATTCAAATTTTCATGGTGAAACTCTAGTGATATGCAATGGAAGTAATCCATTTCTAGAACAGGTCACTACACTTCAAGAAAAAACCAAAACCCATTTTCAACTTTTAGCAACTGTCCCAAGCTATGAAAATAGCTAATATGTTCCTAAACATGTGTCATAAAATCATTCAACGATCATCATAGTTGTTTAAAGGTAGGAATGACATCCCATATAACATGGGAGCATGGTCAAACCATTACTCTCCACCACAAAAGATAAATATATATGTTTAATGTTGGTTTCAAATCATGTTTTTCTAATTTTTACAAGGGCGTAAAAATAAAGTGTTTAAAGAAAAACTGAAGATCCTTACATAACTCTAAAGTATGGAATTACCAAATTTATTGTCCTAATTTTTTCAATGTTGCTCAACACAATGAGGATACATGTTAAACATTATAGTTAGCTATTTTGGTTGTGCGAGGTAAACAAAATGTTCACATTTAAACCAAAAATAGAGACATTTTACTTATCCAAAACATATTCATTGATAACAATTTATTTTCTTTTTATACCAATATGAATGCAAAATGACACTACACAAAACATGAGAGGTACAAGACAGAGATAAACATGCCTGATAAGATAACATTTCTAGTTTCCTGCAAGGGCATGCATTAGGCTCCTTTACATTCACACTGAGTTTGTATGAACCACAAATATCTCTAACAAATAAAACATGTAATATAGAACCCTTCACATTCCTAGGTCCATACTGCAACAATAGTGAAGTCCCTCTTCTAAGCATAGTCTATAATATCTCTTGGTTTCATCTATTTTATAACACCCTCGAGAGGATGGAGATTATTTTTCTTATTCTTGATTCTTCTCTGTGTTGTTATCATACTCTATTCTATATTATAAACATAGTATCCTTCACTAACTCCTCTTCATAAGAGCACAGCCCCTGACCTCTTTCTATCTAGATGTAACATTTTCATTCTTGAAATTTCCCAAGGCTGTTGGGAGGCTCATATTATTATTATCATTATTTTTTTCTTCATGTTCAGTGATTTCCTATAAGTGATTTTTGTATTTGACAAAGTCTTTAATTTCTCAAAAATCCTCATCCCTCTCACTCATTTTAGCTCTTAAGGATTCAAGTTAATTGATACTATTCTTGATACCCTTTTTCATTTTTTGCATATCTTTGTCGACTTGCTCAAGTTTTGACCTTAGTTGTTGATATTTATAAGTTTGAAACTTCACCATATAAAAATGGTCAAATTCTTATTGGGTGACCAATCATCTTAACATCCATCGGCACCCCATTATCTATAAGAGTCTCATGACTTTGATCCTGAGCTTTCAGAGATAAATTTACGCCACTAGGTGCATCAGCTACCTCAAAACCAGAAAATGGTTGGAGACACCATATTGGGAGATGAAGGTAGCAAGATATTATCCATTTGCAAGATCTTTTTTGAATGATACAGAGCGGAGAATTATTTCTCTATCACTATAGTTAGATGGTGAAAATAACATTTCGATGACCTTACCAACACATTTGGTTGAAAGGTTTCAAGGCCTTTTCAATGAACCCATATTTAACTAAAGAAAACTAAAACAAAACTAAATCTATTTTTAATATTCCTAAAAAGAAAAGGTTGGAATTACATGAATATTTCCAACACTCCCCCTTAATTTCAAACTTGTAGCTTTCAATCTTCTAGAACTTCGTTTTCTTTTTCAGGTCTGCCATGTGCAGGATCACAAACTCTTAAACAATCTATCAAATATTCAAAAACTTCTTTTTCCAAAGCCTTTGTAAAAATGTCTGAAAACTGATCTTTGGATCTGTAAAATTCAAGAGGAATTTCCTTGTTGTTTACCAGATCCTTGATGAAATGATACATCATATCAATATGCTTGCTCCTCTTATGAAAAACATGATTTTTTGATAACGCTATGGCTGAGTTGTTACCACAAAAAATATGTGTAGATTCCTCTTGTTTATGTTGTAATTATGTCAACATTCTTCTCATCTATACAACTTGACATGTTGCTCTTACTGCTGCTACATACTCTGCTTCTGCTGAAGATAATGTGATAATGGGATTCTCCTTTGATGCCCATGAAACCCCTCCTATTCCAAAGTGAAAAGTATATCTGGGTGTGCTTTTCCTATTATCTATACTTCTAGCACTGTCACTATCTATATACCTAATTAATTTTAACTCATCTAATCATGAATAAAGAATTCCACGATTCCTTGTTCCATGTACATACCTAAAAATTCTTTTTCCATGTTGCCAATGTAAATCTTTTGAAGATTCCATGAACCTTGATATGAGGCTTACACCATACCCTATATCAGGCCTTGTGGTCATCAAATACATAAGAATTATAACCAACATTTTAAACAATTTTAGATCCACAAACGATCCTTCGTCCTCTTTTCTCAACTTCAAACATACTGTAGCTAGTGTTAGTGTTGGCTTAAAATTCAACATGTTAAACCTTTTCAAAACATCATTTGCATACTTTTCTTGTGAGATAAAATCTTTACCTTCTGATTGTTGAACTAAAATGACCAAAAATGATGCATAAGACAAAGATCTGTCATCTCAAACTTCTTCATGGCTGATTTAAATGACTCTGTAGATAGATTTCTAGTAATGATCAAATCATCTATGTATAAACAAAAAAATAAAATATAACCTTTCTCATTTATCTTGGTGTATAAGGTAGGCTCACTGTTTCTCCTATTGAAACCATTATTAATCAAATAATAATATATTTTATTGTACCAAGATCTAGGTGCTTGCTTGAGACCATAGAGTGCTTTATTCAATCTGTATACTTGTCCTTCATGACCTTCATTCTCATAACCTTCTAGCTAATTTACATAAAATTCCTCTTCAAGGAATCCATCTGATAAACAGGCCATTTTTTTCGAGCATAAATTGCTAAAACCATTCTTACCATTTCCAAACGTGCTACTGGTACAAATGTTTTGTTATAGTCAACTCCATATTGCTATGTAAAACCTCTTACAACCAGCCTTGCTTTGTGTTTTTGTACTTTTCCATCATCATTGTATTTTGTTTTATAGACCCACTTGACTCCTATCACGTCCTTTCCTTTTGGAAGATCCATCAGCTCCCATGTCTGATTCTTCTCTATAGCATTGATCTCATCATCCATGGTTTTTATCCAAAATTCATTCTTTATAGCCTCTTCGTAATATATTGGATCTGTAGCCCAATAAAATAATGCAAAAAATGAAAGTTAATTAGTTGTATCAACATTATAAATCTCACGTAGACTTTTTTTTTCCCTTGCCCAAGACTATTTGATGCAGGACTGCTTTGTGGTTATGGAGTAGCTTCTGGTGTTCTCTATGGCATTTCTTGCATGGTTGAACATGGCTGAAATCTTGGTGACCTCCTAACTCAAGATGGAGGTGTATCTTATGCTACAACTTGTGGTGCATGTCCAAGATTTGTAGATATAGTACCTTTCTTCTCTAAAGTTTCATCTGCCATATCATTATGCGGAATATCTGTTGCTATACTCATAGTTTTCTCTATACTTCCATCCCATGATTCATTCTCAATAAAATGTACATCCTTACTGATCATAAACTTTCCAGTGACTATATTTTATAACTTTTATGCTTTTATATTCTTTGAATACCCAACAAAAATATACTTTTATCCTTTATTTTCTAACTTCTTCCTTAGCTTATCGGGTACATGTGCATACGCTACACAACCAAAAAATCTAAAATGTGAAACGTTGTGTTTCCTGTTAGTCCATGCTTATTGAGGAACCATGTTCCTACCAAGTTTCATTGGACAAGTGTTCAAAATATAAACACAAGTTGCTATTGCTTCTTCCCAATAATCATTTGGAAGACGTTTTACCTTCAACATGCTTCTTGCCATCTCCATGATGGTTTTATTTTTCCTCTCTACCTCACCATTCTGTTGTAGTGTATACCTAGTAGTAGTATGCTTGTGTATACCGTGATATCTACAAAAATTCATAAAATCATTAGAAACATAATCACCTCCTCTGTCCATTCTGAGAAATTTGATGTAGTATCCACTTTGCTTCTCCGCTAATGCCTTGATCTACTGAAATGTATCAAAGGAATTTGATTTATTTCTCAGAAAATAAACCTATGTCTTCCTTCAATAATCATCAATGAATGTCATAAAATAAATACAATCTGTAATAGAATTTTTCTTCATAGATCCACATAAATCTGAGTGTTCAATCTCAAGTGGTGCACTTGCTATTGCTATTTTTCCAACTAGGAATGAATCTTTGTGATGCTTCCCCAAAATACAACCTTCACATACCCTTTCCAGTTTCTGAATCAATGGAAAAAATTCAACCATATTATTTTTATGTAATAAATTCAAACCACCAAAATTCAAATGTCCAAACCATAGATGACAAATCCAATATTCATCCTTCATAACTGAATGAAAACTTGATTGTGTTCCTTCAGCGCAGAACTCAACTACATTTATGAAAGAATAAGTGTAGGACTCACTTGCTGTAGCGTAGACCTACTTTTCATTGGTGCAGGACTCCTAGCACATGACTTTTTTACCTTAGCATAGGACTCATCTGTGTGAGCATATGACTCAATAAAAGGCTGATTTGGAATAGCACAGGACTTTGCTACAAACTGAGCTACTGATTTTGCTGCAAACATATTTGATTTCTTCTTTTTTTGAGGTTTTAAAATCAATGGAAACACTATATTGTTTCTCATCTTCACTTTTATAATCAACTGAGTGCTAGGAGCTTTGTCCACAATGACACACATATTGTCTTCTATATAGACTCGATATCCTTTATGTACCAGTTGTCCAATACTCATAAGGTTATGTTTCAAACCTACAATATAGTAAACATCTTGTATACTTGTTTTCTCCCCCTGTCTTATTAGAATACTAACCATGCCTTTTCCTTTCATAGACATAATATTATTATTAGCCAGAGTTACATCACTCTTAACTAAATCATCCAGACTAGAAAACAAATCTAGATTACCTGTCATGTGATTACTGCAACCTGGATCTAAATATCATACATCGTATGGACTCTCTTTTGAAAAATTAAATTCAATAGGGGATAAAGAAGGTATTTCTTTGAAAATCCTTGTGCATGAAATAAACATAGGTTTAAAAATAGAACATCCAACCTGATTTTGATTTTGCCTCTCATGATCATATTGCTTTTTCTTGCAATCATAAGCATAGTGCCCATACTTTTTTCCATAATGAAACAGAACATGAGACTTATCTTTTCCCTGACCATAACTTTGTTTTTGATTTTGTCCTCTTCCACCTAAGCTTGATGAACTGCTGTTGCGTCCTTTAGATGGAATCATTCGTCTACCTCTTGGGCTGAAACTACCTCTTCTTTTTCCATGACTACCTGATGTCTGAGATGGAAAATCCTTATCTACACTTGCATGTGATGTATTCACCCTATGTTCATGATTGATTAGTTATGCATGCAACTCATCAATAGAAAACTTACTCAGATCCTTAGTTTCTTGAATAGCAACAACTAGAGGATCAAATTTCATAGGAAAACTCCAAAGCAATTTTTCAATAATCCTTCTATCTTCAAGAGTCTCACCATGGGATTTGATTTTATTGACTAAGCTAACTACATAAGTAAAAAATTATTCTACGGAATTTGAATCTTTCATTGCTAAATTCTCAAAATATCTAAGAAGTAATTGTAGCTTGGTGGTTTTTACTTTCTCCTTACCTTTATATGTAACTTATAAAGTATCCCATGTGGTATTTTCTTGATTATCTTCTGCCACTCTTGGAAGAATGCTTTCGTGTATCACCTGATGAATATAGAAAAGATATTTTCCATCCTTCTTTCTTAACTCCTTCAAAGTATCTTACTCTACCTTAGAAAGTGCAGTATATGTTGCTGCATCTCCGAGATCTGTGTACCCATCTTCAAAAATCTCCCACACGTCATGAGATCTGAATAGCACCTTCATGGTCAATGACCAGTGTTCATAATT
This sequence comes from Taxus chinensis, assembly GCA_019776745.2. Classification (NCBI taxonomy): domain Eukaryota; kingdom Viridiplantae; phylum Streptophyta; class Pinopsida; order Cupressales; family Taxaceae; genus Taxus; species Taxus chinensis. The sequence goes on along the minus strand of CM034153.1, from coordinate 118,972,311 downwards.
ATTTGCATTAAATTGTGGCATCTGTATGCCGGATGTAGAATCCATAGCTTACTACCAATTTAATTAGTTGTTAGAATAACATACTCTGATACAAATTTATACAAAATTTGTAGTCTAACACAACGAACAACATAAAAGAAAATAAATAGAACAATTAATTAAGTTGCATAAGCATAAGAGTATTTGAACGAGCACTGTTGTGTGTAATCTCCATTAATAAAAGTTTCATCATACTCATAGCTTCATCTCTTTACAATCAAGTTGTGTGTGCATCTGTGTGCTTTCAATGCACACCCTTACTTCCTTGTGCAGATTTCACACCTATGTGTGTGCATACAAAGTAATTACAACTATTATTATTTAAATAGAACAACTCACTCACTACCAACTTTTCAATTGAGCATTCTAAATTTAAACTCATGCTTTAAAAAAACTGAATGTTGTCCATGAATTAAAGCATATTTATTCGAATTAAATCTAATCCTAAAAATAGGATAAAGTTGAGTTAACTAAAGAAAAATAAAAAACAACTAAATCTATTTTTAATATTCCTAAAAAGCTACAGTTGAAATTACATGCATATTTCCAAAACTATCCAAATAGACTTCATGATAAACCAAAACAAAGAAATTAATATTTTAAATTTATAACTCCTATAATTTCTATAGAAATTTTGCTTTTAGTTTTTTTATATATTTTTCGAAAGGACATATAATTAGAGGTGGGTAAGGGCATCAGTTTGTCTCTTTTGGGGCAGTGTTCTCTATTGGCATTCAGTAACCATTCTCTAAGAGTAATAATTTTTATTGATATTTTAGGTGTTATTAATATATTTACAAAATTAGATTCAGAATTCACATCAACATATCCACACAAAAATTCCAAAAAAAATTGTGGATACAAGACCCATTATGTTGTAGTGGGGGTTGGTAAATGTTTAAGCAATGACCATCTCCATTGTCACTATCGATAAATATGAACTAAACTTTCTATTTATTAAGGGAAATAGTAAAATTCTATTTCCTTACATAACTATAATGTTTGTTTCTTACATTTTTTGTTTCCATCGAGGTAAAGAGAGGATGAGATAAGATAAATTTAATGTTCATACAACATATTAATTGATAGTGATTTTCTTAGTTGTGAAATTGGGAACAACGTGGGAGGGAGATATATCGAAGGGAAGTGCTCAAGTGGCTCATTTTTAGTTAAATTTTTATTCTAGAGATTTGATTTGCTACCAATTTGATCAACATTTCAATGAATATGTTATTAACTTTCAAGTTTGCACAAACGTCTCTAGCGATGCTTTACCACTTCAAATTTAGAGTTTTCCTCTTCTTTATTAAATGGGTTGTGGTCATGATAGTTTTTGCTTATTTTTTGTACTTGAAATGAAATATCATATAAGAAATGCAATTAGTGAGGAGTGAACACCAGATATAGGGGAAAAATTGTCATTTGAGAAGATAGATGAGGAATCTCAGCCCAAATCTAGCAATGTGAATCCTAAGATAAGAATTTACTCAACATGGAAAGTTATTTTACATTTCTTATGCGCTTCACACTTCCATTCATTTATACTTATATAATTACAACAATATATTTTTAATGTCCCCTATTTATTTGGGTGGTAGTAGATTATTTACATATAATATTCCAACTTATAGGTGAACACAATATTATTTAATTACCTTAGAGGAATTTCCCCAACAGATGTACAAACGTTGATTTAGGATTGTGTGAGAATTGAATTCATATATATTTCTTATACGTTCACGAGTGTTTAATTTAGCATCGAGAAAATATTGAAATGCATAACAACAAACATTGTGAGCATCACATATTCCCATTAACAAACCAAGAATCAATGTTATATAAAAAATAGGTTTGTTCACCAATAGAAAACAACACATCATACAAAAGATGGATATAGGGGTTCCTTGTTGTGTTGTTATTCTATTTCTGCTAATTATAGTCAAACTTGGATCCTATAACCTATTTGATTTTCCTTATTTATTATTTGGGTACGAATAATATAACTATGGAAAAGGTATCAGAAATGCAAGTTTATAATTTCCACATTTTCCTTCCAAATTTTCATTCATTTATTCATCTTATGTAAACAATTAAACACTTTCCAACTAATCACCTTCAAATCATAAAAAATAAAATAAATAAATAAAAAATCTCATTTTTCCTATTTTTATATAACTTTCTCTTTGTTTCAGTAGGTGAATCAGTCAGTTTTACGAGCTCTGCAACTAGTAGACAAGATAACCTTATTTTTATGCACAATATTATTTTTGATTAATTCAACTAATATTTCTCAATAGTTTTTTCACCATTTCCCACACTTATACCATGAATCAAAAATAATGTAGATGATGGGATACCATAGTTTCTAATTTAATCAATAAATAGATGCCCTAGTCTTAAACATGTAACAAATCATCTATCATAAGAAATCCTAAAAAAAAAATTTCAATACTAACATATGAAGACTTCAAAATTATGACACGTGTTAGTTTTGTGTTGACCATTTTTACTCATCATAGTCAAGGGGAATACAATTTTTTTACGGATTCTTTGTTTTTAGTAGATAACATCATACATTGGAAATCGACATGCTGGAACAACCAAGGAATCAAGTTTTAGATTAAAAAAATAGTTATTTATAAAAGTAATTTGTAACTTGAGGATGATCACTACCTTCATTTAATACAATTTTCTTAGTATCAGATGGTCACAAAATGTACAAATAGTTTATTATCAATTCACTTATGATTATATGTAAGTTTATTAAACAATTCAGTTTTCATATGTGCATTCAGTTATGTAATTAAAATAAATGTAAAAGAAACAACATATAACTCATTGCATAAAGCAATTTTGTATATTCATAAGGAAGTTTCATACAATTTCCCCACACAAGCAGTGAGGTAGAACTATGAAAATAAATAATTCATATGTATTTGAAACTAAAAACCTAAGGAAGAGAAGGGGACCCATCATTACCTCAAAGATGAATCCCTTTATTCAATGATCCACTACTACTCCAAATTGCTCCATCTTCAGTTCCAAACCACTTGAAAGAGAGGAAAAATTAAGTATTAGAGATAAGGTATCTCCTTAAGCTTCAATACTTTTTCATGTTAGATGTATTTACATTCCATGTACATCAAGAGATTCATGAGGTTAGAGGAATTAAATGCCATTAAGATGAAAACATGTTGTTATGACGGAAACACAACACCTGTGATTGCTTGCAGGTGATTGGTTGAGGAATTCAGTGTGATTTTTAAAACATAGGGTTATCCTAAACTGTGGGACTTTGAAATCAGGATAACCCTTTAGATAAGGCTAACTTCCTATCTTATTATAGTGCCAACTACTCAAAATAACAGAGAGTTACAAATCTAACCCTAATCCAATATTTCCAAGGAGATAAAGGTAGAGAAAATGCATGAAAATAGAACCTACTTCAAGGGAAGGTGATGCACTAAGAAGGATATTGAACAACATTCATAATAAACACAACACTAGCAGAACCTTGTAATGAAAACAAAAACAATACACAATAATCTTGGATGCAATAAAAGATTAAAAAATTGGAATATGATACAGAAGAGGGTTTGAAGCATCCACAAATATGATTCTATTTCTCTCAAAGTTGATGTAATACATCACATTTAAGGCCAAAGGCACATTTTTTGGATTACAATGTTTAATAGGGAGGTTTTAAATCTCCACAAATATCTTACAAAGAAGAGAGAAGGCAAGGGCATATACAAGTTTTCCTGCCTTTAGAAATGAGTACCTCCTTACAATATATATAGGAAGAATGAGAGAAAGGGAGAGAGAAGGAGTTCAAAATCTTGCTTCAATTACCCAAAAATGCATTAAAATCACCTTAAACAATGATGGGTGCCACTGTAGAACCCATACCTCCATGTAGTTTTCCTTCTGTGGGAAGAAAGAAAGTCCATACCTTCATCATTTGGGTAGTTGAGAAATCTAGAACCACACCTCTCCCTCTCAAAATTTATGGCCATATGAAGATGAGGGTACCATTTTGTAATAAATGTGGGTGATTGATCTACATTTTAAGACTCTGACCATGCATCACATGCTCTAACATCTAAAATTTTGGACTTTTAGGATTCAGAGATTTTCGGCATTTTTACTTCAGAGGTTGATGTTACTATTCACCTTTTTGAGCTCATGAAACCTCTGAAATGCCGGAACCACGAAGTCTGAAATTTGGAATTTGGGTTTCGGGCTTCAAGTCATAATTTGCATGCACTGGTGATTCAAAGTTTTGAAATGATGAAACCCTAAAGTCTAAAATTAGGACTTCAGGTTTTAGAACTTTGTGTTTTCAGGGTTGTTTAGGTTTCAGGCTCTCAGGGGTTTGAGTTTCAAGATATTGGGATTTTTCACCCATCCAGTTGTCACATATCTTTGGAATATCAAAAGCCCAAATTCTTAATTTTGGACTTCGGGCATCAGATTTATTTTTCTCCCTGTATGGCTCTATTCACCACTCGACCCTGCTGTGAACTCCGAACTCTTGAATCTCTGACGTCCAAATTTCAGACATCATACTTTGATGTCGTTTTGACTTTTTGAATCCACCAATTTAGAATATTTTCTCATCGAATCCAAATGCTTGCACATCACTTTAACTCACTTGGATAGAGCCCAAAATGTGAGCTCCCACGACCTAATCTATCCTGTTATTCTATCTATGTGAGTCAAATTTTTCCCAAGGAGAAAATTGGATAACACATGCATGATATAAAGAAACAGAAATGCATTGATGAATTATTAGCCCTCATAAATCATAAAAAAAATATGATATTTGTATTCGAAAAACACAAGAAGATGTCAACAAACAAAGTAAATATCAAAATTGAGTATCATGCATTTTCAAGTTGTGTATGAATCATTTGAGAGTACTGGTATAGACTTATTAAGCATAGAAACAATATGTTGCAACTCTAGAAATATAAATTGAAAAAAAATAGTTTCTTGTTTTCATTCATATCCAACAATAAGAAAGTAGAGTACATGGTCCTTTCAAGACAAAAAACAACACAATTTTTTTTTCATGAAAAGGACTACGAACCTGAATTAATATTACAAAGTTTTATTCTAAATCAGAAATGTTATGATACAATTTGTCTACTAACAAATGACCAAATCAATATTCCATTTCACAATGAAACTGGTGAAGTTTTCAAATAAATGCATGCATATTAAAATTTGAATGTGAAAAATTCATATATTGGAATTTATTTCTATAATATCTTGCCAAAAGTACAAAGGATCTCAAAATTGCAAGTTTTTTTCATACAAAAAAAAGTTAGATTCTCAGAGAAAAACACCTCATCAAGGCACCCATACATTTTTCACAGAATAAAGATAAATGTTGCAAGAAAAAATATCAAGGTCATGTTTTTTCAAAACCCCCAATTTTTTATAAGTAGCCATCAGTTGGAAATGTAAATTAAATTCTTACCTTTCAGCCACGACTAAGTTAAGAAACTTCGGTCAAGATAAAAATACCATGACCAAGAATGAGACAACATGAATGAGATAGAGAAAAAAAAAATCTTGGGCTCATTAAATGTCATGTAGCTACATGATAAACTAGGGCCGAGCTCAAAGAAATAAAACTCTAGCAAGATGTAAAGCTCAAACTCTTGAAACCTCAATGAGTTCAGAGGAAAAATTGAAGTCTCAAATAGATATCAGGGCTGAGAATGGAGAGAAACCATATGGATATTTGAAAAAATCACAGAGATCTAAGAAAAAAGATAGGGGTCGAGCTAATTAGAGAACTTGAACTGAAACAAGGAAAACCCATAAAACAATGAGCTACAAATGCAAAAATGATGTTGTTGTGTAAAAAACCAAAGCATGAGCTCTTAAATCATGGTAGCTAAACAAAAAAAATCTAGGGGTTTCAAATTAATTGAAGCCTCTAGCAAAATCCAAATGAAAAATGAAGTATGTTTTAGGTTTTTGATTAACTAAAAATTTAGTTGGTAGATCATAGTTAATCTAATCTAAGAGGACATATACATATAAAACACAGATGTACTAAAGCAACATGTAAATGGGATAAATAATTAAACTAATGGAAAGAGAATCCCTAATGTGTAAGAGAGAAGAAAGAACTCAACAAAATAAAAATGCTTCCGAGAATCTATTGTAGAGATGACTGGAAAATATAGAAGAAGGAAAAACTATGCAAGATCCCCCAAAAGGATGGATTTGGAGTATTTCTCTTAAATGGAATGTCTGGAGGAATGAGGCACCCATGGGCGCATTGGTCTACAAAGTTGGTGCCTTGGTTTATGCAAAAACTCTAGAAATAATCTTCACATGTCTCGGATATGAACTTAAACCTTCCTTGTGTGTCGTAGAAGATTCGTTGTCCTTTGCTAAATGTCACGAATAATCCAAGATGGAAGAAAGACCTGCAATAACCCAAAACAAGCATTAAACCCTAAAAAATAAATATACAACTCAAGGGGTTGGACTCTCCTCAATTGGTACAATGGTTGACTTAATAACTAAGCATTGCACTACATCTCATACCTAATGTAGCTATATGTGCAAGTGTTTGTGAACATGCCTTGTGTTAGTTACACTTTGTGAAGTAGCTAGCAATAACTATCTGTACAAAATGTAATAGAACATGTGTATGGAATAGATTAGAATCCGTCAGCCTATGAAGTGTGTGATGCCGATGGCATAGCCTTGTGCAGTTGTGATGGAGCTATGTGGATGCAAATGATATCTAATGCAATAGATGGATGCAAGTCTAGATGAGTGATAATTGTGAATGATGCTATATACCTCATTACTGTCTCATAACTTTATATTTATAGGGTTCTCTTGATCTAATTTCCTCATTAACCCTAAAATTACCAAACCACCAAATAGATAAAGATCTAAAATGACTAAAAATATCCCAAAAAGAAGTGGGAAAGTTTAGGAAGGATCAGGGTGCCCATGGTTAGACCAAGGCACCCACGGGCGCCCCAGTACTATCTTGGGGACCCCAGTCAAGGTTGAAATTATAGGAAACAATGAAATCTAACTAGGAATTTGGGTGTAAAATTTGTTAATTACAAAATAAAATAATAGAATATGTAAAAAATACGGGGGTTAATTATTACTTTCTTTAAAAAACCCTCTAAATAGTAGTATGAGACCAGAAATAAATTTTTTTTGAAGTGTATGATTTTTTGTTTACGTTTGCCCCCATTTTATATTGGTGAGTGAAAAGTAAAGTAACGTAAAGTAGATATAGATGCATACCTGATGCTGATGTATACTGACAAATAAGGCATGCCAAAGATCTAGACAAACCGTGGAATGACAAAAAGATGGAGGATCGTGGAAACTAAAGATGAAAAATGCACAAAAAGTGAAGAGAGAAAACCTAGGGTGGTAACATACCGGTAGGGGCTGATGTGTGTACCTGTATGGTAATTATGCAAGGTGTGCCACTATGAAGTATTATTGTTGATGCCATTATTATTGTAGTTGCTATTGTTTCCCCCAAAGATGACCATACCTATAAGGAGAAAGTGATCAAGTAGTCAAATATATATGTATGTAAGAGTAAATTTAGTATGTAAAGGATGCATGTATGTAAAATCATGTAAAATACACAAATGGAAAGTGTAAATGCAACATGTGTACCTGATCCATGTCGAGAAAGAGAGTGTAGAAGGATATCCTGCACTACTGTGTGTTTTTTTGGCAATCTCATGCCACCCTAGCCGAAGATGTGTAGGGAGGACATGCTCTCTATGTATTCCAATATCTAACTGCTTCCCTAAATGTATGTGAAGAGATATCTATATGTCCTAGTTTTTTGGGTGATCTTACGCCACTAGCCTGAATTAGTGTAGGAGATACAAAATCAGTGTAACCTTTGAGCCTATAACTGCTTCCAAGAATGCTAATGTATACCATGTCCTCTAAAATTCATTATGTATACCCTTCGTAGAATGGTCTCAACCTACTCGTTATATGTAAACCCACAATACCAAGGGAGGAAAGCGCATTGAACTGAATTGATGTAAATGTGTTGTGTAGATTGTAAAACCCCAAATGGTGCCCCCTTATTTGGGGGTACATGCAACATTGCTGATAAGAGAATGTTGTCCCAAAAGAGGACCAACCACATGTACACTATAACTTGGAAAGTGCTTCACAAAAACAAAGGCATGCACAAACAAGGATGACTAGCCAATAATAGGTGTTAGTACGAAAACACATGTATGTATAAGATAATGAGTAAGCTACACAAATAGTGTAAAAGATACCAAGCAATGTAATAAAAACATGCAAGAAGAAAAATTAAGCTGCAAAAAGAGAGCTGCAAGCATGAGACATCACTCATGATGTCACAAGACATGCAAGTCCATCAATGGCTGTAAAAAAAATACAAATGTGGACACCAAACATATAGCAAGGCCCGCATACAAGAATAAAACAATGGTAGACAAAATCAATAAAATAAGTAGTCATGGAAACATGTAATCCAAAAAAACAAGTGTTGCATATGGAACACCCATTATCATGTTAAAAAGATAATTGGTATTTCAAAATTGTAAATAACTAGATAATGTAAAGTGATAACTACAAAATGAAAAAATAACACCTATGAGAGATAAATGTGGATGCCCCCAATGACTAGTGAAGGAGGGGTATAAGGTGATCATCCATGTTTTGTGTAAGAGACTTGTTTTTGTGATAACTACTAGACGAAGATGTGAACACACATGTTTGGATGGTATAGATAATGACATATAAGAAACCAATCTAACATGTGTAATAAAGTGATCATGTAAAACACAAGTAAACAAGAGTAAATGCAACCATAAGATGTAGTATGTCATGGATGGATGGAATGGAATGGAAGATAGATGGTAGGAGCCGCGAGCCCCATGAGTCAATGGAAGTGTATGAAATGACATTCATTTAGTTTTCCTCCTAATAATTCAATAATGAACCACAAACAAGAGTGCGTCATTAGGAAATGGTCAAAGTGTAGGTTGTGTCTATCACATTATGATGAGTCTGTATGTGTAACGAAAGAGTTTGACATAGTGTCAATGTTTTCCTGAACCCTATAATTGAAGCGTATACCATGAATTGATTAATAGAGAGTGATGATTTAGCCTAAAGAATATATCACTTTAAAAGGAAAAGAGGGAGTGGTGATGGAACCTAATGTGTATACAACTACAAAATGATAGAGTAAGTGAGTAGTTAGCCTATAGTGTGTTTTGTTATCCTAGAAATGTCGCAAGATAGAAGGTTTCATGATAAATATGTGATGAATGTAAGATCCATTTGATTGGTAAACCATCGGTAGTCAAGTACAAACCGAGGAACTAAATTGCGTCACAGGGTAGTGAGTGTAATGCATAAAATATGATGTAGTATATGTTATGATTGAAAGAAAACTATGCGATGAGTAGAATGTGTAAATATGTGGTGTGTAGGAGGAAATGATATACATATGTATGATGAGGAATAAGAGTAATGTGGAGATATATAGTGTATGATGTATGACATGTGGTAATAAATGTAAAAGAGCAACACCATGTAGAGAGTGTGTTGTAATATGTGCAAATATTCTAATAGTGTATGTGACATGTAGGATTGATAAGATGTAATGCTAGTGGTGTAGGTAATAGTAGTATGACATGTGTATAATGAAAAATGCTATAATGTATGATGTGTAATGTGTGAATAGATGCAATGTATATGACCTAGTGTAGTGTGTGGGGTTCATGTGTTGTAAGCCCTCAAAATTCAAGTGTGAACCGAAGCACAAGAGTGCATCATTGGGTAGTGACGATGCTAAAAGATGTGATGAATATGCTTATATGAGGATATGAAGGTATGCTAATGAAAATATTAGAGACGCACCTACACTAATATGATAGGGGGAGTATTTGAGTTTTACGCCCCCAATTGTGTAAGCCATTAAGGTCTAGTCAAAAGATAGTGAGTTGGTCACTGTAAGGAGTAGTTTCCTTTTCAAAAGTGATTGAATGCTGAAATGGTGATGGTGAAGGAGCCTTACATAATGGAGTATTTTGAATTGTGTCTTGACCATTAATAGGAGTGGTTACTTTGAAAAATTGAGTTGGAAACAGAAGTGGATGAGGGTGGTGAGAAAGTTTGAATGGTGGAATTTTTGGTGTTATTTATGATGCTACCAAAGGAGAAGGTTGATCACTTTGGAGAGGCAGTTCTGCATTTTGACGTGGTAATGTTGTAGATATGTTGGGAGGAAGAGGTGCTATATTATTTTTTATAGGATAATTAGTATCATAAATAGGAGAAGCATGTGGTGGAATGATAATAGTTTTATGACTAGGAGGATAATCAGTATACACATGTCAGTGATTATCATTAGCAAACATGTAATTGAGAAGAGGATCATATAGAATGAGGAACACTAATAGCTCTATAACATCATGTAGAAATTATAGATTGACATGCATTCAATGAGATAAAACCCTGACACTCAAGATGTTTGATCGTATGGTGTATGGCATAAAATTCATTTTCATTATTTCCAATTATTTTATGATAGTTGTAATATGGAAAATCTCTTGATATCTTGTACTCTGATAAGGAGGATAGCAATGAGTAGCCACAAAGTGATAAATTGATGACTAAGGAGTTGAGAAAGGATGTCATGTGGAAAAGTATTATACTCAAATATGACAATATCTAGAAATGGCATGTCTTGAGGATTAGCTAGATGACATGTATTAGTTATAGATTGCATATAAGATGTAGAAGGAGAAAAAACATTTGATTGCGAAGTATCCTTAAGCTATTGAATTTCATATCTAAGAGATGTGATTGTTGATTCAATGGCTGTAAATTTATCTTGAAATAATTTATGTAAGGCTTTAATGGATTCTAATAGTGGTTTATTAGATGGAGGATCTCTAGGGTCGGATTCGTTAGATAAATAATTGAATATAGGAATTATTTTGTGTCTTTACATATTGTTATCTAGATACATGGGGTATAGTTCAAAATGGCCTGGAAATGATGATATATCTTAAGTAAATTAGATAAAGAGACTTGAGTAACTTTGGGAACCATGATAGATGAAAAACGAGGATCCTAAGCATGAAAACGTGGGGTTATCCAAAATGATTAACTAAAAATCGAAGAGGTAGATGCTAGTTAATTTAATCTAGGAGGCCATATAAACGCAACAAACAAATGTACTAAAGTAGTATGTAAATGAGATAAATAATTAGACTAATGGAAATAGAATCCCTAATGTACAAGAGAGAGAGAGAGAGAAAAGAACTCGACTGAATAAAATATGCTTGCAGGATTATGTCACAAATATTACTAGACAATACAAAAGTAGGCATGATTGTGCAGGCGTATTTAAAAGGATTGATTTTCACTATTTCCTTGTACTGGAGTGCCTAAAGGAGGACTAGGGTGCCCATGGGTGCTCTAGTCTATAAATTCGGCATCCATGTCTGTGCAAAAGCTCCATAAATAATATTCATGGGACTTACATATGATTTGGAACATTTGTTCTCGGTCGCATAAGATTTTTTGTCCTTTGTTGAATGTCGTCAATAATCCAAGATGAAAAAAGACCTACAAAACCCAAAAACAAGCATCAAACCCTAAAAAAGAAAAAATGCAAATAAAGGGGTCAGACTATCCGAAGCTACCACAATGGTGGACTTACTAACTCATCACTACACTACGTTTAAAACCTGATGTAATTCTATGTACAAGTATGTGTGAACATTCCCTAGGTTGTTCTTATTCCAGTATCATTTTGTGAAGTAATGATTAACAACTATGTGTAGAAAATGTGACAGAATGTATGCATGGAATAGAATAGAATTGCTTCCCCTACGAAGTGTGTGATGCAGATTTCCTAGCCTTGTGCCTTTGTGATGGAGCTATGTGGATAAAAATGATCTCCAATGCAATAGATGGATGCAACACTAGATTAGTGATAGTCGTGAATAATGGTAGGTCCCTGATTATAGTCTCATAACTTTATATTTATAGGGTTATCTTGATCTAATTTCATAATTAACCCTAAAATGGCAGACCAAAAAAATTATAATGGTTTCAAATAGATAGAAAGTGTCCAAAAAGTGGCATGAAATTTCAAAAAGGATTGGGGTGCCCATGGTTGGACCAAGGCACCCACAAGCGCACTAGTACTAGCTACGTCGCCCTACTGAAGGATGAAATTATGGGAAACAATGAAAGTGTACTAGGCATATGGGTGTAAAACCTTGGGAATGATGATATAAAATAAAATAAGATGTTCAAAAGACATGGGTTACTTCGTACTTTCTTCACTGAAAAACATTCTAAATAGTAGTATGAGACCGAGATTAAATAATGTCTAAAGTGCATGATTTTGTGTCAAAATTTTCAACCCCAATCATGAATACTCAAGAAAGTGTGTCTTAACCATGGTCAACTTTAACCATGGTTAGGGTCACTTAGTATTTTATAATTATCTTTTCCAAGTGCCCATGTAGATGGGTTTTTTGTAATGATTTTAATTATTATTAATTTTTCTATGTAGTAGGTGGGGGCGATAATAATTTTCATTAGTCAAGTAATCAAATACGTACCTCATGTGTGCCCAAGGCCAAAATGGGGAAAATAGTTTCTTTAATTTTTACAAAAAGGGAGGTTGACCAAGGCCAAAAAATAAATGTAATGTCATACAAACTCATCATTTTGTCCCCTTGAAAATAATATGCATGATAATAATCCTTGTGATTATTATTAAATTATTTTAATTTAATTACAAGGGTGAAATTATACAAAAGAGAGATGGACAACTGAAGTCAACGAAATTTTTTAAAAACCCCCCAAAAAAATTCATAGAAATTTGGTTGCGAATTAGTTTAAATTGACTTTCATGCTAATGGTGATTCTGAATAAAATACAAATATGATGTCACATAGTAACATTTTTTATGTTACTAGATGACAACACATATTATGATTTTGGCTGATAGTTTATAATTTCATCCAAAAGAATATGTAATGTTATGAAAAAATACTTTGGAAAATAGTATTTAAAATGACTGGATCAACAAGAAATCAGTCCTTGTAAAATATGGTGCCAATAAAAAAATTAAAAAAGTGTTTTGTTCTGAAAAAAGTAAAAATTTCTCTGTTTTTGTATGGGAATTTTTTATTTTATTTTTTATTTTATTTTATAAGTTAAAATGATCGTCTAAATTAGAAAGCTTTCCTCCCTAAAGATGGCAAGCCGGTAGCATATTTTAGGCTACCTACTGACAACATAAAGGCGAATATCGTAAATTTTTATTTTGCGGGAATGGTAAATTGACACCTAAAATTAACTTGTACCTACATTTTTTTTGTGACCCATTCCTGATTCCTACCATAAAAACTCCCCAATTTTAAATTTTAAGAACAAAAATATTTGTGAATTAATGAATATTCACCACTAAAATTTTCTTTGACTGAACTATTAAACTTAAAGTTGAATTTTTCCATTTGAGACAGAGAGTTGAGTCACTCTTAAGTCTTAGGAGTAAACTAAGGTGAACTAGTGGACTCAAGCATTGAGCATTTCTAGCTCCATTTCTCTTCTTCTTAAGTCTTAGGAGTAAACTAAGGTGAACTAGTGATAGATGGAATGGACTCAAGCATTGAGCATTTCTAGCTCCACTTCTTTTCTTCTTACTTCTCCCTTCTTTTTTCTATATCTACCCATGCTTTTGAGCATGCGATAAGGGCTTGTGATTTTTTCTTTCCAAGAATATTCCAAATTTTCTACTCCAACACTTATTTGATCCAATAAAATACCATATTCCTCCATTTGTAAGATGAATTGAAGTGAGTTAAACGAGCTAATTGATATGATTAAGTGAATTTTTTATTTCCTTTCCATGTTTATGAATCTTATCTTCTTCTTTACGATGTTTTGAAGCTTTTATAAGTAATTTTAAGTGTAGGTATAGTATTTTAGTTTGGAATTTGGAAATACCTCAAATCTTCTCTCCCATGCTAGATTAATATCTTGTTCATGTGTTTTGTGAAATTCTTGTCTAAAATTCAATCAAAGAGAAAATGTAGTGATATTTAGAGGTCTTGAAGGGTCTAATAGTCTGTTTTTTTCAATCATAAGTGTGTCAAATATTGGTGTATCACCTAAATTTACCCCAAAAATAAAATAGTTACTTAATTGATCCAAGGAACCAACCCTCTATGGAGGTTATAATTAGCTTGATTCATCCACACTCTGAGAAGATCCCACTGTACTACCTGAAGACAAAGATTTATTTTGCACTTATTCAACTCAAGGTTCTCTTTAGATCTCATAATACTTTTTGGCATGACCGGTGGGACTAGAAAATTTTTTTAAAGCATGTGATGATGTTTTTCATAAATAAAGTACCAACATTTTAGACATGAATATTCATCATCAAAAAATAGACCATTTCCTTTAGTTTTCCATATTTTTATGAGGTTATGCAATCATCATTTCATCTCTTTGTTTGAATTTTATGTCCAAAAAGAATTATTACACCCATCCACCTTAATTTTACCAAAATACTCCTCCAGATGAGCATTATAAGTGTTATCATAATGAATATTCCCATGATCTAAAACTTATTAATCAATATGGTTATCCATATTATCGTTGTGTTGTGTAGGAAGAGGAATATGATAATTATGGAAACAATTAAATGCCTAAAAATGATTGTGAAGGCATAATTCAGGAATATGTAGAAGATATTAAAAGCTATTAAGGATCAGATACATGAATTAGAGAATATTTATCATAAGATTGAGGAACCCTATCAATGGAAAAATCCCACATTTCTCTTGTATTAGTATCTTATTCACATCCCTTGTCATCTTAATCCTCTATCAAATTTTTAAGTTCCTATATTTTTCAAAGCCTCTTCATCCATTCATTCTCTTCTACAAGATATCACACCTCCCCTCATATTCCCAAACCCATTTTTAAATGAGACTAATTAGAATTTTTTTTATAGAATATCATTCAACTTAAGAGCCAAGTGAGGAATCCCTAAAGAAAAATATGAGAAATTGGAGTCCATGGTTTGATTTATGTGTGCAAGAACTAGTTAGCCATGTTAGCAAAATTGAAACTAACATGTAATAGCTTTAAGAAAATGCAAAACTAACATCTCTGCACCATCATGATAAGAGCTAAACAAAAAAAAACATCAACACTATATATTAAAACCTTGAAAACAAACTTCAAGCTAAACATGCTAAAATTTATTTCTCTACTCTTTAGATCACCAAAAACACTAAATTAACATATGTAAATCCATGGTAATCAGATTTGATTTTCTGATCTTCAAGGGTTTGCGAATGGAGGTTCATGAAAGTATGGCTACAAGACCATTTCGATTATCTTCATATAACCCAAAATCTTAGATGGATGAAATGCAAGAATGAGGCTATTAGCTCAAATGAAATATGCTCTAAGATAAAATACCTATATATTAGGTATAAGCATGAAACGTGTAAGAAGAAATGTAGGAGGAGGGTTCCTTATATAGCCCAATGGATAAAATAATCTCTACATCCATTTACATGTGGGACTATAGAGAGGTTGGGTTAGTTGTGGATATGGATGGTTTAAAAATGGTTGAGTCAACCTTACGCGAGTGTATTATTTCCTTTAGTGACCCATGGGGATTGAGGGGGTTTATTAATTAACCAAAGTGATTAATTAATAGGTGTGCAAACTTATATAATATTTTTAGAGGAATAATTAGCATGATTTAGACTATGAGAGGATTTTAATCAAATAAATGATGATTTATTGATTAAATAGAAGAGAGAATTAATTAATTAAGAATAATTAATTAATCTAGATATAAAGGGGTATTAATGAATTACAAATAATTAATCAATGTAGAAATAAAGGTGACCTTAATTAATTAGAAATATTGAATTAATATAGATAGAAAGGGGAGCTGATTAACAGAAGGTTGTTAATTGGTGTCGTTGTTGGATAAAAGACTTAATTAACTAATGTAATGTAATGTAATTAATTAATTATTATAGTAGAGAAAATGCGCAATATTGATGATATATCGTCAATTTGTGGGAAAGGGTATAATTAGTGCAATTTACGTATGTAAATTGTTCGAGCTAAATTATAGGTGTCTACAGCTACCACTACATCAGGGAGTTATCTTCCTTATTCATCAATTCATACTTGATGTAATTGCAAATGATTTCAAATGACCCTAGTCATCCTTTAGCTCCTCCTCCTCTCAACAACCACATATTAGATCTAAAAATCCATGATTTCATGACCATGAAGTTGAACCCCTACCTGTTAAGTAGATTATCAGAAGTAGTAAGAAAGACAAGGAAGTTATTCTACTAGAAATCCCTCTAGAGATAATCCAAGATACTTCTAGTGCGCAGATCCCTCCTTATATACTTCACAAGTTTAAATAACATGTAGATGCTTTGAAATCTATTAAAGATAATGTTAATTTTCTTCTAACAATTGGTACAAACAACACTACAGACCTTGCCTCTATTACAAGTATTCAAGAGGAAGTAAAATCACTTTTTGGCTAGGTCAAAGCACTTGAGGAAAAATATAATGATCAATTAGCCATTCATAGAGTAGTTATTGATCTCCTCTACATCCATATTCACTAGATTTGTGAAGTTACTAGGATACATACATCAGCTTGGAAGAACGAAAAGATCACTAAGAATTTCATCAAAGAGACCAATTTAGACACTAATATCAGGGAATCCATGAATTTATATAATGCCCTCAAATTCACACTTAAGGTGTATAAAATTTTTGTTAATTAGTGTCTTTCGTGTCTCTGGGATGTTAGTGTAGTTGTTGTTCTGATGTTTTCGAGCTGTTGTTTTATTGTTGTAAGTCTATTGTCGGGCTTCTTATAGGCAGTTGGCCCCCTGCCTTAGTACTCTTATATTTTTATCTAGTTTTTTTTCGCTTTAAGTTGGGGTGTGACCCCAATTTATAAAGAAATCACTATGTTTTTTCATGTTTATCTTCGTTGTTGAGCCTTTTTTGTTGTACTGCAAGGTATGTTTTCTTCAAAACCATTTACCTATAATAAAAATAATAATGTGATATAGATATTAGATAATATTTATACTCCTCAAACACTAACTTAAGTTGAAAATAATAATAAATATGAGAAAAGGAAGAGAAATAGATGGACAATTGCAAGGTCTTTTATGTTTTAGTACGTAGCTAAATATCTATGCATTTTACCAGTGGAGATATAAAATGGAACTATTGTTTCAAAATAATGTAGATGTGTAATATGTAATCTGGAAATGGAGTAAGGAATAGGAAATTCAACAAAGGATAGAAGAATTGTGAGAAACATTTGGTAAAAAACATGTGTGTGTTAGTATCATAAAATACAACAAAGGAAAAAATTGTGAGAACATTTTTAAAAAACATGTGTGTGTTATATCTAATTGAAAAAAGGGAACACAAATATGCAAAATGTAGAAGAATGGATACATCTAAGATATGAAATATAGTATACAAATGATTAAATATGGGTTGTTCATCTAACTGTTGTTTACTTCACTATTTACTATAAATTTTAATTCTCATATCAACTTTCATATTAATACTTATATATTTTTTGTTCATTGTTGAAAAATAGATTTAGTTTATTAAGTTTTATTTATGGTTTTTTGTCTAATGACTCTCACCAAAACAAGGTTGATCTCTACAAGAATGTGCTTTAATGTCTCCCCTAGGAAAAAATTACCTTCCTCCACCTATCTCTATTCGAATCATGGGGCTGTTGTGCATGATATTCGATACGAACACTCCCCTATGTCCTGTTTCAAGTGTAGGTTTTGTTGGTCAGGGATTAAGTTTTATTTATATTTGTATTAATTATTTGTTACATTTTTACGACCATAGGATATGGTACATTATACGCCATATATATGAAAATCACCATTGAAGTTAGAAACACAATAATAATATTTTTTCTCATATGTAAAAAGGATTGTGGGGTCTATTTCCATTCGAGTTATAACTTAAAAAGAGTTCTGTAAATCTAAAAAAATATTCTATAAAAAAACAAATTATATAATATTTTTAATCACATACCCTATAATATATCATGTCTTAATACATCTAAAAAAATACTTTTAGGATCGTATGAGGACCAACAACATATTTATAAGGAATATTAAAACCTTGAGTTCTAGATTATTTGATTAGTGTTTTTTAATATTTATTTTTCCATATGCCTCCAAGAGGGATTTGTTAAGATCCTAACACATCCAAATTTTCCGTTAGCATTTTGATGATGTCCGAATACTCGTGATTGAAAATTTTATTTACCAAATTTATAGAAGAGGACATTTATCCTCCGATTTCAAGAAATCCAGAAAACTTATGACTGCATGTGAGATATACCCAAAATGGAACACAAGTGATGATTCATTTCCAATGAATTCCAAATTTTCAATCAATATATCCCATGTTTATCCTATGCTCTGACCCGATGAAGATAAACCCCATCTCCAACATGACCATCTTATAATGATTTACTTTGAGTAGGTTGTGAATGAAAATCAAACGTATTTTGGAATTCTTACGGGTATGAATTTAAATATTGAGATAATTTTAACTTCAACTGGCTTCAATGGAATCTAAGTATACTAATTTAATTTTTTCAAAATAACATTAATCCTTGGGTTTGTGATGGTTTCATGAAAATCCATAGCTTAATAATGGATATATGTATAAAAGTATTGATATAGAAATCCCTCCTTTAAAATTTCACATGTATTAAAATATGGATGTAGAAATTCATTATTTAAAATTTCCAGCTCATACATCTTTTGGATATACTAAGTAAAATATCTAACTCAATGCAAAATATCCTCATAACTAAAGTTTATACATTTTGAACCCATTCAATTATGTCTAGATATCCTACATACACCTTCCTTAGTTACTGACACCCTTGGGGAAAAAGACGTGATTCTAATATCACGGTGGCTTAAAATTGTAAGCATATAGCCTCTATTTTATAGTAACATGTTAAATATACATATTATAATCATATTAGTACAATTTAGGGTATCCATTATAGGAATCAATGCATATTCTTTGTTGTATGAGTACACCATTTACTACACCCTTATTTATTACACCTACTCATGTTGTATATATGAGCTCTATCTCAAGAAAGCATTCTCCTAGTCTTGTGGGTATATCTCTTCAATTTCTATATATTATCATTGTGTAGAATTCCTTCTACAATATTTCACAATTATTAAAAACATTCAAATATTCTAAATATGAAAAAATTAATATTTTAAAAAGTATAAAACCATTTAAATATTATAAAAAAATCTAAACTTGAAAATAGTAATGTACTATCTCTTTACCTTATACAGGATATTTTTTCACAAGGTTTGATATATAATGTAATTTAGGGCATTTACAAAAAGTGTTATAAAAATATATATGAACTGGATGTATCATACATGCTTATTGTTGCAAGACCTTTCCTCTTTCCTAATGACCATGCAACAACTCTAGCTATCTTATACATATTAAAAAAAAAATTTGTATAAATTACATATTTTATTTGTATGGATATTGTTGACTAATGCACATTGAATGTTTAGGAATAGTATATCTTCTTCCATGTGTCCATTATGTACTTCCTACTTTTATCATCACAAATTTTTTACTTACTTTACTATATTTTTTACCTAGCCTTCGGCATTATCTACATATGTATGTAACACATAGGTGTCCTGTGTTTCTCACCTTAATATCCTTTTATTTTGTGGATAAATGTGTCTTGTTATTTTTGCAACACTAATTTATCCCTTGTATGCACACTTGGAATTTAATATGACTATATATGTGACATTTTTTATTGTACTTATAAATTAATATTATTCAATGCTTATATTATTATAAACTTACTATATCATGGTCCCATGGATTGTACCAAGTTATATTTCGTAGGGTTGGATTATATATGGTGTACATACAAAGACATATTTTTGTGTTCTGGACGTGAATATAATTAGAATGGAAACCATTCAATTATTTAAATCGAAGAAATGTATAGGGAATTGCACTCAACAAAAAATATGGGGCATTCGAAAGAGTTATAATATTAAAATTAATGTAATTCAAGAACATAAATATATTATCTAATTAAAAAATATAGTAATTCACTATAGGAATATTGTGATAGGTATAAGCATCATTTATTTATAAACTTTAGTAGGAAAAAAATCTCTAATATGGACTTAATTTTTATAATTTACTGTGTGAAAAGGAAAGTACAATTTATGGATGGATTTTTTCCAAAAAAGGCATAATTTTCTCAAACATACATGATTTTAGAATATTCTTAAATAACTTCAATAACATATTGGATGATTTAAAGCATAATCTACTACATTTTAACAGATAAAGTGGGAACCAAGTGTACTTCATTCCCTTTGACCTCTTCAAATCTTTGATATAAACATATGTTTTATAATTCAATATTTAAGAGCTCGAGCTCACTTCAATATTCTTTAGATATACACGTTTAGAAATTATGTTGGGGTTACCCATATAACAATGTTTCACATATCTAAAATCAGATAAATCATACAAGCAATGAATGTGGAGATAAAAGAGAAGATAAAATAAATAAGAGAAAGATAAATATAGATTTAACGTGTTTCACTCAGTGTGGGCTACGTCTACCAAGAAACAATCAATATTATTATTCAGTGATTTACAAAGGAAATAAAATGAATATATTCCATCTTCAAACACCTCACAAGATGTTCGATGCTTTTCTCTAACTCAGCTACTCTTTCTTTCTCACCTAGGAAACTCTCATCTAAATAATTGCTTCTTACTTACATAATTTTTCCCCATACAATGTTTGCTTGCATTTATAACTATAATGGGAAACTAACTATGCTTTTAAAATCAATAAATCATCTTTAAAGAAAATTATGTAATCTATTTCTCGGCCAAAAATAAAATACTTCCTCATAGGTTGACTGATAGTGGTTCCCCCTTGCGACCCCTGACCGTTGTCGGTTGTTGGCTAACTGATGCTAGTCATCCCTAACTAATGTCGGTCATTGTGTAGTCCAATGACATTGTAAAATTAATCTTTTTGTGAAACAATTAAGGTCCACACTCAACAATCTCCCACTTGGAGATCAATTATTGCACTTTAGTGTATAAAACCATCTTTGGATCCTTTTCCTTGGCCCTTTTCGTCCTATTAAAGTATAAAACTTGAAAACCAACATAATTAGAGTGAAGATCCGACTTATTATTTTCCAATGACTTCATCAGAATATCTGCAAGGTTCTCATCTATATGGATTTTTTTCAACTTCACCTGTCCCCCCTCCAATACCTGACGTATTAAGTGATATCTCAACTAGATGTGTTTCATTCTTGAATGAAATACTAAATTATTTTCCAAATGGATCATGCTTTGACTATCACTGTATAATATTCAATCATATTTCTCCTTATCCAAATCTTCCATGAACCTTATCATTCTTATCATATCCTTGCTAACTTATTTAGTTGCAACATAGTATACCACTATAGTAGACAAAGCCACAACCATATGCAATCTTGAAATCCAACTAGCTGTCATTCCACGTACTGTGAAAACATATCCAGTGGTACTCCTCCTACCATCAAAATTTCCACCCATATAAGAATCAACATAGACGTGTAAAGAAGTATCTGACCCTCCATAGTATAACTCCATGCCACATGTCCATCTCAAATACCAGAGAATCCATTGGAATGATTTCCAAAGTTCTTTACCTAGATTAGACATAAACCTGCTCACAACTCCCACTGCCTGTGTAATGTATGGTCTGGTACAAACCATGTCATACATAAGAATTCCTACTTCTAAAGCATAGGGAACATGTACCATGTACTCAACATTCTCATGTGATGTAGGACATTGATATTTTCTCAATTTGAAGTGTATAGCCATAGGTGTACTAGTACGAGTTGAATTATGAATGTTAAACCTTTTTGAAACCTTCTTGATATAAACCTCCTTAGATAAATACAACTTCTTATTTTTCTTGTCTCAATGAATTTGCAAGCCAATGATTTTATTTGTAGCTCCCAAATCCTTCATTCCAAACGTGTGGGAAAATTTTTATTTAAGCTCACCAATGTCATGTATACTAGATCCTAGAATCAACATATCATCCACATAAAGTAACAAAATAACATAGCTCCCATTTTAAAGATTCTTGAAATAATACAAAATGATCATATTCAGATCTCATATAACCATGCTCATGTATAAAACTATAAAATATCAAATACCATTGCCTTTGAGCTTGATTGAGCCAATATAGGCCCTTTTTAAATCTGTACACAAGTTTATGCTTACCATTGACTTCATATGCAAGTGACTGCTACATATAAATATATTCCTTTGCTTTCTGTTAATATATATTTAACAAAATATTCATCTTGTACCTTATCAGTCCACATTCTTCTTCCTTGATCCTGTAAACCCATTTATTCTAGAGTGATCTCTTACCTACTGGAAACTATACCAAATCCCATGTTTGATTCTATTCTAAGGAATCCATCTCCTCATCCATGTCATGCTCACACTGCTCGTGGGTATCTACCTGCATTGCTTCTTCAAATATTTTTGGTTCAACACTATCATTCAATAATAAAAAAGAGAAGGAAGGTGAAAATATCTTTAGACGTCTAGTTACCCTTTGTGACCTTCTCATAGAGATTTGAGGTGTTGGGGGCTCAATATATGCTTGTTGCACATTCTTGTCAGTCTTTGATAGTGAACAACACTGATCACATTCTATCAACAACAGTTCTGTAACTGATCATGGTTCCTCTATCTGTTTACCAGCCATACTTCTCTGACTAAAACAAGTTATAGGATTACTGACACTAGTTTCTATAGGTGTTTTTCCTATACTCACTTCTGATGATTGATACTAGTTTCCATGAAAAAAACTGACTTCTGTAGAACTGACGTCAGTGTCTGTGGATGTCTGTTTCAAATCCAAAAGTTGAGTTTCCTTCAAAATATCGTCAACCTGTTCATTTTTAGGCACCAAAACCTTATCCCTCTACATTCTCTTTTCATTCTAATCAATGTCATGACTCCTAATAATATTAGAATCTTCAAAATCCCAAAACTGATATCTAAAATCACCACAACCATAACCAATGAAAGCACATCTCTTATATTTAGCATCCAACTTCTTCCTATTTTTCCTATCAACATGCACAAAATATTTTGAGCCAAAAAATATAAGAAAAGAAAGATCTACCTCTTTTCCAGAGCAAATTTCTTCTATTATTCCACCATCAAGTGTTGTTGAAGGTCCACGATTGATCAAGTATACTATTATATCCACTACTTATGCCCAAAACATCAAAGAAAAACTTAGATATATGCTCAAGATTCTAGCATGTTCTATGATGTCTTGTTGATTCTTTCAGTAACATCGTTCTCCTGTGGTTTTCTAGGAACCATCTTTTCTCTACGTATTCCATTCACTGAATAGTAATAATTGAAATCCTTAGTGTGCTACTCACCACCATTGTCATATCTAAGGCACTTTAACTTTAAGTTTGTTTCATTTTCCACAAGGGATTTCCTCATTTTAAAAGTCTCAAAAACATCATATTTATGCTTAATACAATAAATACATACCTTTCTTGTGGCATCATCAATGAAATTCACATAATATTGGGATCCTCCAATACAAGCTACCTAGGCTAGTCCTCACACATCTAAGTGTACAAGCTCTAATTTCTGCTCATTCTTTATCGACCCAACCTTGAGAAATATTACTCTCTTCTTCTTTCCACATATGCAATGCTCACAAAATTAATGATCTAACTGTTTCAAATATGATAACTTACCCTTATCCATTAATATCTGAATTCCTTTTTCACTCATATGGCCTAACCGATAATGCCACATGCTTGCATCTTAATCTATAGTATATAGTACATGAAAGGAATCAATAACATAGGTAGATAGGTATAAAGTTCCCACCTTTTTTTCCTCTTTCCACAATAAAGGATCCCTTGCTAACGTTCCAAGAATCGGCTGTGAATGTAACCACTGATTCAGATTCACTTAGTTGCCTTGCAAATATTAGATTTCTCTTGAAGCTTTGCACATGCCTCACATCTTTTAATACCAATGGATATCCATTACGAAACTTTATATGAACATCACCTTTACCAATAATATTGCATAGATAATCATCTCCTAAATAAACATGTCCAAAATCACCTTGAACAGTTTTTTTGAAATAATCCTTATTAGGGGTAGCATGGAAAGAAGCTCCATAATCTAAAACCCAATATCCCGATTTATTATCCATGGAGAGATTAAGGGAATATTGATTTACCTCACTTGAAACATTTTCCTCTTTACCTTTGTCTGATGTATTCTCTTTGTTTTCCTTGCACCAACACTCCTTCTTTACGTGTCTTGTAGTGCCCACTTTCCTTTGACACCTTTTTATATTGATCTTGATACTTCTGATTATACTATACACATTTTTATAGTTTTGATTTAGTATGATGTTAAATGTTAGATCATGGATTACTATTGAATTTTATTCATACATGATGCATGATGTATATTGGAGACATTTTATATAGATGTTAACATGTTGTTAGACAGGGTTATATATATATATATATATATATATATATATATATATATAATATATATATATATATATATATATATATATATATATATATATATATATATATATATGGATGTTGTTGGGACATGTGATATTTGGATGTATTAAGTAGACCAAGAAAATTGAATTAAAATTGATGATGATATAGTGGTTGATGAAATTGTAAGTGATATTGTTGATTGTCTTGATGATTGTTGTGATTCATATATATATTCATGATTTTGAAATTTTATTTATATTCCTTTGGGTGTTCTGATATGGCCACAAGGCTAAAGGAGGTATTTGTGTTTTGTAGGTTAAAATATATTACAATAAACATTGGCGGATTGGAGACCAACCACATTAGAATTCTAGATGAATTCAAAAAGGTCACCATGGCAACTTGTAATTGTTTACGTGTGTTTGTTAGTTGTTTGGGATTCCCATGGGGGGATCCCCTTCGAATGTGATGAAGGGATTTATGTTTTCATTATTTGGTTCCTTTGTTTAATGTTTACATGTGTTTATTTAGTGGTGCATTGACCCCTTTCATTATTTATTAAATGGTTTGTAAATAGTGTGAGTAATCATGTTAAGTTAACTAAGTAAATTGGTCATGAGAATGTAATTAATAGAGTTATTGGCTCTTGGTTTAAGTGTTGTAAGAGATGTGTAAGTTAATTTTTGAGGCTTGTGGGACAAGTTATGTTAGTGTGTGTTATTTTCCACATCATTAGGTGAGTCATCTCACTTAGGTGAGATCATAGGTCCATGTGTCATTTAAGGGTCTTTATGAGATTGTCCTACATGTCAGTGCGTCAGTGCATCAGTACATCATATGCGTCAGTGGGAGTTACACTTATAATCTAGGAATGTAAATCCCCCTCTCTACTCGAGTGTTATTACTGCAGCACTGGGGGTTACTCAGCACCTCCTATATGTACACCCCATTTGATCTATTAGATAGAGGAGAGTTTTATGGCTTAACTAGGTTCTACTCATGTTTCAAATCTTTGCATGCACATTCAGTTGATGCTTGCTCCTCCCAATATCTCTTCACAATGTCATTCGCACATCCGTCGATGTGCACATCGTCCCTCATGATTCTCACTTCTAGGTTTTAAACCCTCTTTCATTGTATTAGAGAGGATCTTGTGGATCCGTGCACTCCTTGGAATTTCTATGTGTGTTTCCAGCTTCTGGCGTGATATCCAGATCTTGTTGCGTGTATCATAATGGTTATTCCTACTATGCTGTTGGGACCCTAATGTCGCTACCAAATATGAATGGCACGTAGGCGCACACAACTGGAGGGAGTGCGTAAGTGAAGGTGCGCAAGGAAAATTTTAAAAAGGGTTCTTGGAGAACCAAGGACACATGCCCATAAAGTACAATTCGGGACTTAGCCATTTTCATCCTTTTGGACAGAACACATGAAGAACATGTTTTGTTTAGATAAGCTTCCAGCCTAGTAATAGGGTGTCTTGGAAGGAATATACCTTGCGATAAGAAGATCCAAAAAGCTAATCATGACATGGAGAGGCCTGCACCTGGGGTGATCCACACTTTGACACTTGGGACCAGATATAAGGTTGCAGAGGAGTTTGTTGGAGATCATATGCCTATATATATGCTCGCCCTTAGCAAAGAAAAAGGGGACACCATTGAGGTAGCGGAGCTCTACAGAATTACTACGAGAACTATGGTATAAAATGGGTAGATGATTATAGGAAGAATGTAATGAGGGAATGGGGAATGAAAATTTTGTTTTGCGATCATACATGTATGGATCCAGATATGGTGTATGACCGTGGTCTACCTCTCTGTGCAAATTTGTGCTAATACTATGAATGAATATGATAAGGTTACCACTGCATTTATATTAAGATCTCCTTCCTGTATTATTTGCATGTTTCTACTATGCTTTTGATCTTGTATAATCATGAACTTTACTTGAATGTTAAGTCTCTTTGTGGATTTACAACTTCCTAGTTCTATTAATTTTGTTTCGCGCTTTGCTTTTGTTATGACTGAAGGGGTATAGAAGCCGTTCTAAGCTATATAGATTTTTCATTTCTTTTAAATCACTAAGTCAAGATCATGAAGTATGCCTTCCACTAAACTCACATAAAAGAGAGACTCGGCTCCCTCTCACGCACCTCAAGTGAGTGTCCAGCGCCCACTGGGTGATAGGTCAGCGCACACAAGGTTTCCTTATTCTTGGTGGGTGAAAAAATGACTACATGTGCGTTTACTGCATTGATTGCAGGATTTTTTCAAGTTTTCTGTGTTCATGGGTTTCAGCTTTCAGGGGTCTGCATGTATCCTTGAAGGTGGTTTGCAGGTTTGAGGTTTAGATCTGGGTTTAAAAGTGTTGTTTGTGAGTTTTTTGGAGGGCTATTGGAGCTATTTTTGGCTCAAATCTACCTTAACTCTTAACCCGTGCTCATGCACTCTTTTTTAGCCTCGTCCATAAACTGATTTCCTGTGTATTGTTTTCTCGGTTACTTGGTTATTGTATTTTCTTCCAAACCTCCTGCATTATGCCTGTGTATCATTATTGGGTTTGTATGTGCAATACATTCGCATCAAGTTACTCAGTATTCATGGCTTGAGTAGCATTGAACATATTTTGTATTGTTTGTGAAGTGGATTATTTAGGGTAACTTAGCATTTTAACTTTCCATTGTTCTGGCCTGATCTCTATCCATTGACCTAGCAGCTCCACTCGTAAGCAGCTACCCACATTTGGCTCGATTTCTCTGATTAAAGGGCTAACTTAGGCCTCTAGTTATTCTCTCCTCCGCTCATCTCGAGTTCTCCACTACAACCTGTGCTTGTTTTTACATTGGAAAATGTTTTTCCCTAAATTGAGCTTGTGTTCCTTGGCATGGACTTGCTGTATCTCTGCATTGAATAATTTTGTGTGGCCACCAACTCTGCTTCGAGCCTCTCAGTGGTGGAATCTCGGTTCGGTCCGTTATAGGCTACTACTCTCTCTATCCGTAACCTCTCAGTGGCTCAGGTTCCACGGCTACACCACTCTAACTACTCTGCATTGGGCTCTCCACGTGGGATTCCCTCTTTACTAGCTTGGTCAATGAGATATTTCCAGCTTGGTTAGCATTTACCACATCCCTTTTAAACATTGTTGGGTGGTTAAAACAATCCCATTTTTTTATGTTTTAAGGTTAAAAACATTCTATTGGCATTGTAATAAATTTTAGGTTGTTTTTTGCTTGTAATTAAATCCCTTCCTACGAGCGTCGAAGATGGAGGGCAAGATGCGGGGTTGGTAGGAGGCTAATCCACCCTCACAAGAAAAACAAACCCTTGTAAAAATTTGATTTTGTTTCCAATGAGTAGTCACACGACACCCTTTGCACTCGTTTCGAGCACTTTTTTAATGCATTTGCAGCGTTTAGTGGCATTTTCCATCAGTTGCGGGAATCATTTTAATGCCATAACTTTGGACTCGTAGCTCATTTTTGAGCACTTCTTTAGTCAAATTTGCATGATTTCTCACACATTACGTGATGAAATTGTTATTTTTATAAATTCACTACTTTATAAAGTTTCACATTCTAGGGGGGTTGACTAGCACTCTTGGGCTTTCACACACAGACACATTATCAGCCGAGTCTGACGTTTTGCATTTGTGCATCTTGCATTTTTCATCATGGAGAGTGCTCTTTCTAGACTTGAGCATCATAGGATCACCTTACAACCTAGGCCACTTCTCACTGGGAGAGGGAACTATTTAGCTTGGTGTACTTCCATGGAACATTACTTCGCCCATGAGGGTCTTTTACCCTTCTTGCTTGGGCTAGTTCCTGCACCCACTGATCATCATCATCTAGAGGAATTTTTTGACACTTGTGACCATGTCTTTGGTCACATGATGATGCATGTCTCTAGATCTCTCTGGTTTCATGTGGCAGACTCAGATCCACCTCACCATGTCTAAAGCATTCTTCAGTCCTTCTATAGAGACCCTTCACATACTGTCAACATTGTTGCTGCTGCTGATTTAGTTGTCTCCTCTATTTCTTCATGTGATGATAGTTCCACCAACATAGGCTCGCTTGGTTCTACATCTGATGATGAGGATTGTGCATCTAATTCTACCATCAAGAGTATTACAAAGGACTCTTGTCCTCCTTCTCTAACTATTCCAGAGAGTGTTAACACTTCCCACATCTCATCAGATATCGAGAAATATCCTATTCAGTCTTATACAATCATCACACCCACCTCCTTTCAACTTCTAGTGTGCGAGGCCCCTTCCACTCCTCTACCTTCATTGGATGACTCATACCTATCTGACATCACTCTTCTATTTGTTGATCCCCCTAATTGGGATGAGTATTTGCCTGACCTTAGTCGTCTTTTCACAGAGTACACTTGTGATGCACTACAGGTCCCTCATCCATCTACAGGTGTTTTAGAGGATTTCATCATCTCTATTGTTGGGGGTTCCCCTTTCGGGAATCATGTCACTTCCACTTTTCTGGACACCTTCATTGATCCACCCTCACCTATGGATCCCTTTTCTATTGTGGAGGATGTTTTGTTCCCTTCACATCACTTTGACATCCTTTCTATGGGTGTTCCTCTTTTTCACTCTGACATTTCTATGCACGTGGCATTACCTTTAGTTCCTTGTCACTCACTCGTTAGACCTATGTCACACTTCTGTGCATTAGATTCAAAGTTCTTCATGTTGCTGCCTTCAGTTTCCTTTATGGAGTTGGTAGACTTTTAGCACATCATTTCTATCCTTCCTAAGGTTAGTCACATAGTTCAGTGTAGGTGGCTCTTCTTCACTCTAGAGGTAGAGGATCTTGTCATTGACATTCTTTTGGGAGACCTCCTAGAGTTGTAGAGTTCATATCCATCCATGACATCTTCTGCATTCCTCTCGTCTCCCTCTTCTTCTCTCTTCTTATTATTTTCAAGAGATTTCCTCTTTATACATGGGTACCTTTTTAGGCTTGTCTAGAGCTGGGACCCATATTTGGAATCTTTCTTAGATTAGAGAGTGTTTTGTTCTCTTGTGGTGGATGTTTTTCCCACTAGGTTTTCCTTCACTTCTTGGGACTTTTTTCTTGTGCGTGGGTACCTCATCAGGATTTGTGCCGGGACTCATTTCTCATTTTTGAATTTTCACCTCATCCTAAGTTATGATGAAGGGGGCGTGTTGGTGTGTATTATTTTGCACATCATTAGGTGTGTCATCTCACTGAGGTGAGATCATAGGTCCACGTGTCATTTAGGGGTCATTATGAGATTCTCCTACGTGTCAATGTGTCAGTGCATCAGTGTGTCATATGCGTTAGTAAGAGTTACACTTCTATTATGGGAATGTAACTCCCCCTCTCTACTTGAGTGTTATGATTGCAGCATTGGGGGTTACTCAGCACCTCCTATATCTACACCCCATTTGATCTATGAGATAGAGGAGAGTTTTATGGATTAACCAGGTTCTGCCCATGTTTCAAATCTTTACATGTAAATTCGGTTGATGCTCTCTCCTCCTGCGATTTCTTCACATTGTCGTTTGCATGTCTGTTGATGTGTACATCATCCCTCATGATCCTTGCTTGCGGGTTTTAAACCCTCTTTCAAGTTAGAATTGTCCCACACCTCTTAAATTTGTATACCAACCTTACCTATGGATGGAGAATTAAATTTAGAATTTATTTATGCATTTTTATAAGTCAAGTTGTATGTTTTAATTACACTTTCTTAAATATTTTTAATTTCAGTCCTCTGGGGTGTGGGCTTGTTTTGGAGTGTGTAAGTAAAATTTCATATTATTCACCTTCCTAATTATTATGCATTGGATAATGAAGTTGATTGGGTGTTGGGGTTGAGGATGTGTGATGTGGCATCCTACATGGATCCACCTCATCCTCTTCTCTTCCCTCTTCTATAAAATTAGAATTCCTTACCTTGTTTTGGGTTGCTTCACTTTAATACTTCATTTTGAGGTGAATTCTTTTGCTGCTTTGAGTTCTTGCTTTTGGAGAAGATTGGAGACTATTCCATGCTTGTAGATTATTCATCTTGCATTGTGTTTTGCATTGGAAATCTTGTTGTTTGGAACCTTGGAATAGAACCCCATAATGGAGAGGTAGGAGCTTGGCTCTTGAAATGATCTCTTTTAATTTTTTCTTACACTTAGGAATGGTTGAATGTTTGAACGTGTTGTTTTACTATTGGCTTGTTGGGTAGAGTGCCTAGGGGTGGTGTAGGAGGAGACTATGGGGTATTTTTTTGGAGGCATAAGTGTTTTGGGGAGGTCTAAGTGTGGAGGGAGTTTGGATTTGGGTTCCACCTTACAAAGAAATAACTTGCATTTCTTACTCATTATGGGGTGCCATTAGAGGTTGGGGAGGCATAAGGAAATGTGAGAAATAAGGGGTACTTGGGGGAGGCATAAGCGCATGTCAGGGTTTTGATATACTATATTTTTTGGTGGTTTGTAATCAGGTGGTGATACCCATTTCCCCTTTAGGAGGCATAAGTAGCATCCCTCATAGTTCTTGCTCCTTTGGCTTGCATGAGGAAGCCTAAGTGTTGTTTGTTGTCTCTTATCTGTGGTTGTGAACTGTAGCTTTTTTTTGGATTTAAATGTGAAATTTCATGTGTGTTGTGGAAACCTATTGTTGCCATGAGTTGAAAGACATTTATTATTGCATTGTTGTTGGGGATCGGGGGCCAATAAAGAAGGATGGCTTCTCCTTTTCATTAGATGTCTTGGTTGGGTGGAGAGTTTTGCCTTTCCCCTGCCTTTGTTGTGATAAAACTAGAAAATGATGGAGCAAAGGAAAAATACATGTTTGACAGTCCTTCTTGAGATTATTTCTTATTGTAAAATTTTTCCCACTTGAAGTGGGCGACCTTGTATATTACTTGTGATGGAAAGATGTTTTGTATTGGCTATGAAATTTGTAATTCGAAATGTGAAAGAGATATACTTTGTCGTATGTTTTTTGAATAAATGAGAAAGAAATTGTATTATGTATATTGAAATTTAGGAATGAAAGAAGAAGTTGTAAAGGTATCTTTTTGAATCAATAAGATATTTTATTACTTTTCTCAAACGGCATTATTAGGTATTGAAATCTGATTGTTTAATGTATTTTCAAGTTTAGTTGGAAATAGGAAAAAATGAATATGTATGGAGAAATGTCATAATGATTTGTTCTTTAGAAATGAATGTTTTAGAAATCAGAATTGTAATTTGGCATTTGAATACCTAGCTTGAACCAACTTAATAGGTTAGAATTGGTTGTGGAATGAATTTTCTTTAAAACTTAGAAGATGGTAAATGAAAATAGACCCATTCAAATATGATCTCTGTTAGATAAATTTCAAACTCTGTAAATTAATTTGTAAATTGAATAGAATGACCCTGCAACATTAGAAAGACAAAATTAAATACCGAATGGGACTTGTAGATCAAAACGACCCCACAAAAACTAAAACACTTTTGAAATTTCCATCTTATCTTTCAAAAAAGGAAAAAGCAAAATTACAGACTCCTTGTATAAAATTAAAAAAAATTGAATTGCAAATAAATCAAACCTTTTAACCTTGCAATCTATCCTAAAATCTTCCAGTTAAAATCCTCCATGCCTGTTCGGCATGTTGAGAAAGAGTTAATGGAAAATTAGAGTGAAATTTATAAGCTAAAAAGACTAGTTCACTTGCTAAGTGATAGAAAAATGTTTTCTTAACATTTACCCTTCAAAACTCATCAAAATTAAAATATTGAGTTTTTGGTGCAAAGAGGACTTCGAGAGATTTCAAAAAATTCCTCGTTTTCCAAAAAATGATCTTCCAATCAAAATTTATGGCCTTCTGAAGGTTTTACTTCATTTCAGGCTAAAAAAAAATTAAAAAAAAATCTAACTATCAAAATTTAAATTATTAAAATATTCGCTGGAAGACCCACAAGTTAAAACTTGCCTTTTTCACTTTTTCCCAAAGGGTGCAAAAATCATGAAGTTCCTTGTTTCCCCACTAGCCCAAACCTTCTTTTCTTGAAAAAACACTTTTTTTCTACGTCCAAAAGTTCTTTTGGAAAAAAAATTGTGTGCAGCCCCATATCCCCACAGCCAATCATTGACTAACACGTGGCTTATTGAGGCGTTGGTAGTGTCACATATCCTTTTGTTTGCCTTAGAAATTCAAAAGAAAATTTGGTAAAATTTCCAAATTTTCCCCACAGACCCATGGCCAATGGATAGATGACATGTGTCTCCACGACACATCAGTGGAGGCACGGAGTGTCCGAAAGCTTTATGCTTGAAAAGGAAAATTTTCCCAAATCTCCCCATTGAACCACCATTCTATATCCAATGAATGTCTGACATGTGGCGTCGTGAGGCACTGATGGAGGTGCGCGTGGATTTTTATCCCTTGTGCCTTTTTAATCCTTAAGGAAAAAATGTTTGTTTGTCCCCACTAACCCGCTTCCCCGCGTCAGTTTAGAATGTTCCACGTGTCCCTTGCTCCCTGGGTATAGCTTTATTTTTGGGAAAGGATTCCCACAGCAGACTCACGGGTGCATGTGGTAAATTTTGTTTTTTTCCCAAGCACCAAGAATCCAACTTCGTCCCCAACTCCACTGACCCGAATGCCCTTGGGGAAAAAAATTTCCCCTAGGCCCGCCTTTGGGGAAACTTTTCTTCCCAAGGCCCGTCGGCCCATATATTTATTTTTATAGGGAGTTAGATGGACTTTCTTATATCTCTAGAGAGGGGAAGAAATTTCCTATCTAATGGGATGGTGTTTAGGAGTTTTTGAGTGTGGGAAATATGAGAAAAACTAGTTTGAATCTTTTAGGTTAGTATGTGGGTGGGTAAGAGGAAAATTACCTTCCTTATTTTCAATGTGTATTTCTAAAAGTATGACTTGACCATTCTAGGGCCACCTTATGGGGCAAGGGATGTTTTTACTACCCCCTTGTAATGAGAGCTTGTTTCATTATTTTGGCCATGTAGCCCTCTAAGCGTATTTAAGAAATATTTAACCCTAGTACTAATATAATCTGATTATTAAATTAACACCTAAAGGAAATTTAAACTATACTTGGTTAATTATACCCATTGATTGTAATGTGGTCTTTTATATGTTGTTCCAATGGAAAAACTTATCTTCTTAACACAATTGACCTTGATGTACTTCCTAGTGTCAATTGTTGCTTCGAGGCTTGTTTGTAGCCTCACTTTCAACAAAACGAATTATTCCTTAATTTTTCCTAATTAAACTAGGTTGTTCATGGGTCTTGAGTGGGAGTTTTAGGGGGCGTTACATTTCCTCTCTTTCGACAATTCCACCAAAGTAAATCTATGTACCTAGATCTAGATCTTCCATTTCTTGACTTTGATCTCCCATTATTCTTTCTCTTTGATGATTTCTCCTTAGATCTTCCCCTACTTTCTATATTGATAGTATTTACATATGATGTTTCTCCTATTCTTTCTTATGTATTTCCTCCTTAAGGATTACACTAACCACATCATCAAATTTCAAACCTTTAGAAGCAGATGTTTTATTACTAATAATCTTTACCAAGTTATCCCAACTATCTAGCAAAGAGCATAAGAATAAAAATGATTTCACTTCATCATCAAACGTAATTTCTACCTATTTTAATTGATTTACAATAGACCAAAAATAATTCAAATTATTAGAGACAAATACAGCTTATTATATCTAATAAGTAAACGTTTTTTTCATCAAATAAACCTTATTCGAGCACTAGGAGTTTAATATAAATTTGCTACAAATTTCATCAACTCTACCATGGTTTTTGCATTTGTAAAATTAAAAGCCACCAATGCTATCAGCCTCAATCTTATAGATCCCAGTGTCTTTCTGTCAAGAACCTTTAGTTCTTCATTAGTCATTGTGACTAGCTATGTATGCTCATCTAATGGGTAGTGTACATCCTTGTAATATAAATAATCCTCCGCCTACATCTTTCATTGTTTATAATTACGAATGTCAAATTTTTCTACTCAGTATTTTCTATATTTTTCCATTGTTATGCTCCCACTCAATCAAAAAACCCTTTGTGAGTAAATCTTGTCAACACAAAAAACCTCCAAATAAAGCTCTGATACTAGTTATTAGATAAAACCATATAATAGTGTTACATAGATCCAAAATCAGATAAAGCATATAAGTAATGAATATAAAAATAAACCAGAAGATAAAATTAAAAAAGAAAATGATAACACTGGATTTAAATTTGTTCACCCAGTGTGGGTTATGTCCACCAAGAAACAACGAATCTTATTACTCAATGTTTTATAGAGGAAATACAATGAAGATTTGTTGTCTTTCAACACCTCACATGATGTTCAATGTTTTTCCCTCACTCAACTATTGTTTCTTTCTCACCAATAAAACTAACATGTAATCAATTGTTATTTATCTCCCATAACATCATATAATGAATATAAGCAAATATATCTATTTTGGGCAACTAACTATGCTTTTAAAATCAAGAAATCATCTTTAAAGAAAAATACTTATTCTAATTCTAGTCTAAAAAACAAAGCACCATTGCACATGTGACCGATGTCAGGAAATGCCTGATTGATGCCATTCACTTCTTGACCAATGTTGGTTACCTCCTGACTGATGCCAATCACTGTCAAAACCAACAACATGTAAAATCAAGCTTCACGTGAAGCAATTAAGATCAACACTCAACACCATTTTGTATTGCATATGTGATGTTCTGTTGATCTTTGGTACATGGTGATGAGATGATACTGATTTCGGGGGGGATCAATTTTGACATTTTTGATCTCTCTCTCCCCAATTTGATGATACGATATGTGGTGATTATCTTATCATTCATGTATGAAGTATACCTAGCTATTTATTTATATATAATGTATAGGTGATGTTAGATGTGATGATATAGATGGAGATATGATGATGTGATAATAGAACTATGTATATGGGACAAGAAAACATAAGAAAATGTTAACAAACCTATCAAATATACATTTATAAACAACATGAATCAACACAACTATGCACAATTATTTTCAAGCATGCAAAAACACACTTCATCTGTACAAGTAAGAATTAATCTAATCTAAGTAAGAAAATATGAATCCAACAAAGTATGTTTAAGCGAAAAACTATACAAATGCATAATTAAATAGAAACTAT
Source organism: Taxus chinensis (assembly GCA_019776745.2). NCBI lineage: Eukaryota > Viridiplantae > Streptophyta > Pinopsida > Cupressales > Taxaceae > Taxus > Taxus chinensis. The sequence goes on along the minus strand of CM034153.1, from coordinate 118,936,283 downwards.
AACAGTAATCAATCTACACAAACTAATAAACAAAGTAAGAAAGAAGATAAAGCAAGTAAACTAAAGCTATGTTTTTGTAGTACTTTTTTTCAATGTGTTTTGCGTTATTTTGGAAAGTTTGTTAAAAAAAATTATATTGTTTTTGCATTTTACAGTTTTTCTATTTTTTTGGGTTTTTCAAGTGTTATGTGAATGTTTTCGGAGATTTTGAACATATTTGAATGTTTTTCGATTTTCTAATATTTTTGATTTTTTTTTAATTTTCTAAGGTTGTTGAATGGTTTTGGATTTTCTAAGATTTTTCGAAGCTATTGATAGCAAACCAAGAAATGTGGATTCTGCCAGCGTTAGATGGGAACATACAAGGGTAGCTGGCACATGTTATAAATAGGAAGGTGAAACATATGTAGGCTCCCCCAATGTTATTTGGGAATACAAAAGGGTAGGTGAAATGTGTTATAAAAAATAAGGTGAAATTTGTGAAGGTGTCCCTAATGTTAGATGGGGGATATAAAAAGGAAATACGTTCAAACAATTTACAAATGGAGAAACATCTGGATCAAGGCTTGATAGGAAGGGATCATAAGGAATCGTGGACATAGGTGTGGAACTATCCCTTGAGCTAAGTAAAAGTACCCCCTACAAACGAGATGCTTGTGAACAAATATTCCTCCAAAGATGTCGAAAGATGATTTTCACAAAGGTATCTATCTAAAGCACCACAATTGTGTGATTTTCACATATGGATGACCTGCTTTCTCTTTCTCTTTTTCTTTTTTTAATTTTTTTTTATTTTGATCCTTTTTTACTTTGTTTGTTTATTTTTTATGTTACGCCATATTTAAGCGTAAAACCACTTAAGATGCATGAAATTCATAGGCTCACGGAGCTCATCTCCATTGGGATGAGCAATTTTGTATACTCATGTTCCATATTTTGTCACAATGATGTAATGTCCTAACTAGTCTGGTTCAGAATTTCCTTTCTTCTCTCTTTCTGCACTTGTTTTAAACTTATTCTCTTTCATGACCAAATATCCAACCTCAAATTGACGAGGTATGCTCCTTTTTTTAGTTCCAGGAGACTATATTTTGATATACCTTGAGATGGTTAAGGGCGCGGATGCACTTTTCATCTAGGAGTTCTAATTATTCTAACCTAGAAACTATATAATCCTCATCTTTGTCCAGATAATCCTTAGGAGATATCCTTAGAGAAGGAAGATATATTTCTAATGGGATGATATATTTTGTTCCGAATACTAGGGAATAGGGTGTCACACTAGTAGGAGTGCTAGATGAATTAGTAAATGTCAGTTGTGACCTGTCTTACTCACCATATTTTCCATGATCCGAACCAATGATTTGTTAGTGTCTTTGGCATGCCCATTACCTTGAGGGTAATATGGCTTAGACCACTTTAATCTTATTTGAAATTGATGACAAATATCTTTGAGTGTCTTGTTATTGAATGATTTGTTGTTATCAGTAATAATGATAGAAGGGATGCCATACCAGCAAATGAGGTGATTCATGATAAAGTTTGATATCTGAGTACCTGTAACATAGCTTAATGAAACAACCTCCACCCACTTAGTGAAATATTCCATGGTTGTGATGAAGTGGGTACGACCATTAGATGAGGTAGGTGTGAGCTTCCCTATTAAATCCAATACTCATTTGGAAAATAGCCATGGTGTTATGATTGGTTTCAATGGTTGTGATAGTTCATCAATGAAATTTCCATACTTCTGATAGAGAACACATTTCCTTACATGGTTACAACAATCTATCTCCATAGTATGCTAGTACTAGCATACCCTTAACAACTTATTTTCTAGAACCATTCCATTTGTATGTGTGCCGCACACACCTTCATGTACTTCCTTGATCGCTTTGACTCACTTTGCTACATCTAGAAAACCAAACAAATTCCCATCATAGCCATGACGATAGAGCGTACCTCCTAAGAGGGTGTAACATGCTATTTGGAAGATAAGGAATAAGGATTTGTTTGTTAGATAAGGATATATAAGTAGGAAAGCTACCGCTTTAAAGAGATTCATAGATGGGTGCAAACCATGGGAAATAGGTACCAATAACTTCACATGCCAAATAATATTATGGCATGTCGTACGCAGGATGATGTGTATTCTCAACAAAGGATGGCATATCCTTGCTTTTTGGTGGATTTCATAGCATAGAACACACGGTTTCCATTGCATATGTGGATTGGTTCTTTGTCATTGGAATTTGATCAAAGGTAATGAACAAAAAGTATTCTTTAAGAGTTTCCACCAATATTTTCTAGGGGATGAGATTTTATTCCTTGACCTTTTATTCGTCATTGATTTGTCTGATAATCAATTGAGATTTACAAATGAACTTGACATGGTGGATATTCCATTTGATTGCTGGCTTCATCCCAGCGATGAGCACCTCATATTCTGCTATTTTTTTATGCAAGGAGAACCTAGACAGAAAGCTTGTGGGATATGATCTTCTGAATGAGTGATTAGTACTACCCCATCCCTTGAACCATAGAAAGTGAATGATCCATTAAAGTGCACTTGGCATATGATGGATTCCTCAATATACATCAAAGATGCGTTTGGAAATTCCAGACTTATGGGTTTTGTTCAGGGTAAAGGTTTTTTTACTAGTTGTTCGGCAAGCACTTGTCCGTTAACATACTTTTGGTGTAGGTATTTAATGTCAAATTCATTGAGAAGAATTATCCAATTTTCCATTCTACCCGTAAGGGAAGGTTTTAACAATAGGTACTTGATTGGGTCAACTTTAGATATAAGCTTCGTTTTATTATTCAATAGGTAATGATGAATTTTTTGAAAGGTAAAAATGAAATCCAGCCAAACTTTCCCAATTTGTGGATGGTTGAGCTCATAAGAAATCAAGGTACGACTGAGATAGTACATGAATTTTTCTTTTTGGATTAGGCCATATTTTGCGAGAAAAGCACTAATAGTGGATTGTGTAGCAGAAAATTATATAAAAAGTGGCTCACTTGGAGTTAGAGGTATGAGGACAGGTTGATTGGACAAGTATTGTTTAAGCAAGGCAACGACCTGCTATTAGTCTTGTCCCCAAATAAAGTCAACATCTTTATTAAGAAGATGGGTGAATGATTGAATTTTTTTAGCAAGTTACAAAATGAAGCGATGAATGACATGTATCTTTCCTTACAAGGTGCGTAGCTATTTGATATTCTTAGAGGATACATTTCGGTAATGGTAGTGACTTTGGCTTAGTCTACCTTAACCCCTATCCTTAATGCAATGAATCCTAGAAGCTTCCTTGATAATACTCCAAACCAATATTTCTTTGGATTCAACCTAACATTATATTCCCACAGATTTTCAAAGATGCGTCAAAAAAATTTAGGGTGGTCTTCTCTTGTTTTGGAATTTCCAAGGATATCATCTATGTAGTCCTCCATGATGTCATGTAACATATCATGGAATATTACTGTCATTACCCATTCATAGGTTAAACTGGAATTTTTTAGGCCAAAGGACATTACCTGATAACAAAATGTCCTCCAAGTGGTTATAAAGGTTGTCTTGTGATGATCTTCCTCTTCTATCTCGATTTGATTATAGCCTGAAAATCCATCCATAAGAGAACATTTCATAACCTACGGTTGAATCGACAATCATGTCAATGTTGGGCAAAGGAAAATAATTTTTTGATATGCCTTCTTGATGTCTCTAAAATTTGTGCAAATTATGATTCCTATAGCTTTATTTTGTGTCAGAACTACTTTTGATATCCATTCTGACTAGTTAATAGGTCTAATGAACCCTACTACTAGCAATCTTTCAAACTCTTTTTTAACTAGAAGAGCCATGCGTGAATGCATTTTTCTTAGTTTTTGTTTGATGGGATTTACATCTGCATGCACAACTAGGTTATGCACTACCAAAGTTGGATCCAATCCAGAAATATCTTTATAAGACCACAAAAATATATCCAAAAATTCTCTCAGAAGGATGGTGAATGTATTTTGCTCTTGTGTTACGAGTGAATCTCCTAGCTTGATTATCTTTCGGTCCTCTTTTGTCCCAATATTCACATCAATAGTTTATTCTACCAGCATTTTTGACATATCATCCATACGCGTAGGATCGGGAGGAAGGTTTGCATCTTCTTCCAAGGGTGTCCTTATGAGATTTTCACCCTTGGTATGGTCATTTTTCTTGTATGATGATTTTTCAATTTTTTATACACCAACATCTCAAAGAAGTTTTCACTATGTAAATTGGAATATTTATTTTACTGAGGCTTCTCATTAGAACTTTTTCCCTCACTTTTTCTTAAGTTTTTCTTACCACAAACCTCACCTTCCTCTCCAAAATATGCATAGGTATCTAATTTTATTTAGAAACCCTTCTTATGGTCTCCAATTGAAATTGTATCTTGTATGCCCATGAATTCTACAATGGACTCATCATTTTCAAAGAGGTCCAATGGAACATGAAATTATTTTTCCCAATCGATAAGGGAAGGGTAGAGAAGGTAAATTTTAGGTTTACTGGGGGTTAAGGTAAGGACAACTGTATCCATGAATAGGTTCATGGAGGTAAGATCCTCATATTGGCTATAATCAGAATATGTGTCGCTGTCTAAATAATCAGAGCTATCCTCATGCTCAAAATAGGTAAATGTTATCTCAATTTTGCCCCCTGACTAAATTGATCAAACATGACCCTACAAAGAAAAACCTAAGGGTCGTCTCTATCCTGTGAGCTCACATTAAAATAAAAATTTGAGGGACATGTAATACTCTGTAATGGAGAAGAAGGGTCGGTGAAGGATTGAATAATGACAACAAGGAGGCCAGAGGGTCAAAGGAGGAAAACAAGGAAGACTCAAAGTTTTTAGACTTAGATGCAAATGTGTTGACTCTAGGCTAAATAGCAGACTACCGGAAGGTGCCATGTGTCAGCTCAGCACAATTCCAAAAGACGCATCAAAAATTCAGATCCCAACTATGTGCTGAGCCTCCACGTGTCCAAATGGTGTAAATTCAAAAGTGAGACCCAAAGGATAGTCCCTAAATGAGCGCGAAGCTTCCACGTGTCCTATGTTTAAAAAAGGAGACAAACGGAAGCTGAAAAGTCTTAGAGCAGTGGAAGTCTCCATGTGTCTCATCAACACAACACCAAGGCTAGGTCTAAAGAGTAGGTTACTAAATGAGCATGGGCTCGGCATGTGGTTAGAGTAAAAAAAGAGACAAACCGGTTGTAGAATCGGCTAAGTATAGAAAGGCCAGTGAAAAGAACCACGTGTCAGCTCGGTGCAATTTTAAAAGTGAGAGACCAAGGTAGAAACTCAAATGCGTGCTAGCTCTCCACTTGTCGAGGGTCTGATAGAATTCAAATGGCAGCGGGACCAAAGTGGCTAAGTATAAGAGGATCAGTGGAAGCCTCCATGTGTTGACCTGACACAAATTCAAAAGGAAGATCTGGAGGAAGAGCCCAAATGAGTGTGGAGCTTCCACATGTCGTATGCCAAAATAGGAAGAAGTCATGGAGAAGAGCCGTTCATTGAAAAGTATAAACATAGTAGAGCCAGAGGAAGGCACAACGTGCATCAATTACACAAATACAAAAGGCACATCCCAAAGAAGGACCTTGAACTAGAACCAATTTGTCATGTGGTCAGAGCCCAAAATTTGAATCAGACCTAAATCAGATAAGTATAAGAAACCATCAGAAGTTGCCATGTGTTGACTCGGCATAACTTCAAAGGTAGAATCTGGAGGGATAGTCCCAAACAAGCATTGAGCCTCCACGTGTCTGAAGTCAAACATATGGCTCTACTGAACAAAAGGGACTTAGCCAAAATATAAAGAAATAGAGAAAGCCGTGGAAGGAGCCACGTGTTAGTTTGGCGTAACTTTAAAAGAAAAATCCAAAATTGATTCCCAAGCGGGAAGATAGGTGGCTAAAGTGAGTTTGAGTTTTTTAGATTTTGTTTCAAAAAAGGTGTAAAGTTAAAAAGTGAGCTGCACCTCTGCCGATGCTCAGAGGTGCAACGTGTCAGGCCTAAATTATATGCGGGCCGATGGACCTAAAGATAACTTTTCACCCAAATGGAAAATATGGGCCAGCGGGCCCGAAGATGACTTTTGGGAAATATTAAGTTACGACACTGTTATCCAAAATTCACCCCTCAAGGTATTTTGGTAACATGTATAAAATTCTTAAGTCCCAAGCAATTATATTGATTCAACGAAAAAAGTCATGTTTCTAGGGTCCCCTAAGAATTTTTCTAACTCCCGTGTCTAAGAAGGAGAGAGCAAGTTCTGAAGAAAGGTGAAAAAATTGCAAAAAACAGGCTCGGGCAAGAAAAAATCATGAAAAATGGCTAAGTCCTAGTCCTAGGAGCAATTGGGACATTTGGGACAAAAATGCGCGGATCGGCCGAAAAACCTCCAGGCGGCCCAAATAGCATTTGGGGCAATCGGGCCAGAAGCATGCGGCGGGCGCAAAAGGCCGATCCGGCCAAAAGAGGAAGAAAAATTGGCTAACTGCTGAGAGGGTCGCCTTTGGGACATTTGGGACAAATGGACGCGAACCGGCCGGTTCGCCCGAAATCAACACAAACAGTCCGAAAAAAAGTGGGACAAGTGGGACAAATGGATGCGAACTGGCCGAACCGGGTGAAATGGGAACAAGCAGTCCGAAGGCAACTGGGACATTTGGGACAAATGGACGCGAACCGGCCGGTTCGCCCGAAATCAGCACAAGGAGCATTGTGCCATCCGGGACAAAAAGACGTGAAGGGCGCAAAATAGCCAGCAGACCCGTCAACCAATCAAATCATGACACGTGTCATAGGAAGAAAAGTCAACGTTTGGTCCGGAAACTTCAAACGGCCATAACTTTCGACTCTGAGCTCCGATTTTCACAAAATTGGACTTTCTGGAACGAGCACGACATCCTCTACGCCACAGAAACCGGATTTCTTATTTTTAATGACGGTAGATATATTTAATCAAGAGAAAAATATTCGGCTCCAGTCAGTTAATGTTCATTCCCGTCAAATGACAGAAAACGCCTGCCAGACCCAAAATAGCTACCCGCACTCAGAAGGCCATAACTTTTGCATTTCTCAACGAAATTGCACAAAATTGGTACCGTTGGAATCGTGGTTCCGAGCCCGATGCATAGAAATCAATAAATTCCAGATTTGATAAGAAATTGATTGAGTTTTTTAAGAAAACGTGGCCGGGTTCAGAACAGTGTTTTATTTGGTAGCTGGGAGTGCAATTAAGAGGCATGGTCATCATTCTTTCTCTGCTGCAGCACATGGGACAGTATGGGGAGCCTTTTGCAAGTAATATAAAATCATTTCACTCAATTTAATGCTTCTTACATGTGGTTGAAGGACAGATTTCGGGATTTCCATTTTCCCTTCTCTTTTCCTTCTCATTTTTCTATAAATTGGAGTGTTGGGCTCATTGTAAGGGGGGAGTTTTTGGGTAACAAAGCTCTGTCAAAATTGTTTTGTGAAGCCAGTGTGTTGCAGGCCCTTGTAGTGGACTCCTTGCATGGTGATCCAGGCCCCTATCTTGTAATAGATTGAACTGTGCATATCATGAAGCAATAAAATATCAGTTTGTGGATATATCTTCCCCTGCTATGTTTCCTTGCATTCTTCTTGCCCCTTTAATCTTTCTACAAGTATATTGTGTCTATTTATTATGTTCTTGTAGGAATTCATTATCATTGTGTGTGCTTGGAATATTGCTGTGAATGCATTTTGCTAGATTATGGTGAACTGTTATCACCTCTTCTAGTGTGCACTTTGCCTCTGTATTTCACACATTTGGAGATTACTCTCACACCCTCTTTTTCTGGTGTATCACCGCTTTAGTGTAGGCTTTTATTTTATGCATTTTCTCTCCCTGGTCCCTTGGAATTTTAGATTAGAATAGTTAGCCTGCCTGCACTGGAGTAGATTGTGGCAGGTAGTTTAGGAGCAAGAACCAACTTTCTCTGGAAGTCTATCTCAAGTAGCAAGTCCCACAACTTGGAGATAGTACCCATGTTATCCAATCACACTGGATGCTTAGAGTGATCAAACTAGAAATCTAATCAACATCCAGGGGTGTTGTGATTCGGTGATAACAGACACCATAGGAGTTTTTTGCATCTTTTGCCACTTTCACAAAATCCCAGTTTGCAAGTGTGGGCCCATAGGCTCGCATGAGATTTCATTCCAAGAAGAAAAATGAGAATGATGTGGGCTTACGGGGGCTTGTAGGTAAAATTGAATTTTAGACCTATGGGGCTATAGGAGGTTTTGTGATTTTACGTCTTTTCACAAAAAGTGTAGTTTGTATTTTCAGGCTCATGGTCCACTTTGTAAAGGTTATGTTTCACCTTTTTGCACAGTCTCAACCCAAAATCTTCAAACGACCATATATTTTGACTGGAAGCTCAGATGTGAGCAAGAGAGGACTTTTTGGAAAGGTCTTAACCTCATCTACACCATGGGATCCTCAAACTTTAATTTTTTTTACGTTAGGTGGGTGAAAAATGGGAAAAAAATTTTCAAGCCATTAATACATAATTTAATTGCTTCAACTACCAGATCAGATTTGATTTGATCTGCCGTTCTTCTTTCTTCAACATGCCAAACAAACATAGAGAGGAAGAATTAACAGATTTTAGGTGGATTAGTAGTGGGTATTGATGGTTGGTGGTTGGAATTTAAGAGCAGATTCAAGTTTCTCTTCTCTCGATCTACTTTTTATTGCATATATATTGTAAACACTTCTCATTTGTGAAGGTAGAGACATCTTGGTACGTGGGAAAACTCTGTAAAAGTTGTCACCCAACTCCATTTTAATTGTAAGCTTTCTCCTATGCCTGACAATTGTATTTGTGCCTTTGAGCACCCATGTAATAGTCTGTGCACCTTATAGAGCAATAAAATTTTGTTTTGTGGCATCTTTCAACCCTTGACATTGTTTTATTGTTTCTCTATGCCTCTCTATCTTGTGTTTTCTCTCTGTGCATGTATTTCATTTTTGCAGATGTAGGACATTGTGCTTCATGGAGTTTCGATAGAAGATTTGGATCTGGGTCTGTGTCATTTTGGTCTAACCTCCCTCAGTCCCCTTTTCCCTGTTTCATCCTCCCTCAGTAGAGTATCTCACCACTTCCTTTTATGGTGTATCACTACTTAGTGTAAGCTCTCTTTCACCCTCTCTCTCTCCCTATCCCCTTGGAATGGTTAGATTAGGATAGATTAGTTTCAGCCTACATAGGAGTAACTTGTAAAAGGTACATTAGGAAGCTAGAACCACCTTCTCTAGAGGTCCATCTCAAGTTTTGCAAGTCCCACAGCTTGAGAGATGGTCCAATGTTTTGCAATCACACCAAATGCCCCACTAACTATTAGGCCATTTGGTGGTGCTTTGATTCTGTAGTAACAGTAAAATCTTGATCATTGGGGTGCAATCCATAGGGTCAAATGTTGATACCATATCTTTCGATTTTTAAATATGAAAGTTGAACTACCTCTCTTGGTCCTTTCTCATTCTTTTCACATCCTAGGCCCTTGTAGCCCATAAAGTAAATCATTCGACAAGAATTCTCATACTTAGGGATTTAGTAGTAGGTTAGATAAGTTTCCTTTGGGACCTAGGTTGTAGGAGGGCCCAAAAAATTTATCTTCTACAAGTAATACCCCTGGTAAGAATGTCTTAATAGTTTGTTCATCTCTAGGTCATTTGAAATGATAGTTGGGTTGGCATCTTGTTTTAGGTGACAAAGATAGGTCCGAGACTAGGAAATCTTGTTGCACATTGTATTCTCCATGACCATAATCCTAAACTTTCATATCCCATGAATCAAAAGGAAAAGTAAATGTAGAAGCTTCACGAGCACAATAAATTAGGGAGTTTGAATCTACCCATGATTCCATATCTTCTTATTAAAGGGAAACACATATGTCAGGAGAAGAACATGCATATGTACCCTTACGAGAAACACTATTAAGAGATCTGTAGTGAGTGAAAGGTTTAGGATATCCTTTTATTTTAATAGTGTATACCTCATGTTTTAATTTGATGCATTGACGGAATGTTGAAGGTATGACTTGCATTGCATGGATCCATGGGCAGCCAAGAAACATATTATATGGAATTTCCAAGTCTAAGACATGAAACTTGGTATTGTGAAAAGTTGGTCCTACTTCCATCGGAAGTGTGATTGTTCTAGCTAACTCTCACTCCGTGATTTGTTAAGAAGTTATGGCTATAATATGGGACTCTAGATCTTCCTTTGTGTGCCCTAGTTTTTTAATTAGTTTCAAAGTGCATATAGTCAATCCTGACCCATTATCCACAAACACCCATTTTATCTTCTAGTGGGTAGCAAATACCTCTATATACAGGGGAATATTATGCATGTGATCGTCATTAGGAATTTCTTTGTGGTTAAATGAGATGTGTTCAGTCGGTGCAATGTTTGCCACTGTAGCTTGTAAATGTGAAGGGTCTACTTCCATTAGCACTCCTGACCCCTGGAGAGTTTTGTATAGGATTAACTTATGTACATTTGATATCTTAAGAAGAACTAAGATTGAAATCTTGGCAGATGTCTTCTCAAGTTGTTCTAATAAGTTGTACAGAGCATCCTATGGGGTTGACGGAGAGGGTTATGGGATCATGAGATGGGCACGCCTTTTTTCCACAACACAATACTTTCCCTTGATCCTAATGCTATTCATGTGTTTAATAGAAGAGTGGACACATCCAATGAGTGAGTCGTAATGATTATTATATATTTTTGTGTATAGATAATCTGGCCTTTTCTCATCTAATTTTCAATATTTAGGGAATGGTTTTTGAATATTCCCATATTTTAATTTGGAGTTTAATTTCTCTTTGGGGTGTAAAATTTTATCTCTCCATTTTCTATGAGATCTGGGATGTAGTGGCGAAGTCCTAGGCACTTATCTATCTTGTGTCTATTTACATGATGAAAATCAAAATATTCATGCTCTTCATACCATGATGGTTTAGGATCATTTTCATCAAAAGGTTGCATTGTAGGATAAGTTGCCATTTGGACTGCATCAAATTACTTTAATATTACAGACAAAGACTCATTACGAGGAGTGAACATTCTACACTTAGGTGCTGGTTGAATAGGTCCTTTGGTCAGTTTAAAAATTTGACTAACTTGAACTGTTTGTATTCATTTGAATATGTGATTCTGTCTCCCACCATGTTCTTCTTTTTGTTAAAGATCTTTGTATTTTCAGTTGGTTTGGAATTTTTATTATCTTTAGAAGGTGATTTGGTTGTTCCTTTTGCAATGAGAGATTTTTCTATTTATATTCCCTTTTCAATAACCTCTTCAAAGGTATTAACACAATGCATTTGTAAATTTAAAGCGATGTCTGGGTTTAGATTAGGCATGAAGATTCTCACAATATTTTTTAGGAAACGTGCAAGGGAAGCAGCTTACTATCCCTCGCCATATTTGTAAGAATATAACAAATGTTTCATTAGGGAATTGTTTAGTACTACACAAGTCTATCATAGTTATGTCACTTTCTATATTGTATGAGAAATGTCGAGCAAACCTTTATGGTAGTTCAAGACATGTGAAGATAGACCCACTAGGTAAGCGAGTGAACCATTCCAAGGCTTGTCCCGCTAGACTCTTTGGAAAGAGTCGTATGACGTAATTATTGCTATATGCCACTTCTTAGCATACCGTGTAGAAATATTTCACATGATCTCATGGGTTTCCTTTCCCTTTGTATTTTACAAATTTTGGCATGTCAAACTTCTTAGGAAATGGTTGAAGCATCATAGATTTATCGAATAGATAGGGGTAAAAATCTTCGTATTGGTAGTTTTTGTTACTCCCAACATTACTTTCTTGAAGGCTTATAAGCATTGCTTTCATGGATTGCATTTCTTGTGTAAGTAATTGATCTATAGTAGGAGAAACATGTATATATACAAAAACATATTTTGTATTTTCTCCTTCTTCATTTTCCATGTGAAGTTCACTATATTTCACCTTAGGCTTCATCTTATGCATATTTTTGTTTGTTTCCTTCTGTAAATGACATGTTAGTTAAGATAATTGTTAACTAAGGTTTTGGATTTATTGTTGAATAATCACTTCTCCCTCAAGAGTTTCTTTTTTTTCTTCGTGGCATGGAGGTTGTTCTACATTTTCATGTTCTAATCCAACTCTACGTGGCATATTGATGAATGGCATTTTATAACCCACCATATTATCATTTCCTATGTTGGATGTGGAAGAATTCCCATGTGTTAGGATATATTCCATGTTAGTCGGAGGTTGTTCCTCTTCATTAGCCTCATTCGTTGGTGGGATTGTCTCATGTTCTGTAAGCATTCTATCTAATAATTCCACCACTCGTACTAGCACCCGATCTTCAATTGTATAAAGGAATTAATCTAATAAGGTGGGGTTAAAGTCAAATTCTACACGTGGTGACCATACCTCATCACCACTATGATCTACCATCTCCTCCACTTCTTTCTCTATAGAAAATAAAGTCCCAAGATCATGGCCAATAAAGGGATTTAATCCTTGTTTATTTGAAGTTTCCTAAGTTTGTGTTTCTCTTGTTTCAAATGCCTATTTTTTGGCCTCCTAATCTTGTTTTAAGGGCTATGATTTATGAGAGTTTCACTAAGGTGTTTTGAATGTGTTCAAAATGTATCGATTAAGACTAAGTAAAACACAAAAATAATATCAATAGTTCAAGAGATATAATTAATGTCAAAGGATCGATGTGAAAAAGTGATTTTCTAAATGAATAAGTAAATAGTGAAAAATAAGATACAATCACACAATGTTTAATTCTAGACCAATCAATCAAATGATATACTTCCTAAGTCTGTTTCCAAAAAGGTAGTTGGTGTTTTATGATGATTTAACAAAATGTCACTACTTATGTCGAGTTCAAAGGAATAAAAAAGGCGTAAGTAATAACAAGGAGTTAACATGATCCCCAAACAATGTATACTAAAAGAAAGCTTTAATCCATTGAAAAACTATATTCCAAAAAGTGGCAGTTATGATTGTGAGTGACACATTAATTCCACAAAGATATGTTAGTGAAACTTTGCGAGAAAGTAAGGTATTAATATCAATATGATATTGATATATCACACACAAGTGGTAATGTTATCAAATTTTTCCCCTTGGGAAAATTTTGATAAAACGTGACATTGTACAAGAGGAAATGGAGAAGTTAGTTCAGTCATGTGAGCTCACATTTCAATTCCAAAAATCACGTTACAGGAAGGCTTGACAACGGAAATGCAAGGTCAACAAATGAACAGCCAAGGGAACATTGAAGGAGATTAGAGCTCAAGTGGAAGAATGGAGAAAGGCTCAAAGTTTTTGGAATTCACATTTTCAGCATTTTAGAGACAAGGCAAGAAATTTTTTGAAAAATGTCTGAAAGAGGAAAAATCCTGAAATCTACAATTTTGAATTTTTGGGTTTCAGGGTTTCAAAGAAAGAGAATGGTCAGTCAGAAAAAGTGAGCAAAAAGATAGAAATCTGAAATTCAGAAAGTCTGAAATTTCATAATTTCAGGTTTCAGAGTTTCAGAGATGTAAAATTTGGAGTTTCAAAGTCTTCAATGACAAAACAAGAAAAGTGGCCAAAAATGTCTGAAATCCCAAAATTCTAAAACCCGAAAGGTTTCAGATTTCAAAAAGTCAAACTTGGTTCAGAGTCAATGTAGCGGTAGTTTCAGAGTTTCACATTTCAGAACTCTCATGGTGATTTGGGGATGAAGATTGAAAAAGGTCTGAAAAGGGAAAAGTTCTAAAATTCCAAAAGTCTGAAATTTAGGACTTTCAGGTTTTGGAGTTTCACGTTTCAGAGTTTCAGAACTCTTGGGGTGATTTGGCAGATGAATAATAGCTCAACTTCTGAAATGGAAATGTTTAAAAGTATGAATTTCCTAATTTTGGAGGTTCCAAGCATTTTGGACTCCGAAAAAGGAAGATCAAGAACTTGCATTTTTGCATAATGACACCTCGACCTTCAGATGGCCATAAATTTTGACTAGGAGCTCAGATTTTCACAAGAAAGGACTTTTGGGAAAGCTTACAGTCTCCTCTACACAACTAATATATTCAAAATTAAGAAATACACTTTATCATTTTATGAGGATGTTCCAGGTTTCTCACCTACCACAGTAAGGAAGGTATTGGCTTCCTTTCTTTCCCAATAAGGAATATTACATGGAGGCATCAGTTTTACAGTAGAACCCATCATTTTTGTAGGTGAATTCAATGCATTTTACAATGGTCAGAGAAATATTTCTAATTATTCTCTCTTTTCTCTCTCATTCTTCCTATATATTGTAAGGAGGTACATTTTTCAAAAGGTTGGACAACTTGGATTTACACCCTCCCTTCTTCTCTTGTCTGTAACTGAATTTTTGGAGTTCAAACCTCCCATCTACAATGTAAAATGTAATCTTTCCTCTTGGCCATTGCAATGCACTATATCATCTTTGAAGAAATAATAAAATCTTTTGGATGATGTTCAACCCTCTCTTATGTTCATTTCATCTCCCTGATCTATCATTGCAATCTTGGTTATTTGTGGATCGTGGTTGTATTAAAATTTTATGGCTTGTGTTCAAAGGAAAAGTAGGTGTTCAAAATTAATTTTATGCATCACCTCTATTAGTTTAGGTTTATTTTCTTTCAATCTTATTAAGATTTTTTCCTTAGCGAGATAAAGTAGGTTTTAATAGTATATCCTCTACATTTTGTATGTGTGCATCAGAATAGAGGAATAGGAACCAACTTTCATCGGGAGAGCTTTCTTGATTGCAAAGTCCAACACTTTGGGAAAAACTCCATGTTATGTAATCACATTGATATTTTCAACCCATCGAGCTACAAAAATTTCAGGGTATTGTGATTACGCATCAATAGGTAACACTCAAAACTTTTCAAAATCAAGGTAGTCAATGAAATGAAAATAAAGATAGAGTATACCTAGGAATTGTTAAAGTGTATATAACGTAAAATCATAATATAGATATTTCAGTCAAGTTTACAAGAAAACACACGTAAATAACATAATTGTAGTGACATGATATAAGCAAGATAACCATTCAAAGAAGAGTCAAGGTTATGAATCTATCCTAACTATGATGATGATCTTAACCTGGGTATCAAGATAAAAAAGGCTACCAATGATATGAAAATGTCTCCAGACACTTTAGACATTTAAAAAATCATCCGTAAACATGGATGAGAATAAACAGACACAAAAGTTACAAATACAATTAATTAGCAACACAAGGGTAGTCACTCTTCCTCTAATCAACAAAGTGTCAAAATAAAGTGAACGAAGTAGATCAACTGGGGTGAAAAACTAAGAAAAAATAAGAAAAAGTAATTCTTCACGCATTTCATGATGAATAATGGATCTAGCCTAAAATTGGTATTTGTGTGGTAAAAGTTGGCTCCTGGTCAAAGATAGCTTCCTAGGTGGATCACTCAACTAGGTGTCACAAGTTATCTAGATACGAGCTCGATTTGCCAAGAAAATTCACACTTACTAGTTCTTAGAGTATCTCATATTTACTTTACCCCCTTTAGGTAGAGTGGGAAATAAATGTGGCCATCGTGTACTCTAATTGGGGTCGTGATACAGATACATTTTACGCTAAATCTCACAAATGGTAAAACTAGTTAAGTAGGTTTTGCAGAGCACTTCTAGTTTCATCCATAAGGTTCCCTCTTCTATGGACTACTTTAGCGTTCTGAACACCTAGTAGCTACAAAAAAATTATAAAATAACATCTATGCACCATCATGCTAAGAGCTAAAGAAATTAATAAACATCAACATTATCTATTAAAACCTTGAAAACATACGTCAAGCTAAACATGCTAACATTTATTGCTCTACTCTTTAGACAACTAAATCAATGAAATGGACCTAGGTAGATCCTTTATCTATCAAAGGGTTAATAGTTGTTTCTTGATCCAAGAGGCTTGAGGATGGAGGTTCATCAGGTTATGGAAAGAAGTCCTTTCTTGATTAACTCCATTGATCTTCACAAAATAGCTTGGATGATTGTATGCAAAGGGATGATGCTTATCCCCACTCTAAAGGAGAATTCTCTAAGATGATGAAAATGGTTGTAGCTTAGACTCTATGCTCATTTTATGTGTAAGATGAAAGGTAGGAGGATGGGATTTTATATAGCCTAATGGAGAAAAGAATCTCTACATCCCTTTACATGTGGGATAATAGACAGTTTGGGTTATTTTTTGATAAGGAAGGTTTAGGGAGGGTTGAGTCAACCTTAGGAGAGTTTAATTTGTCTTCTAGTGACTCGTGGGGATTGACGGGGTCTATTAATTAACCAAAGTGATTAATTAATAGTTGTGCAATCTTATAAAAGCATTTTAGAGGAATAATTAGTATCATTTATGTTATGAGAGAATTTTAATCAAATAAATGATGATTTATTGATTAAATAGAAGAAAGTTTTAATTAATTAAGAATAATTAATTAATTTAGATAGAAAGGGGTATTAATTAATTAGAATTAATAAATTAATCTAGATAGAAAGGGAATTTGATTAATTAAATTTTGTTAATTGGCATTGTTGTTGGATAAAAGAGTTAATTAACTAATGGAATGTATTTAATTATGGACGATAGAAGAGAAAATGCGTTATATTGACGATATGATGTCAATTTGTGAGAAATGGTATAATTAGCGCAATTTAAGTATTTAAATTGCTCAAGCTAAATTATAGGTGTCTACAATTTCAAACAAATTCTACATGTGGTCAGTCCTACAATAGAGGAGTACAAGAAAGAGGTGTAAGTAATAGAGGAGTAGAAGAAATATGACAAACAAGAAAAATTTAGACAAATTTCTCTTAAATATCTTTCAAGATACAAAGTAAAGATAATGTTTTGAAGGAGCATATGAATGTTTCACATGGTTAAATCAGAAATCTTGAGCCTATATAATCTTCTAGTGAAGAAAATAATTCAGTAAAAATTGTTGAATGGTATGAATCAAATATAGAAGATAAAAATGTGCTAACCATGTAATAAGGGCTTCCCACAAGTAAAGATCATAAGTCAAATCTAAATGAAGAGCAATATTGGAATAAATATGAAGAAAGGATCCTAGCTAAGAAAGATGTTATAATTGAATGCCATGATCCCTTCTACTCTGTATGTTTAGAACTTATGATTCCTTCTTATATCAACTTAATTTATAACTAATTACTCTTTAGGGTGTTATGACTCTATCTCGATTAAAATTGTAATCATAGGGTCTATAATTCTAGCCATAGACTTAAAAATGAAATCTATGTAAATAAAGTTGTATAACTTTATTTATCACCTCAACACACTATTTATATCCAAATCAATCTTACGAAAAAATTAGGAATGTTCTAACATTCTTACAAACCATATTTTACACTTTTACTAGGCCTAATGCCTTGTAGCCTTTCAAAGTTTCATTTTCAAGCACAATTTCCCTTATACCCCTAATATTGAATAACTAAAACCTGATATAGATACCTATTTGTGCTTTTCAAAAAATGTGTAAAAAATGAAGTATAGTTGTTTTGTAAGGAATTGGAGAATCCCCACCTCGATTGAGGATAATTAGGCCTATTTACAATGTTATTTTGTTGCAGTAGGGTCTATAGATTAAGAATAACCATTAATTGAATTTCAACACCTCATAGAGGTCCTCAAAAAGCTTTAATGAGGTTTACAGATCACCAACCTTCATAATCCCTTAACATACATACATTTTCCTTCAAATATTCCATTGTACCTTCTTTTTAGACTTACAAACTAACTCTCATATATAAATCCCTCCACACATGTGATGATGTTTTTAAATTTTTAATTCAAATAACTCCTACATGGACAAACCTACATTCCAAATTTAAGAAAACTTGAGTGGATAATTTTTGTATACTCTAATGCCCTATATTTGGCTCGAGAGTGAATATTTATCTCCAGATCTCAAAATATGAAGTTTCAAGACTCTAGAAAAATATGGTAAGACTATTAATATTTTGTGAAAGCTTTTTGAAATGATGAGATCTCTTGGAACACTTTCTAACCCTAAATCTAGTATTGAGGTGAATGGTCTTTTTACAGAAAAATTAGGGATGCAAGGATCGACAACTACGGATTTGAAAGTGCTCTCTTTTTTCCTATGAATGAGACAATTTTGGATGCTATGGGGAACACCCCTATTAATTTCTATTAAATTTGACCCTATTTCAAGTGGTATTACATGCCCCAATGCTGGTTTTTCCCTTTTCATTCCCCTATGGTTATGGCTAGGGCTTCGGGGGTGGCTGCAACTTCTAGTGTAGATGGGTTCAAATCCATTGTTGTTTTGAATAGAACTTGAACATTAGTCTCTGCGAATGGTTTACGGGGTAATATCTGGGATTCATCCTATCCCTCTTCTTATGCTATAGAATGAAATGATTGGCATAGGTCATTTTAGGTAGAAAAGGGGGAAAATAGAGATTTACGGTAGTAGTAAGATCCTCTTCCCGTATCCCTATTAAGCCCATGGAATTTGCAAAGAAACATCCTATTTTTTTTCTTTTGTGAAGATGTTATAACATCTGAGGCTTATTTTAAGAAAAATGGACTGATTTGCAGATTCAATAATTTGTTCTCAGGTCTCCCAGCACTAAATGATTTGATTTCGACTCATATGAGGCTTCTCATGACATGTAAAATAGACATTTAACCTACATATAGAGGTTTCTTCATTGTCGTATTTTCTCAAACCCCTGATAAAGATCTTATTTTTTGTAAATTTTGGGATTTTTAGTCCCACTTTTTAGTTATGAAACCATGGTTCTCTCTGTTTAATCTGATGACCGAAACCTTCCATTGTAATTTTTTTTGGTTTGGTTGCCTTATTTTCCCCTCCAGTTTTGGAGTGAGAGCTTCTTACTTACAATTGGGAATAGGTTTGGTAAATTCTTGGATATTGACCCAAAGACGTGGACCTATAATTATACTACATAAACCTGCATATTGGTTGATATGAATATTTATGTTGATCAACCTACATCTATTGAGCTCAAAATGAAGGATAGAATCTAGACTTAAAATTTAAATTATGAAGGGTTACCCTTTAGATGTAGAACATGTTTCTCTCTTGGGGACTCATCTTTTTATTTTAAGGTTTCAGAAAACCTATTAAGAGTAGAACCTCTTGGTGGAAGATTTCATATCCTTTTCAATTGGTTGTTAAAGGTCCCTTGGATAGTAATTTAGAGGAGGATTCATAGATCAAGGGTGTTTTAGATTATAATGAGGAGGTAACTCACCTTTCTTCTCCCATGGAAAAGGTTTCACTTGCTAGAAAGACTTCCCATTCTCTTCTTTCATCGGAGCACCAAGTTCATGTGGATAAGGAGAACATTGAAATCATCATACCGGTTCAAAATAATGAAAATGTGGCTATAGTACTATGTGTCAAAACAAGAGATGGAAAAATGTAAATTATGCCCTCAACATGCATTTAAGATCCCTTGGGAAGGGGTGTCATTGATAGTTTATTTTTTCATGTTTTGTTTTTTGTTTGTATCCTTGTTGTGCTGCTTGAAGAGGTTACATCTTATTGTTTCTCATTGATATATATTTTTCTCCACTTTCTTATCCAATAATGGGGTAGGTTCCCCTCAAACCATTTTCAGTATTAATAAAAAATTGATTAGACATGTTTTTACCTCTGTCAACTACCTGGGCCATCACAATCATGAATCAGGCAAGTTTTTTTAACTATGTAGCTTTAAGTTTGTTGTCCTCTCAAAGAAATCAATACAAAGTCCTAAGAAACATGAACAAAAGTAGAAAATATTATCACCTATTTCTCAAAGTTCATTTCATTCATTAAATACATAATAATTACACTAATTTCCACCCCCAATGAGCTTCTTGAGCTCAAATCTCACAAATAATACTATTTTTGTTCCTATTTAGGAACCTTTAATGGTGTTACTTGATTTTCTCAACTACCCCTATGAAGAATCAAATATCACTAAATTTTTAATAGTAATAGATAACAGTATAAAGAATATATAAATTCCTACCTTACAACATTCATGACAAGGATAAGGCTTTTATAGTCTTATTTTTGTCTTATCCATCTACTTAGACTTAGTAAGAATTATATTCTGACCCGTCATCTCAGTCATTCAACTTTGACGAAATGTCAAGGGGTTTTTACAACATGGTAAAGTATAAATAAACTCCAGAAGACCATTAAGTTCATTACAACCTCTTGAAAATTCTCTTTTATAGCTAAGGCCTTCATAAGCCTATTTACAGTTCAAATTTTCAAATAGTCCATTTTGGAGGGAAATGGAGAAACCATGTTAGAATGCCCTTGATTGGTGTTTTTACCTTATTCATGACTTGGAAGAACTTTTCCATCCTTATTGACACCTTATAAGGTCCATTTATTCCATTATTTCTCATGCTCCTACATCATATTTCCCAACTCGAAACTATTCATGGGCTCCTACTCATGACTTCCTGTCATTTCATTGCTCTTCATTTTTATGCTTGTGTTCATGATTTTTCCATCTTTGTTACTTATGTAAACCATTATTAATCCCAATGCTGGTGAAAATTCCATGGCTTAATTTAATGATGCAACTTGTCTTGATTTGTCATGCTCTTAAAATGAGCAACATTTCTTTTTTCTAGTCTGTTGATGCAAAATAACAACACCCCCCGAATGTCCTTAGATCTTAATGGGGCATCCGGTGTGACTACATAAAAAGGGACCATCTCTCAAGTTGTGGGACTTGAGAACTTGATATGGACCTCTGGAGAAAGCTGACTTATTCTTCCTGATCCTAATGCTAAACTACTCCTAATGCAAAAATGACGTCCAACTACACATATCCTAACAATGCCAAGGAGACAAGGAGAGAGAGAGTGTGCATAAAGAGGGAAATCCTATAATAACAAGGTGATATCACCAAGAAAAGTGGAGTGGTTGGTCACAATATTAGCTATCCTGAAGTGGGGAGAGGTTAGAAATGGAGAGGATTGATAGATGCCTCACAGACCAAAGATAGAGTTCACACTAGAACACCACTACAAACCCATTAAAGGCAGCTCCCAAAACCTGCAATAGACATCAGAAGTATGCACATTATACCCTACAATGATAAGAGGTGAGAAGAGACAATAAAATAAGGATGGATGGACAAAATTCATCATGAATTAGATTTTATTGCTCCATGAGTTCACACAGTACACCATCATTGGGAAAGAGGCAATAAAATTCCATTACAGAGGAAAGAGAGGAGGCTTAAGATCCACATTCAACATGAGAGGAGAAAAAAGAGAGAGGGGCAGAAGAGAAAAGATGAAAAAACTTTAGAAAGATGCCCCTCCTTTATAATATATAGAAGAATGACAGAAGGGGAGAGAGAAAGTTTGAATCATGATTTAACCACCCCTGTAATGACATTGAATCCACCTACTCCAACAACTCCAGAAAGCATTGAAATCTACATGTAATAGTGATTGGATTTACTGTAAGACCCATGCCCCCATGTGCTTGTTCCTTATTGGGCAAGAAAGGAGTACATTATTCCTAATGATGGTGATAGGTGAGAGACTTGACAACCTTGAAAATGGCAGATTGGATCATTAATGGTGACAGGTGCTCGTAGCTAGACACCGGGAGATCTTTCTAAAACGTCCCCCTCCCGCTCAAATTCCAAGCTTCCTAGTCGAAAGATATGGCAACGTCTGAAGGTGCGTTGGGTTTAGGGTTCTATTTGCACAAGGTCCACATGGCAGCCTCCATTTGAATCTTGAAGATTTCGGGCCCCTCCTCTCACTCTTGTAGTTGTGCGAAAGATGACATGTGGTGTCAACTTTCGCAATTGGTTCTACTTTGTCTTCTTGTTCTTATTCTGCGTAAGTACCCTCCTATTAGTGGAGACACTATGCGCCTGACCCAAGACACATGGAGAGCTTGGTGTACATGTTTGGGGACCTACTTTTGGATTTTTCCTCTTGAAAGTAAACCAAAGATGACACATGTGGAGGCCTTTCGCTGCCTCACCTTATGGACTTATCCAATGGTCAACGACCGGTTCTGCCCCTTTCTCGGTCTCTCACTAAGTGGTGGGCCTGGTGCTTGTTTGGGTACCGCCTTTGGATTGCAGCCTGTGAATATGTTCCATGGATGAAGGCACGTGGAGGATTCCGTTGTCATATCGTGATTTTGGACTTTTCAATGGTCGATCTCTTCCCCTTTTTTGGCCTCTGGCAACGTTGAGCGATGCCCCCATGCTCAGTTTGGGAACCCAATCTTTGAATCTGTGCATTTGAATTTGCGCCAAGATGATTGTTATCACCGAATGGCACCTTCTACCCTTATGTTTGGGATCTTCAAGTGCATATACTTGAGCTCTACATGTTGTGATTGGATGAGACATGTGGTAGGCTATATGCTCAAGTTCCTGGGACTTGCTACTTGACCCTAGACCTCCAGATTGAAATCCGAAGTGTCTTAACTCCTAAACCCTATCTGCCATAATATACTCTAATGCATTGAGAAACTATCTGGTTTCCTTTGACATCATTTGCCTCCTTCCAAGGGACCAAGGAGAGAGAATGGATGAAAATGAAATCCTGTCACTATGAATTAGGATTTATTTTGATCTCAGAATAGGAGGGGGTGTGAGAGTAGTCTTCCAATGTGTGAAAATATCAAAAGTAAAATGCATGTCTGATCAATTTTTCCCCAGGGGTGATAACAGTTGGGATCCACAATCTGGAAAATGCATTCACAGGGATATTTCATACATGCACTAGATAATAGATGACCAGTTGCCTTGCAAGTAGCCAATAAAAATAGAGTCACGAATATTAGCTTGGTAATGAAGGTTGAATCCCTAAACCTTGAGTGTAAACAAACTTACACTTGGGGAAGATGAATCCTACCCCACTATCCGTATTTTGAATGCTTCATAAGATAGTATTTACAGTTCAGGTTCTATCACAGTAGATAAGGGCCTGGATTGACCATGCAAGCATTCCACATAATCAAGGGAATTGGACTATTACAGTATTCCCCTAGAGCTTCACTAAAGCCACATTTTGATAGAGATTTTCTAGTAATAAATCACCACAATACCTCTCTCTGTAGAAAATGAGCCTAACACTCCAGTTTATAGAAAAAGAGAGGAGAGAGTAGAAGGGTGAAAATGGAAATCCCCAAATATGTTCCTTCAACTGATTGTAAGAGGCATATAAATCCTGAGTCCTACACTATTTTACTGTATCACTTGAAAATAGGCTCCCCATACTCCCTAGGTGATGCAAGCAGAGAAAGAATGATCTTACCATGCCTCTTAATTAGCACTCCAACTACCAAATAAAACACTGTCATCAACCCGTCCACATTATAATGAGTGAAACATATCTGATAAGAGGCCAGTCATCCATCCTAAATTTATTTATATCTATGCATCAGGCTCGGAGCCAAAATTCCAACAGTACCAATTGATGTGGGATTAGAATGTTGAGAAATGCAAAAGTTATGACAATCTGAGTGCTTTGACAGCTCATCCTTAGGTCCTGCAGGCATTTTCTGTCATTTGACGAGAATTGAGCATTAATTGATTGGAGCTCCAATGACGTTTATTTTATTTTAATATATCTACACTCATGGTAAAATTGTAAAATTTATCACCATGGTTCTTAAAGTTAAGAAGGTCCAAGACATTGAATTTTCTCTTCATTGCGGCTATTTCGGCAAAATCGGGTCCGTGTGTCCCAGCTGATCTCGGATCACTTT
The DNA here is from genome assembly GCA_019776745.2 of Taxus chinensis. Classification (NCBI taxonomy): domain Eukaryota; kingdom Viridiplantae; phylum Streptophyta; class Pinopsida; order Cupressales; family Taxaceae; genus Taxus; species Taxus chinensis. Next base: position 118,912,367 of record CM034153.1, on the reverse strand, counting down.
TGTCCACATCGCTTGATTTGGGCTTCCTTGACTCCTTACGCATCCATCGATTGACTGGGCCATGAGGTCCATCTAACCTCTGAATTCACCATAACATATGGTTCCTTTGTGACGTATTCATGACCTTTTCTCGTCCCACACATACTTTCGCCCCGACTGGTCTCAGACACATTTGCTCCACACCACCCGCAATGCACTAACTTGCGGCAGTAAATTAGATTTTCGCATCCCACACGTACCTGTGTCCCAATTGTCCCTATTAAGACTTGTCCTGGTCTAGGACATAGAAAGATAATTTAGCCAATTCCTTTGTATTTCATCGTCCAAACGTGGTATGACAAACCTTGGTACGATCCGCAGCCTCCTAGACCCGCAATGCATTAAAACAAGCCTGCGACTTCTTTTTTACCATTTTTTCAATTTTTCTCAAACATGAAGTTAGAAAGATCAAAATCTTCTTTGAGATGGGGGAGCTTGAAGGTGATTAACTGAGGAGGGACCCCCAAATACATGATTTTGGGATTTTAATCAATCTACTTGCTCGGGACTTGAAGAATCTTGATGTATGTTATAAAAATCCTACCTCGAGGGGTGAATTTTGATAACAATGACATGTGAAGGCTTTCACTGGTCCTTTGAAATAACCGATTCGGGCCTTCTCTGACCCCCTTTCTTGACTCTAGGTGGACCACAACTCTAGATTTTAACTCTTCGAAGATGCACCTGAGCAATGGACGCGTGGAGCTTGTTGTTCTTCCCTTGCTAGTGTTGTCAGTTGAAGATTGGACCACTTCTGGTCTAAGGGCCGAGTGTGCCCTTTCCATGGGCTTGGGACCAACGTGGAGGGAATATGGTGCTGAGTTCAGGGTCTAATCTTTGGAGCTGTGCTCACTGAAGCTTGTACTCAATTTCTTATGTTATTGAAGCTTCATACTCATGGTTGGGGTTTTTATGCTCTTCTGGAGTTTAACTCTGAATTTGTATTAATGAGACAGTGGTGGGTGGCTTCCTCTCACTAGATATTATACTTAGCTGATGGTCAAGGGGACTTGCTACCCATTTGAAGGGAACAACTGTTGAAGACCCTGAGATGACATGGAAGATTCCACGCACATTTGGAGACCCTATTTGGAATCTAACACTCTGGAGAAGTAAACCGGAGGCTTGGACATGTTGAGGCTTCTGGTTGCCCTAAGAATGGTGTTCAACTGCCAACTATGAAAATCCTTTCTATGAGACCTGGCAGAATTACCCATTAACAAGCTTGTCGATCACGAAGCTCGTAGGGTCTCCATTTCTCTTGGTCCATCTGTTGGAAGTTGTGGCAACATCTCAACACATGAAGTCAAAGCTTCTCATACGAGTTCATAATGCTATTTCCCCAAGGGCCTTGACTCATATGTGAAGGTGCCCTACAACTAATCTTGAAAGACTTCATCTATGCTATAGCTCCTATGACTACACTCATGGCCTACCTTTGATGTTGTTTGGATCTTTTCCATTGTCAAGCCATTGTTCTGCCCCTTAGATTTGTGATCGATTAGATGCAGCCCGCTGGACTAAAAGGATCCTTGATCAATTTTCTTATGCAAGGTCATGGATTTGACCAATTTTTTTTTTGGGGGGGGGGAATTGGTTCTGAATCAGTTCATGGTGCACTCATGCTGGAGGATCTGCATTAAATACATTCCTCCAAGTCTGATAGGAAATCAAACTCTTTGATGTCCTACCGTAAGTGTGGATTGCATGATGAGGAATGAAGTCATGACTGCATGACTTCATAAATGGCAGAATATGGAAGATGTGGAAAGATGAATGGTGTGTGGATATGGATGAGAAGAAGGTCTGTACATACTGAGAGGATGGGTTGTTGAGGAAATGGAGTCACTAGCCATATGTGCTTGAGAGTGCATCTAAAGGCCGTAGATCTTCACTAAGAGTACATCAAACCTAATGAAGTGAAGTGGTAAGGTGCTTCAAGCTTGTCCCACCGAGCATGCCAAAACTATTGATGTGGTTGCACGGTGGCTTAATATTTGTTGTTTGATAATGGTAAACCTTGGAAAGATGAGAAAAATCTAACCTTAATGTCCCACCAGCCATGCCAAAACTATTCATGAAAAATCACAACACCCCCAAATGGCCTCAGATCTGAGTGGGGAATTCAGTGTGACTACATAACAAGGGACCATCCCTCAAGTTGTGGGACTTGCCAACTTCAGATGGACCTTCGGAGAAAGATGACTTCTTCTTCCTTATCCTCATGCTAAACTACTCCTAATGCAAAAATGACATCTAACTACACCTACCATAACAATGTCAAGGAGATAGGGAGAGAGAAAGTACATAAAGAGGGAAATACTACACTAACGAGGGTATAGCACCAAGAAAAGGGGAGTACTGGTCACAATCTCAGCTTCCTAAAATGGAGAGAGATGTGTAATGGAGAGGATGGAAAGATGCATCATAGACCAAAGATAGAGTTCACATAGAACACCACTTCAAACCCATTAAACACAACTCTCAAAACATACAACAGACATCAAAAGTATGCACAATATATACCCTACACCGATGAGAGGCAAGAAGAGACAATAAAATAAGGATGGATAAAATGCAGCACAAAATAGATTTAATTACTTAATGAGTTCATATAGTACATCATCAGTGGGGAATAGGCAAGAAAATGTCATTATAGAGCCAAGAGAGGAGGATTAAGCTGCACATTCATCCTGAGGGGAGAAAAAGAGAGGAGGGAAGGAGAGAAAAGATGACCAACCCTTTAGAAAATGCCCCTCCTTTACAATATATAGAATAATAAGAGAATGAGAGAGGGAAAATTTGAATCCTACTTCAACCACCCCAAGATCACATTGAATTCACCTACTCCAACCAACCTTGAAAACTTTGAAATTTTCCTTGTAATAATGATGGGCTCCAATGCAAGATCCATTCCTCTATGCGTTGTTCCTTGCTGGGAAAAAAAGGAGTCTATTCTTAATCATGGTGATAGGTGAGAGACTTGATAACATTGAAAATGGTGGACCAGATCATTAATGGTGGTAGGTGAGTAGCAGGAACTGGGAGCTTAGCAAAAATTATTCTCCTACTCATTTCTAAGATCTTTGTCAAAAGTAATGGTTTCCTGAAGGTGCTTTGGGTTTGGGGTCTATTTGCGCAAGGTCCACATTGGAGCCCCACGCGTCTTAATATTTCACCCCATCCTTTTACTCTTAATATTTCATCATCCCTGGGCCTACTTTGTTTCTTCTGTATTCTACCTAAGCCTCTCAATTTTGCAGAGACACTATGTCTAACACTAGACACATGGAGGCTCAGCACACATTTGGGACCTTCCTTCAAATTTTACCTTTGAAGTTATGCAGACGAGGCATATGGAGGCCTCTACAGGATTTTGGACTTTTACACAGCCAGCTTTGCCCCCTTTTGATTATGACCATGTGGCGAGCGTGCACTTGTTTTGGGACCACAACCAAATTTAACCCTGAAGATGCACCAAAATTACAGGTGGACGCTTCCTTCAGCTTGTCTCGAACTTGGAATTTTTAATGGCTGGTGTCTTCCTTTCGGACCTTGGACATGTGGAGGTTTGGTGCAAGTTCATGGTCTTTCTTTAGGCCATGCCTTTGAATATGTACAGAAGAGACATGTGGCACCTTCCGCGGTTGTTTGGGGTCTTACTCTAGATTTTAACTCTAAAAGTGCACCGATGAGACACGTGGAGGCTGTTGGTGCTCAAAATGGTCATGCTCCATCTGTTCCTTTGAAAAATTATTCATTCACAACCTCTGTCATTTTGTCCTTCCCAGTATTGTGTTTGGCTAGTTTTTGTTGCCATTTTAATCTGCTCCTGGGTTGAAGATCATGTATGGGTCCGTATTTGTCTCATGGTTCCTTTGTTCCTCTGAAAAAGCTTTGTATTTTGGGCCCCCCATGCTTTGTCCCTTTAAAACTTGTATTTTCCCATTTCCTCCATTTTCCATAGTCAAGATTTGTTGTTCTTGATGTTTTTTCCCTAAATACTCAAAGAGAAATGAGTTGATGTGTCCCTAAGGATCGTGTTTGAGCCTTTTAACAGTATAAATTCTTTGTCCTTGAAGAAAACCTCATTTGCTGGCTCGAATGGATGTTTCTGTGTTTCATGGTTTGATGGGCATTTCTCCCCATCCAATTTGCATCATTTAGTTGACAGGGAAACATGGCACCTCTTGGTTGGATGCGGATCAGCTTAATACTTTTGAAATTCCATAAAATGCCTCATTTTAAAAATGTGTCCACGTGGAGGAATGACACTCATTTGAGAATCAACTTTTTGGTTTGGCTTTAAAGTAGCATCAGGAGGACATGTGGAGGCTTTCATTAAGTTTCCCATACTTAGACGAATTTCAAAAGGTTTTTGGGAAGTCCAGAACACGTGGTAAGCTCATGCTCATTCAAGGTCTCTACTTTTGGTGCCATCTTGAAGTTACACTGGGAGGACACGTGGATGCTTCTGCTGCTTGGCCCAGACTTAGAAAATTTTTAATGTAGTTGGAGTAGTTTGGCAGAGCAGGACACGTGGCGAGTGCATGCTCATTTAGGGTCTCTACTTTGGGCGCCATCTTGAAGTTGCTCCATGGAGACACGTGGAGGAATTGCGCATGTTCGGGGATATGCCCTTGAGTTTCATTTTACTTAGACTTTTCAATGACCAAAAGGAGATTTCCTCAGAGTATGACACGTGGCACATTCTAGTGAACTTTAAGCATTTAGATAGACCTCGCTAGAGCATGACACGTGGCGATCCCACGCTTGTTCAAAATATAAACTTTTTGGGACAATCTCAAGGAGCGCCGTGGTGACACATGGCAATTTGCAAAGTCATAAGGGGTGGGGCAGTGGACTATCAGAGGAAATTTAAACTTTTCATCTCTTTGCTTCATAAAGGTTAAAATACCAAAAATGGCCCGCAAACCTGATGGGAAATAGTAAATGTTTTTCCCCAGTCAATGGTAGAGGTGCGGACCCACGGAGGAAAATTGTAAAATTTTCCGTTTGAGAAAAAAAAGTTAAAAGTGAAAGGGAAAGCGTAGTTCCACTAGGACCCACATTGGAACATGTGTCAAAAGTATTTCTCAAGCACGGAGCTGCGGGAAAAACTTGAAAAATTTTCCTTTTTCCAAAAGAGAGTTAAATTGCAGAATTTCTCTATGTTTCTTTTAGGGCCCACCTTAGGACATGTGTCAAACCCATTTTTAGAAGCGGAGCCATAAGAAAAAATGGGAGCCCCCCGAGCCTGTTTTTACATCTTCCACGTGGATGTCTCATATTCAAAATCAAAGATCAACGGCTGTTAAGTGTCTAAATCTTATTTTCCCTCCATTTTCTCTATAAAAATCCTGGGAGTCTGATTCTTCATGATTTCTTACTATTTTTTACACACGAAACAGAGGAGCAAGTTAATTTTGATATCTAGAGTTTTGTGGGAGAGATCTGGAGACGTCTTTTGCCATTAAAGCAGTTTGACTCTCAGGCCTGATCTGGTTTTCTATTTTTCTTCTCCTGAGCACACAAGGGGTCAAATTTGATTGATATGGGGCAGAAGTGGTTGGTGAATGGATGGAGGTGTGTTTTTTTTGGGAAAGGATTTGAATGAGGGAAAAAATCAAATAGATTTTCCCTCGAGTAACTTTAGACTTTTTACAGATCTGATTCTGTGAATCATGAAAGAATCACAGTGAGCACTTGTGCATTTAATTTTTTTTTCCTTTTGGAGGAAGGGGTAGGAATTTATCATGAAAATGGTTGGAAGTTGGGAGTTTTTTGGAAAAGATCAGGATTGATTTTCTCCAGCAGAAAAATCTTGACAAAGCCCATCCATTTTGAGAAGCCATCTAGAGAAGCCTGTATATCTCTCTTTGTCTCAAATTTGATCATGTCAAGGTGGTTGCATGTTTATAGCCATTAAAAGGCTTTGATATTGTTCTAGAAAATTTCCCTTGCTGATAAATTTTATCATACATTGAGTTATTCTATGTTAATCTTGAGTAAATTGTATTTATTTCATCTTTGAAAGCATATGGGTAGTTTTTCTTGTTTCTATAGCAATCTTTTACCTCAGGCATGACTTGGTTTAAATCTTGGTGCTTTATTGGGTCCTCTAACTTGAGCCTTCATGATAAAATCCCACAGGTTATGTGAAAGAGTGCTGATTTGGGCCTCCACTAAAGCGCATATTCTAGTTGAGTAAACAATTTAACTTTTTGTGGCATTTTTTATTGAATATTTCCATTTTGCATAAACTCTCAAGGATCTGGTGCGTCAAGTCCATCCTGTCTCCTCTCCCAAAAAAAAATCAATTTAAAACAACCAATCCTACCCATGATACATCTTTTTTTTCTCTGTATACCCACACAAGACCAAAATCCTTTTACTAAAGTATACAAAACAGATCAGGGTCTGAAATGTCTTTAGTAACCTTTTCCTTGTTTTGAAGAAATATCCATGATCTGTAAGTGATAACTCGTGAGAGTCAGATCTAGTGTTTTGATCATATTTTCCCCAAGGCCTTCTCTATAAAATTTATGCAAAATAAAGGTACCTATATCTCCTTTCAAATTATAGAGGTTACATAATAGGTTCTCTTACCTTGGTTGAAAGGTACAACCTAAAATAGTTAGGATAAGATTATATCCTTCTGAGGTGCTATCCATATCTCCATAAATCCAAGTAACAAAGGGACAACTAGATTTCTCCCCGGATATAAAATGACATACATTTATGATCTATCTGCCTCTAAGCTCCCTATTGAATCTGTGTTGGTGGTTGGCTTGAAAAGGAGAACAAATTTGGGTACCAACACTAGTGGCACCACTTCCAGGGATCTGATTGACTTTTCCAGGAACTTAGTTCAATTTAATCATCGTTCATACATATTTGAAGCCATATCTATTTGACCCATCAACAACACCAACACTAATGGCACCATTGTCGGGGACATTTTAAACATTGTTGAGAACAGATTTGTTTATTAAGTTTACAGTTCATACTGGTAGACCCTAGTAAACATTTCTTGTATGCTCTAAAATGATAGAAATCCATTTTAAAAATCATCTTGTGTTCAGGTTTGTAATAGGTTTCTAAGTCACAAAGTGTTGTATGTAACTTCTCCACTTTCCACAAGTCTTGTAATGGTATTTATTGATAAATTTTTGTAAAGAAAGGTCAGATTATATTCTATTTTCAGTTTCTAGTGCATTGACAGATACTTGATAGAACATTTTTAGTGCATTTTCACAACTAAGGTGAAAATCCTTAGTGGCTGACTCCCTGTTGATTTGATTTTGATAACGACCAGTGTCTTAAACCTATGTCAAGTAAGATTCGTTACTAATATTTGCAAAGATGGAAGGAAGAAGATATTTATTTGCTCAGGGATTCTTGCTGGGACATTGTTTCCTTGAGTTAGGAAAAGTAAATTCAGAAGGAAGAAAATCCTGGAGAGTTGTGGGAGATCAGCAGACAAGAAGAGGGATCTCCATTGATGAAAGTGAACGACCTATCATTGAATGCTGCCATTCAAGTGACTTTGAATCAGGTAGCCTCTTTGTAGAACTAAATTATCCAGCTGGAGAAGGGCCTTCATTTGATTTTGAAATATTTTCTTCACATTTTTCACCTGTCTTTGCTAAAGTAGATAGGGATTTCCGAGAAGCAAGGGCCTTTGGGGGATCTCCATTTTGAAAACTACACTATTTTGTTCTAAGGACCCTCTGCTCCTCATCAATTTTTCACCCCTCCAAGATCACCTCCTCCAATCAATATGGCTCAACCCATACCTCGCATTTGTTGTAAACACCTCTTGGAGCTTTAAATTTTGTGGGAAAGGTTTGTTATCCAAATGCAGTACCTGAATATGTAAAGAACATACTTCCTAAGTACCAGGGAAACAATTGCCATAACTAGTGACCAGCATCTAAAGCTCTTCCTCAATATGATGGAATCTTTTGAAAATGAGCATGAAGATGTGTACATCAAATTTTTTGTTCACACTCTAGAGGAGGATGCTAGGGATTGGTATAAAGCATTGCCAGATAATTTTGTTGATTCTTGGGTTTAGATGAACTAATGCATTCAGATTGTAATATGGTGATAGGACTGACCCTAGGATTTCTTCTATCAGAGTTTGAAAACATTAAGAAGAATGCCAGTGAGTCAGTACATGATTTCAACACAAGGTTCAATAAGAAATTGAGGAGATTTTCTTGCCAGGATAAGGCCATGTGATGAGTCATGCTTAATCAAATATACCGATGCATTTGATAAAAAAGGTTGCTTACTACTTGAAAGACAGAGAACCCTACCAACTTAAGGCAAGCAATCACCATGGACCTTGCAAATAGAGAATAATATCAAGGAAATTGGGAAAGCCTCCAAAGAGGGAGGGTGTGAAGTTGATTAACCCACAAAAAACCTCAGACAAGAAAGGAAACTGATTTGGAAGAAGTGGTGAAAACTTTGGCAGGGGTTGTCAAGGAGATCTCCTACAAGCTAGCCTAAGCTATGAGAAAGGAGTTGGGTAGATTTCACAAGGACAACATATGCAACAAGGCCAAGACATATTTATAAATCATCAAAGAAATGATGAAAAAGGCAAAGGAGCTGTTGGATGTGGGAATAGGTAGCCCTAAAGCAATGAAAATAGAATGGTACCTGATCCTTTGGCTGCAAGAGTTGTTGTGGTGGAAGAGACAGAAGTCATTTATTGGTGTAACATATGTTTCATGCCCCATGATCCTTGTGAAGAAGATCATACAATAAGAAGCAATGTAGCTGATGATAAGAGTGATGATGATGTTTGTATAATGGGATGCTACACTAGCTCACAACAAAGGGCAACCTCAACTGAGGTGATAAGTTCCAGAACATCTGCCACTTTTTGGGACTACATTCATAGAGTACATATTCTCCCTCCCTCTCATACTTTAGAAGTAGATAATGTACAAGATTTTTAATTTCCTAATAATGACGTTGAATATTTAAGGGTCTTTAATGATAAAAAAGTCATGACGGAGAAATCCTATCTTTGGAGGAAAAGCAATTATTAATGAATGCTATGTTGTGGCTCAAGACAAGGAATATAACACAAGAAGTAAGGTTCTCAAAGGGGCAAGGCCTTAGACCAAGCCAAAAGATCCCTTACTTTCTAACATTCATAAAGAGGATCCTATGAAAGATCCATCTGTTAAAATACCTTGCAGTTCCAAGCACAAATCACACCCCCTCCCCATGCTCAAGCTATGTAAAGATTCTCTGTGCCATCTCAATGAGTTTATTAGCATTTCCTTCAAATGTTTCCTTTCCCAAGCAATGTCCCCATATGACATTGCCCAAGTTTTAAGTAAAATCAAAGTCTCTATAACAATTTTTGAGTTTCTTAGGATCCCAAAACACAAGAAGAAGTGCATTTGAATACTTGGGATTGAATGAAGATAAGACTAGCCCTAGGAAGAAATGTGAACATTACATGAGAATCCTTCGGTTGTTAAAGAATCTTAGACACCATTAGCATTAGAAGAGCTAGCTGAACCACCTGAGGTTTATTTGGGGACATCCTTGGTAGAATCTCAGCTGAATGTGGATCCATTCTCTCACTACTCTGATCATCAAGGATCTAGGCTGCTCCATAACTACATGTTTGATTCAGGGGCATCATGCTATGTCATTCCCTTGGAGGTCATGATAATGAGATAAATATCAAAGTAAAAACAACATATGGGAAGTGCACTTCCATCGACTCCAGAGATGTGCCAGTAGTGGGATGTGTGGAGGGTTTGGTGGTGCAGCTTGTAGCCTACCCAAGCTAAAATTATAAAGCTTGATATTGTTATAGTTGATTACCCAGCTAAGTGGGGTATTTTGTTATCAAGAAAATGGGCTGTAAGTGTTGGTGGTAGTGTCGAAATGGATATGTCTTATGCCACCATCCCAGTTGAGGGAAGCCTTGTCAACTTATATGGGGAGAAGAAAATGTTGCACCTTATTGAGGATCCCAATAATGCTTCATATGAAGTATTATCTAAAAATGTTGATGCTAACAACTTTGTGGGATTTCATGACGGAAAAACACACAAGATTTAGGAGTGTAAGTGTCTTCAACAAGCAGGCTCTCCCTGGACTCTATTGTTTGATGGAGCTTTCTCCAAAATTTGAAATGGTGGAGGTGTTGTCCTAATTTCTCCAATTCTGGAAAGGTTTGTTTTTTCCTTTAAGCTTAACTTTTAGTGTAATAACAACATTGCTGACTATGAGGCATTGTTGTTAGGCTTAAGAATTACTTGGAAGTATGGCGTCAGGGACATCATTGTCAAAGGAGACTTCAGAGTTAGTTATCAAGCAAGTCAGAAAATTGTATGCCACAAAGAATCAATGAATGAAATAGTACAAGAATGCATTCTTGGGAATTCATTAAGATTTTTGACTCCTTGAACATTGTGCATCATGATAAGGAGGTTCAACAACTTGGCATACAAGCTTGCAGTGTTGGTGTCTCGGTTTGACAATTCTACAACATCCCCTTATTGTGAATATGAGGTGGAGGTAGTAACAAGACCCTTTGTCCTTGACAATATAAAACATTGACAGGTTTTTGATGATGAGGCTCAGCTCAGAAGGTTCCTCCAAAACAATGGAGAGTTTTGTGATCAAAACATATGATTGAGAGCCAATGGTCTGTAAAATAGAGGGGAAGGAAACCTTATTTGGTAAAGGCATCATCTAGCTAAAGACCAACACCATTCCTAGAGGGTTGGTTGATCTTGAATTAAATTTTGATAATGCTGACTAGCATTATTAATAGGCATATGGCAGCCTCAAGGGATGTTGAGGAGCATGACCTTGGCACGAAGGATAAACCAAGGAAGATTTGGTTGAGGCAATAATTTCAGCAAAGATGAAAAGCATTCATACATCCAGTTGTAACAGAAATACCAAGATTCCATGGTTTGGACCTATTCTGAGCTCAAAGCATAATAGAGAAGACCTATTCCAGTATGAGACTCCCTTAAAGCCCAGTGAAAAACACTTTAGGAAAAAGCAAAGGCCAATTAATTCTTTTTTATCTCTCAAAATGCAAGAGGAGATGAAGAAGCTAAGGGATGGAGGAATTATCCAGCCCACAGAGGTATTCTTCTTTGCATTGCCAACCTAGTGCTAGTAAGAAAGAAGAATGGTGACATTAGGCTGTGTGTGGAATTTAGGAATCTAAACAAGGCCTCAATGAAGGACAACTATCATTTACCTAACATGGATTACATGCTTCAGTTGGTGACTGGTTCTGAGTTGGTTTTTACTTTAGATGGCTTCTCTGGTTATAACCAAGTCATGGTAAAAGAATCAGAAAGGACCAAGACAACCTTTGCTACTCCATGGGGAATGTATGTATATGTTAGGATGCCCTTTGGTCTGATGAATGTCTGGAGCCACTTTTCAGAGGGCAATGGATGTTTCTTTTTCTGGTTACATCAATGACTTTATTAATGTTTACCAAGATGATGTAACAATGTTTTCAACAAGGAGAAGTGACCATTTGCTACACTTAGAAAATATTTTGATCAGATGTAGGGAATATGGCATCTCAATGAATCCAAAGAAATGTTATTTTGGAGTGCAGAAGGAAAAATTTCTTGGTCATATTCTGCCATAAGAAGGATTGATGATTGATCTAGAAAGAGTGGAGGCCATCAGCAAAGTCCCAATTCCAAGAACCAAAAAGGGAATTCAGTCCTTCTTTGAGAAGATAAACTTCATTAGAAGGTTTGTATCAAACTTTGTTGAGTTGACTATCCCAATCACTTCCATGTTAAAGAAGGATTAGACCATCAAATGGGAAGATGTTGCCATCCAACTTTTCAATGGAATAAAAGAGGCATTGAACCATGCCCCTATTTTATCATCCCTAGATCATAAGAAACCTTTCCAAATGTTTTCCTTTCCATAAGAAAACAATATTTCTTCTTTCGTGCTATAGAAGGATGATGAATAATCTTAGAGGCCCATTTCCTTTTTTAGTAAGGCTTTGCAAATAGAAGAAATGAAATACACCATCATGGAAAAGTACGCATTTGCCTTGGTCAAAGCAACAAAGGTTTTGAGGCCTTAAATTTTAAGTTCAAAAGTTGTATTGCTCATGTTCCCCATATGATGGTAAAAGACATCCTGTCAAAGATGGAATTCTCAAGTAAAAGATGTAGATGGGTGAAAAAATTGCAAGAGTATGATATGGACATCCAAGTGCATGCAAGTTGGGGGGACAATTAAGTGGACATCAAATCCTAAATTCTTGGCATTAAGAGCAACCAGCAAAACATCAAATTTAGGTCTAATCCGCAGACTTGAACCATGCCAAAAATTAGGGAACTATGTCATAAAAATGGTATCGTTGCATAGGGGAGACTATCTAGATTTGTAGAAATATGTGATGTTCTAAAGTCAGACACTATAATAGGATACCCCGATCATTTTAATAATTTTTTACTAATAGTAGGTCTTTAAGACACTTGGCTTCCTGTGAAATGTTTCATGTACTGACGTTTAAGACTGGCATGGAATTTGTTTCACTTATCAGAATGTGATAAAACTTATACCATCCCAACACGTGGTGAAATTATGATAGCATGTTAAAAAAAAATTTATTTGATTTCCATAGAGGATTTTGTGATGGGAAGTTATGGCTGCAAGAGTCACAACGGATAAGATGCTCTATTTTCTGGTTATTGTTTTCATACCACTGTTCACGGAAAAATGCATAAAAAATAAAATATTTCTCAAAAAATGTACAAAATTGTCAGTCCATCCCAAGATAGATAGTGGCATCTAGGATCTTCTCACCAAAGGACAAAAATATATATCAATTTTTGAAGTCATCCAAATTGTGGGCAAACGGGACTATAATTCATTGGTCAGCGTTTTAGACCCTTCAAGTACCAAGTCATAAGTGAATTCTTGTAGCCCTTGTTTAATATAGCTAAGTGGGTGGAAGCATTTTTTACAAAAATTAGTATTTTAGACAACTAGATGTCATAGATTCTACGATTCATATTAGTATAATGTTTGTCTAAGTTTTGAGTACCATGTCAAAATCATAGCTAATAATCCCATGAGTTTCAAGGCTGATATTTCTGTTGTTATTGTGCAATATGATGTCCATGGATGACCCTATATTTGTCCATCAACTTCCTGCACCTACCCATGATATGGACATCCAAACCATGGAATTTGGTGAGAGGTTTGGGGTCCAATAGCTAAGAATCGTGACTAAAGATTATCAAATTGCATATCATTGAGGTAAATGAGATAAGAGGAAGAAAGGGGTGAGTTGTTTTTGAAAGATTGATGAGTTCTTAGTGGATACATAGGATGTGACTGTTCTATCTTAGACACTTCAAAGATTCCCTTTGAGCATTTGAATAAGGGACTCAGAAAAGAGCTCTTAAGTTTTCGTTCCCACAAATATGTCAATTCATTATTCATATGGGTTGGGAAGGAAGAACCCAAAGGGAGACCTCTTAAGATGCATCATTGAAGATGAAGCCCCCATCAACCAGATTATTGATCTCCATGGATGAAGTTTGTGGGGGGAATCTCACAAGAGAAATATAAGGTTCAGAGAAAATCTAAAGAAATTATTTGACAAGAAGGTAACTCCTAGAGCCTTCAATATTGGAGATCTTGTGCTATTATGGGATAGCACAAATGAGAATAAGGGCAAGGATGGCAGGTTTGATTCATTGTGGATGGGCCCTTACTCCATTGAAATTAGAATTGGTGAACACACATTCTTCTTGAAGTATTTGTATGGTGAATTGCTTGAGCTTCCTATTAATGGCAGGCATCTGAAGCATTTCTTGGGTTGATTCCTCTGAATCAAGGTAAACACCTTTTATACAGTGTATAGTCGGTTGTGTGTTTCCTATTTTTTGTTTTGATTTATTCTGGTCCTCAGTGACCTATTTTTGTTGGCATCTTTATTTGTTTTTGGAGATGGCTCTATTGCCCTACCATCCAAAGATGACTCCACTACCCAATGGATAATATTTTGGCACTTGGTCTACTTTTGTTCTTGTGAAACTCGCAAGGAGTTCCCATGCTCGATTCGGAGCCAATTTTGGTTCTCAAAATGGTCTCTCCCCATCAGTGCCTTTGAAAAATTATTCATTCATGACCTCTGTCATTTTATCCTTCCCCAAATTGTTTTTGGACAATTAATTTTGCCATTTTAATTTTCACCTGGGTCGAACATCATGTATGGGTCCATATTTCTCTCATGGTTCCTTTGTTCCTTTAAAGAGGCTCTCTATTTTGGGTCCCCCATGCTTTTTCCTTTCAAAACTCACATTTTCCCATTTCCTCCATTTTCCACAGTCAATATTTGTTGTTCTTGTCATTTTTTCCGTAAATAATCAAAGAGAAATGAGTTCAGGTATCCTTAAGGATCGTGTTTGAGCCTTGGAAGAGTCTAAATTCTCTGTCCTTGAAGAAAACCTCATTTTCTGGCTTCAATGGACATTTGTCTGTGTTTTACGGTTTGATGGGCATTTCTCCTAGTCAAATTTGCATCATTCAGTCAACAGGGAAACATAACACCTCTTGATTTGATTCAGATTAGCTTAATACTTCAGAAATTCCATAAAAAGCATCATTTTTAAAATGTGTCCATGTGGAGAATGGCACTCATTTGAGAATCAAATTTTTCATTTGGCTTTAAAGTAGCACCAAAAGGACACATGGAGGGCTAGTCGGAAAGAGAAACGTGGAGGCTTCTGCTAGTTTTCACATACTTAGACAATTTTTAAAAGGTTTTTAGGAAGTCCAGGACACATGGCGAGCTTGTGCTCATTCAGGGTCTTTGCTTTGGGTGCCATCTTAAATTTGTGCCAGGAGGACACATGAATTTTTTCCATTGTAGTTTTCTCCTAGGTCAAACATCATGTATTGGTCTATATTTGTCTCATGGTTCCTTTGTTCCTCTGAAAAGGCTCTTTATTTTGGGTCCCCCGTGATTTTTCCTTTCAAAACTCACATTTTCCCATTTCCTCCATTTTCCATAGTCAAGATTTGTTGTTCTTGTCATTTTTTCCCTAAATACTCAAAGAGAAATGAGTTTAGGTGTCCCTAAGGATCGTGTTTGAGCCTTGGAATAGTCTAAATTCTCTTTCCTTGTAAAAAACCTCATTTTTTGGCTTGAATGGACATTTGTCTATGTTTTACAGTTTGACGGGCATTTCTCCTAGTCAAATTTGCATCATTCAGTCGACAGGGAAACATAGCACCTCTTGATTGGATTCAGATCAGCTTAATACTTCAGAAATTCCATGAAAAGCCTCATTTTAAAAATGTGTCCACGTGGAGGAACGACACTCATTTGAAAATCAAAGTTTTCATTTGGCTTTAAAGTAGCACCAAAAGGACACGTGGAGGGCTGGCAGGAAAGAGACACGTGGAGGCTTCTACTAGGTTTCGCATACATAGACAAATTTTAAAAGGTTTTCAGGAAGTCCAGGACACATGGTGAGCTCGTACTCATTCAGGGTCTCTACTTTTGGCGTCATCTTGAATTTGCGCCGAGAGGACACGTGGAGGCTTCCACTGCTTGGTCCAGACTTAGATAATTTTTTTTACAGTTGAAGCAATTTGGCAGAGTAGGACATGTGGTGAGATTGTGCTCATTCAGGGTCTCTGCTTTGGGCACCATCCTAAAGTTGCACCATAGAGACACATGGAGGAACCTTACATGTTTGGGGATCGGCCCTTGAGTTTCATTTTAAAGAAGCACCAGGACGGCACATGTAGGACTCCGCTCACTTCGCATTTTACTTATAATTTTCAATGGAAAAAAGGAGATTGCCTTGGAGCATGACATGTGGCACCTTCCACTGAACTTTAAGCATTCAGATAGACCTCTCTAGAGTAGGACACGTGGAAATCCCTTTCTTGTTCAAAATATAAAAAGTTTGGGACCATCTCAAGGAGTGTCGTGGTGACACATGGAAATTTGAAAAGTCATAGGGGGCGGGGAAGTAGACCATTAGAGGAAATTCAAACTTTGTACCTCTTTGCTTCATAACGGTTAAAATAGTAAAAATGGCCCGTAAGCCCGATGGGAAATAGTCAATGTTTTTCCCTCGTCAACGGTGGAGGTGCGGATCCATGGAGGAAAATTGGAAAATTTTCCTCTTGAGAAAAAGAGTTAAAAGTAAAAGGGGAAGCGTAGTTCCACTGGGACCCACATTGGGACACATTTCAAAAGTATTTCTCAAGGGCGGAGTTGTGGGGAAAACTTGGAAAATTTTCCTTTTTCCAAAAGAGAGTCAAATGGCATAATTTCTTCGTGTTTCTTTTGGGACCCACCTCCAGACACATGTTAGACCCATTTTCAAAAGTAGAGGTGTGGGGAAAAAGTGGAAATTTTTTCAGTTTTTCAAAAGGGTCAGAAAAGGTCAAAGGAAGCCCCCTGAGCCTATTTTTGCATCTTCCATGTGGATAACCCACATTCAAAATCAAAGATCAACGGCTGCTGTGTGTCTAAATCTGATTTTACCTCCATTTTCTTTGTAAACATATTGGGAGTGTGATTCTTCATGGTTTCTTTCTATTTTTTACACGCCAAACAGAGGAGTGAGTTAAATTTGATATCTAGAGTTTCGTGGGAGAGATTTGGAGACGTCTTTCACCATTAAAGCAGTTTGACTCTCGAGCCTGATATGGTGTTCTATTTTTCTTCTCCTGAGCACACAAGGGGTCAGATTTGATTAATATGGGGCGGATGTGGTTGGAAAATGGATGGAGGTGTGTTTTGTCTATGAAAGGAGTTGAATGCAGGAAGAAATCGAAGAGATTTTCCCTTGAGCACCTGGAGACTTTTTACAGATTTGATTCTACAAATCATGAAAGAATCACGGTGAGCACTGGTTCATTTAAAGTTTTTTTATTTTTGGAATAAGGGGCTATATTGTAAATGCTATAAAGGGCACAAATTCATCATGCAAAGGGTTGGAAGTTGGGAATTTTTAAAAAAAGATCGGGACTGATTATCTCCATCAGAAAAAGCTTGGCAGAGCACATCAATTTTGAGAATCCATCTTGAGAAGCATGTATATCTCTCTTTGTGTCAAATTTGATCATGTCAAGGTGGTTACAAGTTTACAGCCACCGATAAGCTTTGAGATTGTTCTAGAAACTTTCCCTTGCTGATAAATTTGATTAGACTTTGAGTTATTATGTGTTAATCTTGAGTAAAGCGTATTTATTTCATCTCTGAATGCATATGGGTAGTTTTTCTTGTTTCTATTAGAATATTGTACCGAAATATATTCCAATCACATAGGTCTCAGTCCTTGTGATAGTTTAGTCACATCTATAATTTCATTTCTCAGAAGAGCCTTCATCTAGGAGTGGGATAAATGGTTTAAAATAATTTTTATTTCATTTTGTTGATAGAGTTTCTCCATAAGCCTATGGGTGTACCTCAGGCGTGAATTTCTTGAAATCTTGGTGATTTATTAGGTCCTCTGACTCGATCCTTTGTGATAGAATTCCACAGGTTGTGTGAAAGAGTGTTGATCTGGGCCTCCATTGAAGCGTATATTCTAGTTGAGGAAACAATTTAACTTTTTGTGGCATTTTTTTGATTGAATATTTTCATTTTTCATAAAACCTCAAGGATCTAGTGATTCAAGTCCATCATGTCTCCCCCCCACAAAAAAATCAATTTAAAACAACCAATCCTACCCATACTACCCCTGTTTTTGCTCTATATACCCACAAAAGACCAAAATCCTTTTACAAAAGTATGCAAAATAGATCAGGGTCTCAATTGTCTTTAGTAACCTTTGTCTTATTGTGAAGATATCTCCATGATTTGTAAGTGACAACTGATGAGAGTCATATATGGTGTGTCGATCATATTTTCCACAAGGCCTTCTCTATAAAATTTATGCAAAAGAAAGGTACATGTATCTCCTTTCAAATGACAGAGGTTACATAATAGGTTCTCTTACCTTGGTTGAAAGGCACAAACAAATATAGTTAAGATAAGATCATATCCTTTTGAGGTGCTATCCATCCCTCCACAAATTCAAGTAATAAAGGGACAACTAGATTTCTTCCCGGATACAAAATGACATAGATTTATGATCTATCTGCCTCTAAGCTCCCTGTTGAATCTATGTTGCTTCTTTTCTTGAAAAGGAAATCAAATTTGGGTACCAATAGAAGCTTCTGCTCACTCCTGCTCTATTTTACCCCAAGTCGAATCATATGTGAAGTCCAGAAACTTCAAGCCCTTTCTTCAATTCCCTCATGTTGAGCCTCTAGTTTCCTTTGACGTCGTTGGCATCCTTCACCAATCCTTGCTCCTCCATTTTTGAGCCCACCTTCTTCTCGAATTGGGATTGATTGTAATCTCGCAGGACTGAGCCAAGCCTTCGATTATCTCCTGCAAGGTCATGTTTGATCAATTTCTCCCTGGGAGGGTAAAATTGGGATAACATAGTCTTCATACTTTCTTAAGTTGTACTTGCACATGGAGTAAACATTTTTGAAGAAAAAAATTATTCTCCATGATCTCTACTCCATTCCTTTGCATATTTCCTCTCTTTTTCTAGACATAAAATTATGCACTTCAGCCATTATTTAACCTGGTCTTATACTCCTATTTAGAAGTTTGTCAAGTTAATAAAGTACAAATTAATCACACATTTTAGCCATCCTTATTTTATATTTTATTTCATAATTCCCATATATTTTCTAGCACTTATCCATCCATTTCATAATTTCCCATTCATTCTAGCCCAACATCAGGGCACCCCAGCCTATACTGGTACACCCTGGGCTGCCCTGGTCTTACTCTAGGCACCCCAATCTTGATAATAATGGTATAGCTCTGATACCAAATGATAATAATCGTATAGCTCTGATACCAAATGATAATAATGGTATAGCTTGGATACCAAATGATAGAATAGAATAAGATTGCAATGACCAAAGAGGGATGGAAGCCTCACAAATATTATTGATCATGAAATCAGGTTACATTACAATGCAAGAGCTGTAATATTTATAGATATTAGACAGCCTCATATGGATAGACATGACACCCTAGCAGACACCAACTACGAGATGATAAGACCCATCTCACATGCACATGTAATTACTAATAATACCAATATTGAATGTTATCCAACATAACAAAATTGAATGCAAGTCACTAGACTAGAGTGCACATGTTGCAACATTATTAAATAAAAGACAATGCAATAAATATGCCTATGCTAAATTATGCTAACATTCCCCCCCCTTAATTTTGCATACTTTCCAATGAAGTGGAGAGGAAATCTCTGAACAGTGTGAATTTGTCACATGCAAGTGACTTAGTGAAAACATCTGCCTTCTGTTTAGCTGTAGGACAGAACTGGAGCTGTATGTTGTGCTTCAAGACATGAACGCGTATGAAATGAACCTGTACTTCAATATGCTTGGTTCTCTCATGAAATACTGGATTGCGAACAAGCTTTAGAACTCCTTCATTATCCACATATACTGGAGTAGATTTCTGTTGTGGTAGACCAATTCCTTCCAGTATTCGGCGTAGCC
The DNA here is from genome assembly GCA_019776745.2 of Taxus chinensis. Taxonomy (NCBI): domain Eukaryota; kingdom Viridiplantae; phylum Streptophyta; class Pinopsida; order Cupressales; family Taxaceae; genus Taxus; species Taxus chinensis. The sequence continues at coordinate 118,892,717 of CM034153.1, read as the reverse complement.
ATATTGCTTCACAAACAGCTTCACCTGCAGCTCGATATTCTGCTTCTGTAGAAGAGCGAGAAACGAAGTTCTGTTTCTTGCTTCCCCATGATATCGGTCCAGATCCCATAAATAAGATGAAGCCTAATGTTGACTTCCTATCATCCATGTTTCCTGCATGATCTGAATCTAAATATCCAGTCAAGAAGAAGTTGTTGTTCTTCTTGTACTCTAGACCAAGGTCAACTGTACCCTTTAGATATCTTAGTATTCTCTTTGCTGCTTTCCAGTGACATATTTTCGGTTCTTGCATGAAGCGTGATAAATAGCTGACTGCAAAAGCTGATATCTGGTCTAGTATATGTCAGGTAAATGAGACTCCCGATCAACTGCCGATAGAGAGTTGCATTCACCGGTGGTGATGGATCGGAACGAGATAACTGAAGTCTCACTTCCATAGGTGTAGTAATAGGAGTGCAGTCCATCATCCTGAATTTCTCGAGCGTTGTCTTGGTGTATTTCAACTGTGACACAAAGATATGATTCTTTTTTTTGCCATACTTCCAACCCAAGACAATAGTGCATGAACTCGAGATCTGTCATGTCGAACGATCGATTAAAATCCTTCTTTGTTGCATCGATCATCTTCACAGAACTACCTGTGATGACTAGATCGTCGACATAAACAACCACAATGACAATCTCCCCCCCTTGCTTTTTGGAGGTAGAGATTGGGGTCATAAGGATTCCTTTCGAATCCATGACTTATGAGATGCTCATCAATTTTGATGTACCATGCCCGGGGTGCCTGTTTTAGGCCATATAGAGATTTTATGAGTCTGCATACCATCATCTCTTTTCCTGGTATTTACATAACCCTCTGCCTGAGTCATATAGACTTCTTCTTGCAAATCTCCATTAAGAAAGGCACTTTTCACATCCATTTGGTGGACTTTCCAACCAAATTGTGCAGCTAGAGCAAATATCATCCTGATTGTCTTGATCTTGGCTGTGGGAGCAAATGTCTCCTCATAATCAATGCCTTCTTGTTATGCATACCCCTTTACTACAAGCCTTGCTTTATACTTGTCAATAGTCCCATCTGATTTTTACTTAGTGTTGAATATCCATCTGCATCCAATGGGTTTCTTCCCTGGTGGAAGGTCGACAAGTTGCCATGTGTTGTTCTTCATCACTGACTGATACTCTGAATCCATGGCATCTTTCCAAGCTTTTGATTGTAGGGCTTCCTGAACTGTAGATGGCTCAATTGTTTCAACAACTCTGCTCATTAGGGCATAATTGACCTCTTCACGAGCTTGACTGTGAGTTCTAGGTTCAAGATTGGATGATGTGCTAGGTGCTTCATCCAAATTTGCATCTCTTATTAATTGAGTATACCATTTAGGTAAATTCTTAGCTGTTCCATTGGCTTGTGGTGGATCCAAATTTTCACCATCATCCAATTCATCACTGTCATCTTCAGTGGGAACATCAAATTCTGTCTTCACAAGAGGTGTATTCTGCATGTTTGTTGAGTCGTTGAGTGGAGCATCTGCTTGTTTCTTCTCAAATAACTCAACATCCCTACTTGTGTATACTTTCTTTGCTTTCGGATCCCATAATCTGTATCCAAGTGCTTCTTCACTGTATCCAATGAATATCAGTTTCTCATCTTTCATATCCAACTTGTTCCTATTCTTCTTGGGTATGTGCATGCTAGCTTTACACCCAAATACTCTTAGGTGTGCAATAGACGGTTTCCGATTTGACCATGCTTCTTGAGGTGTCACTCCTTCAAGAGCTACTGTGGGCACTCTGTTCAACAAATAGACTGCAGTTCTTGCAGCTTCTGCCCCAAAATGTCTTTGTTAAACCTGAGTCGTCAATCATACATCACACCATTTCCATGATAGTACGATTCCTTCTCTCAACTATACCATTTTGCTGTGGTGTGTGAGTAGGGAGGCATTTGTCGACGAATCCCATGAGCTTCCAGGTAAGTCTTGAACTCATTGCTTGTGAATTCCCCCCCTCGATCTGAGCGGAGAGTTTTGATCTTGCGACCAACTTCATTCTCAACAAGTGCTTTGAACTTCTGAAATGTCTCAAAGGCTTGACTCTTGTTTCTTAGAAATATATCCACATCTTTCTTGAGTAGTCATCAACACAAAGCATGAAGTATTGACATCCAGAATGACTTGGTTGCATGGGCCCGCAAAGATCGGTGTGGACCAAATCAAGCCTTCCCTTAGCTCTATATGTGTTCTTCTGGAAGGGTACTTTGTGTTGCTTTCCAGCTAGGCAATTGTGACACTTGTCAGTGTTGTGCTTGAGTGTAGGTAATCCTTTCACCATGTTGCCCTTTTGATAGTGTTTGGAGATAGCCAAAACTGATGTGACCATATCTGCGATGCCATAGTTTCTGCAGATTGTGTGTCTTTGGCAAACTAGAGCTTGATCATCCTTGTGGACAAAATCAAGTTAGAACATGCGTCCCACATTGGAGGCTCTTCCTACAATCTTGGAAACCTCTTGACTTATCTCTTATCAAGCACACTTTTTTCTCCATTACTACTGTCAAAATCCAACTTCAAGTTGTGATCAAGGAGTTGACTAACTGATAGAAAATTCTTGGTCAACCCAGGTACATATAATACATTTGTGATTTTGCAGTCAATGTTTTCCAAGAGGTAGTGAAATGTTTCCAATCCCCTTGACGTTGTATGATGAGTCATCACCTAATGACACATGGTTCTTGTTAGGTGAGTCACACAGTGTATAGAACCAATCCTTACGTCCAGTCATGTGTCGAGTTGCACCTGAGTCAACATACCAGATATCTTGCGTGGACTTGGTTTCTTCATCAAATTGAGCAGAATACATGTGGTGTCATTCATCTAAATCATCCTCATGTTCGGCAATGTACCCTTGTTTTTTGGGTTTTCTTTTCCAATTACCATTTTTCTGCCCTTGATTGTTGTTATTATTGGACTTCCCTTTATTTGAATTATTGTTACCCTGTTGGTTATTGGGTTTTTGAATTACATGATGAACCCTTTTTATAGGAATTGTACCAACAATCGTTGATGTCATGTCCCCCTCTATTGCAAATGGGACACTTCTTGGTGTTGTCTCGTTGACTTTGGTTTTGTTGGGACTTCTTGTGATTGGACTGAAATTTTCCCTTTCCTTTATGATTGGAAGATAGTGCTTGCTCATCTTCCTGATCTTTGTTGTTCATTGCCTCTTCTTGTTGAAGTAGATTGACCAACTTCTCAAAGGTGACTGTGTGTTCACTCATATTGATAGTTGTCACAAAGATTCTGTAGGAAGGAGAGAGTGCTCACAACACAATTGGTACGAGGTCTTCATCACTTATCTCTTTTCCCAATGCCAATAGAGATGCCCTCAAATTAGCAACTCGTCTCAAAAAAACTTCAACCTTCTCATTGTGCTTGAACTTGAGAGTATGCAGTTGTGATAGTAGGTTGAGGATGGCATTCTTGTTCTTTGCCTCATAGACTGTGCTCAACTTATCCCATGCATCCTTGGCCGATGTGGCATCTCTAATGTGGGGTTACACATCATCTGTTACGCCAAACAAGATGATCAACTTGGCCTTTTGATTGGCCTTGTCAAATTGAGCTTGTTGTCTTCCATCATCAAGTGATCTTGTTGTTTGTCCATCTACAACTGTCCAGAGGTCTTCAAACTCAAGTAACGTCTTGATCTTCGGTTTCCATGCACCATAGTTGTCTCCTCTAAGCAGTTGTGAATCTGGCAAGAAGAACTTTGGTGCTTGTGCACCCATTTCTGTAATCTGAATTTTTGAAACTCTGAATTTCTGAAAAAGGGTAAGGCTCTGATCACTCCAGGTTTAAGGCCTCCCTCTTAATATACCATCAGGCCGATATACCAAACCTTTCTATATACGCTCCCTTCCGATATACCCGTCGGTACGTGGAAGAAGATCACCCTTTCAATATACCCGTCAGTACGGAAAGAGGTGTTAACGCACGTGAAATAATTTAGTACGTGGTACTTAGACAGTACGGAGAGGGGTTTGTGCAAGCACAAACGGATGGGAGGGCTCAAATGTGTGTGTATTGTGTCCTTATTACTCCCCGTCGATTTTATAGGGTCGATGCCTAGACAACGTTTAGGCAGCTATGTTAGGCGTTAAGTGCAGTAGTAGTCGCGATGACATCACCCGTAAGTGCTTCCCAGAGGCACCGTATATACCAAACGCTGCTATGAGATCAAAGATCTCGTGTGATAGAACCAAACATAAAATGAAAAATTTGCACTTTTTTTTTTCACTTTATGCACCAAGATTACTACAACATGCTCCAAAAGTACATCAAAATGAATTTTTTGTGTCGCCCCTTTTTAGAAAAAAAGGGTCTAGAATCACAAAATACACAATTTAGGCCAAAAATATATTTTTTTCCCCCTAATAGGTGTTTTTCCACTAAATTTAGTGGTGGCTCTAAATGTGTTTGGTGAGCTTCTAAATTTAGAAATCTCCCCAAAATTATTAATTTCTTCAAATTTTCCAAAAAAAATAATTTAATAAAAAATATGGAGAGAGTGGGAATCGAACCGCTGACCTGTTTGTTCCCAAGATCCAAACAAACATTCTGAATATTTTTTTCAGCTTTTCTCACAAACCGTGATCCGGGTTTTTCTAAAATTTTGACAGAAGCATCATACAATATTTATCTTGAAACCCACAAAATTTCAGAAGAATTGGAATCTTTTTTTTTTAGATCTTACCAATTTACCAGCAAGATCTGATTTTTTTCAGAAAAAAAATGATCCGACTTGTAAAGACTTTTTGTCATATGTAGAGGCCGAATCTAAAGATTATGTAAACTGTAAAGTTGTGCGTCTCCTTCTTATCTTTCCAAAAAAAAAAAACGGCTCATCAATCTGACATTGTATGAAAAAGTTACGTCCTTTTTTCTAAGAGCTATCTGCTGGAATTTTGTTGACGGGACTGCTTCAACCTTTGCTCCCGAATTCTTCACACCTCCACTTTCAGATCTGATTTTTTTTTTAGATCTGATCTTTTTTTTTTTTTTTTAAGATCTCCAAATCTGAAATATTTCGCCAATATGTTAGATCAATTGGCTATGCCAATGACTAATAAAAAAAAATTTACCTTCCAAATAAGTGGATAGGTCAAATTTTAGTTGAGGGATGCTTAGAAGGAATGGAGGCTGCGGGATGCTTCAATGGCTATCCTTTGATGCAGATCTTCTTCTCCAATGGATCCTCTCCAATAGTGCTCCTCTTCAACCTTGCTTGGATAGAACCTGCTCTGATACCAAATGATAATAATGGTATAGCTCTAATACCAAATGATAATAATGGTATAGCTCTGATACCAAATGATAATAATGGTATAGCTTAGATACCAAATGATAGAATAGAATAAGATTGCAATGACCAAAGAGGGACGAAAGCCTCACAAATATTATTGATCATAAAATCAGATTACATTACAATGCAAGAGCTGTAATATTTATAGATATTAGACAGCCTCATATGGATAGACATGACACCCTAGCAGACACCAACTACGAGATGATAAGACCCATCTCACATGCACATGTAATTACTAATAATACCAATATTGAATGTTATCCAACATAACAATATTGAATGCAAGTCACTAGACTAGAGTGCACATGTTGCACATTATTAAATAAAAGACAATGCAATAAAATGCAATAAATATGCCTATGCTAAATTATGCTAACAAATCTATGCGCATCCTTTACCATTTATTTTTGGGGATTTTTTTTGCCATTTTTCATCCCTATCCTTTTCTCATTCCTCCTTGTTGGGATTAATTACAAAATTTATCTTCAGATCCCTATAAATATAAATTGATAATACCATAATGAGGGTCCTAGTGTCACATACTACTATATCTTCATCCAGAGTTGCATCTATTGCATCACTTGCATCCACATAATGCCTTGCATCAAGGATAGGGTATCTACATCACACACACACACACACTACATAGGGGGAGGGATTCTATTCTATTCCATGCACACATGTTATTTACATTTTCTATATTTACTATTGCTCACTACTTCACAAAGTGTGACTGGCACAAGAGCACCTAGGGTATGACATGCACACACTCACTAGAACTACATCTAGGTCTGAAATGTAGTGTAATGATCAATGATAAGACCACTAGTTTGGCAGCTAATGTTAGTTCGACCCATTCATTTGCATATTTATTTTTTACATGGTTTGACATTTCTTTTTGTATTGTAGTTCATTATATAGCTCAATTGAAGAATCCAGTATGATAGACAAAAAGGGTTTTGAACTAGCTTGCGACCATACCAGAATAAGGTTATGATATTTTAAAAATATTAAAGCATCGAAACTACAGACCAAGGTGCCCGAGTACCTTCCTGTGCGCCTCAGTTAGCTTGAAACCTCTAGATCTATGATTCGTAAGTAACTGAGTGTGTTTCCTAAGTTCTAGAACTTGCAATCAGACCTGCGGCATGATGAGAAATTCACCTTCAATCAACTGAGTCATTTTAATACTCTTATCTTTCATATTAGGTTTTATTTCTAATATATTTTATTTTTCTATCACTTTACATTATTTTTGCATACTTATTTAAAGCGTTTTAGTCCTCCTAATTAAATTAACATTAATACCCTGTACCCTCTAGAGGTCCCAACATCATTTTTTCAATCATTTTGGTGAACCTGACATCTCCTTCTAGCACCTTCTAGGGTTTTTCATTTACGTTTAGCCATCATGAATGTTTTTGTCATTGAATATTTGCTTACCCATCCATATTTGCTTCATTGTTTTCAAACCCTCTTTGATACTACCAATGCTTCTCCTTGCATGCATCTGTATTCCATTTATGACACGTATTTCAATGCCTTTTCTTATTGCTAACATTCACCCCTTTGAAAATGACCCACCACTTTATATCATGTCTCACATCTATAATGTTGTTATTAAGTGCACTCTTATTGATAATGGGACTGAGCTCAATTTGTGCCCTATGTCCTTTCTCTAGGCCTTAGGTTTTTCTTCTCATGACGTTATCCCTTCTTCCATCTAACTATGTGTTTATGATGGTATTATTCATCTGTGTTCAAGACAAATTACCTTACCTTTAATTGTAGGTCATAAGAATCTTTTTACCATCTTTCTTTTCATTGATTTTCCTGTCTCATATAATTTCTTGCTAGGAAGGCCATGGCTTCACGCTATGCAATTTATTGCTTCTACATTCCACCATTGCATGAAATTCCTACATGATCATATTGAGTATATTATATTCTAATATCATGATCCATTCCAATATTGTGGCCATGACCCTCATACTAGTATGGTTATCCCATGGATTGATACTATATATGAACCTCAATTTATGGATGACCCACCCCATTTACCATCTCTTTAGGGTACTATTTGTTTACTAGATGTTAACCCTTCTACACTACCTCCTTTTGCATCTATCATCTCATATCAGCCACCTACATCATCCCCAAAACATATCGTCTCCTCTTTTTCTCTACCATTAGTCCATTCCCACTTTACATGTACACTTTTTATGCTTGGTTCATATTGGGAACATCTCTAGTTTGATGCTTTCCATGATTTCACCATTATTTCCCATGCCAACTTCACTCTTCTTGGTTTAAATTTTCATGACCTTCAACCTTCTACTCATGCTCCCCAATTATACTATGGATTTTTCATTATGACAACAACTTATGGTTTGCGTGTTTTTCATCGTCTAGTCTACTAACCACGTGGCCCTTGTTCTCCCCCACTCACATTAGGATATTCTTGGATTACCTACATTGGTGGAACCTTAGATCCTATTCACACCAATATTTCATTCACTATGTCATCCATTCATGTCCTCATCTACAATAGTTCATTTCTTAGCTACTCCCATAACTACACTCGATGGTATGCCCATGGTTTCCCACAACCTCCATTCACTAACGAAGAGTATGCTATTGTCATGTACAACATATGCCTCACATGATATTTGCATGACCAACTTAATACTATTACTTAATAGGTTACCGATGCTTTTCCATATGACTTTGACCCTGAAGATGACAATCTTTTTAATGACTTAACATGATGTTTTCCCACAACTTGCATGGGGGGCATCACCATTACCAAATCCCTCATTTATAATATTTAGCATAGCCTCACCTCTCCTCTTTCCATTATTCTTCACATATACGTATAACTATTATATATTCTATAACCCTCATTACCCAATGACGCACTCTTGTCCTTCGGTTCACACTGAATTGTTGAGGGATTACCATTACATTGAACCCAACACACTGTACTTGAGGGTTTACATATTTACTCCATCGCATACACCATATATTATACATTATCTTATACATCCCTCATCTAGTATTCATTTATAAATCATCCATCTAATACATATCGCACTAGTTTTCATATGATTTGCGCCTAGTTTTGTATTTACTTCATTCATTCTACGCTACACTAGATTCAATTATATATGGGTCTAGTTTCATCTCTCATCCTAACATAATCCATTTCTATCTACAGTTCCTATTGCATTTCATACATTACATATCCTATACGCATATATCCTATATTTCCATTCTTACAGTGCGCATTTATAACACATGTTCATCACTTGGTCATTTATACTACGTTGGCTTCTAAGAGTTGTAATCATTACCCTATGATGCAGTCTATATCCTCAATCAATACTTGACTGATGAGGCTTTTCCAATCAAATGGAACTTACTTTCATCATGTGACATATTTCTCATCCAACATTTCCCTCATTCGTGACATACACCTTACGATCATTGGTCACCCATTCTAGTGGTATACGCTTTAGGATAAATCACCACCCCCAATTTTATCATTTTTTAGTCACATAAACCTTAGGGTACATCACCACTCCCTTCTTTTCCATTCCATAATGACATATGCTTTAGGCTACATCTTCACTAATCTTCCTCCATTTCATTTTATAGTGATCTATGCTTAGGGATAAATCATCACTCACACATTCAACAAGTCATGGTATATGCTTAGGCTATAGGGTCCACACATATCTTTCCATATGTATCCTCACCATGAAATCATTCTATATTGATATACACTTAGGGATAAATCATTACTCTTCCATTCTACAAGTTTTGATATACGCTTTGGCTATAATATTCACGCACATCTCTACATATGTCACATTTCATCACCATTACATATACACACTCATAACAATGCGTTAGATACAACCAAAACTAAACCATTTCCCAATGACGCACTCTTGTTTATTATTTATTCTTGAATACTAAGGGGTAAAACAAAATGAACCTCACTACATACACTTCCATCCACTCAAGGGACACATTACTCCTATCATTCCATCTTGTATTCCACTTCATCCATCCACAACATACTGCATTGTCTTGGTAACATTTATTCTTTCTTACTAGTGTTTTACATGATCACTTTACAACACATGTTATATTTTTGTCCTATATTTCATTATGATACAAAAATGCATGTTCATGTATTTGTTTAGTGTGATCATAGATACAAGTCTCTACACGTGGCATGGATGCTCACCTTCTACCATTCCTATACTGGTCATTTGGGGCATCAAAATTCGTCTTATCTAATTGTTATTCTTTAATTTTGTACTTATCATCGTATACTATTTATTCTTACATTCCTTGACATATTGGTTATCATTATAACATGCTAATGGGTGTTCTATGTGTAGTACTTATTTTACAGGATTACATGTTGCCATGACTACTTGTTTGTTTGTACTTATCTGTTTTATTTTCCATTATATGTGGGTTTCTCTCTTTTCTTTTGTGCACACTTGTTTGATGTTTGCGGACATGGCGGCCTTGAGTGTCTTGCGACATTGTGAGTTATGTCACATGTTTTAAACCTACTTTGTGTGATCTTCTTGTTTCTTACAAGGTTACACTACTTTGTTTAGTAATTTCTACATTATCTATGTTTTTTACACTTGTCTTAAGACATGCACGTGTTTTCAGACTAACAATTGATTTGGCTAGCCATCCCCTTTTGTGCGCACCTTTGTATCTACCAAGAACATCCCCTTTCCCCCTACAAGGCATAGTCATTTAGGTTAGAGTGTGGTTGGTTCTCTTTTGGGTCAACATTTTACTTTCAACAACATCACATGCACCCCCAAAGAGGGGGGTCATCATTGGGGGTTTACACACAATGAGTGATTTCAAACTAGTCTTCAATCTCATTACACAATGAATTTAATAGGACATGGTGTCCTTTGGTAATTCTACAAAGTAGTTACATGATTGGGGATTACAGTGGGCATGCCTCTATACACTTCTCCATCCAGTGGTATCAGATCACCCAAAAAATTAGGGTAGTACAAAGATCTCTTCACACATTTCAACAGAAGTGGTTAAAGGTAGAGGATACAACACATTTCCTCCCTAAAATTCTTCATCTAGGGTGGCACGAGATCACCCAGAAAACTCTTGATAGTACAACATGTCCTTCTACACCTTTTTTTCAACATGGATCAGCTCCACATGTTATATTTACATTTTTTCTAGAATATTTTTCATTTGCAAACATTACGCATGCATATTTAACACAACGTTATTTTTACATACATACATCTTTGACTAATTGATCATTTTCTCCTTACATGTCTGGTCGTATGAGAAATAAGAATTCAAATTGGGGGAAACAATAAAAACAAAGACAATAAAAATGAAAACACACCACTACCGAAATTTTCCTTTACTAACCATTTAGTACACTATACACAATAATAGCTACACACGCGTTCCCCCTGAGGTTCATTCTCATCAATTTTAACACATTTTTTGTCTTTAGAATCCACACTCCTTTGCGATTTTCATTTTTTTCATTCCACGCTTGAGTCTAGTGCATCGACACATCTTCTTCTACACTATATATGGCTATCAGGTATGCATCTCTATCTACTTTATGTTCACGAGATTTCCATTCACCAACATAAAGGGGGGTAAAATGTAAAAATTTTTTTATTAACTTTATATATTATTTAGTGCAGTCTTATACTACTATTTAAGAGGTTCTCAAATGAATAAAGTGCTATTTAGTTAGACCTTTTGGCCGTCCTTATTTTATATTTTATATTGTAATTCCCATGTATTTTCTAGCACTTATCTATCCATTTCACAACTGAACCATAATTCTAGCCCAAAATAATAGTGCCCCAGTCTACGTTGGGGCACTCTGGGGTGTCTTGGTACCAATTTGGGTTACCTGATCTATGCACATCCTTTCTCACTTGTTTCTGGGTCCTTTCTATCTTTTTTTCATCCTAATCGTTTTACGAGTCAGCCTTATCAGGATTAATTATGAAATTAACCTTGAGAGATCTATAAATATAAAGTTATAAGACCATAATGAGGGTCCTATCATCACATAATACTATCACTCCATCTATAAATGCATCTATTACATCTATTGCATCCACATAGTACCATGTATCAAGTTTAGGAGATCTACAACGCACACACACTACATAAGGGGAGGGATTCTATTATAATCAATGCACACATATTATTTACATTTTCTATAGTTACTATTGCTCGCTACTTCACAAAGTACGAATAATGCAAGAGCACCTAGGTCACAACACACATGCACTTTCCAGAACTATACCTAGGTCTAAAATTTAGTTTCTATGGAGAAATCACAGCACCCCCGGGATTATCTGATTTGAGATGGGGAGGTCGGTGTGATTGTATAACATGGAGCTATCTTGAGTGCGAGACATTGCAAAATGGGATATCTCTCCGGAGAAGGTTGGTTACTAAGTCTAACTTACCTACCACTAACTATTCCTTATGTAGGTAAAACTATTGACTAATCCTAATCTAATGCTTCCATGAGGATAAGGAGAAATATGCATGGAATGAGAACCTAGACTAAGAGTGGTGATACACTAAGAAAGGAGTGTTGATCACTTCCCAAACCTATAATAATGTCAAATAAATCAATCAAGAAAGGGTGGTCTTACATACCAAACTAAATTACATCCAATACATCATTCCCTTATGAGCACAACACACCAAAATCATGTAATAACCAAGGAAATGCATAGATTGAGCAAGCAAAATGAAAGGTAAGATGAAGACAATAAACCATGAGAGGTTAAAGATATCAACACGTACACAATATCATTGCTCTATATGGATATACACAATACATTGTTTTATTATAAAGATGCATGAAGCCATTATAGATCTTGACTGGAAGGCTTAAATCCCCAAGAAGAACAGGGTGCATTGGAGAGAATATTATGAACCTTTTGCACATGCAAACCCCTTACAATTTATAGAGGAAGAAAATATGAAATTTTACTCCAATCTCCTGCAAAATCCATCATCTTCTTTGTAGGATTCATAGGAAAGCCTAAAAATCCCATACTCCATTGTACCTTCCTTGTTAGGGAAGAAAGGAATCCCATACATTCATCATTTTGGGTAGGTGAGAAATTTAGAAACACTCCTCTAAAATGGAGGACTGTAGAGGACACTAAGAGCTTTCTAAAAAGTCTGATTGTTTTTAAATCTGATCTCTGAGTCAAAATTTATGGCCATCTAAAGATGAGGGTGCCATACCACAATAAATTTGGGTGGTTGATCTGCTTTTCGGACTTAGACATAACATCGAACGTGAAATACAAAATTTTGAACTTTTGAGATTCAGAGCTTCAAGAATTTTAACTTCACATATCATCATCATTGTTCATCTAGAAAGCTAGCTCGAGAGTTATGAAATGCCAAAACCTCAAAGTCCGAAATTTGAAATTCAAGTTTCAGAGCTTTATATTTTTTGGGTTTCGAGAGTTCGGGTTTCAAGGTTTCGAAGGTTTGGGTTTTGGGGGTTTGGGTTTTAGGAGTTCAGTGTTTTTGGGATTTCAAGTTTCAGGAGTTCATGTTTTGGGGTTTTGGGTAGTGTTCACTTGCCTAGGTTCATGAAACCTCTGAATCTTTGAAATCCCGAAGTCTAAAATTTGTAATTGGGGTCTCAGACCTTTTTTCTCCCCCTTTTTACACTTTTTTCCACTGAGTTCCCAAATTTCACCTCGGCCTACCTTTGAACGAGCTCACCTCCAAAGTCTGAATTTCAAACTTCAGAGATCCTTCATTCCCTGAACTAGCAACAAATCCCGAGCTCCTTTGAAATGTGCTCGAATACCTTCAACTTACTCAAGCCCAAAATGTTAGCTCACATAGATAACTCAACCCTCCAATTTTATTTGTACGAGATCATTTTGTTTGATTTCACTTGAGAAGAAAAATCAGATAACAATAATGCAACTCTAAGTGATAAGACCACAAGTTTGGCGGCCGAGTTTAGTTTGACCCATTTATTTGCATCTTTATTTTTTCTAGAGTTTGATACTTTCTTTTGTATTGCAGGTCATTATATAGCTCATCTGATGAATCCAGTACAACAGACAGACATGGTTCCAAACTAGCTTGTGACAATACACAAATCAGGTTCTAAGCTTTTACAAATATTAGAGTGTCCAAATATAAACCAAGGTTCCTGAGTACCTTCTTGACACCTCAATCAGCTTGAAACCTCTATATTTGTCCTTCACAAGGTCTTTGATTGTGTCTCCAATTCTAGAATCTACAATCAAAATTGTGACACTATGTGACAATCACCTTCAATCAGCTGAGTCCATTTCTTACTCTTCTCTTACATATTAGGGTTTTTTTCCATTAGACTAAATTTTGTAATCACATTATATTATTTTAACATAAATATTTACAACATTTTATTCCTTCTAATTAGATTAACATTAATACCCTATACCGTCGATAGGTCCCCACATTTTTTTGTTACTCACTTTTACACTCGCATAAGCTTCATTATCATTTTATTCACTCACTTGAGTTACTCCTCTTTTCTCTTTTCTTGCATTTAAAACACTATCTCCTCTCTACTTATCCATGCCAAGACCAATTCTTGATTTCTTTCCATTTTCAAGAAACACCATCCTAATAAAATTATGGTTTTCCTTCTTCATGCTAAGGTTTTCCTTTGTTTCCTCAATATTCCGCTATTTTTACCTTTTTCTTCTTGATCTCATCATTGAATTCCTTGATTCCTCTTTGAATTTCAACTTTTAAAGGTGTTTTTGTAAGATTTTCTCTTCTATTGTCCTTATTCTTCCCATTCTCTTTGAGTTACTTTTGATCTCTCTCATCACGCTTTCTGAAATCTGATTTGTTATGGTGGTCTTCAACCCTATATTGAACTTTTTTCATGGTTTTCAAATCTACACTTGTTTACATATGATAAATGGTTTCTCCCATGCTATTAACATTGTCAATTCACTAAACAATCCCTTTAAAAAACATCTCAATTTCATGTCTTTATTTGATTTCTGATTTATTCCTTTCAAGGACCGAAAGTTTGTTAGCTCTAACTGAACCTTGTTCCATATTGTTTTTATTTCCTTCAATATCTATTTCATTTCTTATATACTCATCCTTACATATCATTTTCCTTTTTTGGGTTCCTTGACCTTCTTGATTTTCCATGAGATTTCAAGATAAATACTCTCTTAGAAATTATGTTATACACACTTCCAATTCTTTATTTCTATCTAATCGTCATGTATTTTCCTCTTTACTTGTTTCAATAAACTAAAAACTAAATTTACTATCGCATGAAATCAATTCAAATTCCATTTCCCACTGTCAATGTCTCAATACATCATTATATCCCTATTCTAATATGAGTTCCAATTCATTTTGTTCACTTGAAATAATCACTTCCATAGCTCTACTTTGAACAAGTATTACTTTAAAAATATTTTCTCCTCATAAACCATCTACTTCTCATGGGGATTGAATGAGAAAATGCATGATAAACATATCTTACCATCTAATTGATTACTTCACCCAAATTCTTGTGGGATTCAATCCATCATGGCCGATGAGGAATGAATATCAACTAAAATTTGGTCCTTGGCAACCATTGATTTAATTTTTTTGTTATAGCTCATGAGACCTTAAATGTCTTCATTGCTCGACTTCGTAGATGACCTCCTCTTTACTCTTACATCATCCTAATTAATATCTTCCTGGTGTTTTGCATAATTATCATTGCCATAATATGTTTTAATGAAAACTTGAGGTTTTAGAGATCCTTTTAGGACCTTATTTTGTTTTTCTAAGTATTCTTCATCCTTGAACTTATGTTCTTCATCCTTATGTAACCTTAATGATGAATACATTTTCATCTCGTTCAAAACTTGTTATATGTTTTTGACATTCTATCTTCGCTATGTATTTCTTCCTAACCTCTCTTCTCTACATGGATAATAACTATATAAGATTTGTCATACTATATTGAACTTCTTCATCTATCTTTTATTTGAGTAGGATCTTCATAATAAAATATCTTGGTTCTTCATGTTGGTCTCCCATCATCTTATTACCATTTGAATCTCTTTTGGAAAACTATAATTTTAAGTTCTTATCACTATCATCTCCATGTAGATCATCCCATTGATTAGAATGCATTATTTTACCTTGATTACTTGCTCCTTTAACACAATTATTTCACCTTATGGAGGTATTACCATGATTAATGTATTTGAAAATATTCCTTCCTCAACCTTATAGACTAATTTTCGCCTCTATTTGGACCTATTATAGGACTGATTTCTTCATTGTACTCTACTATATCTTGGAATTTATTTACTTTATTATTGTGTTTGTCCTTTATGCCTTTTTCATGAAGTCCTTGAATCCTATATTTTTTCAATTGTTAACGAGAGAAAAATATTTCCCTTCCTCTTTCATATAATGTTCACCTCCATGTTCCCTAAGACCTACAAAGACATAATCATAAGAATAATTTGATGGAAAAAGTAGAGGCTTGTTTTCCCATCATAAATAATTTGAACTTTTCATGCCTCTTTCATGCTTATATATACTTATCAATTCTCAAATGGTACACTCATTCTTTCTTTCTTATGTCTCTTCTTCACAAAGAATTTTTCCTATCTCACATTCATAGATGAAGACCTCTTGCTCTAAAGACTAGTTTCCTTTGACCCCTTATTTTTCCATGGCTCTATAACATCTTACTTTCTTTTCCTCTTCCATTTTGAGAGAAATCAAGATATGCCTCATTCTATTTGCAATGAATTTCTCTATATGTAATTTGACCCTCTTTTTCATTTTCAATTCATTACCTTTGTATTGTAACAACTTCATAAAGTAATCTAATCTCTCTATTATCTATTTTTTTCTCTTTCCATGTCGAACTTTTTTTTTTTGGCATATCCCTTCACCTTATTTTGATAAATTCCTTCAACCAATATCTTCATCTCTCATTTAGTAGGTACTCTGTCACTTCTAAGTAGGCACCTCACATAAGCTTATTCCTTATTCTTTTGGTAACTTTGTACTTATCTTACCCAAGCTTCTCTCATTTTGTGATCTACTCAAAATATCATATCTTCACCAAGGTATATTTCACTCTATTATCTTGAACTTATTTTTCAATTCCTCAATGGGATTTACCTATAATCAATTCTTCATAAAACATCTCAATAAGATACATTAAATTTTTACCTTGTACCTTGCACATGGTAATCTCAGCCCATTTATCTCTTCCTCTGAGCTTCAGATAATCCTACTCTCATGAATTATATGGTCTTTAATTTTTTTTTTTTCACAAATATCTCTAATATTTCAAATTTGGCTCCTTTATTTACTATATCATCCTCGCACCTTCATGTACTCATACAAATTGATATGTTTCTTCTCTAATCATAAATAATCTCCACAATAGTATTAGCACAAACACAATTATAATGGTATCTCACTCTAATACAACTAACAATGCACTCTTAGCTCAACTTAATTGGTAGCTAATTTATCTTTAGGGTGTTATGACTCTATCTCAATTACACTTACATTCGTAGGATCTAGAGTGATAGCCCTAGACTTAAAACAACAATTCTATATAAAGAAAATTGTATAAATTGACTTATCACCTCAAAACACTATTTAAATCCAAACCAAGCTTATGAAACGGTAAAAAAATTTCTATCATGTTTATAAACCATATTTTTCTCTTTGATTAGGCTTAATGCCTTATATCCCTTTAAATTGGAATTTCCAAGCATAATTTCCCTTAGACCCTGGATATTGAAGAACTAAAACTTGGTCTAGATACCCATTTGGGTTTCTCAAAACATGTGTAAAAAATGAACTATAGTTATTTTGTATGGAATAAAAGAATCCCAACCTGATTTTAGGATAATTAGGCCTATTTACAATGTTATCTTGTTGCAGTAGGGTATTTAGATTAAAAATCACCACTAATTGAATCTTAACATCTTGTAGAGGTCATCAAAAAGCTTCATAAAGGTTTATAGATCACCTACTTTCATAATCACTTAGCATGCATACATTATCCTTTAACTATGCTATTATACCTTCATTCTAGACCTATAAAATTATAGTCATGCATAAATACCTTCACGTATGTGACCAAGGTTTCAAATGTTTCATGCTAATACCTCCTATAGGGATAGACCTACATCAAAATTTAAGAAATTTTGACTATAAAGTTCTCCTATGCTTTGATGCCATAGATTTGTCCTGAGAGTGAATATTTAGCTCAAGATCTCAAAATATTAAGTTTCAAGGATCATGAAAATTGTGGTTAGAGTTGTTTTTACCTCCCTAAACTATCTAATCCATAAAAGTATCATGAAATATTTTTTCACTATATAACTCTCAGTTTGTGGTCTTGTTAAATAACTCAATAAATATTCCTAAGAAACATGAACACAAGTAGATAATATTCACACCAATTCCTCAATGTTTGTTTCATTCATTAAATACATATTTATTACAATGGTTTCCACCCCATAAGAGCTTCTTGATCATGACTCTAAAAAATAATTAATTTTTTTGCCTATTTAGGAAGCTCATAATGGTGTTTCTGATGTTCTCAACTACCCCTATGAAGACTCAACTATCACCAAACAAAATAGTAATAGATAACACTAAATAAACTTTATAAATTCATACCTTATAGACCCAATAGACCAACAATGTCATGTATACCAGACATTGTGCTTACACCAACATTTAAGGTATGATCAGATTTTAGTATGGATTCCTTTAATAGTGATGTTGTCTTATGATGTGCAAGACATCAAAATGTGTTTTTAAAATCAGTGTCGTTGATTTTAAATTTTTTATTTCTTACAATCCTTGATTATGTTCCTTATGCTTCAGTAAATGCTAATTTCACCTTGGAATTTTAAAAGTATGCTTTAAATTGAGTCAATTATTTTCTAGGAAGACTTTCTTGTAAAACATGGATATGTAGCTTCAAATTTTGATTGACGAATGAAGAAATTTTTAGTACTACACTGTATATAGGTGTAAGACATTTTTAAAAAATCCTTATCTATATTAGTGTTTTTGGTTTGTATATAAGATGTTAAGAAACTATTGTTGTAAAGAGAAAAGAGAAACTATTTACCTTATTTTTTACCTATAATACTTGTTTTTCTCTATTATTTTGCCCTATTAAGTTGTTTTGTTCCCCCTTGTTATTTATTCATGCTATCATAAAAAGTAACCAATGCTCATTTTAATATTTAATTTTTTAGCTATAAGAAATGTATTCACTATTGTGTCCCGACCTATCACATTAATAATACTATTCTTCAATAACTCTTGTTTATACCTATAATATTGACCTTTATAACACACACACACACACACACACACACACACACACACACACACACACACACACACACACACAAACAGACACACACACATTGTTAAATCCATTGGTTTGAATTGAAAATTCCAATGCAAACATCTTTTATATTTAACAAATTCATCGCTATTTTTTAGGTATTATGGAACCATTGAATGGAAATACAATCATATTAACAATATCAGATGACACCTCTTATGCCAGGTGTCAGCAGACTTCACACAAAGGTAATAGCTTCAAGTGGGTCCCCTGCTTCTTCATCAACCTAGGTGGTAATAGATCAAACTTACATGTATAGTGTTTAACCAAGGTTTGTAAATTCGGTTCATTAATTGAATACTATGTTTGTGTATACATGCACTAAAATTTCTAGTGGGTGGAAGAACAATAGTGTGTCCCACTTGTTGTTCCAGAAACAAGAGTGGGTGTTTAGTTGGGGTATGGATTTATGGGTGTTCAGGAAAAAACCAAATTCACATGAATCCCCTTGGTCTAAACTACCACATAATCCGCGTAAAGTGGTTTGTGTGAATAAACCATTCACATGAAAGTTGTTCACACAATGACCCCATTTATATATAATTCGATGTGTAGAGGCTTCTATTGTTTACGTCCACCCACCAAAAGGTCTTCACATGAATAAAATTTCACCCGATACATCTTGCAATAAACCCAACTTTTCCTCCTAAGCTCGTAAACTAGATATTTCAATATATTTTGACATTTTAAAAGTTTTTTTTTTTTTTTTTTCCAAACATTGAAAAATAAGGGAAATATTTTTAAAAATAATAAAAACAAATGAAAAAATGTGAAAATTTTAACAGATTAGGGATTAAGGTTTTTTTTGGATGACTAAAAATTCTTCAAAATCAATATCAAAATCATTTAAATATGATTTATGGTTTATTAAATCCAAATATTAATTCAATATATTATATGCAAATAATAGTAGCTAGTATGGATTGATTCATTTATTTGTGACAATGAATTTACATGTAGAAAATTAATTATTTATTCATAGAAACATCATCCATGAGTTCTGAGAATAGTACTATACTAGAAAATTTAGATTCTACAAAGAAATATTTTTGTAATAATAGTTGATTTAATGGTAGTTAATAATAAACAACAATTTACTTGATTTTACGATAATAAAGAATTGTGAAGTATTTTTTTTATTATTGGTAAATAGTTTTGAAGGGAATATACCCTGATTACAACGAAGGTCTGAAAGCAAGATAATATACTAAGAAGTTCCAAAAAATAGAAGGATCAGAATCAAGAAAATACATTGAATCCACAGGTAACCAAAAATGAGTTACTACAAAACATCTAAACAGAGCTAACGCTGCAACAAAGTAGCCAAAAAATAGCAACAAAATAATAAAAACAACAAAAACAAGAAAAAACCTGATGAAAATCAACATCTGTAGTGAAGAACATCCTTACTTCTTGGCGGCTCTGTTGATTCTGGATTTGAAATTTTGCAAAGAGGTAAATAGAGACAATGCCGTCATGTGATTGGGATGCTTAGCATCCAGCTTTTTGATGGTCTGAATTCTTTCTTTATCCATACCCCACAGAGTTTCTGGGATCTCACTAAGGACAGAGACACTGCGAACATGTTGTTCAAGGAAGTCACCAATTGCATTAAATATTACCATGTTGTGATCATGGAGATCCTTAGATTTCTATAGACAGTTGTCCAGGAAGTTCAAATTTTTATAGATATCATCAATTTGTGTATTGTCAAGATCAGAATCCTCATCCCTCTTTCTTTTACCTTTTTGCTTAGACAAATTCTGAACTTCTTCTTTCAGGCTGAACATATCTTTTTCTAAGGCTTCCAACCTTTGGGTAGTACTCTCTATGTGTCAAGCCTCTTGATGACATGCTCTACTAATATGAAGGAGGTTTTGCACATCCTCCAATTCTTGAGTGCAATGAAGAGTTCTCCTCAAAACAGGGATATCTATCTTGGGTGTTTTTTGAGACCTAGTTATAGGTTTGGTCATGGTAGAGGTGATGGGGGTGGGAGCCATGATGGAAGGGATGGGAGTGGGGGTGGGAGCCGTGATGTAAGGGATGGAGGTGTGAGTGGGGGTATTGGTGGTGGGATGCAAAGGAGGAGAGCTAGGGGAAGAAGGGAGGCTGGGAAACTTCAATACATAAAGCTTGTGAAACAAGAAAATTAAACCTTGATGTAGGGGGACCGCACATGTATGTTTTTGGAACTCCAGAATGGAGCGTTCGAGAGAGAAAAGAAGGTAATGTGGGAAAAAAACCGTGATACTCCTATAGAAATGGTTGAGAAACACCAGATGTTTTGTGGGCACTGTGACATATCTCCCCTCTAAAGAGACGTAACAAACCATCATGTGGGTTATTTCATCAAATGGCAAGGGTATGGAGCTTACCTTCAAACCCGCAATAATGAAGATTATCTCCTCATTTCCAGCAACAAACTTCTTTTCCTCTACCACTTTATTGATCTTATTGTTGAAAAAATGGAATTCATCCATCCCAAGGCCTATAGCTTCAATGATGAATTCCTCATTAATAGAGATTTTTTTCCCACCATATTTAACTTTCTGATCCTTCCACACCATTGCAAACTAAACAGATATGTTCTAATCGTGTCCCTGGATCCTATCAATAAAGTGTGTGATTCTTCACTGCTTAAGAAGATTCTAAAGCACTTTGTTAATTTTCCAATTAGGGTCTCTGCTAGGCTCAATCTAACAAGGCACTCCTCCCCTTTTAACCTTTCTAGAATTCTTGATACTACTTTCTTCTTAACCCTTTTGCAAATTGTTGGATGAAATGCAGTTGACAATCTATCTTTCTTTATTTTTAAGGAGCCCTCTTGCATGATGGGAGTAATGATAATTAATGCAGTCATAACTTACGTGTGAGTTCCTGCAAGTGACTACATGAAAGTTGCTTTGTATCTGTGATTTCTTGCATGTGTGAACTTTTATCTCCTTAAAATCCCACTTTAAGTCATCATTTTCCTTACTATGTACTTGAGTGTACTCAAAGTTCTGATTAAGAGCTTTTTTATATATGAGATGCCCCGCATGTGTGAATTTTAATCTCCACAAAATTCCATTCCAAAAAATCATTATCCTTACTCCATATTTGATTGTCTATAATTATCCGCATGAATGTTGTTTTGAACCTGTTTAGGGATGCATTTACCATTATTCCAAATATTAAAATTAATATTTATGCCATAATTAGCCAATACATTGGCCACTTTGTTTCCCTCCCTGTATGTATGATTGATCCGGATATTGTTGAAGGTTTGGTAGATACTTATGGATTCCATGATGAAATTCTTAATGTTCCAGCTTGGTGGCGAAGATTGATTTAGATGGTTGATAATATTTAGTGAGTCTCCTTCCAAAATAAGGTTTTGAACATTATGAGTCTGAGAAATTCTAAGACCCTATAGAGTGGACAATGCTTCAGCATAATGATTCATTTGTATCCCCATTTTACCAGCATAAGCAGCTATAAGATTACCTCTGTGATCCTAAATCACTCCTCCCCTAGCAGCTATCCCTGGATTGCCCTTAGAGGCCCCATCAAAGTTCAGCTTATGCCAATTAAGATCAGGAGGGTTCCAATAAATCAAAGATCTATCAATGTTACTATTGGTTCCATTCTAAATACTATCAGCTCCAATCTTCCATTGGGACAAGATATGCTCTTCATTTTTAGGGTAACTCTTGTTCTTAGGAGGTTTAAATCTTACAACATGTTTTCTTTGACAACATTCGAGATTTTAACAATGTTGAGCTTGCACTACTGTTTACTATTTATAAAGATGATATCATTTATATCTTTCTATATCCTCCAAATAGTATGAGGCATTACCAACTTCCATAGTCTTCTCACAACAAAATGTCTAAAGGGAGGGATCCATTAGGTCCAAAACTAAATGAAATCTTTCGGTACAATCCATGAAACTTTGAAATTACAAAAGACAAAATTCCATATTTTTATTGCATACTCACAATGGATAAACAAATGTCTGATATGCTCATATTATTTTATACATTGATGATATCTATTTGGATTATAAGACCTTTTCTTATCAAGTTATCAATGGTGAGAATTATACCCCTAAGAACAAGCCAAAAGAAAAAAATTATTTTGGAAGTGACCTCAGTCATCCAAATCCTGCTCCAGTTGAACTCACTTTGAATAGTTTTAAAGAAAGAATTATAACCTGTTTTAAAAGAATACTCACCATCAATAGAATTTTTTTAGACCAATTCATCCTTGACATCCAGTTGACTTAAGGGAATAAGGTCCAACTGGTCTTGCAAAGAGGAAATAATTTGATTTAGATCATCTTTGTCCACAGAAAGCTTTTTCCATTTCTTCTTGTTGTCATCTCTTTCAATGTAGTCCATGATTATTTTGCCATACTTACTTTCCAGAAAGTCCTTAGTTGTACCAAATCTATCACTGAAGTTGAACTAGTTATCCCCCCAAAATTTTATATCTCTGCCATTCCCCACTTTCCATTTGCTTCCTTGTTTGATGAAATTTCGGATATGAACTAAATTATTCAAGAAAATGGAACCATAAGGAAGATGCTCATCCTGAAGAAAAGAAATGACTGCTTGTTTATTTAGATATTTGGCCTTAATTAGCTCAATCCAGGGTTGTTTCTTAGAGAGAATTCTCCATCCCATTTTTGCAATAAGAGCCTCATTTATTTTCTTTATGTCTTTTATACCCTGGCCCCAATTTTTTTTGGGAATGCAAACATGATCCCATAAAACAAAGTGATATTTGAATTTACCCTCCATGCCTTGCTATAAGAAGTTTTTCTGAATCCTCTCAATTTTTTCTCTGAAAGAAGAAGGGATTTTATAGATAGACATAATATAAATAGGCAGATTTTGAAGAGTGCTTTTTATGAGCAAACACTTACCAGCACTAGACAGAATGGCTCCTTTCCATCCAGCCATTTTCTTTCAAAATCTCTCCAACAGGTCATTCCAAACTTTGATTGAAACTTTTTTAGTACCAAGGGGGATCCCTAGATAACTATCAGGAAGTGAACTGATTTTACAGCACAAAGTTTTTGCAATTTTAATTTGTCTTTCATCTGGGGTGTTAAAAAAGAAAATGGAGCTTTTATCATAATTAATCTCTTGTGCAGAAGCAGACTCATAAAGTTTTAGACTAGACTTTGCTGCTTTAGATTCAAGGATGGAAGCCATTAAAAGAAGGATTGTATCATTTGAAAATTGCTGACGGAAGCGGCTTGACTAGTGGAAGTGGGTTTAGAGCCTTTCAAAAGACCATATGTAACTGCTTTATCAATTTTTCTGCTAAGACTGTCTTCCATAAGAATGAATAGCAAAGGGGATATTGGTTCCCCTTGCCTTAACCCTCTACTTCTTGTGAAAAATCCCACTGGCTCTCCATTGACCACCATTGAGAATCTGACCGTAGTGATGCATGCCTTAACAATTTTTCTGAATTTAGATAGAAAACCAAAATTTGCCAAAATTTTGTCCAGGAAGACCCAGGAGACTTTATCAAAGGCTTTATTCATATCAAGTTTAAGGAACATATTTGTTTTTTTGTTATTATTCATAGAGTGTATGGTCTCATGAACCATAATCACACCATCCTCAATAATCCTGCCTTTAATGAAACCACTCTACTACTTCGAAATTAGATCATTCATAATGAATTGTAACCTGGTAGTAATGATCTTGGTGAAAATTCTATAAATAACATTCACTAGAATGATGGGTCTGAAGTCTTTGAAATCCTTAACATCCATTTTTTTTGGAGCAAGCACAATGTGGGTGTTGTTCAACTCTTTTAAAAGATACCCGGTTCTATAAAATTCATTCACCACCCTGAGAAGATCATCCGAACAGATTTTCCAAAATTTCTGAAAAAAGTTAACTGAAAAACCATCTGGGCCTGGTTCCTTATCCCCTTCAAGAGTAAACATATCTTTTTGAAATTCTTCTAATGTGATTGATTTAGTGATATATTTAAATCTTTTCTCTTCAATTTTGTCTTAGGGGATAGCCTCCAACATAAAAGAAGCTGCCTCATCAGTGATGTTAGTTTTCTCATTGAGAAGTTTTTCATAAAATTTAAGAGCCTCCTCTTTGATGCTTTTTGGGTCTTTTATAACAGTGTCATTTCCTTTAGCAACTTCCATTATCCTATTGCATGCTCTATGTTTAAGTGTGGTCATATGAAAGAACTTTGTATTTTTGTCTCCTCCTTTCAGCCAAATAGCCCTAGATTTGAGTCTCCATAGAGATTCTTCTTTGCTACAAATCGTATGCAGTTCTGAGAGAATATTCTTTTCCAAAGTCTGGTCTTCAAGAGATCTCCCCGTTATAATCATCTTGGTTTCCAGATCTTGGAGTTCTTTTTTTAAATTCTTCTTCTTTTCAAACACATTTCCAAAAAATCCTTTATTCAAAATTTTCACTTGTTTTTTAACATTTTTTTATTTCTGAATAAGTCTATATTGAGCAGCAACCTCACAATCTCCAATCCACCATTATTTAATTTTGTCATGTATGTCATCATGTTCCATCCACATCTTTTCAAATTTAAAGGAACTTTGGGTGGTATTAGTCCAATTGAATAGTTTTAAAGCAATTGGATTGTGGTCCGACCCAATTATGGGCAGAGAAGAAAGATGAAAGTCCTAATTAAGAATCCAACTTGTAGATATTAGTGCTCTATCAAGTCTAACTTGGATTAGATCTTTCCCCATCTTTCTGTTAGTCTAGGTGAATTGATTTCCATGAAGATCCACATCCAAAAGATTAAGATCAACAACAAAATCAGTAAATTCATCCATGCCTTTGGGAAAAATAGGGTTTCCTCCTTGTTTTTCACCTGGGTTTAGAGGAGAATTAAAGTCATGCATAATAAGCCAGTTGGAAGTTGTATGCTGAATTCTGAAAGTCTCGAGATTAGACCAAAATTTATGCCTCCCAATGACCGTATTAGGGGCATAAATATTAGAAATAATCCACTCACAATTGTTCTCAATAGCATGAAATTTAATAGCAAGATGGTTAGTACTAATAGTAAGAATCATACTAGTAAACTACCTTTTATCCCAAAAAGTAGCTAGACCACTTGAAGCTCCCTAAGAATCCACCGCAGCCATATCAAAATTATCCCAGAAATTCTTTTTGTTTATTTCAAGAACCTTAGCATTCATCTTAGTTTCCTGCAGAATTAAAATACTAGGTCTACTAGACTCCTATAACTCCTTCATTATTCTTTGTTTGGAGTTTCCATTTAGCCCTCGGATGTTCCAAGATATGATATTTATTTAACATAAGTAGGTGTTTGGATTTCCTGATGGTTCAGCTGCCATTGCGTGCCATCTGCAATGTCTATCTCTGTTCTCTTAGTTTTAAGAGCCTTTTTTGAGGGTCTTCCTCTTTTAGAGCTACTTCCAAAGTCAACTATTCTTCTAGTTGATGATCTAGTGGTTCTGGATGTTGAAGTTCCCCAGTTGTCAATTTTCTTTTTCTTTTCATTGTAGAGAAAATCTGGCATCTTTTCAAATCCTTTCATTCTCTTTTTTTTGTAGAGATGACCTCTATGAATCCAGTAGTTAGCTCTAAGTCTTCATCATATATATTGTTTTCTCTGAGTGGCGTTACTTCTCCATCCTTTTTCTCTCCCTATTTTTTGTCAACAGGTTGTAGATTTGCTGATTTGCTGCAAGAAAGTGGGTTCCCAGTTTTAGGTGTTCCTTTACTGTTAACCCACATAGAGTTTTTATATAATGCTTCCACTGGTTCCATGGTATCCTTCTCCTCACCCACCATTTCCGCAATGATGCATAAAGGATTCAGGTTATCTATCACAGTTGCCTTAGTGATATTTTGAGTTTCCAAAATTTGGGCAAGATCCTTAGAGATAATATTTACTTTCAGTGTTCCCCTTGCTCGTCAACCTCCAGAGTCACCTTTATTGGATTTTGCATTTTTGAATATTCTTTGTTGCTTATGATTGCTCCATGTAAAGCTACCGGTGGGGTTTTTGGATGCCATAACTTTCTACAGATTAGGGGTTTCTTGATAGGAGTTATGAACCCCTTTTTTCTTTATTCTTGTAGTTCAACATAGGTTGCTTAAGGGATTTTTCTTTCCTTTGGATTTTCTTGTTTATCATCCTAGTTTCCTGTGCCTGAGTACCATCTCCTTCGAGTTGTTCTTTCTTTATTTGTTTAACCTCTTGGGAGATCTCCTTATTAGGGCATTTTTTGGTGAAATTTCCTATACGATGACATTTCTTACATCTAAAATGAAAGGTTTCGTAATCAATCTTTTGGTGCCAAATGCCATACTTTGATTTCAGAGTGATATGATCTGGTAACTCCTGCTTCTTTTTAGAAGAGATGCAGAATCTAGCCAAAGCTAGTCTGAATCTATTACTCATGGGCCCATCAAGCCGAATTGGAGCACCAAGGGATTTAGCAATATTTAACAAAATCTCATCATCCCAATATTATAGAGGTAACTCTGGGAGTCTACACCAGATTGGAATGGTGTTTATATTTTCAACATTTGGATCAAAACCAGGATACCATTTTTTTAGAAAAATGCCCATATTGCCCAGCCACCATGGGCCTCCCAGATGCACTAATTCCAAATCCATTTGTTGATTAAATTTAGCCAGAAAAAAACCCCGTGACATAATGGTAATACTCAGATCCCCTTTTGGTTTCCACTTTTTAGAAGCCCATTTTCTAATGACATCAATAGTAGGTCTAGAGCCTAAAAACTTACCAACTAGGGAAAGATTCACTTTTTCCAAAGCCCTATGCAAGTAACCATCTGGTTCCTTTACATAGGTAACCCCTTCATTGTCCTTATCCCATGTGAACTACCCATTTTCTGGAGATTGCGGCCCCACATTTCTGATGGGGTTTTGAAGAATCTTATTCCAGGCCAAGGGTGTGGATCCCAACGTGCTCACTTTCTCTGCTTGTAACTTAACCATCTGATTCAAGTTATAAAGCATCTCTTTCTCATATGTTTTCGGCCTAGATCGTAGACATTCTACAGCCAGTACAATAGATACTGCACTAACTGTCCCTCTATCGCTTCCTCCATCGCTTGCTTCCTCCATCATATCAACAGAATTGTGAAGTATTAATGTTGAGTAAATAGCTAATTTTAAATTCCTTGTATTTATATGTTTTCACCTTTTCTATGCAACCCTAGCATGAGAGTTGCAATTTCAAAATATTAAATAAATACATTGTGATGCATGATTATATGGTTTTGTAGAGTTTATAATTTATTATATATTGGGAAATCGTTTAGATATTTTTCAAAAAAAGACAAAAGATCACCCCTAAAAGATAAATCAAAGAAAAAACTACTCTCCCTCATGGATTTCATATGTATTCTTGATCTAATTGTTAATTCGTATGTGCAATATTGCTAAATTAATACTCTTATACTATATATTAAATGCATGTCTACTTTTTACAATCTTCAATCTACTTGTCTTTCACCTACATAAAATTAAAAAATCAAAAAATTTATCTTCCTACATCTCTAGTTTACTACATATTAAAACATGTCTTGATATCCCATCCACCTATCAAGCATCTATAAAAATAGAGTACTATGTCATTTTAAATAGTAGTTGCACTCATAGTTCATATCTCATCAAACTTAGTAATGAAATGCTCATAGCTTGATTAAATGTATTTCTTCCCTAATATCATCATATCAATCATGTAAATATCATTTTAAAGATCAAGATGAGATCATCAAATATCTAAAATTGATCTCATTAAAGATCTCAAGTTGATCTTATCATTAAACTCAAGGAAGTCTCATATTTGATCTTTGATTGAGATCACACGCCATAGAATACAGTGACCTCAATATGAACAAAAGATGTCCATAGTCTAGAAAAATATTTTACATTGAAAAAATACAATAATCAAATTCAATTTGATAAAAAAAATAATCACAATATATATACCACAAAATATGAAAAACTTACATGGATAATTAGTTTCCCAATTTTCATCTACACTGAATGTAATAGAACCATCCTCAAAGTTTATTCATTTATTTCATGCAATATTCATAGATTATGCCAACGATGATCATATCCTTACACAAATATTCCTTTTATGGCTTAAATTATTCCCTAAAATAGTTATATGAGCTCCCTATTCAATCTATTATAGAATTAAATTCATTATCTGATCACTTCTTAACACACTTCTAAGTTAATATTTGATGTAGTAAGAAATTCTCTTAAAGTCTAAATTGTCAAAACATAAGTGTGGATTTATAATGAGAGTATTAGCTATTTTGTGTTATGATACAAAATGTAATGCTTATTGTTAGTGTAGGTTATTATTTGTCCTTTTATTTATTTATTAGGATAATTCTTACACTTGCGTTAGCCCTACACTTGTTGGGTTAGCTTGCTTAGGTGTACTAGTTGTGTGGAGTTAGCTTACTAGTTGTGTTGAGTTAGCTTCTCAGTTATGTGGAGTTAGCTTACTAGTCTTTTGGAGTTAACTACCAGTATCAGTTAGTGGGAGTTCTTCACCAGTGATTTAGGTAGTAGTTACACTTCCCTCCTCCTATATGTACATCTTTCTTATTGAGTAATTCAAGTCATTCTATTGTAATGTATTGAGCATTATGGATTGTGATGGATTTCCATATATGGTATTTTAGTTCTTCTACTTTGCAAATCTAATGTGTTGTGCTATTATCATCTGAGATCATGGCTTGGAACAATATTATTTTTGTTCCTTTCATGGTATCAAAGCCATAGATGATGTAGACATCTAGTAAGTTTTTCTTTGCAAGCAAGGGTTTTTTTTTTCATGTATATGGAATTTGTTAGAATTTTTTTGCAGCATGCAATTTTATGCAAAACGGAGTGTGGAATTGGATTTGGAAGGTGCCAAAACCCTGGAATCAACTGTAAAATCGACCATGTTTCGAGACAATCAAATTTGGGTGCATTCTTTTATCCATTGGATATAAGCGTGTACCGTCTGGATGCATTCTTTTACCCTTTGGGTATTTCGGTTTTGGATGCAGTCTTTTATCCACTGGACGTAGATTTGTACCCTATGGGTGCATTCTTTTATCCATTGGATATAAGTGTGTACCTTCCAGATGCATTCTTTTACCCTCTGGGTATTTTGGTTTTGGATGCAGTCTTTTATCCACTGGATGCAGATATGTACCCTCTAGGTGCATTCTTTTATCCATTGGATATAAGCATGTACCCTCTGGACACAATGATTTACCCTCTGGAAATTTTAGGTTTTGGGCACAGGATTTTATCCTTTGGTCGCAAGCATGTATCATGTGGATGCACTCTTTTACCCTTTAGACATTTGGGTGTTACGTGTACCTTTTAAGAAGATCAACATTAAAATATTATTTTAAGAGCAAAAGCTTGTAGAGCTCATAACTTTTGATCCGTAGCTCGGATTAAGGTGATCTTTTGTTTGAAATTGTGTATTTTTTCGAGATCTACGCATAGGTGAGATTTTTATACACATATTTCAAATGTAAAAGGTATTGTTACTCATTGTAATATTTACATGCACTAAATTATAAAGTGCCAAATTCGAGAGGGTGTTGTGATCACTTGTGGATGCATTTTTGGTTGAGCCCAATGTCCCAAAATTGTGGGTATTGCATTCTTGTATCTACGGGTGTATACATTTATATCTCTCTTATTTGTTGAGATATTTTGGATCTGTATTTTTGACACTTTTTTTGGCATGTTGACAATCTCTCTTGTGGGGGAGCTATTCTAGTGGAGCCAAGTGTTAGTTTGTTAGTGTTCGAGTAGTTGATATTGACAACTCAAATAGATATGTGGTGTATGGGAGGGTGTGGTGTTGATATTTCTTCTTCGGGTTTCATGCCCTTTCCTTGTTACCTTAGATTTTGCTTGGATCGTGGCACTCCTATTTATTTGGATCTCGTGTCCTTGCCTTGTTGCCTTGGTTTTTCTTGGATCGTGGCACACCTATTTGTAGTAGTTGATCAAATTATGTTTGGTGTTTATTTTTCACTTTTTGACATCACTCTATTAAGAGTCTCCTTGCATGGAGCTATTATGGTGAAGCCCAGTGTCAGTTGTTTTTGAGTTATATGATCGAGCAATGGATTCAGACAATAGTGTGCACCACACTTCTTTAACATTTTATGTGTTTTTGGAGTTGAGATTCTGAGGATATCTTGCAGCAGGATTTTGCTCTCTACTTTATTATTACTAGTT
Organism: Taxus chinensis; assembly: GCA_019776745.2. Lineage (NCBI taxonomy): Eukaryota > Viridiplantae > Streptophyta > Pinopsida > Cupressales > Taxaceae > Taxus > Taxus chinensis. The sequence continues at coordinate 118,861,564 of CM034153.1, read as the reverse complement.
TTGGGTACCTTGCAGTGTCCATTTTTCCTATTTATTGTACGTGGGTACCTCATCAGGCCTTGTTGCTAGGACCACCTTCTTTTCCACCCACCTAATCTACGCTTATGTGAGGTTGTTAGTGTAGGTTATTATTTGTCCCTTTATTTATTTATTAGGATAATTCTTACACTTGTGTTAGCCCTACACTTGTTGGGTTATCTTGTTTAGGTGTACTAGTTGTGTGGAGGTAGCTTCCTAGTTGTGTTGAGTTAGCTTCTCAGTTATGTGGAGTTAGCTTACTAGTCTTTTCAAGTTAACTACCAGTATCAGTTAGTGGGAGTTCTTCACCATTGATTTAGGTAGTATTTATAATTCCCTCCTCCTATATGTACATATTTCTTATTGAATAATTCAAGTCATTCTATTGTAATGTATTGAGCATTATGGATTATGATGGATTTCCATGTATGGTATTTTAGCTCTTATGCTTTGTAAATCTAATGTGGTGTGCTATTATCATCTGAGATCGTGGCTTGGAACAATTTCCTTTTCATTCCTCTCACTTATTAATATGAATAATTCACCCTATTATTTAAGATCTTGTTCAAGCTAAGGTCATACATAAATAACTACTAGTGCAAACCTCAACTATTTGACTAACAGTTCCTAATCAACCATTAATTCTATAATTTTGTAATTAAACTTCAAGGAAATTATCATAGAAATATATCACTACATGATCGCATATGATGATAAATAATTATTGTAATTTTTGTGATAATCCCAAGATAAATATTATTATTATTTACACAAATTATTAAGATATTGATAATTAAAATGAGTTATCATTTGTAGACTCATTGTTGCCATCTCATCCTAGTGTTGTTCCTTATAATTAAAAATATTTAACATTGTGTGAAATCATAATAATTAATATAACCACCAACTATCTATTTAACTAGCCTCATGCATGAAATTACTAATATTTTTCTAGTTACTTCATATGGTATATAATAATAGATATTTCCTTCTTATTTCTGAAATTGTAATCAGTTCCAAATTGCACTATTTTTACTTATCCTTACTATTTATAGTTTCCTTACATTGTTTCCTTTACATAGACTTGAGAAAATAATTTCTTTTTCCCTAGGTTTAGCTATTACTTTAAATTATTTTTCTCCTTTACAGTTATCCTTTTTTCCTTTCCCAATTCTTTTTCTATGTTTCGATATTATTCTATTCCTTGTATTCTAAAATTAAATTTACTTAGAATGACCACCTCAATTTTGAACGATCAAAACCATAATTGTTTTTTCCTTCATGACTTATTTTAGTTTCGTATATTTGTACTTCATTCCCTCTTATGTACAATTTTTACTGTTTAATTTCCTATCCATTCAATAATAAATTAGATATTATATTTGGTGGTAGAGTATTTGTTTTTGTTGATGATTTTTTCATGTTAGGATTTTATTATCATATATTCACTTTTATAATCATCATCTTAACTTTTTAAATTTTTTTTTATCTAGATTCATTTCATTCCCTATCTTGTTTGTCTGAATTTTTCTCCCTTTATCTTACTTTTATCCATCCTCTTATCTTTATAGAAAACCACTAGAACATTTTTTCATTTCATAATAGTGTCTATTTACACAGCTTGAAAAAGGTCATCTTTTAGAGGAAATAAACCCTTTGGTCATTCCAGAGTTTTCAAAAGTTACCCTTTTCATTAAATTTCACCCATTATTCTTAAATTTCATGCTCATGAGTGTGCCACATGTATAAAAATGTGAAGAATTTACCTTGGGTGTGGAGAATCCACATTAAATTGTAAATTATAATCATTTGAGAGATAAAAATTACTAAGAATCAAGGTTTTCTGGCGGTATGATTACCTTATGGTGAAATTGATTGTGAACTAAGTGCCATAAACCAATAAGATAATAATATTGTGGTGATCATTATAAATTAATATTTATATTCAACCAAAGAACTATAAACATAGTTAGTCTTATGATCTACGGTCTAGATTAGATAATTCATGTATAGTCACATATTAACCTCGAATCTAGGACTTAAGAGACAATGACGGAATAGTAAGAAAAAGTCTTATTTTTAAATTCATTAGGATAATGATCATATGATGAATATGTCAAATTAAGGAATGTAGGTGATATCATATTGGTATGGTGCATATAGAGATTTAATTTCTATTCATAAATAGTTTTGTTTTTCATATATATCTCTTTTTTTACATTTTTTTTTTTTGTTAAAATTTAAAACTAGGGAGGATTTGAATAATTTTTTAAAAATAAATTTAAATTTTTTTGAAATTATATCTGTTTAGGGTTTATGAGTGCTAAAACTGTATTCTAAATCGTAATTTTCATTCATTTTTCAAAGTTATAGATTTTTTTTATAATTAATTTTCATGAGAGGAGTGATTTATAGACAAATAAAATCTCATCTATTCTTCAAAAGTTGAGTACGATTGGGAATTAAAAGGAGTGATAAATAAATCGTACCAAGCCATGAACTTAGATACTAATCAAACAACATGATGCATACGATAAAACCAATTCACCAGAGTAACTTTAATAAAACCTCTCCAAACAATGAGAAAAAATATCATATATTATTATGGAAATCAATGAAATATAATGAGTATGAGCCTTGGTTATATATCCAAGGAATAACAATCTAAGAACTAGGATAGGTAATAGATCAAGCCATAAATACAGGAAAAAACTAGTTACCAAAAACCTAGTCAAGACTATAGATTAAGAAAAGAACTATACATCAAGGATCTATTCAATACCATATATCAACAAAAGAACTAGTGAATACCATAGATCAAGGAAAGAACTATACCTAACAACTACATAATATCCCACTTATATCTAAATAAAATAAAATAAATATCCACACACATAAGTGGGTGAGGATACATACAATAAAGCTAAATAAAGTACCTAGGTGAACATGAGATAAGGTAAATACCTACTCTAACACCCCTCCGTAAGTGAATCTAGGGGCCCAAAATAGAAGTGGTATATCCATAGTATGAGTCTTGACAACTTGCCTAGACCAGGAACTCATGTACAATATATAAATGAATAAATCTCAAACCGAAAGAAGGAAAAAATCATTGTATAAAGAAAGATAAAGAAGAAGAAGACAAAGGAAGTTGTTCTCATGAACAACCCCCAAGAAAAAATTATCAAACCCCAAGCATGACTCACAACTCAAGGTAACGAGGTGATGCAAAAGGCTTTGTAAATATTTCTTCAGTTTGTTGCTGAGTCAGAATATACTTAAAGTAAAGAACTCCATCCTGAATATGCTCACGAATGAAGTGGATGTGTATATCAATATCATTTATCTGTTGGTGGTCAACTGGGTTATGAGAAATTTTAATTCCACTTTGGTTGTCACATAAAAGTATAGTCAGTGAATCCTATGGGAATCTAAACTCTGCCAATAACTATCGAAGCACAAGAATATACTAACTTGTTGTAACTGCTACCCTATAATATACCTCTAAAGATTAAAGTAAAATAGCATGGTTCTTTTTGTATGCATAAACAACTGGAGAACAACCAACACAAAAAATTTAGCTAGAAGTGGAGCTCTTGTCATCAATAGAACCTACCCAATTTGAATCTACATATCTAACCAACTGAGTAGAACCCATACTATAGTGTAGGCCAAAGAGGGAAGTGCCCTAAAAATAGTGCAAAATCCTTTTAGCAGTTTGTAAGTGACTACTATGAGGAGAATGTGCAAACTGAGATACAAGCCCTACTGTAAATGAAATATTAGGGTGAATATTTGTCAAGTACATGAGACTTCTAACCAACTATTTATACAATATTGGATCACAAAGTGGAGTGGTACATGTGGAAGTAAGAGTAACCCCACAAAGAAAAGGAGATGGAATTTGCTTGTAATTGGCCATATCAAAGCACTGAATAAGATCATGGGTATAATTTTGCTAGCTTAAATGAATCCTTCAATTTGTTTGAGAAATCTAAAATCCAAGGAAATAATGTAATAACCAAAGATATTTCATTTCAAACTGTTTAGAAAGATCCCTCTGAATATTATGAATGTGGGAAGAAGAGTTGGAAGTAAGTAATAGATCATCAATATACAAGAAAAGTATCACAATATCCTCACCAACATGTTGGAGTTACACTATATGATCAGAGTGGTAATGAAAAAAATGAGTAGATATAAGAATAGAATCCATCTTCTCATACCAAGCCCACGGGGCTTGTTTGAGACAGTAGAGAGCCGTTTGGAGCCTAGAAACAAGAGAAGAATCCATGAAAAATCCAACATATTTCTCCAAGTATATTTCCTCTTGTAAATATCCATGTAAGAAGGCACTCTTCATGTCCATCTAGTATACCAGCCACCTCTGTGATGTAACAATAAAAATTACAAGGCGTATAGAATCCATCTTGGTAATGGGTTCAAAATTCTCAGAGTAATCAATACCTTCAACTTATGAAAAACCCTTGGTAACAAGATGAGCCTTATATTTTTCAATGGACCCATCAACTACATATTTGGTTCAGTATACCAACTTACACCTAACCATCTTTATTCATTTCGAAAGAGATACCAAATCCCAAGTATGATTCTTTATCAAAATTAGATACTCCAATGTCAATTTATCATCCCACTCCTATATCCCATGAGAATTTGAAAAAATATTTAGATCCTCAAAAACTAATTGACAAAAAAATATAGAACCTGTAGAATGTGCATGATGATGCCTAGTGGTGGAAGATCCTATATGAAAGGTGTTACCTCGAAAACCATAATATGAGCCCACTTAAGCACAGTGACAATATCAGTGGGAATAAGATTCATTAGCAATATCTATAACCTCCTCATAAACCTCCTTAAAGAGGGGATCCTCAAGACGATAAGTAGAAGGAGGCATTGAATAATATGAATAATCACGATGAGTGAAGTTCTCAACAAAATGATCATGTGTTTGAAAAATAATGTCACGAGTATCAATATCTAAAATTCAATAATCTCTCATGTCCTCCTAATACCCTATAAAGATCAATGGTTTACTCTTCTTATCCAAGGCTTTCCTTTTCATCTTTTGTACCAAGGCCCAAATGTGACTCCCAAATACTTGAAAAAATAAGACATCTGGTTTAGTGTTGGACCAAGCTTCCTCTGGGGTCAAATGCTCAAATGCTCTACGTGGTGTGTGATTCTGATTGTAGTTAGCAAAATTAATTTCTTATGCCCAATAGATAGGAGGTAAATATCTAGAATGCATCATATAGTTATTCATTTCCTTTGAAGTTCTATTCTTCCATTATACTAAGCCATTTTTTTGTGGAGTATGAGGTAGATAATGCTTGTTAATAAAGCCTCGAGTTACCAAAATGTCATACAAGTCATTTTTGAAGTACTCCCCCCCCATTATCAGTATGAGGTTCTTTATGCAACAAGAATATTATTTCTCAACCAAATCCTTGAAGAATTTGAAGTGTGAAAAAACATCACTTTTGTACTTGAGAAAATAAACCCAAGTACGCCTCAAAAAATTATCGATAAACATAATTTTGTACTTATCTCTATTAAAAGAGGGGGTATGAAAAATCATCAATTCACTATGGACAAGCTCAAGTGGTGAAGAATCTCTCTTAGAAAAATTATTAGGAAAAAGATCATAGTGTTGTTTTCCTAATGCAAAACCATGACAAAATCCATCAAGAAATGGAACTCTAGAAAGACCATATACTATACCATGAGTGCTCAACTTCTTCAAATATTTGTAATTGAGACTTCTAAATATCTTGTTCCAAAGCTTACTTTGAATATGCATGAAAAACTAATCTTATCTGTATAGAGGAAGTGTTATCAAAACCCTCAAACTGATATAGTATAGAACTATGATCAACAATACCTTGAGCAACAAGTGAATGAGGCTCCAAAAAATTTCATACTTTTTCCCCATGTGGTGTAAAAGTCATTGTTTTTCATTGAACATAATGAAAAATTTGTTTTATAGAAAGTAATTTTTTGGTGATGCTAGGAGCATATGGTACATCTTGGATACTACCACCATCAAGGTGTATATCAATTTTTCCCTCAACAGAAAGAAAGGAAGAATCTCCAACCTCAATTTTGGAAGTAGAACTCAAACCTAGAAAAAAAAAGACTCATAAAAACAAGTCATGTTATGAGAAGCACCATAATCTATGACCCAATTTTTTGAAAGTGGTAACTAAGATCTCCCAACAACATTAGGTGTTTATCTATGCTGATTAGAAGGAGGTGGAGTGGAGATATAAATTTTATGTTTTTTGACTGCATCCTCTAAGGCTTGCATTCTCTTATAACACCTAACTTCTTCACGACCAATACCCCCCACAAAAATATCATGAAATGATAGACATATGCTTTGATTTAGAAGACTCCTTAGTTTTTGAGATTTTGTCTTTGGGTTTAGGAGCATTTTGAAATGGAAAATCAATGGATTTGTTTTTACTTTTTGGTTTTGTATTTCCCTTAGGATTAGATGCAACTAATTCATTTTAAGAGTTAGAAGAATCAAGGTTATACAATTTGGATTCTTCCCTAGTAAGTATTTCACAAAATATTTCTATGTCAGGTATTTTAATGTGTCACCCAGGGCATCAATGCTAGAGAAAAATCTATAAGAAAAAATTTGGAATGGTCCTCTCAACTTAGATAGAATCAAGTAAAAAAACTCTTCATATTTCTTATCTATTCCACTCCATTCAATTGTGTCAAAAAATTCTTGATCTTGGTAAGATAAACTATAATTTTTGGAAAATCTTCAGGTTTAAGAGAGGTGATCTCAATTTCAAGTTACATGGCTATCATATGATCCACATTACCAAATAAATCCTCTAACGTTTCCCATATTTTAAAAGGAGAATAAACTTTTTACAAATGAATTAAAATAATGTCACTTTCATAAGTTCCTATCAAACCCACACACTTATCAAATTTACACTGATACTGAAATTTCTCATATTCTCTAGTGAACAATGGTTGTTCTAAAGTTAAAGCCCATAATCCTTTCTACTTAATTATTTTTTCCATTCTTGGTTTCCATGTGTGGTAATTATGGGTTTTTAAAGGCCCAACATTATATAATATATAAGTATATAAAGATGCCATTATCAATAAATCACCAAAAGAAATGGAAGAACCAAACAATCTAATAAGACCCCCAAGAAATGCAACAAGATCCCCCCATATTTTAGAAATATATAATGAGTGTGTGTTACAATATGGAACTTTATAATTATAGTGATATTATCAAAATAAATATTTGCAATTGAAAGAGCATGAAAAAATAAGCACTTTTAAAAAAAACGACACTCAAAACTGAATTACTGATAAAAAGATACAAGGTTTTCAATTTTATGCTCTGCTATTTATTTTAGTTGTCACTAAAACAAAATAAAATGATCTTTCCCTCACGACACAAATAAAATGAAAGGGACCTTAAGTTAAGCACCTACTAGTATTAATAACAAACTTAATCCCTCATATGACCATACCATATGAGCAAGGGCTAAGGATTTCAACTATCATCTATTCTTCAACAAATGAGTACTATTCGGAATTACAAAACATATTGTAAAAATATATTGAAAGACCTTTGAAAACTACAAATAAAATTGAAAGCATGAGCTAAGTTATTGATTATTCTTCTATTATTTTTCATGAGAAGATTGATTTATATATACCTAAACTATCATCTATTCTACAACAACCAAGCACAATTGGGCATTACGAAACACATTATAAAAATATATTGAAAGACCTTGGAAAACTACAAATAAAATTGAAAACATACAACCCTTACAGCCCGAGAAACTAAAAAATTATATGATGAATTAAAATCTAGCATGACAGGTGATGTGGGATATAATGAAGTGGTAGGTAGACTTCCTGATAAGGAATTCATTAATAGCTCATGTTGGGTGAGTTGTGCAGGAAAAAAAGTGATGGGATATTATGTAAACAAATGCACATGTTTCCTTTGTGCACCTTTATTTATCCCATATGTGTGGCCTCTTAAAGGCAATTTTGCAATAATGATCATCTACCATTATATTTCACTATGATGCTACACATTGAGGTTCACCTAAACATAAAGGTGAAATATTTAAGAATCCGTAACTATTTTGGGTCGGGGCATGGATGTATTAGTTACAATCCTACATATTGATAGAAAAGAATTCCTCCTATTGTTTACACACAAAACCTATATATAGGACATGACCTTTCTTACGTAGCTTTCACGATGTCATTTCACCTATGATTATGATTTCCAAAGAGGGTGTTATATAAGTTCTTGGGAACATTGATCGCAAGAAGCAATTAATCTCTTCTGAATTTATGGGTCAGTTCCTTCAAAGACTTTGTAGAAGTAGAAGAATTAGTATCACAAGTGATGTACAGAGAAATTTATATGCTCATCCTCATTTGATATCATCTACTGAGGTGAAGGAAGTTATAGATTTTATGTATTTACGTTGGCCAGGATGCATCAAGGCTTCCTACTATTTGAATTCATATGATCTGATCGCATGGGACCACAACATAAATGCTATCAGGGGTTATCAATTATATGGTGTAGAGTACTATTTAGGGTACTACTGCAGCAGCTAAAAATAGACGTCTTATTGCTTGGATTGTGACACCATATGTTCAACACTTTTTTGTTTTGTTGTGTGAAAATTAATCCTTAATTTAATTAATATTTTATTACATTATTAATTTAAATTTTATTAATATTTAAATATATAGATAATATATAGTGTTGACATTAAATATTGAACGTGTACTTGTGTGTTTAGGATTATTCTCCAGGGCATGCTTATGAGCATTGTGGTTCTTCCCATCCCACAACATATCCATATATGGCATTTTCATAGCTCTTGAATGAGCCTAGCCATGATTTATTGCTTCATGTTGAGGGCTTGAATCATCTTGGTTCATTAGGCTCACTATTTTCTGGTGTTGAGGTCATGGGTCAAGCATAGATAGTTGTTGGTGGCAGTCCCAAATATCTTGAGACACGTTTCGTAGAGATATATTGTTTTAGATTTAATATTTAATTTAAATTCAAATTTGTGAAAGTTAATGTTTTACTCAAAAAACTTTCTTTATCAACTCTTATATAAATAATTTATTTTTTTTCCCATCAATTTATAGTATGGAGATCTACATATAGTACAAATAATCCCAACATTCACTCACAAATATATACAAATCCAATCGATTAAATAGTTATATGATATATTCAATTATTCAATAAATTGTTGTATAATTTTCCTTTTATTTTAATATGGTATGTTATATATAGTTTTTTATGTGTATATATATTTTTAAAATGTAGGGTGTAGTTAGGCCTAGTGAGGGATCTGATACCTTCCCTGGTAGATGGTGGAGTCTATAGATGATATGTTATATTTGTTTTCATTTACACATATATAGTGTTTACAATAGGTTTTAATATTATATAGACATGGATATAAATTTTTGGGACATTAATCATATATAGATATTGATTTTGTGTATGTATTTTGTTAAATGATTTCTTGATTTTATGAGTTGTGATTAGAACATGCAATGTGATAATAAGAAGGGATTTAAGAACATGTTATTAACTTTGTAAGATATATCACTGAATTATGTAACTTTAGATAAAATTATCATTCAATATGTTTAGTGTACTCAAGTTCACCATATGCATGTATGTAATCTTGATATCCCTTAAATATGAATAAAATATAAGATGTAGGTGTATGCTTAACATATGTTGACCCTATATATATGAAAAAATTGATGTAAAGATATGTTGATCCTATATGTATGAAACACCTATATGGAAACATTTGGAAACACCAATCTTGTAAATATTATTTAGATTGTTTGTAATTTGTCTAGAATATAGAATCTCAGCATTTTTAATATTCTAAATTATCATCCTTACCAGTTGTTTTAAATTTCTCTACAAGATCATGAAGGCACTATATTGTGAAACTGTTAACAACTTAGTATTACTAGTTGAAAGATCTTTGGTAATTTTATGTTAAAATTTCATTGAACTCAGAGTGCACTCTTGGTGCTCAATTTTATCTCGCCCCATTTGCTCTATAAATGCTTCAATCTACGGGCTCTATTGTATTTTCTATTTCCTCGAATGGATGCATACAAGTTTTATCTTTACCAGGGTGTTATTTTAAATCCTTCTCTATGGTTGTGGATTGCTGTTGAGCCTTGTATCATTTGTAAATTATTTTTCCTTGAAGAAAGATTCAATTATGGGTGCAAATGGTGAAGTTTCCCTACATTTTACGGTTTGGCAGATGTGTTTATCTCAGCATCTTCAACTACTTGATCTCTTTTTATTGGATGAGGCACATCGATTATATTTTATAACTTGTATCTTTTTGATATGTTTGTAACAAGATCAATTTGGCCCCACAGCCCCGTTGAGTTTTGATTGGTTGGTCAAATTTATAAATCTGGAGTGAATTTCTCTCTTTTTCCCCGAAGGTGTATACATGTTTATTTTTTATTGGTTGTGGCCCGACGGGTTTTCTTGGTGAAATTTTCCACTTTGGTCACATTTATAAAAAATAGCAAATGAGCGTTGTGGCCCCGATAGTCTCTGATTGGCTAGTCATCAAATATGAAGCGGCAGGGAAAAATTCTTACTTTGATCCTGAAGATGGACACGTGGCAATTTTTCAAGTTACAAGCGACAAAGCGGGTCAGCGGGTCTTATTGGTGAAATTTTCCACTTTGGTCACATTTGTAAAAAATACCAAATTAGCCCCGTGGCCCTGATAGTCTATGATTGGCTATTCAGTAGATATGAAGTAGTAGGGAAAAATTCTTACATTGATCCTGAAGAGGGACACGTGGCATGTTTTTCAAGCTATAGGTGGGGAGGCAGGTCAATGGAGTTCTTTCCAGTTTCTTGCCCTTTTGTACAAAGGAGAAAAGTTATAAAATGACCTGAGACTCTGTTAGGGCCCACATCAGAAGTTAGAAGCTATAGGAAAAGTCTTACTTTGACCCCAAAGAGGGACACCTGGATTTTTTTCAAGGTACAAGTTGGGAGGTGGGTCATTGGGGCATTTTGAAGTTTTTTGGGTCGGCACTGAAAATTCAAAGGGGGGATCCAGGTCCCTGGAGGTTTTTGATTTTTTTTTGCTTTTTCTAAAAAGGAGAAAAGTATAAAAAAGAAGTGCGACTCTACTTGGGCCCACATCAAAAGATAAAAGCGGAAGGTGGGTCAGTAGAGGAAAATAATTTTTTTTGCCTTTTTGTTAAACAGGGTAAAATTGAATAAATGAGTCATGACTCCATCACCAATTTTGCTCATAGACTCCTGGAGATGTAAATAGGCATTGTTTTTCATCATTTTTTTGATGAAATTCCTTGTCATTTTTGTCTACAAAGTGCAATTAAATGGATTTAGAGTTTAATTTGTGAGTCCAAGGAATGTAAAGGTTTATATTTTGAAGTTGGAATTACTTGGGCACTTGAAAAAATGTGAATTACTAGAGAAGCTGGATGCAGAGCAAAGTTGCATAGGAAAGAATGGGAAAAGGATGAAATGATGGAGGTTACATGCACAAAGGATTAAAAATGTTTTGCAAGAGCAGATGAATGGGTTCCCCAGTTAAAAAAATGATGTAGATATTTACAATGATTCACCCTTTTGAACAACTGGCAACTTTTTGTTACAAACCTGTTAAACGTCAATTTCTGAAAAATCATGATCAAACCTATAACAAACAAAGGTTCCTCAAATATTATTTTCTTGGGGGAAAATCTTGGATGTAAGTTGAGTGCTATAAAAAGCATCCTTTACTCATGAAAATGGTTGGGGGTTGAATTCTTACAAGAAAACTTGAGAAATCCCATCTTCCTGAGACACCATCTGAGAGTCATGATAATCTCTTATGTTTTAAATTTGATCATGTCATGTTTGTTGCAAGTGTACATCCATTGAAAATCTCTTATATTGTTCTAGAAAACTTCCCCTGTTGATGAATCTAAACAACTTAAAATTAATCTGTGTTAATCTTGGGAAAATTTGTTTCTACTTTATTTCAGAATTTCTGTAAATAGTATTTCTTGTTCCTATTGTAATCTTGTGTTAAAATCCCTCTGAATCACACATGATCTCGTCCCTATGATAGTTTAGTGGCATTTCTAATTTCATTATGAGAAGATCCTTCATCATGTAATGAGATAAACAATTTAAAATCACTTTACTATCATTTTGTTGATAAAGATTTTATGTAAGCATTTGAGTGTATCTTAGGCATAAGGAACCAGGGGTATTTAATGTTTTATTGAGTCTTTAGCTCAATCCTTCATGTTAAATTCTTAGATATTCTATGAAACCGTTCAAATTTGGGCCTCCATTGATGCACACCTTCTGGTTGAAGGAATGTTTTATTTATTTTGAAGCATTCTGTCATTTAGTTTTCCAATTATTGTGAAGGTTCTCAAAGATCTAGAAAAATCAAGTTTATCCTACTTAATCTTCCACCAAAATTATTCAAAAATAATGAATCCTGCCTAAACTACCCATGTTTTCCTTGCATGTCCACAAATGAATAAATTCTAGTGCTAAAATATGCATAAGCAATCAAGATTCCATAATGTCTTTAGTAACCTTCACCTTGTTGAGAAAATATCACCATTATTTAGAAGTGACAACTCGTGAGAGTAAAATTGTGGTGCATTGATCAAATTTTCTAAACGTTTCCTTTCAAATTTGTGGAAAGAAGGATATCTTTATTCTCCTTCACCAACAAAGGTTACAAAATGGGTACTCCCACCCTGGTTGAAAGGAACAATCTAAAGTAGTGAGGATAGATCAAATCCTTTTGAAGGTGCTATCCATTTCTCCAACATCTAAGTGATAAAAAGCCAACTGAATCACCTCCCCAGCTACAAAATGAAATACATGATGATTTATCTGTCTCTAGGCTTCTTGTTAAATCTGTGTTGCTGCTCATCCTGTAAAGGAAAAACAATTTGGATACCAACACTTTTGGCATTACTGTGGGGGACTATTTGAACAAAGGTGTACATATACCAACCCTAGTAATGTTTCTTACATGATCTATTTACAAATATGTTGTTTAAACATATTATTTGTTGAGATTTGTAAGATTTGTGCAAGTTACAAATTTTGTATGCAATATTTCCAATTTTTGTTGGTTTTTACACTAAGTTTACATCATCAATGTTAAAAACGGGTAAAGGAAGGTCAGATCTGTGAAGCTTTCCATGAATTTAGTGTTGATAGAAATTTGACAGATCAATTTTAGTGTATTTACACAACTAAGTTGAAAAACCTTAGTGGATACTCTGTGTTGAATTATTTTTTTATAAATGTCAGTGTCTTAATCTCTTTCAATTGAAATTTATCACTAATATTTTCAAATCTGGAAGGAAGAAGATCTTTCTTCATTAAAGACCTTGCTACATGGTTGTTTCCAGAATTGGGAAAAATAAATTCTGAAGGAAGAAGAATTTGGAAAGTTTTTGGAGATTAGAAATCAAGAAAAGAGTTATTAATTGTGGAAACTGATCATCCTATCATTGAAGATTGTCATACTTACTCAAGTGCTTCTAAATAAAGTAGTCTATTTGTAGATCAAAATTATCCATTTGGAGAGGGGCCTTAATATGTATTTGAAAATTTTACGTCTCATTTTATCCTTTGTTTTCCAAATCCGATAGGATCTTTAAAGAAATAGATTTTTTAGAGAACATTTATTCTGAGAATTGCATTCATGTGCCCCACAGAACCCTCAATCCTCGTCATTTTGTATCTCCTATAAATTCACTGCCTCAAAACAATATGGCCTAGCCCCTATCCAGACCTCCATTTGTTGTCAATAATTTTGGTCATATAGATTTTAGAGGTATGGCTGGATATCCAAATGTAGTGCCACAAGACAATAGAAATAGAATGCCTAAATTTCAAGGAAACAATGTTATCACTGGCAATCGACATTTAAACATTTTGTCAATATGATGGAAGAATTTGAGATTGAATTTGAGGATGTGTAGATAAAGTTTTTCATTTATACTCTAGAGGAGGATGCACATGATTGGTATAAATAGTTGCCAGATAACTCAATAGATTCATGGAAAGAAATGAAAAATGCTTTTAGATTGCAATATGGGGATAAAACAGACCCTAGATTTCTTTTATCAAAATTTTAAAATATTAAAAATAATCCTAATGAATATGTCCATGACTTCAATACAAGGTTCAATAAGACCCTGAATAAGCTTCCTGTAATCCTGAGGCCAAGTGATGTTTCTTGTTTGATAAAGTATTTTGATGCTTTTGAGAAAAAGGCTACCTATTATTTAAGGGACAAGAACCCCATAACTTTGAAGCAAGCCTTCACCATGGATTTACAGATTGAAAATAACATCAAGGCAGTTGGTAAGCCTCCTAAGAGGGAAGGTATCAAGCTGATAAATCAAGAGAAGCCTCAGTCAAGTAAGTCTGTGGATCTAGAAGATGTTGTAAAAACTTTGGCCAGAGTTGTTAAGGAAATATCCTATAAATTGGCTAGAGTAGAGAAGGAGATTGGAAAAAGTTCCCAAGGTAAGCACAAGCCACAAGGTCAAGAAATATTTTCAAATCGTCTCAAAGGTTATCATAGATCAGATGACAAGGGTAAAGGACCCATGGGGTCAGAAAATAGATAGCCCCAACCCCAGGAAAATAGAATCATGTCTGATCCTTTGACTACCAGATTTGTTATTGTGGAAGAAGCCAATGAAATTAAGTGGTGTGATAGATGTTTCTTGCCACATTCCCCATGTGATGAAGACAAATAAGTTGAGGAAGCTGATGATGACACTAATGATGATGTGTGCATGATGGGGTTCTCTAAAGGCTCATGGAAAGGAGCAACTTCTACTTAATTAATTAGTGTCAAAAGTGTTACAGATTTCTGGGATTACATTCATCGGGTATTACCCCTTCCTCCCACTCATAATTTTGAAATAGATATGGTACTATATTTTGAATTTCCTAATAATTATTTTGAATACTTAAGGGCATTAATGATTAAAATTATGATAGAGGAATCCCTTCTAATGAGGATAGGTAGTTGTTAATGAATGTTGTGGTTGCCCAAGAAAAATAATATAACATTAGGAGTAAAGTTGTAATAAAGGGGTAGGGCCTCATGCCAAACCAAAAACTCCATTTCTCACCAATATCCCAAAAGAAACTCCTAAGAAAGATACATCTGGAAAAGGCCTTGTTTCCCCAAACACAACTGGTATCCCTGCCCATGCTCAGACCTTGAAAAATCCTTTTTTGTCAGATGAGTTTTTTAGTCTTCCTCCAAATGTTGCCTTGCCCAAATACATTCCTTATGACATTTCCCAAGTCTTGAGTCAGATCAAGATTTCTTTTCCAATTGTTGAGTTGATTAGGATTCCTAAGCAAAAAAAAAGGGCCTTTGAGTATTTAGGATTGAAAGAAGAAAATATTACCCAAGCTAGAAATGTAAATAATGTTGAGACTCCTCCTACCATTGCAGAGTTGGAAAAACCCCAAGTACTAGAAGAAATAGGTGAGCCACCTGAAGTATATTTGGGAACATCCTTAGTTGAGTCCAAGCTAAATGTAGACCCATTTTTCACTACTCTGATTATTAGGGACAAGTTGTTATATAATTGTATGTTTGATTATGGAGAATCATGCAATGTTATGCCTCTTGAGGTCATGAATGAATTAGATATCAAAGTGACAGTAGCTTATGGGAAATGCACAACCATGGATTCCAGAGAGGTGTCAGTGATTAGATGTGCCAAGGATTTGATAATGCAACTTGCAGCCTACCTAAGAAAGAACTTAAAACTAGATGTTGTTATTGTTGATTGCCCTGCCAAATGGGGAATGTTGTTATCAAGAAAATGGGCTGCTAGTGTGAGTGGGAGTGTGCAAATGTATATGTATTTTTCCACTATACCTATTGAGGTAAGCCTTGTAAAGTTGTATGGTGAAAAGAAGATGGTACATCTCATTGAGGATCCCAATAATGCTTCCTATGAAGTGTTATATACTAACATTGATGATGATAACTTTTTTGGATTTGCTGATGGTAAAGAGCACAAAATTGATCAATGCAAGTCTCTTAAACAAATAGTTTCTCCTTGGAATTTGTTGTTTGATGAGGATTGCTTTAAATTTGGAAATGGTGCTGGTATTATTCTGTTATCTCCAGGCCAGTAAGATTTTATTTTTTCTTTTAAACTAAACTTTGAGTGCACTAACAATATTGCAGAATATGAAGCACTATTATTGGGTTTAAGAATTGCTTAGAAATATGGTATTAGAGACATCATTGTTAAAGGAGATTCAGAGCTAATTGTCAAGCAGGTAAGAAAACTGTATGCAACAAAAAATCAAGGAATGAAGTAGTATAAGTATGTAGTATGGGATTTCATTGGAAATTTTGACTCCTTTAACATAATACATCATGGTATGAAGTACAATAGTTTAGGAGAAAAATTGGCCGTATTGGGGTCCAGATTTGAAAATTGTACTACATCCCCCTATGGTGAGTATAATATTGAGATATTAACTAGGCCATCTATTCCTAACAATGTTAAACACTGGAAAGTATTCGAAGATTATGCCCATGTGCAAAGTTTTATACATAACCAAGGAGAACTTGTTGATCAACATATAGATTGGGAGTCAATGATTTGTGTGGCTGATGGAAAGGAGACTTTATTTAGCAAAGAAATTGTTCAGTTGAAGACTAATACTATTCCCATAGGTTTGGTAACACTTGAATCAAACTTTGGTAATGTTGATTGTATTGTCAACAGACACATGTCACCCTCGAGGGATGTTGAACAACATGACCTAGGCACGAAGAACAAACCACGTAGGATCTAGCTAGGTAGCAATCTAAGTAAGGAAGAAAAGTAGTCTTATGTCCAATTGTTGATGAAATACTAGGATTGCTTAGCATGGTCTTATTCTGAACTGAAAGCATAAAGAGAGAATCTTTTCCAGCATGAAATTCCATTGGAATCTTCTACCAAGCCATTTAGGTAAAAACAGAGGCTGATCAATCCATTCCTTTCCCTTAAGATGTAAGAATAATTGAAAAAGTTTAAGGATGGAGGAATCATACAGCCCAAAAGGTACTCATTATGGGTTGCAAACTTGGTACCTGTCAGAAAGAAGAACAAAGATATAAGGTTGTGTGTGGACTTTAGAAACATGAATACAACATCAATGAAGGATAACTACCCTCTGCCAAATATGGACAATATATTAAAATTGGTTACAGGTTCGGAATTGTTATCCACCTTGGATGGTTTTTCTAGATATAACCAGGTAGTTGTGAAGGAATCAGATTAAATCAAGACTACCTTTACCACTCCTTAGGGAACATATGTATATGTCAGAATTCCTTTTGGTCTAATGAATGATGGAGTCACTTTCCAAAGAGCAATGGATGTAGCTTTCTCTAGATATATTAATGATTTCATTACTGTATATCAAGATGATGTGACTTTTTTCTCTAGAAAAAGGAGTGACCACCTGCAACACTTAGAAACAATGTTGTTAAGATTTAGGGAGTATGGTATTTAACTAAATCCCAAGAAGTGCCATTTAGGAGTTAAGATATCAAAGCTTCTTGGAAACTTTGTGTCAAAGGAAGGGCTCATGATTGATCCATAAAGGGTAGAAGCCATGAGAAAAGCACCTATTCCAAGAACCAAGAAGGGAATTCGATCCTTTTTTGGGAAGATTAATTTTATTAGGAAATTTATCTCCAAAATTTCTGAACTAACTATCCCAATCACTAGCATGCTGAAGAAAGATCAAAGTATCAAATGGGAAGAAGCAACTATTAAAGCTTTTACTGGGATCAAATAAGCATTAAAGAATGCCTCTGTTTTAATATCTCTAGATTATAAGAAGGCTTTCCAAATGTTTTATTTTGCTTCAGAAAGTACTATTGCATCTGTGTTGTTACAAAATGATGATGAGGGAGTTGAAAGACCATTTTTCTTTTTCAGTAATGCATTACAAGGAGTTGAGATAAAGTATACTATCATGGAGAAGCAAGAATTTTCTTTGGTAAAAGAAATAAAGGTCTTTAGGCCATATATTATGAGTTCCAAAGTCATTTCTTATGTTCCCCATGCCATGGTGAAAGATATCCTATCAGAAATGGAATTTTCATGAAAGAGATGTCGATGGGTAAAAAAATTACGAGAGTATGATATGGATATTCAAACAAAAAAACTAGTCAGAGGTTTGGACCTGACAAAAATTATGGCATAGATTAATGTGCAGACAATTGAGGTAAATGAAGTTGAAGAAGAAATGGTGAATGTCCATGAAAAATTGATAAATTCTTAAAGGTACAACGACATCTTTTTTATCTCAAACATCTATATTACCCTTAACATTTGAGTAAGAATAAGAAAATATCACTTAAGTTATCTTCCCAAAAATATGTCATTACTAATTTTGGATTAGCTTAGAAGAACCTTGAGGGAGTTCTCTTAAGATGGATTACTGAAGATGAAGCCCCTAAAATAATTATTGATCTCCATGGAGGATTTTATGGGGGGAATTCTGCTTGAAGAGTTACAACTCATAAGATCTTAAGGGATAGTTATTGGTTGCCAATTCTTTTCAAAGATACAACTTTTTTAGTAAGAAAATGTCAAAGCTGCCAACGCTTTTCTGGAAGACTGAAACCTTTAGGTTCCCTTTCTTTGCAGTCTGTATCAATTGAATCCCCATTTAGGCAATGGGGAATGGAATTCATATGTTTGATTTCAGATCCTTCAAGTGCTGGCCATAAGTGGATTTTAGTAGCCACTGATTTATTCACCAAGTGGGTGGAGGCAATCCTCACCAAGAAAGCAACTCACGAAATTATCATGGATTTCATTCTAAGTATATCATTTACATGTTTGGAGTGCCAGTAAAGATAGTTATTGATAATTCCATGAGCTTCTGGGCTAACACTTTAGTGGCCATGAGCCACGAATATGGGATCAATTTGACATATGCTTCCAATTATAATCCCCAAGGAAATGGAAAAATAGATTCCAGCAATAAAAATCTGTTAAAGATAATTAGAAGAACTTTGGAGTTGAACAAAAGGAAGTGGGGTGAGCAGTTGATTTTTTTTGTTTGGGATGGTTTAATCACTACTAAAAGAGCTACTGGAAAAATCCCATTTGAGATGGTGTATGGAACTCAATCTCTGTTGCCCCTACATACGTAATTGTCTTCATTTCATTTTCTTCAACAACTGGAAGATCAAGAGGTTATTCCCTATGATTCTCACATCAATCAGATTGTTGAGTTAGATGAAGAAAGAAGGGCATCCCATTAGAGGCATGCAAAATTTAGAGAGAAATTGAAGAAGTTGTTTAATAAGAAGGTGACTCCAAGAGCTTTCAGTGTGGGAGATCTTATGCTATTATGGGATAAAAGGAATGAGGATAAGGGAAAACATGGAAAATTTGATGCATTGTGGATGGGCCCTTATTCAATTGACATTCAAATTGACGAACATACCTTCTTTTTAAAATACCTAGATGGGGAATTGCTTGAATTTCCTATTAATGGCAGGAATTTGAAACATTTCCTTTATTGATTTCTAATAATCGAGGTATGCACCATTGTATAGTGTAAAGTCTTGGGTTTTTTATTCTGTTTTTGTGTTTTTTTGGTTTTGGTTTACCTTGGCCCTTGGTGGCCATTTTTGTTGGTTTCTCAGTTTTTTCCTAGAGGGTTGGCTCGTGACTCCATTGCCCAATGATTTATTTTTGCTAACTTAGTATTCTATTTGTTCTTGTGGCACTTGTTGGGAGTGCCCATCGCCAAGTTAGAGCCAATGTTGGTGCTCAATTTAATATCATCCTGGTTGCTTTAGAAATCCTTCAATCTTTGGGCTCTGTCGTATTTTCTATTTCCAAAAATGGATGCGTAAAAGTTTTATCTTTACTAGGGTGTTATTGTAAATCCTTCTCTATGGTTGTGGATTTCTATTGAGCCTTGTTTCATTTGCAAATTCTTTGTCCTTGAAGAAAGATTCAATTCTGGGAAAAATGGTGAAGTTTTCCTGTATTTTATAGTTTGATGGGAATTTTTTCCCCATCAAATTATATCTTAGCATCTTCATCTACGTGCTCTCTTTTTATTGAATGAGGCACGTCGCATCTATTTTATAACTTATAACTTTTTAGTATGTTTGGAAAAATATCAATTTGGCCCCGCAGCCCCGTTGAGCTCTAATTGGCTGGTCAAATTTATAAAGGTGGAGAAAATTTCTCTTTTTCGCTTTGAAGGTGTATACGCATTCATTTTCAATTGGTTGCGGCCTAGCGGGTATTTTTGGTGAAATTTGGTAGTTTGGTCACATTTGTAAAAAATACAAGGTTAGCCCTGCGGCCCCGATAGTCTCTGATTGTATATTCAGTAAATATGAAGTAGAAGGGAAAAAATCTTACTTTGACCCCAAAGATGGACACATGGAATTTTTTCAAGTTACAAGTGGGGAAGCGGGTTGGTGGGTCTTTTTTATGAAATTTGCCACTTTTGTCACATTTGTAAAAAATACCGAATTAGCCCTGCGGTCCTGATAGTCTCTGATTAGGTATTCACCAAATATGAAGCAGAAGGGAAAAAGTATTACTTTGACCCCAAAGTGGGAAATGTGGCATGTTTTTCAAGCTACAAGTGGGGAGGCTGGTTGGCAAAGAATTTTGTAGTTCTTATCCCTTTCGTACAAAGGAGAAAACTTATAAAATGACCTGCAACTCTACTTGGGCCCACATTAGAAGTTAGAAGTGCTAGGGAAATATCTTACTTTGACCCCGAAGAGGGACACACGGTATTTTTTCAAGCTACAAGCAGGGATGTGGGTCACAAGTGTGTTTTGAAGTTTTTTGGCTGAGCGTTGAAAAATCAAAGCGAGGAGGTGGGTCGTTAGAGGTTTTTGAATTTTTTTTCCTTTTTGTGAAAAGGAGAAAAGTATAAAAATGAAGCGCAAATCCTTTGGGGACCACATCAAAAGATAAAAGCGGAAGGTGGGTTAGTGGAGGAAAATTGTAAATTTTGTCATTTTGTTAAAAAGGGTAAAATTGCACAAATGATCCGCGACTCCATCACAACTTTTTCTCCAAGACTCCTAGAGATGAAAATACACATTTTTTTTCATTGTTTTTTGATGAAATTCCTTTTCATTTTTTTCTGCAAAGATGAATCAATTTAAAGATTAATTTGTGATTCCAAGGAATGTAAAGGTTGATATTTTTAAGTTCTAATTGCTTGGGAACTTGAAAAAATGTGAATTACCAGAGAAGTTGGATCCAAAGAAAAGTTACAGAGGAAAGAATGGGAAAAGGATGAAATGGTGGAGGTTGTAGGCGTAAAGGATGAAAAACATGTTTCCAGAGGAGATGATTGGGTTCCTCAATTAAAACAATGATGGAGATATTTGCAATGATTCACTGTTTTGAACAACTGGAAATTTTTTGTTGCAATCCTGTTAAACGTCATTTTCTGAAAATCATGATCAAACATGTAACATACAAAGTTTCCTCGTTTATTCTTTTCTTGAGGGGAAATCTTGGATGTAAGTTGAGTGTTATGAAAATCATAATTTAGTCATGCAAATGGTCGGGGGTTGAATTCATATGAGAAAGTTTGAGAAAGCCCATCTTCCTTAGAGACCATCTGAGAAACCTGTTAATCTCTTATGTTTTATATTTGATCATGTCAAGTTGGTTGCAAGTGTACAACCATTGACAAGATCTGAGATTGTTCAAGAAACCTTCCCCTGATAATGTAGCTAATCTACTTTGAATCAATTTATGTTAATATTGGGCAAATTTGTGTCTACTTTATTTTAGAATGTCTACAAATGGTATTTCTTATTCCTATTGCAATCTTGTGTTAAAATCCCTCCAAATCACATAGAATCTCATCCTTGTGATAGTTTACTGGCATTTGCAATTTCAATATGAGAAGAGCCTTCATCCTATAATGAGATAAAAAATTTAAAATCACTTTACTATCATTTTGTTGATAAAAATTTTCTGTAATCCTTTGAGTGTATCTTAGGCATGAGGAACCGGGGGTCTTTAATGTTTAATTGATTCTTTAGCTTGAGCCTTCGTGTTCAACTCCTGGAGATTACGTGAAACTGTGAAAATCTGGGCCTCCATTGGTGCACATCTTCTGGTTGAAGGAATATTTTATTTATTCTAAAGCATTTTGTCATTTAGTTTTCCAATTGTTGTGAAGGTTCTCAAAGATCTTGAAAAATCAAGTTTATCCTACTTAATCTCCCACCAAAATTATTCAAAAACAATGAATCCTACCTAAACTACCCCTGTTTTCCCTGTATGTCCACAAATGAATAAATTCTAGTTCCAAAATAAGAAGAAGCAATAAGGATTCCATAATTTATTTAGTAACCTTAACCTTGTTTAGAAAATATCACCATTATTTAGAAGTGACAACTCATGAGAGTTAAGTTGTGGTGCATTCATCATATTTTCTCAAGGTTTCCTTTCAAATTTGTGCAAATAAGGATATAATCATTCTCCTTCACCAACAAAGGTTACAAAATGGGTCCTCTCACCCTGGTTGAAAGGCACAACCTAAAGTAGTGAAGATACATCAAATCCTTTTGAAGGTTTTATCCATTTCTCCAACATCTGAGTGACAAAGAGCTAGCTGAATCACCTTCTTGGCTACAAAATGACATACATGATGATTTATTTGTCTCTAGGCTTGTTGTTAAATATGTGTTGCTTCTTATCTTGCAACGGAGAATCAATTTGGACACCAACATGCACTAGATTTTTCCATGTGGAAAAATCTAAAAGTGTCAGGAAAAGAGACTTTTGGATAAATTATAACTATCTGTTCAATGATTTTCACATAGTAATGTCATGAGATATTTCCATATGGCATAATATTCGATCCTCTAAAACCCTCTAACATATATATTATAATTCTAATGAAACATGAACATCATCATAGTAATGCATAGCATATTATGAACCTAACAAACATATTATCCATAGGATATTATGAACCTAATGAAACATGAACCTCATCATAGTAATGTATAAATTTATAACCATAGGTCTTACAACACGAATAATAGGTAATAATGGTTACACATTATAAAATATTTATAATCAACTTTAGATTTCATCTCTAAATCTCTTTAAGTAATTTCATTTGTCCACAAAGTATTCCTCTCAATAACTTTACAAAGAAAATAAATTTATATTATACACCCATTAAGGGGATGGAATTAGTCCATTACAATACAAATATTACAAAAATGAAGATTTTAATTAGAAAATGTAGTTCTTACTAATTTATCTCAATAAGAGGATAATTCCCAATAATTATAACCATAATAAAATACCTTAGTTTTCTCCTATGAATTTAATCACGACTAGTGTAAATAAATAAAAAAACCAATCAATATAAAACCTTTCCTTCTTTTATAAAAAGTATATAATTATCCCTCCATAATAGTAGTTTTTGTGGGCCTACCCTCCCCATCCATAATCACTCGTGGAATGGAGGAGCTTGACAGATGCAAAAATAATCTAAGTTCACAAAACATTCTTATCTTCTCTTTCTTTAATAAAAAACAATCTAAAATTAAGCACAATCACTTTTTCACACATATATATCTCTATAAAAATTTCCTAGAACCATCTATGGGATAATCATACTAAAGGTATGGTGTTCCTCCATCTATAAAGAAAGCATGGTAATAAAAAAACATAGCTAATTTTCCTCTTGCAAATAATTTTGGGTTGTGCAACAAAGAGGTTACAATAATTCACAAACAGTACATGAAAATAAAGGTAGTAGATTTCCTAACCAATAAGTATGTGTAGAGGTTTTTTCTCTTTAATTTCTAGTGAGCGTGCATCCTCACACCATGAAACATTCTTCATTATTTCATTCTTGTTACTTTAAACATATCAGTATAAGATAAAAATATAAACTAATTTCTTGAAAAATTTCCTTCCTTCTGAATCCCTTTTGCTCTTTTTTATTATTAATTTACTATTTATATTTTCTACACCACTCAATTCATATTATTTTCCATGTTTACCCTTGTTATTTCCCATATAAAATGTCATAAATTCCCACAAATTTAGATACAAATTTCAAGCTCTATAAATCATTGATGGTTATTTCCGTGTTACCCATTAATGCTCAGTTCTAACCAATTAGCTCAAGAAGGAGGCCCATATCAAAGAAATAATTTAAATGGAAGTTATTATACACTTAATATTCAAGAAGGAGTCACAAAAATTACTCAAGGAGGCATAAAGATTACTCCATATGTTATCCGTCCATGCAGAAATTGAATGAGGGAGTAATAAACTTACAACTGGTTCTAGACTAATAAACATAGCCTAAAATATAAAACCACAATGACTACAATAAATTCCTATGTTTTTTATTCTTTGAGAGATGATTTTTAATTTTTAGAAATTAAATCAATTAACGAGGCATTAAAAAAGACTAATTGTAATAAACATAATTTAGATTATGTCATATTAATACAACCTAATTTAATTAAAAATAAGGAAATATAATAATTTGATCACTTTGATAATACTGAAAAGTCTATTAAAAAACTTTCCAATTTGGGATTGTAAAAAGTAAAAAAATATGATTAGATGTTGTGCATAAGATAAAAATAAAATCATTAAGGAAATAATGATAAATCTACATTTTGAAATGTGCTCTTAACAATTTCACACATTTTTCTCTCAATTTAGAATTGTTTTTATATTATCCACGTCATCCAAGATCTCATAGAATCCAATTTACTTAAATTAAATGCTCCTATAAATTGTTGTTCATGTTTTGTTTCCTCATATTTACACTAACATTTATAATATTACAAAACATAGCTCATGTGATACTAGTAATGTCATATGACAATCATCACTACTAGTAATCATAACCCCATATTATAAGTTCAAGTTCAAAGAAATAAATTATAATCTCATAGCTCAAAATTTTTCAAATATTAATGCCAAAGTGAGAAATAAAATAGGGAAAAGATTCCTTTAAGAAGACATCAATATATAATATTATAGGCCCTTCTATATAATAGAAAGAGGCTTAGCTCATTGGTTCAATGACCTATAAATTTTTTCATAATATTCTATATCTAGTCTCCATTTTTTACGTCCATGTGTACTCTTTACCTGATAAAATTTTAACCTGATAAAAACCATCTGATGGGTTTAATGATATAGCTTGTTGTCTAGTTTGTAATCAACAAAGTGATTCTAACTTTGGAAGAGTTTCACTTTTCCTAAATGTGTTCTCTGCACTACAAACAATCCATTCTAAATTGTTGTCTCCTCACTTATTATTTCACCCGTTAGCTTTGTTCTCTCTTTTGTGCAATTAATCAAATAGTACTCCACATTCTCAATATTTTATTCTTCTGCAATGATTGTAAATAAATCACCTACCATAAAATCATTGTAATTTTTTTTATTTAGAATCAAATGAAAAATATTGAATGATCAGTATACTATTAATTATAGTTTAATTCAATGATTAAACAAAATCCTTTTTAAATATTACCTTGTTTAACAATTCTTGATATGTGGTCATAACCAAGTGAAATCAAAGACACATTTTGAAAACTATCATCCTACTCTAATTTATATGAGTCATCTATAACTAAAATAACTTTCTTCCACTGACCTACATAACCATGTTTTTTACTATTGCACTATAAATATGGTTTTGTCATGCATTCACAAGAAAACCAAGAATAATCTCTTATACAGATTATCTAGTTATTACTATCTACAGTCATCACAATTTCCAAAGACCTATAATTAAGAATCCTTTGACAACCATGTTTTGTCCTTTGATCAATATATGATTAAAAATAAAAATTAATAAATTTTAACAAACATTAAAATTAAGAACAATAAATTTACATGTACATAATTTTATGTGTAACTCGTAAATAATTTCACATCAAGATACATATGTTACGCACGTACATGTTATCTCCAAAAAAATATTTGTGGGGGCATGTTACTCTCCTATGATGTTTCCTTAACTACAATTTTTTTCCTACACCATCCAACAATAGTGTGCACATCAATCGATCGATCTCACTCATAATCAAATCTTTATTTCTTTAGAGCATGTTTAATGCATGCACCCACACAATAATGTTCTCCATTCCCATGACCACTCTAAAATAGACTCTATAAAAGATGTTTTTGAGATAACATTGATAATGGCTAAGCATAAAGAAATGGATAAAGGATTTGAATTGTGATGCGGAACCATCCGAGAAAATGAGATATTGATCTACTTGTACTGCTCAATGATTAAAATATTGGAAAAACATTAGAAAATAATGTTATACAAAGTGGGTTTCATATTCCTTGTCATCTCTTTTATTGAAGTCAGAATCCTTAATCAATTGTTTCTCATATGTACTTTCAACCCCATCAAAATCAAATTTTGCATGCCTATATAGTACATGAACCATAATTTTAACCTGATTAGTATGAAAATAATGTGTTTGAATCTCTGTTTGATGTAAAAATGAGTAATACTCAGCAAAATCAACCATGAAAAATATGGAATCAAGAGGGAATGTGTCTCTATTGGTATTAACTTGTGTAGCCTACCAATTTGCATAGTGACAATGCTTTATGTTAGGACTAATAAAACTTTAGAAAATATGCATGAATGTTGCAATGGGGATTTTATATTTTACGAATTCTAATTTTTTTCATTCTTTTCAAATCTTTTTAAATATTTTATGTATTTAGATATATTAAACCAATACGTAAAGGAAAATTTATTATATTCAATCGAAATAAACATAAAAATCAAAATAAAATTTATACATCCAAATTTAATATTAATTATATTTTCTTTAAAAGAATCACCTCTTGCAAGTCACCATTTAAACTATGTCCACATCTTCATTTTTTTCGAGAAATATTTTCAATTCCTCAAACTTTTCACCAACACCTTTGATGCAAACCATACGATCGTTCTCATTGTCATCGGATATTGTGAAAAAAAAGAAGTTAGGAATTCACTCACATGTCTACGGGGCATTTTCTGGACCATTTGTTGTTTTTCAGAACTTTCTATACACTTGAAAACAAAATTATTTTGATTAGATAAATAAAATCACATCTCAAATAACAAAATAATCATTTCTAATAAACCTATACATGGAATCACACCTCAATATATGTAATATTTTTAGTACCTGATAGTGATAGTCAAACTTGACATGATAATGGAAACAACATGTTTCAAGTACTTTATTTTCTCACACATACCCAGGCTTCAAAATCTCAAACATTCATTGTCTAATCTTAACATGTGAATTATCTTCTCTTAACCTTATGTACATCTCATGCTGAGTAATTTATATCCAATGTTTTAACTATTTTCCATAATCATTGAAAAAATTCATGTGTTCAAAACGTCCCTCAAACTTGGAGAAGTACGATTCCTCTCACTCCAAAAAACTGAAATTACCTTCAAAATACTCTTCTCAATTTTACCAATATGTGCATTTATACATAGTAGTGCCCATTTTTCTTCCACAGTACAATCATCTAATTAATTCCTCCTCTTTTTATACCTACCGATAGTATTTATATAAACTCAAAAGACCTAAGAAGTAGCAATAGCATGATGATTATTTTTCGTATCTTTACTTACAAGTGAAGTTACAATTACTGTATGAGAAATACTTTTTTCAATAGACATAGTTTACTAACCCACTGAACTTATTTGTTTAGAAACATTAACAACAAATTCATTTTCCAAATGTTGTGAGTTTTCCCATCTAAAATTGAGACCCAAAAATTGTAATGTTTCCTCCATATCAACATGATTCAAGAATGAAACAAAGAAATGTGTTCTACTAATTGTAGTAAAATTAGAAAATTAACCATATAATATCTCAACATATTTTATTGTTTTCTCTCTTCATACTGGTTCTTATTGGGAAATTTATTTTAATTTTATAAAATCCATCTTCACCAAGATTTAGAAATTTTTCTTAGGAACTAATTTAATAAATTTAGTCATCGAATCCACATATTATTTAGGAGAGGGGGCATTTTTGTTCCGCAATATCTATGTCCATAAAAATTACAAAAAATTAAAATTCATGTTTACACCAATTGTGGATGATTTAAAATATATCTTGAGTTTGTTTTGTAACATTGATTAATTTTTTCTTCAGTATATTTTTACTATCATGAATATATCCTTAAATCTATTTTATTGGAATGTAGATCAAATAGATGTATAATTTATTATAATGTAGATATTATAGATTTATATATTTTCTCACCATAAAAATATAATATTAGTAATTAGGAGATTAGTCTCATAGATTTTGACCAGTTGGTGCCTAGTTCTTATGAGGATATGAAGCTAGAAAACATAACTTTTTCCCTATATTGTGGGATAAGAATAGAAATGAATAATTAAAGTAACATGGTCCATATATGAAGTGAAAAATTCATAGACATGATGTTTTGGATCACCCTTTCCATCCCATAAGGAAAATTTGGGTATAAAAAATCCATGTCTTAAATATGTAAAGTAATGTTTGACGCCTCATAGTAAGAACATTACATGTATAAAAGGGTTTTGTAAAAAGATGTTAAGGGTGAATAGGGAAGACATAGGTTGTGAAGTTCAAAGAATAAAAAGGATTAAAAAAAAGAAATAATAAATTTAAATTAAAGGGCTTAAATAAAATTACTAGAACTATATAGTATTATTTAAAAAAACATTATGATAATATAAATCAGTCTAAATTATGTATTTCTATACAATGTTAAGAGATATGTGATATATTTATCAAATAAATTATAGTTAAAAATTGAGGGTTATATATATTACTATGTAATAGCTTCAAAATTTGTGATAGTAGAATGAAATCATAGGTAGAAGGTGAGTATTACTAATTATTTTAAGAGGGATAAAGAAAGATGTATACCTCTCTTAATTCTCTAATTTGAGAGGGAGAGTGATAAAAAATAAAAATTATATCCCTTGATTTATCCCTCACACTTGGACATTAACAATTATCTTAGTTTTATTAATGAACACTTATTTCACTAAATTTGAACATATTCTAGTAAATTTGGACTCCAGTATAACAAGTACTAGAAGAAATCCATCTCCATTTTTGGGTATATTGGATTCCATTTTCATTTATATTGGATTCCATTATTACTATTACTGGATTCTATTATTAATAATATTAGATTCCAATATTATCATTATTAGCTTTATTCTAGTTCCAGTTTCACTATTATTGGATTCCAATTTAGCTAATACTGGATTCCAATTTCTCCACTATTGGAATCCAATTTGTAAATTCTTATTGTAACACCCTCTAAAAAATCCCTCTTGAGGCCCAAGAACAACCTAGGTTTAGTTAGAAGAATTATGGAATAATATTTTTTTTTTTTAAAGTGTTCACAACAAAATTCCCATAGTTCATTACAACAATTATCAGATCTATTGGTGCTCAGAATTGTCTTGCCCCATTTGTTCCCTTGAAGATTTGTTGATTCACAACCTATGTCATTTTATCCTTCCCTGTTTTGTGTTTGTCCAGTCTTTGGTTGCCATTTTAATTTGCTCCTGGGTCGAAGATCATGTGTGGGTCCATATTTGTCTCACGATTCCTTTGTTCCTCTAGAAAATCTCTGTATTTTGAGTCTCCCATAGCTCCGTTCCTTCAAAAACTCACATTTTCCCATTTCTTCCATTTTCCACAGTCAAGATCTGCTGTCCCCGCCATTTGTTACCCTAAATAATCAAGGAGAAATGATTTGATGTGTCCCTAAGGATCGTGTTTGAGCCTTGCAATAGTTTAAATTCTCTTTCCTTGAAGAAAACCTCATTTTCTGGCTCAAATGGATGTTTATCTGTGTTTTATGGTTTGATGGGCATTTCTCCCGGTCAAATTTACATCATTCAGTCGAAAGGATAAACTTGGCACCTCTTGGTTGGATGCGGGTCAGCTTAATACTTCATGGAAATTCTATAAAAATCCTCAACTTTAAAATGTGTCCACGTGGAGGAACGACGCTCGTTTGAGAATCAACTTTTTGGTTTGGTTTTGAGGTAGCGCTAAGAGGACGACGCTGGAGGTAGCTGACAGGAAAGAGACATGTGGAGACTTCTCGTTGGGTTTCCCATACTTACACAAAATTTCAAAAGGTTTTTGGGAAGTCCAAGACACGTGGAGGAACAATGCTCATTTGAAAACCTTCTTTTGGGCTTTGCCTTGGAGTAACACCGAGAGGAAACATGAAGGCTTCCGCTTCTTGGCTCGGACTTAGAAAATTTTTATGCAAATGGATACAGTTTGGAGAAATAGGGACATGTGGCTATCCCCGCACTCGTTCAGGGTCTTCAACTTGGGGTGCACCATCTAAGAGAAGCACCATGTGGAGATGTGGGGTACTCCGCTCACTTTGTATTTTACTTACACTTTTTAGCGGACAAAAGGAGACTACCTTGGAGCTTGACACAATGGCGCCTTCCGCTGAGTTTCAAGACTTCAAACAAAAATTCAGAAGTAGGAAACGTGGCAAGCCTGCGGCTCATATCAAGGTATCAAATTTTTGGGACCACCTCAAGGTGTGTCATTGTTGACACATGGCAATTTGAAAAGTCATAAAGTGCGGCAGGAAGTAGACCATCAAAGGTGACTTAAAATTTTCACCTCTTTTCTTCATAAAGGTTAAAACATCAAAAATGGCCCACAAGCCCGATGGGAAATAGTCAAACTTTTGCCCCAGTCAACGAGTGGAGGTGCGGGACCTGCGGAGGAAAATTGGAAAATTTATCTCTTTGAAAAAAAAGGAGTATAAAAGTATAATAGGACCCAGTGTAGTTCCACTGGTGACCCACATTAGGGACAGGTGTCAAAAGCGGATTTCTCAGGGGAGGAGCTGCGGGGAAAACTTGGAAATTTTTTCTTTTTCCAAAAGAAAGTCAAATGGACAGAATTTATCTGCATTTCCTTTAGGACCCACCTCAGGACACGTGTCGGGCCCATTTTCAGAAGCATGGAGGTGTGGAGCAAAATGGGAAATTTGTTCCATTTTTTCAAAGGGGTCAAAAAAGGTCAAAGGAAACCCCCCGAGCCTATTTTTGTATCTTCCACATGGACGGCTCACATTCAAAATCAAAGATCAACGATTGCTGAGCGTCTAAATCGTGATTTTCCCCCCATTTTTTTCTGTAAAACTCCTGGGAGTGTGATTCGTCATGATTTCTTGCTATTTTCTACATGCCAAACAGATTGAGCGAGTTAATTTTGATATCTAGAGTTTGGTGGGGGAGATCTGGAGACAATGTCTTACACAATTAAAATTTTCTGACTCTCAAGACCGATCTGGTTTTCCATGTTTTTCTTCTCCTGAATATGCAAAAGGAGTTAGATTTGATTGACATGGGGTGGAAGTAGTTGGCGAATGGATGGAGGCATGTTGTTTTAAACCTGAGAAAGGAGTTGAATGTTCGGGAAGAAATCGAAGATATTTTCCCTCGAGCACCTGGAGACTTTTATATATCTGATTATGCAAATCACGAAAGAATAATGGCGATCACTGGTGCATTTAAAGTTTTTGTCTTTTCAAAGGAATGGGTTTTTGTTGGAAATGTTTTAAATGGAATGAATTTTTTGTACAAATGGTTAGGAGTTTTTGGAAAGATCAGGATTGATTCTCTCCAGCAGAAAAAGCTTGACAAAGCCCATCCATTTTGAGAAGCCGTCTAGAGAATCCTGTATATCTCTCTTTGTTTCAAATTTAATCAGTGTCAAGGTGGTTGCAATTGTACAACCATTGACAAGCTTTGTTTTGGAAACATTCCCTTGCTGATAAATTTGATCAAACTTTGAGTTATTCTATGTTAATCTTGAGTAAAGTGTATTTATTTCATCTCTGAATGCATACGAGTAGTTTTTCTTGTTTCTATTACAATCTTGTACCAAAATAGGGTCCAATCACACAGGTCTCAATCCTTTTGATAGTTTAGTGGCATCTACAATTTCATTTCTCAGAAGAGCCTTCATCTGGGAGTGAGATAAACGGTTTAAAATCACTTTTCTTTCATTTTTTTGATAGAGATTCTCTGTAAGCCTTTGAGTGTACCTCAAGTGTGACTAGGTTTAAATCTTGGTGCTTTATTGAGTCCTATGACTCAATCCTTCATGACAAAATCCTACAGGTTGTGTGAAAGAGTGTTGATTTCGGCCTCCGTTGAAGCACATATTCTAGTTGAGGAAACAATTTAACTTTTTGTTGCATTTTGTTGATTGAATCTTTCCATTTTACATAAGTTCTCAAGGATCTGGTGAGTGAAGTCCATCCTGTCTCCCCTCCTACCAAAAATTCTATTTAAAACAAACCAATTCTACCCATACATACCCCTATTTTTGCTCTGTATACCCACACTAGACCAAAAACCTTTTAATCCAGTATGCAGAATACACTAGGTTTCCAAATGCCATTAGTAACTATTTGACCTCGTCAAAAGACATCTCAACATAATCTGGAAGTTGACAACTGGTGAGAGTCTAGATTTTTTGTTGCCGATAATATTAGTTCAATTAGAATCTGCATCTCATACAATATTTGCAAAATCAAGGTATCTATTTAGCTTCGATCAAATAACACCAGGTTACACTTGTAGGTTCACTTACCTTTGTTGAAAGGGAGTTTTTAATATGGAGTTTTTATAAGATCACATCCTATTGATTTGATAGTCCATTCACATCCATATTTATCCCAGTCAACAACAGGGATACACTTGATGGCGCTGTTGCTGGGGAGTTGACATACATCTATGATCTATCTGCATCTGAGCTCCCTGGTTGATTCTGCAGTTGCATTCACATCTGATTTGAGCCCGTCAACAACATTGGGTTCCAACAATTGTGGCACCGTTGCTCAGGGACTGTTTGGAACTCCTAGAGAAATAATTTGCATTGCTAAGAATAATTTACTATTTCATTGTCAAATCCATATCTATTTATCCTGTTAACAACACCAACACTTGTGGTGCCATTGCCGAGGACTCTTAGTTCAAGATCAAGAACCTGGTAAAACACTTTTTGTATGCTCCAAGTGCGGTGTGCAATTCTTTTTAGGTCCCACACTTAGTGCACTGGCTTTCATTTGATAAATTTGGGTGAAGAAAGGTAAGAAACTTTCCATTTTCCAATTTCTTGCATTGAGAGACCTTTGACAGATCATAATTTAGTGCATCTACTCAACTAAGGTGAAATTTTGTTAGTGGTGGTGACTCCATGTTGATCCGATTCTTAAAAAGTACCAGTGTCTTAAAACTCTATCAAAGTCTGACCTATTATTAATATTTGCGAAGCTGGAGGGAAGAATATCTTTCTTTACTAGGGATCCTACTAGGACATTGTTTCTAGAGCTAGGAAAAGCAAAATCAGGAGGAAGAAAATCCTGGAGAGCTATTGGAGATCAACAGACAAGAAGAGGGATCTCCATTGATGAAAGTGAATGCAGCATATCATTGAAGACTGCCATTCAAGTGACTCTGAAATCAAGAAGCCTCTTTGTGGAACTAAATTCTTTAGCTGGAGAAGGGCCTTCATTTGATTTTGAAAGATTTGCTTCACATTCTACACCTGTCTTTTCTGAAGTAGATAGGGATTTCCAAGAAGCAAGGCCTTTGGGGGATCTCCATTTTGAAAAATACACTCCTGTGTTCCAAGGACCCTCTACCCCTCATCAAATTTTCACCCCTCTAGGATCACCTACTCAAATCAATATGGCTCAACCTAGACCCCCTTTTGTTGTAAACACTTTTGGACCTATAAATTTTATGGGGATGGCTAGTTATCCAAATGCAGTGCCTCAAGATGTGAGGAACCAACTTCCAAAGTTCCAGGGAAACAATGCTATTACTGGTGACCAACATCTAAATCTCTTCCTCAATATGATGGAAGATTTTGAGATTGAGCATGAAGATGTATACATCAATTTTTTTGTTCACACTCTAGAGAAGGATGCAAGGGACTGGTACAAAGTGTTGTCAGATAACTCTATTGACTCTTGGGCTTAGATGAGCAATGCATTCATATTACAATATGGTGATAGGACTGACCCTAGGTTTCTTCTATCAGAATTTGAAAACATCAAGAAGAATCCCAATGAGTCAATACATCACTTTAACGCAAGTTTCAATAAGACATTGAGGAGATTTCCTATTAGGATAAGGCCATGTGATGAGTGATGCTTGATCAAATATACTGATGCATTTGATAAAAAGAGTGCTTACTACTTGAGGGACAAGAACCCTACCAACGTGTGGAAAGCATTCAATATGGCCCTACAAATAGAGAATAACGTAAAGGAAATAGGAAAAACTCTTGAGAGGGAAGGTGTGAAGCTGGTTAACCTAGAAAAACCTCAGACAAGCAAGGTTGTTGATTTGGAAGAAGTGGTGAAAACTTTGGCAATGGCTGTCAAGGAGATCTCATATAAGATAGCCCAAGCTGAGAAAGGAGTTAGGTAGAGTTCACAAGGAAAACTCAAGCAACAGGGCTAAGACAGATTCAAAAATCACCAAATATCTAATGACAGAGGCAAGGGAGCTATTGGATTTGGGAATAGGCAGCCTCAAGGAAGAGAAAGTAGAATAGTACCTGATCCTTTTCCTTCCAGATTTTTCGTGGTGGAAGAGACATAAGTCCTTTATTGGTGTGATAGATTTTTCATACCCCAAGCTCCATGTGAAGAAGATCAACAAGAAGAAGAGGAATCTAATGATAATGATGATGATGTTTGCATGATGGAATGCTCCACTAAATCACAACAAAGGGCAACCTCAATTGAGGTGATAAGTGCTAGAACTACTGCCACTTTCTGGGACTGCATTCATAGAGTACATATTCCCCCTCCCTCTCATACTTTAGAAGTAGATAATTTAAAATCTTTTGAATTTCCCAATAATGAATTTGAATATTTAAGGGCTTTAATGATAAAAATGTATGATGGAGGAATCCCATCTGAGGAGGAAAGGTAATTATTAATGAATGTTGTTGTGGCTCATGAGAAGGAATATAACACAAGAAGTAAGGCTATTAAAGGGGCAGGGCCTCAGGCCAAGCCAAAAGCACCCTTACTTTCTAACATTCCTAAAGAGGCTCCTAGGAAAGATCCATCTACCAAAAGTCCTACATTTCCAAGCAAAAATAATACCCCTCCTTATGCTCAAGCTATCAAGAATTTTGTGCCACCAAATGAATGTATTAGCTTTCCTTCCAATATTACCTTGCCCAAGAATGTCCTGTATGATATTGCCCAAGTTTTAAGTCAAATCAAAGTCTTTGTACCAAATGTTGAGTTGCTTAGGATTCTTGAGAACAAAAAGAGATCATTTGAATACATGGGATTGAATGAAGAGAGGACTTCCTTGGGGAGAAATGTGAACATTGTTGGGAATCCTCTAGCCATTGAAGAGTCTGAGACACCATCAGCATCAGAAGAGCTAGCTGAACCACCTAAGGTTTATTTGGGGACATCTTTGGTAGAATCTTAGCTGAATGTTGATCCATTCTTCACCACTCTGATCATCAAGGATAGGCTGCTCCATAACTGTATGTTTATCTCAGGGGCATCATGTAATGTCATGCCTTTGAAGGTCATGAATAAGCTGAATATTAAAGTAACAATAGCATATGGGAAGTGCACTGCCATGGACTCCAGAGAGGTTTCAGTAGTGGGATGTGTGAAGGGTTTGGTGGTGCAACTTTTAGCCTACTAAGGTAAAAATTTAAAACTTGATGTTTTCATAGTTGATTGCCTAGCCAAGAGGGGTATTTTGCTATCAAGAAAGTTGGCTGCAAGTGTTAGTGGTAGTGTCCAAATGGACATGTCTTATGCCACCATCCCAGTTGAGGACAACCTTATCAGGTTATATGGGGAGAAGAAAATCTTGCACCTTATTGAGGATCCCAAAAATGTGTTCTATGAAGTATTATATGCAAATGTTGATGCTGACAACTTTGTGTGATTTGCTAAGGGAAAAGAGCACAAGATTGAGGAGTGTAAGTGTCTTGAGCAAATAGGCTCTCCTTGGACTCTATTGTTTGATTGATCTTGCTCCAAAATTGGAAATGGTGCCGGTGTTGTTCTAATTTCTCCAAGCCATGAAAGGTTTGTTTTTTCCCTTAAGATTAATTTTGAGTGTATTAACAACATTGTTGAGTATGAGGCATTAATGTTAGGTTTAAGAATTTCTTGGAAGTATGGCGTCAAGGACATCAATTCAAAGGATAATCAGAGTTAGTTTTCAAGCAAGTTAGAAAATGGTATGCCATAAAGAATCAACGACTGAAACAATACAAGAATGCAGTTTGGGACTTCATTGAGATGTTTGACTCCTTCAACATTGTGCATCATGAGAGGAGGTTTAATGAATTGGCTTGAAAGTTCTACAACATCCCCTTATTGTGAATATGAGGTGTAGGTAGTGACAAGACCCTCTGTCCCTAACAATATAAAACATTGGTAGGTTTTTTATGATGGGGCTCAGGTTAGAAGGTTCTTGCAAAACGATGGAGAGTTTGCTAATCAAAACATTGATTGGGAGCCAATGGTCTGTACAACAGATGGGAAGGAAACCTTAATTGGCAAAGGCAACATCCAACTAAATACCAACACCATTCATATAGGGCTGGTTGCTCTTAAATTTTTTTTTGATAATGTTGACTGCATTATTAATAGGCATATGGAAGGCTCGAGGGATGTTGAAGAGCATGACATTGGCATGAAGGAGAAACCAAGGAAGATTTGGTTGGGCAACAGTCTCAGTAAAGATTAAAAGCATTCATACATCCAGTTGTTAAAGAAATACCAAGATTGCATGGCTTGGACCTCTTTTGAGATCAAAGCATACAAAGAAGACCTATTCCATCCTGAGATTCCCTTGAAGCCCAGTGCAAAACCCTTCAAGAAAAAGAAGAGGCTAATTAATCCTCTATTATCTATCAAAATGCAAGAAGAGCTGAAGAAGCTAAGGGACAGATGAATTATCCAACCCACAAGGTACTCTTCCTGGGTTGCCAACCTAGTGCCAGTAAGAAAGAAGAATGGTGACACCAGGTTGTGTGTGGACTTGAGGAATCTAAACAAGGCCTCAATGAAGGAAAACTATCCTTTACCTAACATGGAGCACATGATGCAGTTGGTGACTGGGTCTTAGTTGCTTTCTACTTTAGAAGGCTTCTTTGGTTAAAATCAAGTCATGGTGAAAGAATCAGAAAGGATCAAGACAACCTTCACTACACCATGGGGAACATATGTATATGTTAGGATGCCCTTCAGCCTGATGAATGCTGGAGAAAATTTCAGAGAGAAATGGATGTTACTTTTGCTGGCTACATCAATGACTGTATTGTTGTTTACCTAGATGATGTAACAATGTTTTCAAGAAGGAGAAGTGACCATTTTCTACAATTAGAGAAGATGTTGATCAGATGTAGGGAATATGGCATCTCACTCAATCCAAAGAAATTCCATTTTGGAGTGCATAATGCAAAATTTCTTGGTCACATTGTGTCATAGGAAGGAGTGATGATTGATCTAGAAAGAGTGCATGCCATTAGCAAAGTTCCAATTCCAAGAACTAAAAAAGGAATTCATTCCTCGTTTGGGTAGATAAACTTCATTAGAAGGTTTATATCAAACTTTTCTGAGTTGACTATTCCAATCAATTTTATGTTAAAGAAGGATCAGATCATCAAATGGGAAGAGGCTTCCATCCAAGATTTCAATGGAATCAAAGAGGCATTGAAGCATGCCCCTGTTGTAGCAGCCCCAAATTACAAGAAACCTTTTCAGCTACTTTCTTTCACTTCAGAAAACACTATTGCTTATGTCCTGCTACAAAAAGATGATGAAGGGGCTGAGAGGCCCATTGAATTTTTTAGTAAGGTTTTGCAAGGAGCAAAAATGAAATACACCATCATGGAAAAGTAGGCATTTTCCTTGGTCAAAGCAAAAATGGTTTTCATGCCTTATATTTTAAGTTCAAAAGTTGTTTCTTATGTTCCCCGTACCATGGTAAAAGACATCCTGTTAGAGATGGAAGTCTCAAGTAAAAGATGTAGATGGGTGAACAAATTGCAAGAGTATGATATGTACATCCAAACTATGAAGTTAGTGAGAGATTTGGGGTTAGCTAATCTCGTGGCTGAGAGTAACTTGCAGACCATTGAGGTAAATGAAATTGAGGAAGAAAGGGTAGTTATTTTTGAAATATTGATGAGTTTTGAGTTTTACAAGGATGTGATGTTCTATCTCAGACACTTAAACTATCTTGAGAATTTGAGTAAGAACCAGAAAAGAGCTCATAAGCTGGCTTCCCAGAAATATGTCATTACTAATTTTGGGTTGGCATGGAAGAACCCATAGGGAGTCCTCTGAAGATGCATCACTAAAGATGAGGCCCCCAAAATAATTGTTGATCTTCATGGAGGAGTTTGTGGGGGGCATTTGGCTGCAAGAGTCACAACACATAAGATCTTAAGGGATGGTTATTTGTGGCCAACTCTTTTCAAGGATGTAACCATGTTGGTCAGAATATGTGAGAGTTGTTAGTGTTTCTCTGGAAGGTTGAAGGCTTCAAGCTCCCTACCTTTGCAGTATGTATCAATTGAAGCCCCATTTAAGCAATGGGGAATGGAATTCATTGGTGAGATTTCAGACCCTTCAAGTGCTGGCCATAGCTAGATTCTTATATCCACCAATTACTTTACCAAGTTGGTGGAAGCAATCCCCACAAATAAGGCTACACACCAAGTTTTCATGGATTTTGTGCTAAACAATATTATTTGTAGGTTTGGAGTACCAGTCAAAATCATAGCTGATAATGCCATGAGTTTCAGGACTAGACCTTTGGTGGAAATGTGTAGAGGATATGGGATAAATTTGACATATGCCTCTAATTATAATCCCCAAGGAAATGGACAAGCTGAGTCTAGCAATAGGAATTTTCTAAAGATTATCAGAAGAGCGTTGGAGTTGAACAAGAGAAAATGGGGTGAACAACTAAAGTTTGCTATCTAGGCTGATAGGATCAGTGTCAAAAGAGCCACTAGAAAGAGTCCATTTGAGTTGGTATATGGGACTCAAGCCCTGCTGCCCCTACATATGCAATTATCTTAATATTAGTTTATTCAACAACTGGAAGATCAAGAAGTGAGTCCTCATGATGCCCACATCAACTAGATTGTTAAGCTTGATGAAGAGAGGAGGGAATCTCACAAGAGGCATATAAAGTTAAGAGAAAAGATGAAGAAATTGTTTGATAGGAAGGTTACTCCTAGAGCCTTCAATATTGGATATCTTTTACTAGTATGGGATAGCATGATAATTTTGACTCATTGTGGATAAGCCCTTACTCCATTGACATCAGAATTGGTGAACACACCCTCTTATTGAAGGATCTAAATGGTGAATTGCTTGAACTTCTTGTTAATTGTAGGAATCTAAATCATTTTGTGGATTGATTCCTCCAAATCAAGGTAAACACCTCTTGTATAGTGTATAGTTTGTTTTTTGCATCCTATTTTTTGTGTTTTTTGCTTGTCCTGGTCAATGGTGACCTATTTTTGTCGGATTATTTGTTTCTTTTTAGATGGCTTTGTTTCTATACTCTATGAGCTAACTCTGTGACCCAATGGATATTTTGGCACTTGGTCTACTATTGTTCTTGTGGCACTCGCAGGGAGTGTCAATCCCCAAGTCTGAGCCAATGTTGGTGCTCAGAATTGTCTCACACCATTTGTCCCCTTGAAGATTTATTGATTTATGTCCTTTATCATTTTATCCTTCCTTGTATTGTCTTTAGCTAGTGTTAGTTTCCATTTTAATCTTCTCCTAGGTCGAAGATCATGTGTGTGTCCGTATTTGTGTCATGGTTCCTTTGTTCCTCTATAAAATATCTGTATTTTGAGTCTCTCGTGTTATGTTCCTTCAAAACTTGAGTTTTCCCATTTCCTTCATTTTCCACAATCAAGATCTGCTATCCTTGTCATTTTTTCCCTAAATACTCAAGGAGAAATGAGTTGATTTGTCCCTAAGGATCATGTTTGAGCCTTGCAACAGTCTAAATTCTTTGTCCTTGAAAAAAAACTCATTTTCTGGCTCAAATGGACGTTTCTCTGTGTTTTATAGTTTGACGGGCATTTCTCCCAATCAAATTTTCATCATTCAGTCGACAAGGAAATGTGGCACCTCTTGCTTGGATGTGGATTAGCTTAATACTTTGTAAATCCTATAAAAAGCCTCAACTTTAAAATGTGTCCACATGGAGGAATGACACTCATTTGAGAATCAATTTTTTGGTTTGGCTTTGAAGTAGCGCTGGGAGGACATGTGGGGGGTTGGTAGGAAAGAGACACGTGGAGGCTTTCGCTGGGTTTCTGATACTTACACAAATTTCAAAAGATTTTCAGGAAGTCTAGGACACATGGAGGAACGATGTTTGAAGATCTACTATTGGGCTTTCCCTTAGAGTAGTGCCGGGAGGACATGTGGAGGCTTCTGCTACATGGCCCAAACTTAGAAAAAATTTATGCAAATGGATATAGTTTGGTGGAACAGGGACATGTGGTGAGCCCACACTCATTCAGGGTGTTCAACTTGGGTGCCATTTAAGAGAAGCACCATGAGGACACGTGGGGCACTCTTCTCAATTTGCATTTTACTTAGAATTTTCAATGGCCAAAGGAGATTTACTTGAAGCTTTACATGTAATTCCCTCTGCAGAGCTTAAATCCTTCAAATAAATTTTGCCAGAGAAGGACATGTGACAAGCCTGTGCTCATTCAAAGCATCAAATTTTTGGGGCTGCCTCAAGGTGCACCATTGTGACACATGGCAATTTTAAAAGTCATAAAGGGTGGGAAAGCGGACCATCAGATGTAACTTACAATTTTTGCCTCTTTGCCTCATAAAGGTTAAAATATCAAAAATGCCCCCCAAGCCCGATGGGAAATAGTCAATGTTTTACCCTGGTCAACAGCGAAGGTGTGGGCTTTTGTAGGAAAAGTGAATTTTTTTCCCTTTCAGGGAAAGGAGTTAAAGGCATAAAAGGACCAAGGGTTCCATTGGGACCCACATTACGGACTTGAAGCATAAGGGCGAAGCTACGGGGAAATCCTGGAAAATTTTTCTTTTTTCCAAAAGAGAGTAAAATGGTAGAATTTCTTCGTGATTCCTTTGGGACCCACCTCAGGACAGGTGTTGGGTCCATTTTCATAAGTGGAGGTGCAAAGAAAAATGGGATTTTTTTTCATTTTTACAAAAGGGTATGAAAAATTCGAAGGAAGCCCCTGAGCCCATTTCTAGATCTTCCATGTGGATGGCCCACATTCAAAATTAAAGATCAATGGATTTTGAGTGTCTAAATATGATTTTCCCCCCATTTTTTCAGTAAATATCTATAAGTGTTAGTCTTCAAGATTTCTTGCTATTTTCTACATGCTAAAATGAGGAGCGAGTTAATTTTGATATCTAGAGTTTTTTGGGAGAGATCTGGAGACGTCTTTTGCCATTAAAATGATCTGACTCTCAAGCTCAATCTGATTTTACATTTTTCTTCTCCTGAGTACACAAGGGGTCAAATTTGATTGATATGGGGTGGAATTTGTTGGTGAATAGATGGAGGCATGTTTTTCCTGAGAAAGGAGTTTAATGCAAAAATAAATCGAAGAGATTTTCCCTCGAGCACTTGGTGACTTTTTATAAATCTGATTCTGTGAATCATGAAAGAATCATGGTGAGCACTGGTGCATTTAAATTTTTTTTCTTTTAGGAGGAAGGGGCTCTATTGGAAATGTTATAAATGCCATGAATTTTTCATGTAAATGATTGGGATTTTTTGGAAAGATCAATACTAATTTTCTCTAATAGAAAAAGCTTAACAGAGCCCATCCATTTCAAGAAGCTATCTAGAGTAGCCTGTATATCTCTATTTGTGTCAAATTTGATCATGTCAAGGTGGTTACAAGTGTACAAACATTGAAAAGATTTGAGATTGTTCTGGAAAATTTCCCTTGCTGATAAATTTGATCAAACTTTGAGTTATTCTCTGTTAATCTTGAGTAAAGTGTATTTATTTCATCTCTGAATGCATACGAGTTGTTTTTCTTGTTTCTATTGCAATCTTATACCAAAATAGGGTACAATCACATAGGTCTCAATCCTTGTGATATTTTAGTGGCATCTGCAACTTCATTTCTTAGAAGAGCCTTCATCTGGGAGTGGGATAAATGGTTTAAAATCACTTTTATTTCATTTCATTGATAGAGATTCTCTATAAGCCTTTGGTTATACCTCAAGTGTGAGTTAGTTTAAATATTTTTTCTTTATTAGGTCCTCTGACTCAAGGCTTCATGACAGGATCCCACAAGTTGTGTAAAAGAGTGTTGATCTGGGCCTCCATTGAAGCATGTATTCTAGTTGAGGAAATAGTTTAACTTTTTGTGGAATTTTGTTGATTAAATATTTCCATTTTTCATAACCTCTCAAGGATCTGGTCAGTCAAGTCCATCCTATCTCACCCCCACCAAAATTCATTTAACAACAACCAATCCTACACATAATACCCCTGTTTTTTCTCTATATACCCACACTAGATCAAAATCCTTTTACTAAAGTATGCAGAATAGATCAGGTTTCCAAATGTCTTTAGTAACCTTTGCCTTGTAGTGAGAAAATATCCATAATCTAGAAGTGACAACTCATGAGAGTCAGATTTCGTGTGTTGATCATATTTTCCTAAAGGCCTTCTCTATAAAATTTATGCAAAAGAAAGGTACCTATATCTCCTTTCTAATAATAGAGGTTACATAATAGGTTCTCTTACCTTGGTTGAAAGGCACAACCTAAAATAGTTAGGATAAGATAACATCCTTTTGAGGTGCTATCCATCTCTCCACAAATCCAAGTAACAAAGGGACAACTAGATTTCTCCCAGGCTAAAAATTGAGATACATTTATGATCTATCTACCTCTAAGCTCCCTGTTAAATCTGTGTTGCTACTTGGTTTGAAAAGGAGAAAAAAATTGGTTACTAACAAGATCACCTTAAAAAACACTAAGAGAGTGAAAGTTATTCCGAGCGTATTTAGATTATCTTCCTGCGTGGAGTGGGAAGAAATTTTTCATGAGCGTAGAAGGAGGGTGTGGAAAGAAAATTTTTCCCAGGCACAAAAGGCATATAAACATGATTCCAAAATCATATATTTATATATGAATCACAACAACATCAAAGCAAATAACAATATCATTTACAATTTTATCAACAACTATGTGATTATCAATTAATTCCATTGTCTAGGTTTACTTAATATATATAAATAGCACATGTCTTAACAACATCAATAAGTATAACCATGTCAAACAATATATGAACATGAGTATATAAAATGTCTCTAATAATAATCATGAATCACATAAGAATCAATTCCACAGTAATCTATGCTCTAACATATAACATCATACTAAATTAACACTATAATAATGCCCATAATATGGTCAGCAGTATTAGGATCAATTTCAAAAAGTGTAAAAGGGAAGTGGGCACTACATCCCCCTCCCATTAGACTCGAATTCCTCCTAGAAGTAATTGGAACAGATGTGGAGATTGAACTCGTAACAATGTAGCATCCTCCCAAGTAGCTCCACTCTCATCATATCTATCCCTCTACACCCGGAACTGGTCAATCACTCTTCCTTGAAGGCCCAGGGTCCTACGATCTATAATGCAAATAGGGTCCACCATAACCTGCCCATGATCCTACACTTGTAATGATGTCCAATCCAACACACAAGAAGGATCAGCAATGTATCTCCTAAGCACTAAAACATGAAACATATCATCTATGTGAGAAAATATAGGTGGCAACGCTAGATGGCAGACCAAAGGGCCGATATGCTCCAAGATCTCAAAAGTACCACTGAATATAGGAGCTAAATTATAACCTTTTCCATAAAAGGATACGGATCTTATATGGTTTGACATGAAGGAAAACCTTCATGCCCACATCAAAACTACGGTTAGTCATATGTTGATCTGCATACTTCTTCTTCCTGTCTTGTGCCTCCTACAATATTTGTCTAACCAAAACCACCTATTGTTCCATGTCCTATAACAAATTTGGTCCAAGAGAAACCTTGTCCTCCAACCTATCCTAACAAAGGGGTGTCCTGCACTCTCTTCCATTCAAATCCTAAAAAGGATCCATGCCTATAGAACTCTGAAAACTATTATTATGGTACTCCTCCCATCTCGATTGCAAATCCATAACATACATTCTTAGTATATCCTCTAAAATCTGATTCACCCACTCAGTCTTTCCATCTGTCTTGGGGTGATATGATATGATAAAATTGATCCTCGTTATAAGGGCGTGCTACATGGTAGTTCAAAAATTAGACATACACAAGGGATCGATGTTACAAATGATATTTTTTGGAATCCCATGCAACCTGATGATCTCATCCAGATAAAGCTATGCCACTACACTAGCTATATAAGTGGTCTTCACTGGAGAAAAGTGT
The DNA here is from genome assembly GCA_019776745.2 of Taxus chinensis. Taxonomy (NCBI): domain Eukaryota; kingdom Viridiplantae; phylum Streptophyta; class Pinopsida; order Cupressales; family Taxaceae; genus Taxus; species Taxus chinensis. The sequence goes on along the minus strand of CM034153.1, from coordinate 118,816,792 downwards.
GCCACTTTTGTCAATTATCCACCATCACCATCATGGCGTCATGGTGATATCTTGACATCGGTAGCCCAACAATGAAGTCCATGGAAATGGTGTCCCACTTGCACTCCAGTATAGCATGAGGAAAGAGAAGGATAGCTAGATGTTGATGTTTGGCCTTCACTTTCTGGCACTCTAAAAAGTATGACACAAACTGAGCCACATCTCAATAATTTCCTCTCATGCTACACCATTAACCTATTGCTTGTATTAGGATATGAGTAGCCGACTTGTGGCTTACCATATCATTTTATTATATCATTTATACTTTCTCATGCTTAGTAGGTCAACCTTGGTGATGGCCATAACATATGAATATTATATATAGGGGATTATAGGTAGTTCATCATTCATTGGAGCATTTGAGTCTTATTGTATTGTTTGGAGGTTGCCCCCTCGAAGTGGCGAACCTATTCTAATTGCATATTGAGATCATTATTATAGAATATTGTGTTATTTGGTGTTGTATTACTGATCATGATCTAAATTATACAAGTAATTTCACTACAAGTGGTATTAGAGCTGTGATCTGGGCCAAGATTAGGGAAAAAACCCTAATTTTTTGTTTCTACCATATATTTTGAACCAAAGTAAAGTGGTAGGAGGTATTTTTACTAGAGTTGTGAAACATTTCAATTAAGGTTCATTGAAAATTTCAAAATTTTTTGATTTATTTTGCAAAAGTTATTACAAATTTAGGTTTTTTCATAAAATCACTCCCTACAGTACAAAATGTGGATTTTTTTTCAAATTCGTTACATTTTCGGAAAGAAAAACAAAAATTATTTGGGTTTTGTTCTTTAAGTTTTTTTATATTTGGAAAAATTCGTATCAAAATACAAAACCCTAAAATTTGACCGTGATCCCTACATCCTACTATTTTGGGGCATCATGGTGGGGCCTTCCACAAGAGGGAAAGAGAATCCCATCACTCCAGGTAAAACATGAGAAAAATATGAGATAGTAGTTGAGGAGTTAGAGATAGAAGAGATAACTACAGATTCCTCAGGTTTAGGGTTTAGTTCAACAGACCATAAAGTAAGCCAACTTGAGTTTAACCTAAGAGACCTCGAATCTCAGGTGGCCAACAAAGAAGATGTGGATAGGACTAGACAAATATTTTAGGAGTTCATGTAAAAATTCAGTATGCATATGATGGGTAATCATACTTATGTCAATCAAGGTGGATCCTCAGGTCAACATAATAGATACATGAGCCAGAGTAGATCTTCGAGTATGCGTAATCCAAAAACAAAAACTCTGCAAGCCCGTACTATGTTTCCAAAAGTAGAGATGTGTAAGTTTTATGGAAAGGATCCAATAAATTGGATCAACCAAATTGAGAATTTATTTGAACTACGTCAGATGCCATCAGGACAAAAGGTGACCGTGGCATCTTTGTATCTCGAACCTGACCAATTTGTATGGTATCGATGATTATGTGCTCAAAGGCAGAAGAATGGTCTCAATGTTACATGGGTATTATTCATTAAAGAGTTACAATTACACTACAATTCTAGTGTTTTAGAAAAATTACTTCAGCTAATTAGCAAAGTTGAGATGGATAATATCTTATAAGGATTACATTCATCACTTCCAAAACCTTTCTCTGCGGGTGGAAAATTTTACTAAAGAGAATCTTAATGACCTATTTCTTAGGGGTCTTAAGGATCACATTGAGCATGAGGTGCGTATGTTTAATCCTCATAATTTTTTGGATTCGATGATTATGGAATGAAGGGAAGAGGATAAATTTGTTTCAAATAGGAGACAACATTTCACTTATACCAGAGATCACAACACCTTGGCCCCAAAACTCCCTCGGTCAGTTGGATTGACACCTCAAAAAATTGAATAAAAAAGAGAAAAAGGTTTATGTTTTAACTGTGATAGTAACTTTGGACCCGGACATAAATGTGCTGAAAAGAAGTTGTTCTATATTGATGGGCCTGGTGAAGATGAAGAGAATGATGAAGATTCAGAGTTAGAGGTCTTGGTTGAGCTAGAGGAGGAGTCAGGAGATCCTCATCCAATGATCTCATGCCATGAAATTTTAGGTATTAGCACCCCCCAAACCCTAAATGTGGTTGGATTTCTAAAAAATAGAGGGTCATAGTGTTGATTGATTTAGGAAGTACTCAAAACTTTATCAATCATAAATTAATAGTACACCTAAACTGTTTCATTTATCCAACACCTTAATGTCAAGTAATGATTGTTGATGGAGGTACTATTACTTGTTCTAGAAAATTCCATAACATTAAGCTTTCCATGGGAGATTACATACTAAATAGTCCTATGTATACCATTTTTATGGGAGGATTAGATATTGTGTTAAGGGTTTATTGGCTTACCACTTTGGGAACCATTGAGATGAAATTCCAAGACTTGTTCATCTGATTTCACTCTAAAAGAAGGACTATTGAGCTAAGAGGCTTAAGAGAAAAGTCTCCACAAATAGTAAGTTCTCATCGGATGCATAAAATGCTAAAAAAGGGTGCAGGGGGATTTGTGGCACAACTCTTTTCATTGGAGGCTATCCATTCTAAGGATATTATACCATCAGATATACAAATAGTGTTGGATACACACTTTGTTGTGTTTGAAAATATACCAAATGGCTTACCTCCAAAGAGACATCATGATCATGTTATTTAGTTATTACCAATAAGTCAACTACTTAACATCAGACCTTATAGGTACCCATATGTGCAAAAGAGTGAAATCGAGAAGATTGTATAAGAGATATTGGAAGCACGAATCATCCATCATAGTTAGAGTGCTTATTCTTCTCCATTAGTGATTATATGGAAGAAAGATGACATGTCACATATGTGTCCTGATTATAGGGAACTTAATAAGTACACAATAAAAGATAAGTTTCCTATTCCTGTAATTGATGATTTGATTGATGCGTTGCATGGTGTCGTTTATTTTAAAAAGCTTGATCTTCATTCGGGATACCACCAAATCAGAATCAAGTATGAAAATGTTCATAAAACCTCCTTTTGAACACATGAAGGCCATTACGAATTCCTGGTAATGCCTTTTGGAATCGAAAATGCACCTTCTACATTTCAAATTTTGATGAATTCTATTTTTAATTCATTCTTGTGGAAGTTTTTCTTAGTGTTTTTTGATGATATATTAATTTATAGCAAAACAAGGGAGGAACATTTGCATCATGTAAATAAATTTTTGGAAACCCTTGAGAAACATCAACTTTATGCAAAGCCATCTAAGTGCTCTTTTGGACTTAAGGATGTTCAATATTTGGGTCACATTGTGTCTCATGAAAGGTTTAAAGTGGATCCTGATAAAATCAAAGCCATGATGGAGTGGAAGGTTCCAAAAACCCTAAAGAATCTATGAGGATTATTGGGGCTTACAGGTTATTACCCAAGATTTGTAAGGCATTATGGAATCATAGCTACACCTCTTAAAGCTTTATTAAAGGACTCCTTCCATTGGAGTGAGGATGAAACCAAAGAATTTGAGAAACTAAAGGAGGTCATGTGCACCACTCCATTGTTGGCTACTCCATATTTTTCCAAAATATTCATTGTTGAATGTGATGCATCAGGGGTGGGTATGGGGGCAGTTCTCATGCAAGAAGTCCATCCTATTGTCTTTTTTAGATGTCAATTCAAAGTTAATAATATTTCCAAGCCAACTTATGAGAAGGAAATTCTTGCCATACTTCATGCAGTAAAGCAATGGAGACCATATCTCCTAGAAAGACACTTTAAAGTGAAGATAGATCATGATAGTCTGAAATACTTCTTAGAGAAGCGTTTATCATCCGAAGAAAAACAAAAATGGGTCTCCAATATGTTGGGATATGATTTTGAGATTATCTATAAGAAAGGGAAGGAGAATGTAGTTGCGAATGCTCTATCACAGAAAGATGAATCAACTGCAGCCTTGTTATGTGCCATATCCATATTACAAGAAGATTGGATAGCTGAGGAAAGTTCCAAATGGAGAAATGACCCAACCACACAAAACCTAATTCATCATCTCTAGAATGATCCAAGCATGTCTGAAAAAATTGTATTGAAAGGGGATGCTTTATGGTATAAAGATATATTATACCTATGTAAGAAATTCACTCTTAAAAATAGGATTCTATCTGAGCTTCACTCTTCTCCAATAGGGGGGAACTCTGGATTCTTGAAGACTTATCATCGAGTCAAAAAATATTTCTTCTCGGAAGGGCTCAAAGGGGATGTCCAAAAATTTGTGGCAGAATGCATGGTTTTTTAGCAAAATAAGGATAAAACCGTTCGATCCCCAGGTCTTCTACAACCTCTATCTACTCCTATCCATTGGTGGCAAGAGGTTTCCATGGACTTTATCACAGGATTTCCTAAATATAAAGCAAAAAAATTCATCATGGTTATGGTGGATAGACTTGCCAAATATGGTCATTTTTGTGCCCTGGTACACCCATTTGCTGCAAGCACGATAGCAATAGCCTTCATGGACATAGTTCAGAAGCTTCACGGGACACCGAATATTATAGTAAGTGATCAAGACCCTATATTTACTTGTAATTTTTGGACTGATTTATTCTCATGTTTGGGTACTCAGTTACCTCGTAGCTGTTCTTATCATCCCCATTCTGATGGGTAAACAAAATTTTTAAATAAGTGTTTGGAGTGATATCTCTATTTCTTTACATAAGATAAACAAGCAAGGTGGGTCCAATGATTGCCACTTGCAAAATGGTGGTATAATACTTCCTTCCATACTTCATTTAAAATTTCTCCTTTTTGGCACTTTATGGGTACCATCCACCATCCATCACATCATCATTGAGAGGAAAACCGTTGGTTAGAGCAGTAGAAGAACACATTCAGTATCAACAAGAGGTCCTCTCTAACATCAAGGAGAACTTGGTCATGGCACAAAACCGCATGAAGCAATAGGCTAATCAACATCACAGGGAAAGGCATTTTGAATTTGATGATTGGGTTTTTGTGTGGTTACAACCATATAAGCAAATGTATTTGAAACAAAAACAAAAGGATAAAAAACTTTCACCAAAGTATTCTGGCCCCTATCAAGTATTGTAGAAGATTGGTACTATAGCATACAAATTAGAACTTCCACAATAAACCGGAATACATCTACTCTTTTATGTTTCTTTCCTGAAGAAAGTAATTGTACAGAGAGTATCAACCCAAATAGTGTTACCTGATCTCGATGAGGAGGGGAGAGTCATCTTAGAACTTGAATGCATCGTTCGAACATGAACTAAAAAATATAGGACACGGGTTATTACTGAGTACCTAATCGAGTGCAAGAATATGGACAATGAAGATGCACCATACGAAGATATGATATTAGTGCAGTAGCAACCAGAGCTTCTCAACATTGGGGAAAATTTTTCTTTGAAGGGGAAGGGCATTCTATGCCCTTAACCTATTGCTTGTATTAGTATATGAGTAGCCAACTTTTGGCTTACCATATCATTTATACTTTCTCATGCTTAGTAGGTCATCCTTGGTGATGGCCATAACATATGAATATTATATATAGGGGATTGTAGGTATTTGTTCATCATTCATTGGAGCATTTGAGTCTTATTGTATGGTTTGGAGGTTTCCCCCTTGAAGTGGTGAAGCTATTCTTATTGCATATTGAGATCATTATTCTGGAATATTGTGTTATTTGGTGTTGTATTACTACTCAGGATTTGAATTATACAAGTAGTTTCATTACATCTTCACTGGAGAAAACTGTGCCACTTTTGTCAATTTATCCACTGTGACCATCATGGTGTCATGGTGATATCTCGACATCGGTAGCCCATGAACGAAGTCCATGGAAATGGTGTCCCAATTCCACTCTAATATAACATGAGGAAAGAGAAGGCTAGCTAGATGTTGATGCTCAACCTTCAATTTCTAGAACTCTAAACAACATGACACAAACTAAGACATGTCTTCACAAAGTCCTTTTCAGTGATACAACTATCTCAAGGTAGCGTTCATCTTCTTCACCCCAAGATGGGATGAATATGGTGCATGATGTGCCTCTGTCAAGATGTCCTACCTCAAACATCCATCTCTGGGAACATAAATCTGACCTCTATTCCTGAGAAGTCCATCTCCCTCTAATGAGAAACCATCAAAATTCCCTTTATGGAGTCTCTGAGACTCGATATCTTCTCTAGCTGCAATGTAGAAGCTGTCAAAAGGAAGCTACTATAGAATCCTACTCCACAAATCTGTGCCAACTGAAGTGGCCATAACCACATGTCTCTGTCTACTAAGAGTATCTCTAACCACATTCCTCTTCCCCTTCACATGCTCTATCTCCATGTCATAATCTCAAAGAAACTCTATCCAATGCCACTGATGAGTGTTGAGATTGGGGTGCATGAAGAGGTGGCGAAGAATCAAGTGATCTGTCCTGAGTGTGAATCTCTGACCAAGAAGAAAATGTCTCCATCAAAACAAGGTGTAAACCACTGCTGCAATCTCAAGAGCACGAGTAAAAAAATTGAGCTCATAATCTTTGAGTTTTTTATCCTTTAAGGCCACCACTCTACCCTCCTGCATCAATACACCTCCAAGTCCTACCAAAGAAGCATCCATGCATATGAGAAACTCACCCTGTGGATTAGGCACTACAATAATGGGTGCTATCATGAGGCACTCCTTTAGTTTCCTTAAGGCCTGCTCACATCTATCTAACCAAACAAATTTCTTCCCTTCCCACTAAAGGGAATTAATAGGGTGCGCAATCCAAGAGAAGTCCTAAACAAACCTCCTGTAATAACCTACTAACCTCATAAAGTTACACACCTCTATCATAGTAGTGAGTGCTGGCCAATCCATAATGGCTCTAATCTTAGAAGAATTGACTGTGAGACCTTCCCCAGAAATAATGTAACCAAAATACTATACCTTTTTCTGAAATAATGAACACTTCTCCAAGTTCCCGTAAAGCTACTGTTCACAAAGACACTAAAGAACCTATCGAAGGTATCCCTCATGTTATTCACGCGTACGTGAGTGGATCAAAATTTCATCTAGGAAGATGAGCATGAAGTGATCTACAAAATTCTTGAATACCCCATTCATCAAACTCATAAATAATGTGGGGGCATTTGTCAAACCAAAAGGCTCCACCGTGAACTCATAGTGGACATATCTCGTACGGAAGGTGGACTTATAAATATCCACCACTAAAATACTCAACTAATGGTAGCCTGACATAAGGTCAATCTTAGAGAAAATTGTGGCTCCCTTCATCTGATCAAATAAATCATCTATGCGTAGAAGGGGATAGCGATTCTTGATCGTTACCTTTTTCAGCTAGCGGTAATCAATACACAACCACAAAGATCCATCCTTCTTCATCACAAAAATTACTAGTGTAACCAAAGGGGATACACTAGGATGGATTAGGCCTTTCTCCAATATGCCCTTAATATGCAAATTGAGCTCATAGAGCTTTGGTGTGGTCATCTGATAAGATACTCGTGAGATAGGCTTTGCTCCCGGAACTAGGTCTATATGAAAATCTATCTCACATGGGGGTAGTAACCCAGGTAGCTACCATGAAAAAACATCTACAAAATCACTCAAGCAGGGATGATCATCTAGCGATGGTCCATTAGTCACATCCTCAGATATATCACTGACTGTAATAGAATACATCTGACAAACCCATCGCACACACCACTTAAGTTGCATAGCGGAGATGGTGTGAATGAAGACAAGTCTCCTAACCCCTTAAATCACTGACTCAACTCCCAAATTATCTGCACAAGATATAGTCTTATGGTAATAATCCATCCTGACCTTGTGTGCAGACAACCAATCCATACCCAAGATGAATCCATACAAGCCTAAAGGAAGGATACAAAGATCTGAGGTAATGGTAAAAGGTCCCAAATCCACTACACACTCCTTAACTAAGGAGTCTACAAAGATCTTGGCTCTAGAAGCCATCTCAACGTCCCATCTAACACCCTTCCTAACTGCCACCAGCCTGCATCACTCTACTAAATATTATGCAATAAAATAATTTGAAGAACCAAAATCATAGAAAATGGAGGTAGAAATACCAACAATACTACTTTTGGTTTAAGTAACTTTACTCTGATGCTCAACCTTGTGGTTCTCAACCACTACATAGATCTGATGACTGCACCCCATGTCACCAATGATAGGCTATGATATATGTGTCTTACCATTTTTATTAGGGTTATGAGGGAAATATCTCCAAAAATGTCCATCAACGCAACAACCAAAATAACCACCTAATCCTCTCCCATGTGTAACAGGTTCGACTGGTAATCTAGAGGTCTATGGTGTGGATCCTGATGATCTGGATGTGGTATGCTAAGGTCTCTTCTGGCGAGCTCTCGTTAATTGAGCCCTCTGGTCACCCTATGTCCTAATGGTACCCCTAGCAGGAGGCCCCATACTCCCACCCCTCTATGCATCGAATCTTTGTGGAGGTCTATAAGGTTAGCGGGACTGCTGTTGCATCTATGGTCTAAAAGATGACTGTGATGAACCCTATTCACCATGAGGAGGAGGTACTAAACCCATTGATCTACTATCCTACATCTATTGGATGTGGCTCTCGACTCGGTATCTATCTTCATGGGTCTTTCCTTGAGTCTCCTCTGCTATATAGGCCTTATCAATGGCCACATCTAATGTCTGTTGATAATGGATCCAAACTGCACCTCTAATGTCAAGATTTAGGCCCTAGATAAATCTGTGGATTTATACCTACTCATTCTGCATGTAATCAACATACTGGAGTAGATCCAGAAATATACTCTCATACTCAGCCACGGCAAGAGATTCCTTCCGGAGGTCATGAAACTCCTATATCCTTTGTTGTATGAACCTCCATGACAAATATTTGCTCCTGAAATGCTCCTCAAAGAGCTCCCAGGTAATTGTCTGAGAATCAACATAAAGCTTCTGCTCCTCAGTCCTTCACCAGACACCTGCTCTGTCTCTCAGTAGATGGATCGTAATATGATCTTTCATGTTGCTAGAACAAGGGTAAATCTTGAATCATCCACTCAAGCTCACTAACAATGCCTCTTCCTGAAATCCACCTATGTCACCAAAAAATTATGATGGTCATAGATTTAGGATCACCCTGATGTGGTCTGAAGTTATAGTCTAATGACCCCTAGACCTCCCTGCATGCTCATCTCTATGCCCGGGGCTCTAAGACCTATCTCTGTGTCCTAAAACTCGGTCTCCCTGTCCCCTCTGTGGTGGCTCTATTCTGACTGAATCCTTGTGGGATTTTTCTCCTCTATGCTCCTCGCTATGTCGAGGAGATACATGAGCCTCAATAGATGTCACCCTATCATGTCTGACTGAACGTGCTCCCACGGTCCCTCCGCATAAAGTAGCATTAACATCCTGAAGTGTCTGTAAAATATGTCGTGGGAAAGCTACTACAACATGATCTGGTGGTGGTAAGTCTAGGTCTATGTGAAAATACCCCTCATCTTATCCATGCCTCCTACGAATACCAAAGCGAGAGTTAGTTTATTATTCTAGGTTTTATTCAGTTTTTGATGTTCAAAAAATATGCAATTTCAAATAAAGTGGTTGTCTAGATTTAAAAGTGTTCTAGGTTTAATATTTTACTAAGTTTAAAGTTTTTCTCAAGTTTCCTAGTGTGCCAAAGGGTCCAAGGTTTGAACCTCTGAACTTGATACCAAGTATAACGCCCTCTGAAAACTCCCACTTGAGGCCTAAGAACAACCTAGGTTTAGTTAGAATAATTATTGAATAATGTCTTATTTTTGAATGTGTTCACAACAAAACTCTCAGAGTCCATTACAACAATTATCAGATCACCTTACAAAACACTAAGAGAGTGAAAGTTATCTTGAGAAAAGTTATATTATCTTACTATGGGGAGAGGGAAGAAATTTTAGGAGGGCACGGAAAGAAACTTTTTCTCAGGCACGAAAGGCGGGCATGGAAATAATTTTCTTTTCGGGCGTGGAAGAGGGGCGCGGGAAGAAAATTTTTCTCTCTCAGGCGTGGAAGAGCAGCGTGGGAATAAATTTTTCTCCTGGGTGTAGAATAGGGGCGTGGGAAGAAACTTTTTCTCTCTAATGCAGAAGAGGGGCGCAGGAAGAAACATTTTCTCCCGGGCATGAAAAGAAACTTTTTCCTTTTTCAAACATAGATTATTTTCGAAGCCAAATGAAGTAAAAACTTCCTGAGGCCAGAAATTTTGATAGGAAAATTTGTTTTTTGAAAATGAGGACTTTGTGGAAATCTCTTGATGCCCTCTTTGCACAACAACCTTAAAATTTTAATTTGGATTAATTTTTAAGGGTCGATTTTGAGAAAAAATAATCTGTCACTAAACAGGTGAACTGGTATTTTTAACTTACACAATTTTGTTCAAATTTGATATTAATTCTTTCTCAACATGCCAAACAGACATGGAGGATTTCAATTGGAAGAATTTATGATGGATTGCATGGGTTAAGCTATTTGATTGATTATCATTTCAAAATTCCCAATTTTGACACAAAGCGATTGATATTTTGGCTATGCCCAATTTTCAAAGTTTAATAAAAATTCCTTAAGAGTTACTATGTATTTAGGATCATTTTATTTATACTATGTCCAATTTTAAATAACATTTTTTTTTCCCAAGTTGTAGGTTTGTTCTGTATAATTTTTATAATTATTTTTTTCTAGAGTTTACAATGAAATAAAATAGAATCTATACTTGAACACAAATAGATCTATTTCTATTTACGAAACTTTAGTATATGAATTCATTTCCAACTCAAATATAAAATGTTAAGTTTGTTTCAAATCAAGTTGTACAAAATCCAGAATGAAGTTCTAATTTTCAAATCATATATTCCCAAGGAAAAGAGTAATGTATTCTCTTCATACGTATTCAATTTTCAAATTTCTAAATGGAGATTTCATAATACATTGCAAACACAAATTTCCAATGATAACCATATCATTTTAACAAAACAAAATAACTTCTATTGACTTGGATTATTCTTTTACAACTTTCTTTTCCATTTCATTTCAAAGGATGGAATACAAGTATTTCTTTTTCTTCCACAAAATAAAATTACAGAATTTGTCCTTTCCACATTCAAATGGGATTTCACTTCCAAAACATAGTAACTCTTCAACATAAAACATATTACATTTTCATCCACTTGAAGTGGGAAATGGTTTAACAATAAGAAATAAACTCAGCAAGGACTGTCAAAACTATCTTCTTTCTCAGCTTCAAAATAGCAGTATGAATTTCCATCATTCTCTCATTTGATCAAAACAGAATAGGGGAAAAGGCAACACTCTCCATCCAACTAAGATATCCAATGAAAAGGAGAAGCTATCCTTCTTCATTGGCCCCTGAGCCCCAACCACATTGCAATAAGAAATGCAACTCAACTCATGTCAACAACAGGCTTCCACAACACAAATGCAAATTTTCACATGTAATTTTCATATTCAAAACACAGTTGAAAACAAAACAACAGTTTTAACAACAACAAGATAAAAACACAAACAATACGTAGGCTTCATCAAGCAAGCCAAAGGAGCAAGAAAATATGGGGGATGTTACTTATGCCTCCAAAAGGGAAAATGGGTATCGCCACCTTAGAAAAAACCACCAAAATATATCATTTCAAGTCCCTGACATACCCTTATGCTTCCCCCAAATACTCCTTATTCCTCACAGTTTCTTATGACACCCCATAAGGAGTAAATAAATGCAAGATATTTATTTTTACAAGGTGGAACACAAATCCCAGCTCCCTCCACACTTATTCCTCCCCTAAGAATACCCCATAGTCTTCTCCTATACCATTCCTAGGTCATCTACCCAACCAGCAAACAAATAAAACAACACATTAAAACATTCAACCTTTTACATATGCATAAGAAGAAATGAGAGCATTTCTAAGAGCTAAGGTCTTACCTCTCCATGATGGAGTTTGTTCCAAGGTTACAAAGCAACAAGCTTTCCAATGCAAAATAGTCCAAGAGATCAACAATATACAAGTATGAAACAATCTCCAATCTTCTCCAAAAGTAAGAGCTCTCCAAACCAAAAGAAGTCTCCCACATGAATGAGAAATGTAAGTTAAAGTAACCCAGCACAAGTATTCAAAAAGAATCCCCCATGTCTTCCAAGAGAAAGGGCTCAAAACAACAAAAGAAGTCACCAAAAATGATGCATCCACAAGTGAAGCAACCCCAAAAACAAGCTAAGGAATTCAAATTTATACAAGAAGGAAGAGAAGAGGATGAGGTCGATCCAAGTAGGGTGCCACTTCACACATCCTCAACTCCACGTCATAAGTCAACTTCAATTTCGAAGGAATAATAATTAAGTAGGTGAATAATATGATAGTTTTACTTACACACTCAAATCAAGCCCACACCCCATGAGGACTGAAATTTAAAACATGAAGAAAGTGCAATTAAAACCTACAACTTTATTTACAAAAATGCATACTAAAATTATAAATTTAAATATATAACCAGAGGTAAGGTTGGTATATAAATTTAAGAGGTGTTGGGAAATTGTAACTTGTCCCTTAAGCCTCCAAAATGACTGTCCAAGGAAAAATTCGAATTTCAAAGAGGGTGGAGTGTTTTATACTCCAAAATAAAGTTACATATCTCTTACATATCACTTACAAATTTCTTACAAAATTTAATACAAGAACCAAAAACTCTAATAATTACTTTCCTATGACCCAATTTGATTAATTAAATTATAACAATATGATTACTCATGTTACTTTACCACAATTTACTTAACTAAAAAGGGGGACACATCACTTATAAAATACATACACACTAAATAAAGGAATCAAATAAATAAATAATACACATAACCCTTGGTCACATTTAAAAGTGACTCCCCCCATGAGAATCCCTAACACAATCAAACACACACAAACAAATACAAGTTTTCATGGTGACCTTGTTGAATTCATCTAGAATTCCAAAGTGGTTGGTCTCCAATCCTCCGATGTTTGTTTTGATATTTTAACCTGAAAAACACAAATACCTCCTTCGACCTCGTGGCCATATCAGAACATAAAAAATGCATATAAACATGATTCCAAAACTATATATATATATATATATATATATATATAGGAAATCAATAATATAATTTACAATTTTATCAACAACTATGTGGTTATCAATTAATTCCATTTTCTAAGTCTACTTAATATATCCAAATAGCACATGTCCGAACGACATCCATAAGTATAACCATGTCAAACAATACATCAACATCAATATATAAAATGTCTCTAATAATCATCATGCATCACATAAGAATCAATTCCAGGATAATCTATGCTCTAACATCTATCATCATACTAAATTAACAGTATAATAATGGCCATAATATAGCCAGCAGTATCAAGATCAATATCAAAAGGTGTTGAAGGGAAGTGGGCACTACATTTATTTTTAGATTTTAATTTTGCTAGTTTAGGATTACTATTTTTTTATTTTTAGATTCCCTCACATAAGCCTAGTTGTAGCTAACTTTACATAAGTGTATAGGTTATTAACTTATATAAGCCTAGATGTCACTAACTTACTCAAGAGTAGATTCCTCTAGGTGAAATAATCCTAGTGGTTCCAAGTTACACCAGCCTACTAGTAGAAGGTTATATAAGCCTACCCACCACTAAGCTACTTAATCCTACCGGGTGTTAACTTACATAAGCCTTGCTACCACAAAGTTACATGGGCCTAGGGGTTAAATGTGACAACCACCTATGCTTGTCGAACAATTTTTAGATGATGGTAATTTAACAATATTGTCCTTTAACAAATAAAAAATAGTACTTATTAAAACACTTCAAATTTATATTTATTTGATTTTTGTGTATATTATATATTGATATAATTTATATATAAAACTTATGGTGATATTTTAAATATGTAAGTTACTTGTGTCAGTTATTTAAAATTATAAAACTATATTATGACTAAAATAATTAAAAAACATCTAAATGACCATCAAATTTAATCCCTGCATCAACAAATGGCCACAAGATATATAAGCCTAGCGGATGCTATGTTATATTAGCCAAACAATGAATAAGTTAGAAAAGCCTAGGGGCACATGAGATACATAAGCCTATCAACTTCTATGTTACATAAGCTTCACTTCCCATGAGAAACTTAAGCATAGCGACCACTATGATACATCTTTCTAACATTTATATGATTAATTTATAAAATGGAAAACAAAATATTAGTTATTTAAATAATTTAAATTTAAATTTATATAATATATTATGTATATTATATATTGATATAATTTTTATATAAATCTATATATAAAATGATGGTGATATTATAAATTTGCAAGTTATATGCGATAAATTAAACAACTTTTGCGAAATTTTGTTCTTTAAATCATAAAGAACAGCAAAGAGTTAAGAATTATGTTAAACAAGTTGTTTTAATGAAATGGATTTGAAAATGTATTTCCATAGGAAAATAATTCCTTTGGTAAATTAAATTGAAAATTACATAAGCATTGATCCCTTGCAAGGGTATTAATTATTGTTCATGAATATGCTCAAGGTATGTCTAGATAGCTTCATGTCCCCAAACTAATATTTTAATTTTATCTCCTTTCCATATTTTTATTGGACTACATTCCTATATGATGTTATCTATATCAATATCTGATGTGTCCCTTGATTTTTTCCACCATTTATTTTTCTTTAAGAATTCATGGTATCTTTATTTTTCTTCATTTTCTTTTCATGTGGGTTCCCACGGCCGTACCCTTATTTTTTTTGCCTCTATTTCAACATCATGTGCTAGAATTCATTCTACCTTTCCCATCCATATAGGTATGTTATAATCAGATAGTCTTGCTAGCATCATCTAATTCACATGAGCATCCTCTAATGGGTTAAATACCTTTCTAGGTCTATCACAAATAAGCCCAACATATATATCCTTATTTGAAAGGAAATTTTGACTATAGTAGCTATCCATGTCAAAACATGTTGCAACCACAATCTGATCATACATTGCACTAAACTGACTTATTTTTGGCAAAAAAAATCTCTCCTCATCATGATACAATTGATGAAGGGATTCTCTAGATCAAGTAGAACATTTTTTCAATATGCAATATTTTAAACCCAATATACTTCTCCACCATCTATTGAAATCTTTCCCCATTCTGTGATGTATGTATGATTACCTATCTATAGGTTTATAATGTAGTTTATTTCTTTGAAGAGTGACATTGGTAGATCCCATTCAAGAAAGAAAGGTTTCCCATCCACTCTTTTAAAGATCTCAATTAAAAGTGACCATTATGAATCCATGATTGATGCTTTATACTCCATGGAATTCAAACATCTTTGGTTTACTGATTCTTATGATCTTGTGGTTATTATCTAGTAGGTATGATTCAAAAAAGGCCTTAAAGTCATACACTTACTCGATAAGTTATGGTGTGAATGTGCTAGACTCCATTCGGAAAGTTTTGTAAGTTTCCATTATTTGTGGTAAAAATAATGTTTCCAATTTGTAAAAAGTTGTTGATAATCAGATGAGTTTCCCATATATGTCTTCATGTGTGTGACCCACTGGAAGGAAACTCATGAACATTGTGTTGAAAACCCTTCTAGTTGTCAACATAGATGCTAACAGAAACAATGTGAGATTTTTGTTGTCGATTGTAACATTTTCTAGTTGCAAGTAGAGAATTAGTGGTTGATTCATAAATGAGATTGAACATATTCTCTTACTATTTTTTGTATGGGCATGCTAATTTTTATTCTTATATTCCTTGTACTTGTCATACGCATCACATTACAACAGTGCATCATTGAATGGGTGTTTTGATATACCACTACTATATAAAAAATCACCATACTGATATGTAATTAGTTCTTGTAGCTTCCAGATACACAATGCAAATGATGTTATTCTCAAATTTGCTTCATGTTTTATGTAGCAGGAGTGCACCTTTTTTGAGGGGTGAAAAATTTGTGTGTCTTTTATTTTCCCTCACTTCTTGGGATATATAATTGAGAAACCTCATCGGATGTGGGTCTCCCAGATGTGAGGTGAATCTCTAGATTAGTAAGGGTTGGCTCTTTGTTTGGAGTATCTATAAACTATATTTGTGTGGTAAGTGTGCGAAAGTTAATTGTAAACTCTAAAAAGGTTATACACTTATGGGATTTTAGTGCTTTCTAATAAGAGAACATAGACAATCTGATAAAAAAGTATGAAATGAAATGTTGATCGTAATCACAGTACCCCTGAATGTCTACAACTCAATGGGTTGAAAATCTCAGTGTGACTGTATAGCATGGAGATTTTCCTAAAGTGTGGGACTTTGCAATCGGGAAAGATATCCAGATGAGTTCCGGTTTCTATTCTTCAGTTCAGATACACACATTCAAAATATAGAGGATCTACCCTAAAACCTAATCTAACTTGCCAAGGAGACATGGTTGAGAAGATGCAAGAAAATAAACCTAAACTAAAAAAGGTGATGCACCAAAGTAATACTGAACACTTACTTTGCCATTAAATAAAAACCATAAAAATGTAAAACAACCAGCATGCACAAATAACCAGGATTGCAATGAGAGATCAGGGTGATGCAGTGAACATAAGAGAGGGTTGAGATCATCCACAGGCTTATTTTATTACTCCACAAATTTGATATAGTGCATTACAATAGCCAAGATGTAATAATGCATTAGTAACTTGAATGTGGGGTTTGAACTCAACAAATCCACTTACAGACAAGAGAATAAGGGAGGGTGCAAAGCAAAACTTTAACCCCCCCAAAAAAAGAAAAGAAAAATACCCCTCAATACAATATATATGAATAATGAGAGAAGGAGTTAGAATAATTTCCAAATCCTAATCCAACCACCCAATAAATGCATTGAATTCACTTGCAAAAATGATGGTTTTTACTGCAAAACCCATATCTCTATGTGTTGTTCCTTGTTGATCAAAAAAGAAAGCCCATACTTCATTATTGGGGTAGGTGAGAAGCTGACACCTTCAAAAATGGTGGACTATATTTCCTCTTTTTGACTAACTTAGTTGAGTAGCAGATGCTAAGAGATTTCCAAAAAGTCCTTCCTTGTGAATATCTGATCTCCCAGTAAAAAGTTATGGCCATCTAAAGGTCGAGGTGTCATTCTGCTAAAAAATGTGAGTTCTTGATTTTTTTTTTTTGGAGTCCGAAATGCATGCAATCTCTGAAACCCTAAAATTTAGGCTTTCAGGCATTTCAATTTTGCTGATTAAAACATTGTTCATCCGCCAAATCACATCTGGAGTTCCGAAACCCCTAACCCTGAAGTTCCGAAACCATGAAACTTGAAATTACCGTCGCATTGACCCCGAAACTCATATTGACCTTCGAAATACACACCATTTTGGGATTCATACTTTCGAGATTTTAGATTTTTTTGGTCCCTTTTCCTATTTTTCCATTGAAGACTCCAAAACCCTAAATCTTGAATCTTTGCAACCCAAAAGTCCAAAATTTTAGACTTTCGGAGTTTCAGGTTTCAAAATTTTTTTGGTCCATTGTGATACCCGAAATCTTAAAACCTAAAATTCCAAAATAAAGACTTTCAGAGTTTTGGGTTTCAAAATTTTTTTCTCCATTGAGATCCATGAAACCCTAAAACCCAAAAGTCTAAAATTTGGACTTTCAGATATTTGGGTTTCATAACTTTTCCTCCATTTTTCCAACTTTGTGCTCTAAGATATATGAAACCGCAAAACCCAAAAGTCTAAAATTTAAGACTTTTGGAGTTTTAGGTTTCAGAACATTTGATTCACTGAGATTTTTGAAAAGCTCCACGTCCGAAGTTTGGAATACAAATTTTGGACTACTTCCTCTCCTGAAATCTCTACAAATTGACATGCTTCAACCATATTCGATCAAGATCAAAATGCAAGCTTTCAAAATTGAATCAACGACATTTTTTTCCTATACAAGGTCATGTTTGATCAATTTTTCCCGAGGGGGAAAAATTGGATAACATGAACACGATCTAGGCAGTTGCTGTTAATGTTAAGGAAAATATTGGTAATATTAACGGATTTCTGACAAAAACAAAACAAAAAGATTGCATAATAAAATGAATTACAACACCTAATATGTAACAAGGTGGATAACTTAAGAAAAAAATAATAATTTAGGGAATGACTTCATAAGAAAACTCTATCTTAATACATGTAACACCCAAAATTTTCCTACACAAAACCCAAGACACCTAAAATATAGATTGGAAAATATAAGGATTTTTTAATTGTAAAAACCAGTTGCAACATTTAGTTTATTTCTCAGTTAATATTTTATTCATTTTAATTATCTTCTAATTAATGTCATTTAATCCGCAGTTCGGTTTAAGAATCTCCATTTCTATAATCCTTAACTATTTTAATAATGTAGTTAAAAATTCATTTAATTATTTATTATTCTAGGACTAAGTATAACTCTTTTCTCCCTTCTAGACAAATTCAATTAAATTTAATCCATAATTATAAATATTGCCTAGTTACTAAGGAGTAAATTTGACTTAATTAATTACAAGGGTCATGGGCTTTTATCAATGAAGTCATCAAATAATTAATTAGGTTATAAAATAAATATAACTTCTACACCACTTAAGTGGCCCCAGTCAAAGTTGACCC
This sequence comes from Taxus chinensis, assembly GCA_019776745.2. Taxonomy (NCBI): domain Eukaryota; kingdom Viridiplantae; phylum Streptophyta; class Pinopsida; order Cupressales; family Taxaceae; genus Taxus; species Taxus chinensis. The sequence goes on along the minus strand of CM034153.1, from coordinate 118,798,019 downwards.
AGTCATTTCATTCGAAGCAATTCTCACCTAACCCTCACCTAAATTTTGTAGGGATGATTTTTGGCCATTGGCTGGACTAAATCTAAGCCCTTAGATCTAGGATTCACACTAACCCTAATCCTCTCTTTAGAAAGATTATATTCATACATTTGACTTATTTTCTCATTTTTTTTTGCAATTTTACGGGATGAGAAGGAGAAGGAAGCCATGGTAGTATAATCGAGCTTAGGATGGTTGCTCCCATTTTATTTTATTTTTTGTCATGTGCTATTTCCATTTTACCCTCTCCTAGGGTTTGATTGTAAATTCATTTGTTGACAGGCTATTCGTTACATTCACCCTACTTAGGCATATGGACATTTGTCTCTTTTAAAAAATATGGTTTTAAAATAATATATACACTCATTTTTGGGTATATATGCATATGTATATATATATATATATATATATATATATATACAAATTTATTATAGATTAAAAGAACTTAAATTTTTATTTATTAAAAAGGATAGATATACAAATATGTGTGTGTGTGTGTATGTTTTATATTTTAAAAGTAGACGGTTACCCAAAAATATAGAGACTATGTGTTTAAAAAAAGCTCTTATGCCTGTAACACTGCAAGGTATAAAGTGTTTGGTGGGGGTGCTTGGCCCTCCCACCCACCGGTTTGTATATATAATAAAAGGAGGGGGGTCGCCAACCCCACCCCCCATCCCATATACCTATGGAGTGGGGGTGGGAGTGGGGTTAGTGACCCCTTCCCCCCCATTCTCCACTCTAACATAGAAACGGCGTGGCCGCATTGGCCTTTCAACCATACATTAAAATTATTTTGTGCTATATATAAAGTTAAGATTATTAATACTTATTACATATTGTATATATATTTTAAATATAATCGAATCTATTTTAATGATAATATTAACATTAACAAATATGCTCTTTTTTTTAAAATCAATGGATTTATAATTGTCACATATTTAATACATATACAAAATAAATGTATTCAATTACATATAATATAAAATTTGAAAGATAGATATATATGTTTTTTTGTTTATTTAAAAGGATCAATGATTTATAAGGTACGTAAGATACAAGTCAAGAAGTTTTAAAATTTTCTTCCTATTCATTTAAAATTAAATTTGGGGAAAACTAATAAAATATTTCATTCAACATACTATAACTAGTAAGGATGATATTATTCTACATTTTAATAATTTTCACCAATTAGTATCTTTTCTGTAACATGCTACGAAAAGTAACTATAATTTAATTACTTAAATATTACTTTCATTCAATAAAACAAGACTATCGATTCCATTTATTTCGTAATATATAAGTGATAACCATTTCTAACAACAATAAATTTTAACAAGATTCTCAATACGTTTTAAAAAATGAAACGTATCACATTTTGGAGATAGTGAAACAACTTAAATTTTAAAAAAATTGCATTTCCATTTCAACCCATTTCAAACTTTCTACTTCACCAAAAAAATGTAAATTTTTGTAGTTTCCTTTCAAAAAATTAACACATTTTAAAATGCAAATTTCTAATTAAAACACTTTTAGGAGATTTTACAAGTTATAGGGATTTCTAGGTAATAATACAACTTTCTTTCAAGCATACAAATTTATAATCTTCCACTCAATGTGGGAATAATGAAATGAAAATATTACAACATAGGGACTTTCACTATTGCACTCTTCAATGTTTGAAACTTGGATCACAACAAAAATAAAAACGGGTATAGGAAACACTCTTTGCCCAACCTATAATCCAATATGGGGAGAATCCATCTCCTTACTGGCCTTTGAGCCCCAACCAAATAATCATGAGGTATCTTGAGCAACATTTGACAACTTTTTACAAGAATTCTTCCACAAACAACTACAATCCACAAAATAACACAACAAATAACACATATAAACAATCCATTCCAACAAACAAAAACTTCCCAACAAGCACAAAGGCTTGAGTACAACAGTTCAACAAGGAGCAATGAAATATGGGTACCACCTCCTTTTGTCTCCCAAGTGAAGTAGGAGTTTCACCCAAATCCTCCAAGTGCATAATACAACAGCAAAACATCCTTATCTCTCCCTTGCAAGCATGCTAAAATATGTCCATGTTTTCCTTTTCACTCCCCATAGGTGAAACCCCCAATCACACTCCCTCCAAAATGAATTCCACACATCTCAATTTTCCCTCCCCAATTGTCCCATAAATCCATATCCCACACCAAAATTAAGGCACGTACCCAACCACACAAAAACAACATATTCACAAAACTCATGCAATACTAACAAGCACAATTTTCACATTCACAAGTATAAAAAAAACAACAAAGGTGGAGAGCCTGCCTCTCCATACAGCTTCTAAGAGACGTCACTCCACAAGATTTTTTTTGACACATTCAAGCCAAGCACACTCCAAAACAAACTCCAACAAGATCATAATTCCAAAAGTGCAAAAGAAGAAAATGAACATGTAACCCAAAATTCATCAAATTCCATCAATAAATAGAAATGAGATGTGAGGATGATAAGATCGCTCCATGTAGGATTCCACTTCACCATTCCTCCATTTCTAACACACAACCCAAACACCATGCGCAAGACAATAAATGTACATGTAAGACTTATAAAAATCCCACATGACACTCAAACTTGCACACCAAGTATTCCAAGGACAAATTTATTGAGGTAAGTAGGAAAGTTCAATTATTTTCACTCTTCTACACTCCAAAATGCATAAATAAGTCTAAAATTATCTCCCCATACCATAGGTAGGGTTTTTTGGTAAATTTAAGAGGCATGGGACAAGCTTTTCTTGTCCCACAAGCCTCCAAAAAGGCCTCCCAAGTCAAAATATGAATTTTGAAGTTGGGTAAGAGTACATAACACAAAACCCAACAAAATCTAATGTACATCAACAACATTTAGCTAATAAATTAAATTGGATTAGTTAAAGACACATTTATAATTTCTAATAAAGTGACCACAATTTCCAATAATTAAAAACATAACAAAAAGTAAAACACACACAAAATTAAAAGAAGAGAAATATTACCCCCATGGCCTCACTTGTGACGTAACCCCCCCTATGGGAAACCTCCTAAATAGGCATGTAAAAACAACACATCATAAAATTACACAAGGTTTCAAATTTTGGCCATGTTGCACAACACCCAAAATCTTTTTGTGGTTGGCCCCCCATCCCTTTTTGATGTATGTGAAAAAATGTATTACAACACAAATAAAATACTTCTCAGGCCTTACAGCCGTATCAACAACATCGAGACTAATAAGCATAAAAAAATTAAAAATAATCATCCAAAATTAGCAATTCTATAATCTAACATTGTACAATTAATTCGATTTTGGCATCCATAAAATCATAATTCTACTCAAAACATCCAACATAGGCTATGCATCAAAAATACGACATGTTAGTATAAAATCAGAATATTGCAAATCAATATTTATAATTGTCTATCATCGTCATCTAGTGCATCATAATAAAAATGTAAATCACAACAAGTCAATAGTTCAAATATCCACATAGTCCTTCTACTGATCAAAATATAATACTAAAATGTCTAACTATCAATCCAACAGTACTAACTTCACAATGAAATAGTGTCAAAGAGGGGTGGGCACTCCAAAAATATAGTAGTGATGTAAAAAAAAATGATGTTCAATATTGATATTTTAGTTACTATTGATAATCATCAATGTTAATATTTAAATAGAGGACGTTGAATTGTGATAATGGGATTGTTAGGAACATTTTATGCTTTTAAATGGTTATAACACTCATTTTCATTAACACACATTTTTCTTGTTAACTAGAATAGGTTAATGTATATGACATTAAATACACTACCAATAGGGTATTATATTATCAAAAACATGATAAATGTATTTAACATTGTTAATTATTTGAAATAGAATTGATATTAGAAAATGTATATAAGTTATACAGTCTAGAAAAATATATTGAATTTTGTTTTTTAAATATGTTATTGATATTTAAAAAATAATTCACGTGTTATTTCTATTCCTCCCTTTATGTATTTATTCACACACACACACACACACACACAAAATTATAATAGGAAAAACCAAATTCTCAAATAGAACACCAATAATTCTTCTTCTATTTGAATTGTATTAAATGTCCTCTTATTTTAATTCTAAATGACTCCTAATTAAACATGACTTCTAATTAAAATTTCAATATAATTAGAATCTTTACAAAAACTTACTTTTCATAATAATAGCTATTTTAGTAAGTTTTAAATTTATATTTCAGGATCCTATGAATGTCATTGCATTAACTACATGCTTAAACTAATTTTTTTTGTAATTCCAACTCACGTTGACTCAGAGTTATAAATACACGATCTTTTGAAATAAAAAAATAATGTAAAATTAAAACCCAATTTAAGAGCCTTGAATGATTTCCACCTTTAAAAATATTCAAGACAACACATAAGTAACTAGGATGACTAAACATGGGGTAGAAATTTGAAATAACATACCATAAAAAATATGGATCCATTTTGGTTAGCATAAAAATTGTAATGGCCTCAAAAAGAAATACCACCAAATCCACATCATTCTCCTTTGTTTCAAAAGAGCTTAGATGGGTTTCCAATTCCTATGATTACATTCTTTTAGCTTATGTGTCTAATTTTTATTCAACTCTCATTCTAGAATCCATGCATTTTCCTCTTGATACAAATCTTGCCATTGTAAACAATATTTCTTGAAATTAACTTTTAGTGTGTTAACTGTTTTATTTCAAGACCTTTCATGAAATTCTCCCTCTTATTCCTTGGAATATTTTTATTCCAATCCCATCCTTAAATATCTTAATCTATACCCTCCTCCTAATGAAATTAATAAATATCTCAAACACTAAATAATGGGGTTATAAAAAAATGGTGTGTTACCTTTAGCTCATATGCATTTTCATTGATCTTCCCCACAATCTTGTAAAGAAAAATCTTCTTATATTTAATATTTATGTTTTATATGTTACTTTGGAAAATATTATCCTTTTTTTAATAGCTTCTATATATTAGTTACATTTTCTACCACCGTTTATTCTTATTTACTATCATGTAACTTCTACCTTATCATTTCCTACAAATTTTAAATGTATTGAGAAAAATATTCTACATCATCACTCACCATTTCTAAAATTGGTAGCTACATTATTCAAAACACTGTAAGGATATGTTCCATTAATAATTTGAAATGGTGACTCATCCATTGATCTATTTGTTGATCTATTATAGGAAAATTCTTCTTATGGTAATGTCAAGCCCATCTGTCTAGGTCTCTCACCAACAATACACATCAATTAATTTCGTAAGATCAAGTTAAATTAATTTTTTTACCCTTCAATATGACTATGATATGTAATACTTAATTATAACATAGTTGCTAACCTTTTCCATAACTTCCTCCACATATGGCTCAAAAAATTGCTATCTCTATCTAAATTCATAGATTGTGCATAGCATGTACCCTAACTTAACTTGTATATAAATAAATTATCTTTATTCTTATAGTAGAATTTGTCTTATAACATTCAAAAGAGTGCACCAAATTAAAATATATATCCAAAACATAAAGTAAATTATCATTACCTCTTTGTGTGTTGGGTATCCAAAATACAAAATACATGCTCAAGTCCATCTATGGCCCTATTGGCATTAGTAATGACATGTAAAAACCAATATTTTACGCATATCCCTTATAAACTTCACATATATTTCATCTCGAAACATATCTCTCCAATTGTTTCCATAAATAATTTTCTTCCACTAATTGTATTTTATTATTATTTCCAAAATGATCACACAATCTACCACTATGAAATTATCTAAAAATATTATCCTTCATTGATCAAAATGGAATATATAACTCTTTTCCCTTAAACATATAACAATTTTACATAAAATTATATTTGTAAATATTACCCATCCCATCATGTTTTTGAATCCTTTATTACTTAAAAATACTCACAAATTCAATATTATAATCACACAATTCATGATAAGTTCAAAGCTAAACATTTAGCTTGCACCATAGTAGTTAATATTTCGATACTCTTCAAAGAATTATATACCTAGATCTAGTTTCCTAAATTATGTTACAAGGTAATTTTCTAACACTAAAATAATGTAACCCTCTTTGCATGCATAATATTTAAATTCCCTTTTGTATTTACTAATTTCAAGTCATGATAATATTTATACTAAATGAGTTGCTTAAGAACCAAGTAATGAATGCAATTATTTAGTGTTTGTAGAATGGCATGAAAAGAAATATCATACGAAAAATAATTTTCACATACCTCATTTATCTTCTTAATATAATATGATTTATGCCTTCCTTGTTGACATACAACAACATTAATTGCCACATGTGAGGCATCACAAACAACATGGTTAAAATCAAGTATGGAAAAAATATGAAATTTGTCACCTTCTTTAATAATTAAAATCATTCACATGATGCCTTTATCCATAGAAACTTATTTTATTTCATGCATTACATTTTCTATGTTATTTCTGTCACAATACTACTGTAATTCCTTAAAAACATTCAGTAAAAATTATACAATTTCTAGAAAGCTATTATCTCTATTAAGCTTCATGGGATAGTCCATTCAAAATGTACATTTTCTATTTTTACATGTAACTACACACCATATTTTGAACCCAAAAACCCCAAAAATACAAATCTTCTATGCATAAAATTCCATTTCTTCACAGTTACTTATATCTTTTGTTTCCTTCATACTTACAAAACCATCCTCGAATGTAAAAAGTGATCCCCTTTTTAAGTACTAAATATAAATATCTCATCAAAATAGACTAGCATTAAATTACTAATGCAATCATCCTAATTAATTTACTCAGTGCATTGGATAATTGGAATGAAACTACCAACCACTCATATAGACCATACTCGGTTTTGAATTTTATGTTGCATTAATCCCATTCCTTGATCCATATTTGTATACTATCCACTCATTAAAAAACCTTTTGGAAAAAAATTAGCTCCTGACAAGTACAACCATCATGTCATTCAAAAAGGGTATCATAAACCTTTATTTGATTGTAATTTTAGTGATAAATATTATATCTATATACATCCTCTATATCCCACATTTCTTGAGAATAAATATCATTTGAGTTGCACATGGGTTTATAATATTTATTATAGATCCTTTTTTCAGCAATTATGATACGTGTATAGTTAATTTTGCATGTAATATTGGGGTGATATTAGATGAAGCATTATTTAGTATGGATGATCTTATAATCGAATCAATATGATGTTAAATATCCCTCTTCAGTTGTAATCCATCTAGTAACTCTTCTAGTATTACATCTCTTTATTGCTTTAGCTGGTATGGATGTCACCTCTTCATCTTCTTTTTCACCATTAATGCATAGAAATACCCTATCATATCTATCTTTGTGATAAACTATTTTGTGGAATCAACATTCTGTTTTTTTTTTGTTCACTACGTGGGAAAATAACTACCTTTACTCCATATTTCCAATGCTTGCACCATAAAAAAAAGAAATGTTAAAATTATATCCATTCATCCCTACATCATTCTTCTGTATTTTTCTTACCTTGCTATGTTTGTATGAAATCTTCTCTTCATTAGTAGTCATTTGTGTTTAAGGAAATGAATGAAAATATTGTACCCTATATTTAACCACAAAAAAAACTTTCATCCCATTGCTTTTAGACATACGTATGGTAATGTCAATAATTTCATACACATTACCAACCATGGCTAATTTTTTTTGGTTGCGTGGGTAGGTGGAGAATATTAGTGGTGGTGCCAAGTTTGGAGAGGACTGCTAAGATTAAATTTTGAAATTTATATTACCTACTCACTAGCTGCACTTTGGTTGACCAAACTCCATGCATAGCTTGTTTTGTATTTCTAATTAAGGATGAAATTATTGATGTTTCCACCAACCTTCCCCCCCCCCTCGCCACTTTATCATCATTAATGTATCATACTTGGCATGAGGGAGATCGGGGGTGGGTGTAATTCTACCATTTCGTCATTGTGGTGTTATTAAAATCTGCTCTGTCTGGTAATTGTCGATCTTCTTGTGCCAAACTTAGATTTTGGTTAATTGTAATGTACCCATTATTTTATTCTCGGATGGTTCTAGCTTAATGCTTCTTGGGCAAAAAAATTTTGAGGATGAAATGCCATGTTTGGGTGCGTGTGCTTATTTTTTTTGGAGAATTGCAATATGGGTTATGGAAGAATGCGATGAGATTCCAAACAATACAGTCATAGTTTTTCTTATTAGTCTCCTTCTTCCTTGTTCTCCATGCCCATACCTTTTAAAGGATCTTGGAATGAAGTAGAGACACACAACAAGCTCGAGGAAGATGAAATTTTTCCTGTTGATGCTAATTGCATTCCTTCTAGGCATTATATGATTTGAGGAAGATCCACTCAGGCATGTTAAGTCTACTGTTGCAATGCTCTGCTAAATTTTTATTATTCTATGAAATGAATGTTCCTTTTCCTGAAATGGTGCATAGAAATATAATTTGTGGTTTATTATTTCTTTATTTGAGTATGTTGGTTGCCCCTATGTTTTTGTTTTCTACATCGCTGGTTTTGGATGACTGAACTTTAAAAAAAAAGGGGATTTCATCTAGTCTTTAATCTTTTACTTTTATTTTTTGTGAGCTGCATTATACAACCAGGAATTCTTTCACTTAGCATTATTTAATCTCTTCTTCATGCACATAATATATATATTATGATACCTGCATTTAATGATGTTAAACACCCAGTACTTAGGGGACCGAATGGTTTGATACACTTATTCATTAGATCGAATCTCTAGATTCAAGAATGCATTACGTGGTTCTGAACACCCCCCTATTTTTTTTTCATACTTTTGTGACTATCTATGAATCCTGTGTGTCCGCCATGGTTTCATTTCTCTTATCTATTTTTCATTCTGAGATTTGAGTCTATTAAAAGACTTTCCTTCCTAGTTGAATGATTATATATTACTATACATTTTAAGGAAATTTAAATCTTTACCTATAGCAACGAATGGGGTAAGAGTATGAATAACTTGTTGTTGGTAGGTATACTAGGTTGGTTGTTTCAACTATTTTATTTTTTTATTCAAAGCACCTCTTCTGATTAACAAGACTCATTTTAGAAGTTAAATCTGTCTTCATATATAATGGGTTTTGTAACAATATGATCTATCCTAAACTATGATTCCACTTTCTTTGTTATCGTAATGTTTCATGGCCATGACATTAGCTATTCAGTAAAGAAACCATAGTAACTTAACATTGCGTAAGTGTTTTTTCAATTTTAGAAGTTTATATGGGTTGAGCATCAATCATGAAACTGGGGTATAACTGGTGTATTACCTAGCATGTATCGAATTCCTTGGATTCGAACTCGAATAACATATATTATAAGACTTGTTTACTAAATGTTTCTATTTTGTGAATTCATTTGATGCAATTAGATCGCTAATATATATGATATTGAGGCCTCCATGAAAAATTAATTCTTTTCATTATGGAATTTTTCTAAGTTTCTGATCTGGAAGGCGATGTCATACTTCTTATTGGGAACTATGACTAGATCAACCAAGTACTTGGGTTTTTTTTTCTCTTCTTTGAGTGGTCTCCTTGGTTAGAGTGAACTGATGCCTTCAAAGGGAAGCTCTGTAATCTTGGCCCTGTTATTATTACCCTTACATTATCTTGGTCGAATATTTCCTTGTTGAGATGATTTTGATGATAAATGAATTGCTAGTGAACGTAATTTTAATGATCATAAGTTTATGACCAAACCTCTATGCTCATTTTTGTAGTGCCCATTTCCCTTTGAAACCTTTTTGATACTAATCATGATACTACTGATTATATTATGGACATGATTATGGAATTTATTATAGTATGATGTTAGATGATAGATCATGGATTATTGTTGACTTGATTCAGTTATAATGCATAATGATTATTAGAGACTTTTTTCTATGTTGATGATGATATACTGTTTGACATGGTTATATTATGGATGTTGTTCAGACTTGTGATATTTGGATATTGTGAGTAGAACTAGAAATTGAAACTATTGGATGATGATATAGTTGTTGATAAAACTATAAATGATATTTTTAGATTGCGTCGATGTTGTTGTGATTCATATATCTAAATGATTTTGGGAATTATATTTTTATTATTTTGAATGTTCTGATATGGCCATGAGGCCGAAGGAGGTATTTGTGTTTTTCACGTTAAAATATCAAACAAACATTTGGTGATTGGAGACCAACCACATTAGAATTCTAGATGAATTCAACAAGGTCACCATGAAAACTTGTATTGTTTGTGTGTGGTTGTTTTGTTAGGGGTTCCCATGGGGGAAACCACCTTTAAATGTTACCAAGGGGTTATGTGTATTTATTTATTTTATCCTTTTGTTTAATGTTGCATGTGCTTATTTTGTGATGCATTTGGCCCTTTCTTTATATATTGAATGTTGTATTAATATTGTGGGTAGGCATGTTGTTAATATTAATTAATTAAAAGGTATCATGAGAAAGTAATTAATAGAGTTGTTGGACTTTATATAAAGTGTTGTAAGAGATGTGTAACTTAAATTTTGAGTGTGAAAAACTCCAACTTCTTGGAAATTTGAATTTTCCGTTGGAGGCTGATTTTGGTAAATTTTTTCTCCAACCATACCTATGGTTAGAGACTTGAAATTTGAATTTTATAATGCTTTTTGAGAAGGCAATTTGTAGGTTTTAATTGTACTTTTCTTATATGATTTACTTTCAATCCTTTGGGGTGTGGGTTGGATTTGAGTGTGTAAGTAAACTATCATTTCATTCACCCACCTATTTATTATGCATTGAAGAATGAAGTTGAATTTGGAGGTAGGAGTTGAGGATGTGTCATGTGACATCCTACATGGACCCACCTAATCCTCTTCCCTTCCCTCTTCTAAAAAAATTTAATTCCTTGCCTTGTTTTAGGGTTGCTTCATTTTGGAGATTTCATTCTTTGGTGAATTCCTTGTTGTTTTTGGAGCTCTTGCTTTGAAGGGTTTATTGGAATATTGTTGCATGCTTGTGCTTGGCTGTTTTGGATTGCTTGCATTGGGATAAAAAATTTTGCTTTGGAACTTGGAACAAATCCATCATGGAGAGGTATGAGCTTGGATCTTGAAATGCTCTCTTTTGTTTATACAAATTTCATTTTTTTGTGAATGTTTTGGCATGTTTGTAGGCTGTTGGGTACATGGCCTAGGTATGGTGTAGGAGAAGACTATGAGGTTCATCTTATGGGAGGCACAAGGGTTTTGGGGAGGTATAAGGGTGGAGGGAGTTGGGATTTGGGTTCCACCTTACAAAGAAATAACTTGCGTTTCCTTACTCGTTATGGGGTGCCATAAGAGGTTGGAGATGTATAAGGAAATGTGAGGAATAAGGAGTATTTGGGGGAGGCATAAGGGCATGTCATGGCTTTGATATACTATATTTTGGAAGTTTGAAATCAGGTGGTGATACTCATTTCCCCTTTGGGAGGCATAAGTAGCATCCCCCATAGTTTCTTACTTCTTTGGCTTGCTTGATGAAGCCTTAGTATTTTTTTATAATGTTTTAATGTAGTTGTAAACTACATTCTGTTTTGGACAATGTTTTTATTGTGAAAATGTCGCTTGTCTGTTTATGGAAGCCTATTGTTGCCATGAGTTGGATCACATATTTTATTGCATTATGGTTGGGGCTCGGGGGCCAATGAAGAAGGATGGATTCTCCTCTTCATTAGATGTCTTGGTTGGGTGGAGAACGTTGCCTTTCCCCTACTCTTTTTGTGATCAAATTTGGAAGAATGAGAAATATGCATGTTGTTGTTCTGGACCTGAGATGAAAATAATTTGACAGTCCCTTGTGAAATTAAATATTATTGTAACCTTTCCAACTTGAAGGGGATGAACTTGTACATGTTTTGTAATGGAAATATGTTGTATTGGTTATTAAGGTGTAAATTGAAATGTGAAAGATACATACTCTGCTCTGTTCCTTTGAAAGCAAGAAATTGTGTTCTGTATGATGAAATTGAAGAATAAAAGAAGGAATTTATAAAGTTGTCTTTTGGAATAAATAAAGGATTGCATAACCTTCCTCAAATTTCATCATTATATTGAATTTAATCATCTATATGTGAGTTGTAATCTTTGTTTGAAAGGAAGAAATGTGTATAAAGGAAGTGTAATACTTTGTCCTTTGAAATATGTGAAAATTGGAAATCAGAGATGTATTTTATTTTTTGAATAAGTTGAATTGAACCAACTAAATGTATTAGATTAGAATTAGAACATATTATAATACTTGGAAGAAGAAAATGGAAAATAACCCATCTACAATTTGATCTATGTTTTGTATTTTTTTCAAACTGGCAAATATTTAATCTAAAATGCAAAGGCCAAACCTGCAAAAATGAAATAACAAACTAAATGATTAAATTAAAGTAGTTTGCCCTAAACGAATCCAATTAGACAAAAAAACTTAAAGGAAACCTTTTAAAACCTAGAAAAATCAAGTTCAAAGCTTTCATAGTCATTTTTCTGTCAAGAAATGTAAATGTTTGTTATCTCGTAAAATTGACAAGGGCAATTTTACCGATAACCATACCGAAAATTTTGTTTCGATCCCTCGTTAGGGATCCTTCGCGTTCCAAACGTCGTAAAATCCCTCCCCGGGAAATCTAGTTTTCGAACTTAGTCTTTTTTAGCCTTTTTTGGCTGGGCGCATGAATTTTCCTTGTAATACATAATTTTGATGCGCCCCCTTAAAAGCCTTTGGCGCATGGTTTTCCATGTTAGCACGCTTCTCGGTGTGCCAAAGGGCACACGTAATCTACATGCAACACCAATTTTTGGCACACCAAAGGGAGCACCTAACTTCATGTCGACAACGAATTTGGTGCGCCAAAGGCCGCGCTCATTCTTCTGTTGACATTTCCTTCCATGCGCCAAAGGGCGCACGCTTTCCCTTGTCGACAGCAGTTTCCATGCGCCCTTCCAAAAGGTTGGTGGTGCATTAATGACAGGTTTTTCTATAAATATCAGTGCGCACCCAATGTCATTTTCATTCTTTTGTTGAGCACGTGATACTTCTGGACTTGTCAGCCCCTGCTCTGTCACTCTCATCGTGTTGTGGACCCGCTCAAGGAATTTTTTGCTATATCTAAGGTAAGAGGTTCTCCCTCTTTTCCATTCTGTGCTTTCATGTTCTCGCTTTCGTGTTCTTGGTCTGGGCGTTTCTTGGTTTTCGTTTTGGTTTGCTGGCCTGTTTTACTGAGGTTTGTTTAGGCTGGTTTCCCCCTTGGTTTGCTGGCCTGTTTTCTTCTTTTCCTTTCTTTTCCTCCTCCTCCCTCTTTCCAGATCTGCTGGAAGGGGAGCTGTTTTAAAAAAAGGCTTGGTCTAAGGATCTTTTGATATAAAACCCTTTGTCCAAGCGGCCTTTGAAATGGAGAAAAGAATGAATATGTTTTGAGAAAGTGTTCTCTGGTGCACTGGCGCGCCTTGTTACAAAAAGGACAGTTGCGCCCCTCGGCGCACTCACACACCATGCAACACTTTCAAAATCCGCGCCTAATGGCGCCCCTTTCCATCCTGCTGCAGTTTGAAATCATGCGCCCTGAGCGCACCCCTTTTGCATGCTCCAAGTGTAAAACCCGCGCCTCCTTAAAAAGCCTTCGGCGCACCCTTTGTCCATGCTGCATAATGTTTCCATGCGCCAAAGAGCGCACCCAGTTTCGATGCAACAAAAGCCTTTTATCGCGCAAGTATAAAGATTACATAGGCACCTGGCGCACCCTCCCATGCAGTAACATGATGTTGTGTAAACCCTCCATGCGCCGCGCTATGTTCCTTTGGCGCATCATTCGTCCATGTTACACAATCTTTCCATGCGCCATAGGGCGCATCGAACCCCAATGTAACACGCATTTCCTGTGCACCCCTGTTATAAAATGCAACTTGCTTCATCCATGCGCCATGCGCTTTTGGCGCCAATATAACCTCTGCAACATTCCTTTCTTGCGCGCCTTATCTATTTGGCCTGCCAATTGTATTTTTCCTACGCCCCGAGCCTTTAAATCTCTAACTCCTCCTGCTAAGCTTTCCAATGGAAGATCAAATGTCTAATTCAACCTTTTTGGATTGGGTCTCTCTTCTTCTTCGTGCAGATCAGTAGCTGAGTTCGAAAGAACACATGTCTACGTCAAGCAAGAAGCCCACCAAACCAAGAGGAAAGGCAAAGCTAACAGAAGAAGAAATGAAATACAAATATCAGAAGGTCAGGATGCCCGAATCACAGGCTGAGTGCAGTATGGATGTCCGGGACTCTGAATTGGGTCACATTGACATGGATGAGTTCTGGCTTAGAACTCAAAAGGTTACAAGAAGTCCATGGATGGACAAACTAATAGGCAGTGCCTTGCACTTTTCCGGAGGAATCCCCTGTCAGCGCTGTGAACAACGAATTCATGATGGTTGTTGCACAATCCTTCAACAAGGACACAAGATGTGTCGAGAACAGCAAGGGCGAGGTAGTCATAAACCTCACTGCCCGTCATTTTGAGTTGATGCTTAGCATCCCTCACCACCGGAACTACGTGGCTGTTAGCCAACAGGAATGCATCAAGGCCTGGGAAGACAACGAAGGCCAGTGTATGTAGTTAATGAATGAGGTCTACCTAAAGAATAAGAAGGTAGTGACCCGGTGGCCTCAGACTATCCACCGAAGTGATTTCTCAGAGGAACTCAGTGATACTATCACTTTCCTAAGCAGAGTCTTCGAGCTTTCAGATGCCCACTATTTCCATAAGTGGATGCTGCGGTACCTGGAGACAATGAATAAGAATTTGCCCGATCAGCGCTTTTGCTGGGGTGAAATAATAAGCAACACCATCTCTGAGCAGCTACAACAGCTTGCCACAACTGGAGTATTTCATATGAACTCCTATGTAGTCTACGCTGCAGCATCGGCAGAGGGATTACCCAGGGCTCAACCGAACTGGAGTGTGGCCTTAGGCCAAGATATTTGATTACTATCCAGAGCTAAGACTAGAGAATAGTATCCCTCGATTCGCCAAAATTAATGATGCTTTCTTCTATCACATCATTTGCATGTTGAGGCCGAATCTAACTCATGGTCGGACAACCAAGAACATTGTGTCAGTCACTGTGGAGAAATGGGGGGCCCTATTCACCCAGTTTCCCACATTTACCTATCTGAGGGCGGTCAACTTCTTGGGCAAGCCAACCAGGCTGCCAAGGTACGCTGGACCTAAGCTAATTCTACTAGAGTTATCAAGGCAGCTGGTCGCATACCATGAGAAATGCCTCAAGAGAAAGAAGGGCGGAACTCCTTTCCCCATCACAGTGGGCCATTACACATGGTCCTCCCATCACAAAGCGAAGGAAATGTTTGCATAGAGCTGGAGTTGCTCAATTTGAAAGCATGACTTCCCAGCCAGGCCTACCTTTGACCCTAGGAGCTGTCCTGCCAAGGGCTAAGCTTGATCCGATCCATGTTCCCTCAGATCAAGGATATTTACATTGACGTTCATCCACGAGGTGGAACTCAGAAGAAAGGATCATTCTCGCTTAGCATTGGACGGAAATTATCCAATACGGAGTGGCCATTGTCCCCAAAGGCTTCCAAACTACGGAAGATGAAGTAGACAAGGTGTATAATGACACGGAAGGGGATTATTGGCCCTTCCCGGCCATTGACAGAAGCAAGGCTCCTCAAACAATTGAAGAGAGGGTCAAGGAGACTATGTGCAGAACAGAGCACTGGTGCCACATGAATGGGCTAATCTACCTTGGGGTAGATTTCATGACCTCCCCATTGGGGCAATGCACCTCCAAGGTCCAAAGAAGCAGTTAAAAGGCAAAGGTGTAGAAGGTGAGCCTAGCACCATTCAGGAAGAAGCCCCTGGAAGTCCTCCTTCCTTCAGCGCCTAGAATAGGTAATAACTCTGGATTCGCCGGAGAAAGAATTGCAGCAGAGGATAGTCCCATACACCCTATCCACTCAGGATGTCGGCATTGCTACAACCACAGAGGTCCCTTCTGTCCCTTCTTCTTCTCTTCCTTCCCCTTCCTCAGAGTGACTCAGACGACCACCCCTTTGGTTGTGTCCTCTGCCCCTTCTTCTACTCTTTTCCCCCTGCCTCTTTTTCTATCTTCTCCTCCCTCGCTGATCTTTCCTCCTCCATTTCTTCCCTCATTTCTGGGCTCCCTTCGCTTCCTTTGTCTTCTGCAGCTATAGTTTCCCTTCCTCTCGTGGGCACTTCTTCGGCTATTCTCTCAATGCCGCCTCCGCGTGTCTCCACGTTTTTCCCCTCTTCTACTGCAGTTGCTGCCTCCTCCCTCTGTCTTTGGTCCTTCTTCCATAGGACCAGCATGGATCTCTCAGCAGCTGAGCCAGCAAAAGAGGAAAGTTCCCCATCGCTCCGATGGACTTTTCAGTCATTCCGGCTAAAGGAGCAAAGAAGCACAAGCCGGTTACACGCTTCTCCAAGAGCGCTGCAGGTGAGAGGGTTATGGAAATAGCCTACCCCGATCCCACCAAAGAGAAAGAAGATCTGTCTCCAGTAGATTTCACAGTGACCCAAGTCACAATGGGGACATCCTCAGAAAGTCTCCAGGGGGAAGCTCTTTCCGCAGTTGATGCACTCTGCGAAAAGCTTCAAGAAACAAAGGAAGAAAAGAGGCTACTGAAGGAGTAGAATAAATACCTGCTTCAAGCCTTACAGAAGATGGGAAGTGCACCTCCCACAACTGCCGCTGAGACTCCTGAGCTGCTCAGTCAGGAGAAGATTAATGAGTATTCAAAAATCGGCGAGCAAGGTATGGCTGTTTCTGCTTGGAGGAGCCAGATCCTCAAAGATAGTGAAAAAGTAATCGCCGAATATATCAGCTTATACCTGAATATCGAGAAGGCGAATAAGGAACTCCAAGCATTAGCAGGTCCAGTATCAGAAGAATTAGAGCATGCTAGACTCCAGCACGAGGCCTTCTAACAAATGTTCGACTGTTCAGTCGAAGATTTGGTCAAGTTCAGAGTATTCGGTCATCCAAGGACCCTCAACAAGACCATGTCCACTCTGGACTATCAGATAGATCAGCTCGAATTCGTGTTAGAGAAGATAGACAAGGTGAAGGAAGAGGCCCTGGATGCGATGCATCAAATGGAGAAGATTGTTCTATCTATGACTCCAGGGTTGCTCACTCCTTCCCTCACCTTGAGATCAGCTGATGATACTATCCGGATTTTCAAGGAGATAGCTACTCAAGGGACAGGGCCAAAAGTCACGTTCGACATCGAATCCATCAACAACCTACTGGCCTGTAGAGACTTCATCGGGTCCCTAATCGAGGCCGGTAAAGACTATTCCAAGATCCCAGAAAAGCTCATAGATGAGCGGGAAACTTGCGAAGCAATCAGTGAACGGCACAAGGATCCATCACAGGATCAATTTGGGCCGATGATCAGCAAGTTCTTGGAATACCGCGCTCAGTTCCACATCTCATCTCCTGATCAGCATCAGAAACAGGCAACCCCTTTTAGGCCACAGGATGATGATGATGAATAAATTCTTCTTCTTCTTCTTCTTCTTCTCCTCTCTATTCTCCGACTTTCTTTTCGTAATATCTTAATTAAGTTGGCACAAATGATGACATCATCCATGTTGCATCATGGGATGATGTCATCCATCAAAGTTGTCAAAGTCAACATGACTTTTGGATATTTTGTAAATATCTTGTAAATAAGTGGTTGGCTCCTTTTTGCCTTCTCTCTCTCTCATCTTCTATAAATACTAGAATACTTGTTGTATTCTAGGAGGTGAACATTTTTCAGATAGAAATAGAAGTGAGGAGAGAAAGACTTTGAGCTTTCTTGTAACAGAAAAGAACATTAATACAATTATTCAGACTTTGTGCTCAATAGCTGTGTTATACATTAGATCTTTCTTACGTTAGATCTGTATGTGTTTAATCTGTTGGATTCATATCTACTTTTCCGTCATTTGTTTATCAGTATTGCTTTGTTTATTTATGCAAGTAGGTTTGGCTCTGTTTACTACCAAACTAAAAACATAAATCTTCTGACCTTTCTGCTTTGGAATTCATTTCTTTTCTTCCTTCGGATCTGTTCTTTCTCTTTTCCTTCTTTCATTCCTTTCTTTTTGCAGCCTGAAACACTCTACCGGGATGAGATCCCAACCCCCGAAGGTAGAATCTGTGAGACTTGCATAGGTTCCTGCTAGTAGAAATAGCGATAAACCAGTTTCGCTTTGCTGTCTCAAAGAGGGGCTAAGCCCTGCAACACTGTTGGCTCGTCTATGCATAGATCTGTCCGCGCGACAGATTTTCGGACCAACAATGTTTAAATTACAAATTAATCAGACAAATTAAATCTTGAAATATTTCATAAATCCATATAAGAACAATTATCCATGTCTATTTGACATGTTGACAGATGAAGAAGATCAAATTGAACAAACCTCATAAGTTAAAATTTACCATTTTCTACTACATAACCCTGCAAATCATTTTCATGAAATTGACAGCATAAACTTTATCAAAATAAAAATTTAATGATTTATGAGTAAAGAGGATGTCAAGATATTTCTAGAAAGTCCTTGTTTTCTCAAAACTGAGCTCTCTATAAAATGTTATGGCCTTCTGAAGTTTTTCTTCACTTGGTGTCAAAAAACAAAATTGGGATAAATTTCCTTGGTAGGCCCGTTGTCCCAAATTTTTCCCTTAGCACTTCTAAAAAAATTTTGGAATTTTTTCCTAATTTTCCCTACCCACCCGAAGAAAATCAGAGGCTGCCACTTGGCATAATGAGGCATTAGCGAAGGGGCAAACCCCTTTTTAAGCTTAGCGTTTTGGAAAATTTGGGGAAAATTTTCCTAAGTTTCTCCACCGCCCCACTAGCCTGCAGCCAATCAGAGACAGCCACATGGCACCATGAGGAATTGGTGGAGGGTAGTATTCCTTTTTTACCTTTTGCACTTTCAGAAATTTTTGGGAAAATTTTCTAAAGTTCCCCGCTGCCCCGCAGACCCGCAGCCAATAAGGAGCTTCCACATGGCATCGCGAGGCATCAATGGAAGCGTGGGTGCATTTTATCCCTTTTTCCCTTTAGGGTGTTAAAAATATTTTATCCCCACAGCCCCACTTTCCCCATGTTGGCTTAGAAGGTTCCACGTGTACCTTGCGGACTTGCAGACTCGGGGTAGCAGGGGTCCAAAAGTGACTTTTTGCCTCGCGCAAGAAATTTCAAAAATGTCTCCTGCCGCCCCGCCTACCTGACTCCTCCTCCAAGAAAATTTTCTCCCCACAGTCCACTAACTTGCTTGTGGGGAAATAATTCTTTACGCGGCCCGCAGACCCACCATTGGAGTAAATTTTCTCCCCTGGGCCCGCAGGCCCGCTCTTGGGGAAAATTTTCACCCCAAGCCCTGCCAGCCCATAACTTGAAAAATATTAGGAGTTAGGAGGACTTATTTATAATAATGGAAAGGTGAGGAAATTTTCTATCTAATGGAAATGATTTGGGGAAATTTTGAATGCATTAATTTTGAGAAAAACTAATTTTAATCGTTAAGCCTGTTAGAGAGTGGGTATGGTGAGGAATTACCCTCTAACCCTAATTGAACCCTCTAACCCTAAATTTTTAACCTTGTAACCTATAATAATTGTGAATGAAAAAAAAGTATACTCTTGTGGATTATAATTGATTTGGAACTTGTTAGTGACAGCTATTATCTTGTAATCTTGTTGTAGACTCTTTAAAACAAAAAAATTATTCCATAATTTTTCTAACTAATCCTAACTTATTCTTAGGTCTCAAGTGGGTTGTTTTAATGGGCATCGCACTTCGTAACAAAGAAGTGGTTCAAAATTTTGGGCCATTGGGCACACTAGGAAACTTGAGACATGAACCTTAAACCTAGCACACTTTTAAATCTAGAAAACAACTTAGTTTAGAAATTACATATTTTAGTAAACATGGAAACTGAATAAAACTTAGAAAGTTGAACTAATTCTCACCTTGGTCTCTCCAGGAGGTGCAGATGGGACGAGGGGTCTTTTCACATAGACCTAAAATTACCACCACTAGATCATGTTGTAGCAGCCATCCTACCACATATTTTGTAGACTCTTTATGATGTTAATGCCACTCTATGTGGAGGATCAGTAGGAAGACATGCAGCTAGACATGATAGAGTCACCTTCATTGAGGATCATGTATCTCCTTGACCCAAGGAGGAGCATAGAGATAGAACTTCCATGCAGAGTCAGCCAGAGAAGAGTCACCATAGAGGGGACAGGGTGACCGAGTTTTAGGACATAGAGAGAGGTCTAGGAGCCCTAGACTTAGGGATGAGCATACAGAGAGGCTTAGAGGCTGTCAAACCATAGCTGTAGATCACATTAGGGATATCTTGAAGCTTCGGCCATCACATTATGCTTGTGGCATAGGTGGATTTTAGGCAGAGGCCTAGTTGGTGAGCTTGAGCGAGTGCTTCAAGCTCTGTCCTTGTTCTAGCAACACGAAAGCTCATGTTTTGATCCATCTTCTAAGGGATGGAGTTGGTGTCTAGTGGTGGACAGAGGAGTAGAAGCTCCATGTTGATTCTAAGATAGTTTACTTGGGAGCACTTTGAGGAGTGTTTATAGAGTAGATATTTTTCACGAAGGTTCATACAAAAATGAATAGATGAGTTTTATGATCTTCGACAGGAATCTCTTATAGTGGCTGAGTATGAGAGTAGATTTATTGATCTAGTCCAGTATTGTGATTACATGTAGGATGAGCAGGTATGGATCCACAGGTTCATCCGAGGCTTGAATCTAGACATTGGAGGTGTAGTGTGGATCCATTGTCCACAGAAATTAGCAGAGGTTGTTGAGAAGCCCTATATAGTAGAGGAGACTCGGGGAAAGACCCAACAAGCTAGAGATTGAGTCTGGAGCCACATACAGTAGATGCAGGACACCAGATCGAGGAGGTCAGTACCTCTTCCTTGTGGTGGATAGGGTTCAGCACAATCATCTTTTAGACCATAGTAGTAGCAACAAAAAAAGTCCCACCCACCTCATAAACCTCCACAAAGGTTTGATGCATAGAGAGCTCAGAGTATGGTGCCTCCTCCTAGGGTTCCCATCAGGAAACAGGGTGTCTAGAGAGCTCACTCATCATGAGCTCACTAGCAAAGACCTTAGCAGACCACATCTAGATCATCAGGATCTACACCATAGACCTCCAGAGTACTGATCAAAGCTACTACATAGGGGAGAGGATCAGGTGGTTGTTCTGGTTATGTTGTTACTAGACATTTTTTGAGAGATTACCCACAAAGCCTTAATAACAAGGGTAAGACATAGATATCAGAGCCTACTTTTGGTGATATGCGGTGCAGTCATAGAATGTATGTAGCGGATAAGAATCACCAGACACAACATCATAGAACATTTATTGATACTTCAGGTAACATTGGTGGTATTCCTACCTCCATTCTATTTGATTCTGGTTCTTCTGATTCTTTTATTGCATCATCTTTAGTAGAATGATGCAGGCTGGTGGTAGTTAGGTAGGGTCATAGTTGGGATGTTGAGATGGCTTCTGAAGCCAAGATATCTTTAGACTCATTAGTTAAGGAGTGTGTGGTGGATTTGGGACCTTTCACCACTACCTCAGATCTTTGGATCCTTCCTTTGGGATCTTATAGAGTCATCTTGGATATGGATTGGTTGTCTACGCATAGGGTCAGGATGGATTGTTACCACAAGACTATATCTTGTGTAGATGATTTGGGAGTTGATTCGGTGATTTTGGGGGTTAGGAGACTCATTTATATTCGCACCATCTTTGTTATGTAGCTTAAGTGGTGTGTGCAACGGGGTTGTGAGATGTATGTTGTTACATTTAGTGATAGATCATAGGATGGGTCTAGTGGACCATTGCTAGATTATCACCCCATTTTGAGAGAGTTTGTAGATGTATTTCTAGGGGAGCTACTGGGGTTTCCACCCCCACGTAAGATTTATTTTGATATAGATATTGTTCCAGGGGTAGAGCCTATCTCGTGAGCACCTTATCAGATGACCACCCCAGAGCTCTGCAAGTTAAAGTTACTGCTAGAAGGCTTCCTAGAGAAATGCCTGATCCATCCTAGTGTATCCCCTTGGGATGCACCGGTGATTTTTGTGAAGAATAAGGATGGATCCTTGCGCTTTTGTATTGATTACCATTAGCTGAACAAAGTAACGATCAAGAATCGTTATCCCCTTCTATGCATTGATGATTTATTTGATTCGATGAAGGGAGCCACAACTTTCTCTAAGATAGACCTTAAGTCAGGTTACTATTAGCTGAGGATTTCAGAGGTGGAAATTCATATGACCACCTTCTCTAAGAGATATGGCCACTATGAGTTCACAGTGGTGCCTTTTGATTTGACGAATGCCCCTGTAGTGTTTATGGGTTTGATGAATGGGGTATTTAGGACCTTTTCAGGTTGCTTCGTGCTCATCTTCCTTGATCACATGTTTATTTACTCACGTACACATGAGGAGCACGAGGGGCACCTTCACTAGGTTCTTTAGTGTCTTTAAGAGAATCAGCTTTATGGGAACTTGGAGAAGTGTGCATTCTTTCAGACAGAGGTTTTTTACTTGGGCCATATCATTTCTCTGGAAGGTATCACCACTGATCATTCCAAGATTAGAGCCATTATGGATTGGTCAGCACCCAGTACTGTGACTGAGGTGCACAGGTTCATGGGATTAGTAGGTTACTACAAGAGATTTATTCAGGACTTCTCTTAGATTGCACACCCCATCACTTCCCTTCAGAGGAAAGGGAAGAAGTTTTTTTGGTTAGACAGGTGTGAGCAGGCCTTTAGGGCACTCAAGGAATGTCTCACTACAACACCTATTATTGTAGTGCTAGATCCACATGGTGATTTTTTCGTTTGTACAGATGATTCTTTAGTAGGAATTAGAGGTGTGTTGATGCAGCAGGGCAGAGTAGTGGCCTATGAGTCTCACAAACTCAAAGATTATGAACTTAATTATCTAACTCATGATCTTGAGCTTGCGGCAATTGTGTACACTTTGGTTTGATGGAGGCACTTTCTTCTTGGTTAGAGATTCACACTCAGGACTGATAATTTGAGTCTTTGCCACCTCTTCACATAGCCCAATCTCAACACTCGTCAGTAGCATTTGATGGAGTTACTTTGTGCATATGATATGGAGATAGAGCATGTGAAGGGGAAGGAGAATGTGGTGGCAGACGCTCTCAGTAGATGAAGACATGTGGCTATGGCCACCTCAGTGAGAATAGATTTGTGGAGTAGGATTTTTTTATAATCTTCCTCTTGACAGCTTCTACATTTCAGTTCGAGTAGAGATCGAGTCTCAGCGACCCCTTGAGGGGAATTTTGATGGTTTCTCACTAGAGGTAGATGGCCTTCTCAGGAATAGAGTTTGGATTTATGTTCCTAGAGACAGAGGATTGAGGGTGGACATATTGACCAAGGCACATCATGTACCCTATTCATCCCATCCTGGGGTGAAGAAGATGCACACTACTTTGAGACAGTTGTATCACTAGAAAGGGCTTCATAGAGATGTGGCTCAGTTTGAGTCGTGCTGTTTAGAGTTTTAGAAAGTGAAGGCCAAGCATCAACATCCATATGGCCTTCTCTTTCCTCATGCTATACCAGAATAGAAATTGGACACCATTTCTAAGGACTTCATTGTTGGGCTATAGATGTCAAGATATCACCACAACACCGTCATGGTCATGGTTGATAAATTGACAAAAGTGGCTCACTTTTCTCCAGTGAAGATCACTTATACAGCTAGTGTAATGGGAAATGTATATTTTGATGAGATTGTCAGGTTCAATGGGATTTCGTGGAAGGTGATTTATGACCTTGATCCTTTGTATACTTCCCATTTCTGGACTACCATGCAGCATGCCCTCGGGATGAGAATCAACTTCAGCACAACATATCACCCCGAGACAAATGGACAAACTGAGCTGGTGAATCAAATTTTAGAGGACATGCTCAGGATGTATGTGATGGATCAGAATTCTAGATGGGAGGAGTACCTATACTTGGTGTAGTTCACCTACAATAAGAGTTTTTAGAGTTCTATTGGCATGGATCCTTTTCAGGATTTGTATGGCATGGAGTCCAGGACACCTCTTAGTTAGGATAGGTTAGAGGACAGGTTTTCTCTTAGACCAGCTTTGTTGCAGGACATGGAGCAACAGGTGGTTTTGATCAGACGGAGATAGCTAGAGGCACAAGATAGGAAGAAGAAGTACACAAATCAGCATAGCACTGACCGTAGTTTTGATGTGGGCATGAAGGTGTTGCTTTGTGTCAGGCCACATAAGATCCCTATCCAATATGGAAAAGGTGTTAAGTTAGATCCTAGATTCATTTTTCCTTTTGAGATCTTAGATCGGATCGGCCCCTTGGCCTACCATCCAGCAATGCTACCTAGCTTGTCTCACGTACATGATGGGTTTCATGTTTCAGTTCTTAGGAGATATGTTACAGATCCTTCTCATGTGTTAGATTAGACATCATTATAGGTGCAGGAATAGGGGCAGGTGATGGTGGAGCCTATTTGCATCCTATATCATAGGACCCTGCGCCTTCAAGGAAGATAGGTTGATCAGGTCTAGGTGTGGTGGGACAGATATGATGAGACTACAACTACATGGGAGGATGCTACTTTTCTATGAGTTTAGTTTCCACATTTGTTCTAATGACTTCTAGGAGGAATTCAAGTCTAAGGGGAGGGGGATGTAGTGCGTATTTCCCTTTGACACCTTTTTGATACTAATCATGATACTGCTGATTATATTATGGACATGATTATGGAGTTTATTATAGTATGACATTAGATGTTAGATCATGGATTATTGTTGACTTGATTCAGTTATGATGCATGATGATTACTAGAGAAATTTTTATATGTTGATGATGACATATTGTTTGACATGGTTATATTATGGATGTTTTTTAGACTTTTGATATTTTGATATTATGAGTAGACCTAGAAATGGAAATTATTGGATGATGATATAGTTGTTAATAAAACCATAGATGATATTGTTAGATTGCATTGATGTTGTTGTGATTCATATATCTAGATGATTTTGGGAATTATATTTATATTATTTTAGATGTTTTGATATGGCCATAATGCCGAAGGAGGTATTTGTATTTTAAAGGTTAAAATATCACAACAAACATCGGGGGATTAGAGACCAACCACATTGGAATTCTACATGAATTCAACAAGGTCACTATTGTAAATTGAATTTTTTGTGTGTGGTTGTTTTTTTAGGGGTTCCCATGGGGGGAACTACCTTTAAATGTGACTAGGGGGTTATGTGTATTTATTTATTTGACCCTTTTGTTTAATGTTTCATGTGTTTATTTTGTGATGCATTTTCCCCTTTCTTTATTTATTAAATGTTATATTAATATTGTGGGTAAGCATGTTATTAATATTAATTAATTAAAAAAATATCATGAGAAAGTAATTAATAGAGTTTTTGGGCTTGATTTAAAGTGTTGTAAGAGATGTGTAAGTGATGTGTAAGTTAACTTTTGAGTGTGAAACACTCCACCTTCTTGGAAATTCGAATTTGTCCTTGGAGGCTGATTTTGAAGGCTTGGGGGACAAGTTAAACTTGTCCCATACCTCTTAAATTTATTTACCAACCATACCTTTGGTTGGAGATTTGAAATTTGAATTTAATAATGTTTTTTGAGAAGGAAATTTGTAGGTTTTGATTGCGCTTTTCTTACATTATTTAATTTCAGTCCTTTGGGGTGTGGTTTAGATTTGAGTGTGTAAGTAAACTACCATTTTATTCACACACCTATTTATTATGCATTGGAGAATGAAGTTGACTTTGGGGGTTGGAGTTGAGGATGTGTGATGTGACATCCTACATGGACCCACCTCATCATCTTCCCTTCCCTCTTCTAAAAATATCGGAATTCCTTTCCTTGTTTTGGGGTTGCTTCATTTTGGAGAATTCAATCTTGCTTGAATTCCTTGTTGTTTTCGGAGCTCTTGCTTTGAAGGTTTTTTTCGAATATTGTTGCATAATTTTTCTTGGCTGTTTTAGATTGCTTGCATTGGGATAAAGCTTACTACTTTGGAACTTGGAACAACTCCATCATGGAGAGGTATAAGCTTGGCTCTTGAAATGCTCTCTTTAGTTTATACAAATTTTATTTTGTTGTGAATGTTTTGGCATGTTTGTGGGTTGTTGGGTAGATGGCCTAGGTATGGTGTAGGAGAAGACTATGGGGTTAATTTTGTGGGAGGCACAAGGGTTTTGGGGAGGTATAAGTGTGGAGGGAGTTGGGATTTAAGTTCCACCTTACAAATAAATAGCTTTCATTTCTTTACTCATAATGGGGTGCCATAAGAGGTTGGGGAGGCATAAGGAAATGTGAGGAATAAGGCGTACTTGGGGGAGGCATAAGGGCATGTCATGTCTTTGTTATGCTATATTTTGGTAGTTTGAAATCAAGTGGTGATACTCATTTCCCCTTTGGGAGGCATAAGTAGCATCCCCCATACTTTCTTGCTCCTTTGGCTTGGCTGATGAAGCCTTAGTATTGTTTACCATGTTTTAATGTAGTTGTAAACTACATTATGTTTTGGACTATTTTTTCATTGTGAAAGTGTTGCTTGTGTGTTTGTGGAATCTTGTTGTTGTCATTAGTTGGATCACATATTTTATTGCATTATGGTTGGGGCTCGGGGTCCAATGAAGAAGGATGGGTTCTCCTCTTCATTGGATTTCTTAGTTGGGTGGAGAGCGTTGCCTTTCCGCTGTTCTTGTTGTGATCAAATTTGGAAGAATGAGAAGTATGCATGTTGTTGTTCTGGAGCTGAAATGAAGTCAGTTTGACAGTCCCTTGTGAAATGAAATCTTATTGTAACCTTTCCCACTTAAATTGGATGAACTTGTACATGTTTTGTAATGGAAATATGTTGTATTGGTTATGAAAGTGTAAATTGAAATGCGAAAGAGACATACTCTTCTCTGTTCCTTTGAAAGCAATAAATTGTGTTTTGTATGATGAAATTGAAGAATAAAAGAAGGAAGTTGTAAAGTTGTCTTTTGGAATAAATAAAGGATTGCATAACATTCCTCAAATTGCATCATTTAATCATCTAGATGTGAGTTGTAATATCTATTTGAAACGAAGAAATTTGTATAAAGGAAGTGTAATACTCTGTCCTTTGAAATATATGAAAATTGGAAATCAGTTTTGTATTTTAGTTTTTGAATAAGTTGAATTGAATCAAGTAAATCTATTAGATTAGAATTGGAACATATTATAATGCTTGGAAGAAGAAAATGGAAAATAAACCCTTTAAAATTTGATCTATGTTTTGTATTTTTTTCAAACTAGGAAATATTTAATCCAAAATGCACAGACCAAACCTGCAATATTGAAGTAACAAACTAAATGATTAAATTGAAGTAGTTTTCCCTAAACGAATCCAATTAGACAAAAATACATAAAGGAAATCTTTCAAAACCTGGAAAAACCAAGTTCAAAGCTTTCACAGTTGTTTTTCTGTCAAGAAATTTAAATGTTTAAATTGTAAATTAATCAGAAAAATTTAATCTTGAAATATTTCCTAAATCCATATAAGAACAATTATCCATGTATATTTGACATGTTGAGAGATGAAGAAGATAAAATTGAAAAACCCTCATGAATTAAAATTTACCAGTGACTTGTTGATTTGCACGGGTGTAAAAATGACTTCTCACCTCGTGCGAGAAATTTCCAAAATGTCTCCTGCCGACCCGACTCCTCTGGGAAAGTTTTCTCCCCGTGACACATATGTATATTCCTTCTTTCTCCTAGTAGCTGGGACCCTTCTTTATTTTTCTCTTTACTCCCTAGCATTCGCTTATGAGAGGGTGTTGGTGTAAATAGTCATTTACACCTAATAAGCTCATGTGAGCTAATAATTGTTATTAGTTTTATTTTATTAGAAGTTTGTTTAAACTCCCGTAGCTATTTTAGAATGGTATCTCAAGTTTAGAGGGTTTGTTATCTCTATTTTAGATTGACTTCCCTTTTATCTAGGAGTATCAAACTACTTGTTATATCTATTTAAATGTTTTCTCCTAGATGGTGAAGACATCAAAGATTAATTCTATTTCTCTATTTCTCCTAAGTGTTACGTTAAACTATTTATCCCATTAATTTATTTTTTGCTCAATCTTCTTGCACTAGATCCGTTTAGTGGATTTTTCACCGTAGACCCACATGTGGGGAAATATTTCTCCCCATGGCCCGCAGACCCGCTACTTGGGCAAATTTTCTCCCCTAGGGCCGAAGGCCCGCTCTTGGGGAAAATTTTCACCCCAAGGCCCACCGGCCCATAACTTGAGAAATATGAAGAGTTAGGAGGACTTATTTATATTAATGGAAAGGTGAGGAAATTTCCTTTCAAATGGGAATGATTTAGGGAAATTTTGAATGTGTTAATTTTGAGAAAAAACAAGTTGAATATTTAATCCTGTTAGAGAGTGGGTATGGTGAGGAATTACCCTCTTACCCTAATTGAAGCCTCTAACCATAAATTTTGAACCTTGTGACCTCTCATAATTGTGAATGAAAGAAAAGTATACTCTTGTGGATTATAATTGATTTGGAACTTGTTGGTGATAGTTGTTGTCTTGTAACTTGGTTGTAGATTCTTTTAAACAAAAAAATTATTCCATAATTTTCCGAACTAATCCTAGGTTGTTTTGGGGTCTCAAGTGGGTTGTTTTAATAGGCATCACAGTTTTAGAATTCAAAATGAGTTTTGGATGACTGTATTCATTATTGAAATGGGATACTTGTTAACTCATGACATTTGATGATACATTATGAGGATAATCATGAGGTTACGAATGGAATATTTATTTAAATACATTGTTGGCCTATGTCAGAAAATTGTTAAAAATTACTAATGACATTTTCAAATTACTTTTCCTTTATATTATTTAGATAAGTTTTCAATTATGATGTGGTTTTTGGTTAAGATTAATGGATTATTGTGAATCTTTTAAATTCTTTTGAAGGGTGGTTTCGAATATGCTAACAAGTATTACTTTTAAGTGATCATGTAAGGAGGAGGTGGTAAACTTATTTTTTAAGACTGAAACTATGGATTTCCTTCAGGAGGGTTACGAAACCATTTTTTTACGAAACATCCCTCTTGGAAGGATTGGATAATATTTATTGTTTTGTGTCTATTATCATAACTATTATGTTTTGATTTCTCAAGATTTTTTTCTCTTTGAGATGGATGGATTGATTATTAGATTTCAATCACTTAATGTATAGGATTACATGATTGAAATCCCAATACTCTTGACCTTTTGTTTCTAACCTATAAGGTCTTGCCTTGATTAGTTGAGATATTATTCTTATAGGAATATTTGGTAGCGTCCTTGTTGGCTGGTGTAAATATTTTATATCGTGTGAAGGATTTTTATTAGTGGTATGTGCTTTGATCCATTCTTGAAAAAGAACGTTCCTTTCATGATGTTGTTAAATGTTAGCTTATTGTTGCAATGTGTAGCCTTATCATGCTTATTTCTCGCGAACTGACTTAAGTTAATATTTGTACAGATGGATTTTGTGAATAGATAAAGGAAATATTTGTAAAGGTTCATCGGTTGATTTATGAAGTTCCTTGTACGAATGTCTAATGTGTTGTAAATCTGGGAATGGTGCTTGCAAAGGAGTTTGGAAGTCATTTTTCCTTGGTTTTTTTGCATTTGTGGAATAAGGTTGTCTTATCCTTTTATAACAAAACTTGTAATTATTATTGTGAGGAATAAAATTCAATTATCAACTTGTTATTAGTATTTTTTTTGTGATATTATATTAGTCATGAAAATGTTGTAGCGTGGCTTGACTAATTTTGTTACCTTATTATTCTCAGCCAAAGTTTAATCGAATATTTTAACACCTTTTGTTTATGTGCCATGTTGAATAGAAATGTTATAACCGTGTTTAGTTTTCTTGGTATGTAATGGTAATTTATTATTTTGAGTCATAATTTTTTTTTGGTATAGTAACCCCTCCATGCTTTTGGCATCATTGCAATTCTAGGTATATTTTTAGTGGGTTGGCAATCCTTTTTCTAAAGTAAATAAAAAATAAAATAAAATGAATACATAAATGAATAAATATAGAAGATAATAATGAATTTTTGTTTTTTAAGATAAAATTAAGAGTGTTTCATTAAAAAGAAGGGAGTTTTCTACCGGTGTACAAAAATCCACCCTCACTAACCCTAAGCTACAGATTAAACCTTATCCTCTATGTTGTGAAACGTTAATTATTTATAAAATTAATTTCATTATTGTATTTTGGGGATATAGTTAGATCTTAGTTAGTAGAGAAGTTTGAATAAGAACACATTAAGTCTAATTCTTCCATTTTGGGAATCCCATGTGTATGCTTTGAAAAACTTAATCAAGAGAATGCTAAATGAATATTTTATCCGAATCCATTTGAACTCTTAAGTCTCATTAAAAGACTGGCTAATAACTAGAGAGATCATGATGATGAAGTAAATTTACCTTCTCACTCTAACCTTTGTGATAGTACATTGTAATATTCTATTAAGTGTTGTTAATTGTTGATCCTTGCACAAGGAGGTTGTAGTTCTAAACCTTAATGGAACTTCACTTAAGTTAGAGCTTACACTCATCACCTAATGTAATGGAGGTATGAATATAGATTGAGTAGCTTGGGTATGAATAAGAAACCTTGCGAGAGATAGAAGGTGTCTCCTTTGATCAAACAAATTAAGCTAGTTTTGCCAATCTTTAAGTTGATCCTTATCCAGAAAACTTGATCTTAAGATAGCTAGTCTTTAGTATAAAAGAAAGAAGTTCACCTTTGTTAGGAAAATTTCTTGAATCAAACCTGAATCTTCTAGATCGTAAAGTCAGGTCTTGTTATACGTTTTTAGTAAATACATAACCTTATAGGATTTTACAATGTGGGGTGTACTGCACTGTAACTATGCATTTGTAGATTGGTATTTTTCATGGTGCCTTGTCAAAGAGAAAAGTGAACTGTCCTTGATGGGTGTTGAATTTTTCCTTGTTATCTATGTAGTCATCATTGTGCAAAGATGTTCGAAGATTTATTTGTAGCTATTGTGACCACCTGTTGTGTCATTTTATACTTCGAAAAAGTCATAAAATGATTATCGTGTACTTCGCTGTGTTATCTCCTATGTCTAAACTAGTGGGTGTTACACTTGGAATCAGAGCGAAGGTTCATGCTCTTGAACCTCTAGAATAGATTGGAGTTGTGATGGTGTTACCAGATGGTGTTGTATGTTCATTGTTGATATTGGAAGAGTAATGTGATTTAAGCATGACGTGAACTATGTTGTAATTGTTATATTGTTAGTGCACATATTTTGTATGTCACTTAGTTCATAATTGATGAGCATGTTCATGTGTTAGAGATGAGAGTATTATGTCTCTCACTTTTCTATAATTCTATGTGAAATTGAGTGTGAAGCATTGTTTTGTTGTGGGTGTGGGAGAAGTGTGATTGTTGATTTCAGAGTGTTGGATCCTTTTGGCATTTGTGATGTGTGGGTGTGTTGACTATGTTTTATGAACAAGTTTGTCTATAGTGAGTTCAACTGGAGTTATTAATGATGTTATTACCATTTGTGTAGACATGTGTGTATATTTCATGACTATATGACAGTTGACTGTATGTTGTAATTATGCTCATCATAATTGTAATTCATGTGATATGTAATGATTCATGTCGTGATTTAGGGACATATGGTGAGTATATGATCCCTATCATATAGTGATTGCACTTTGAGTGTAACATGTGGTGATGTGGTATGTTGTAAACCATGAATGTAATGTATGTGATATACTTTTTACCAGTACAATGCATGAGACACTATGCTTAATGTGTGTGAACCACCATTGTGTTAGTGATGTAATTGCATGTTATGTTGTGAACCTTACGCTAACCGACCCTGAGGGAAATCGGTAAAAGTGTATGTTTAGAGTGAGGGAATGTGACACCATGGGCCAAGTAACTCAGTAACTGAAGAAAACTTTTGGTTCAATAGATGAAGACCTGTGCTCCTTTCTCTCTCTTTGTGGTTATTGTATGGATGCAACCTCAGTGTAACTATGACTATGTTTAGCCTTGTCGAAGTGGTGGTAGGATGATTGAGATAGAGATTATGATAGTTATACTATTGATATGTTATTTCTATGAGTTGAGGATTGATGTTTTGAGTGATAGCAACTCATTGAGTACCCCATTGGTGGCTAGATAAGGTCACATAGTCATCATAATGTGCTATTCTTATATACGCATCATATTCGTAAATTGATTTTTTAAATTTTAGTTTTGCAAGGACCAACAATTTTCTTGATTGCCATGTTTTATATTTTGGGCATTTCCTTGGTTTGTGGTACTAACATGTAGATTTTTGCACTAACTATGGCTATTTGGCCATTTGATTTTCTTGGATTTGAATCTTCTTTTAAATTTTAAGATTTTACCACCTTGCCCAAGGCTTGTACCTTGCCACTTGGCATTTGAATCAGATTGCTATGTTGGTTCTATTATCGTGATGTGTGGAATAGGGTCATGTGATGCACCATGGAATGGTTGGACCTATGGACCCGCTTCATTGTATGGGGGTACACCCCAAGGAGTTATAGATAACTAGTGGGTTGTTGAACCACAAGTTATTATGTCACTTGGGTTAGGGGTGTCTGGACTCTATGTGCCTAGGGCCATAGGAAAACTGGCCTCTTGAGGGAGGTATAAGAGGAAATTGAGGGAGACATAAGATACTTGAAGGAGGATTAAGAGAGGTTGAGGGGGGAGGCATAAGAGACTTGAGGGAGGCATAAGAGATCTAAGGACACATAAGAGACTTGAGGGAGGCATAAGATATTTGTTGTGTGTGTGTGTGTGATTGATGCTGTGAGGAGATAGAGTAGAGTTATTGTGATGCTTTGGGAGGTGGTTGTTATGATGTATGTGTTACTCATGTTAGTTGGATATGTTTTGTGATGTTGTGGATATGGCATTGATGCCCTTGTTGACTCTATGTACCTATAGCTATTTTCTTAGTTATGTGAAATCTTCACCTGTGGAATTGTGGAAATTTCTGGTTGTTGTAGTACACTTGTGTTCAAGTATTGTATGGTAGTCATAGATGTGTGACAAGTTCTATGTTATGTGGACCGTGTTTGTTCTCTTCCATATTTGGTTAAGATCTTGTGGTGTGGTACCATCATGAAAGTATGTAAAAGTATGATTGTGAATCATTAGTGTTTTTTATGACCCTGGTAGGGTGTTGTGATTGCAATTCATATTAGGCACCCACAAAATTGAACAAACAAAAGAAAATTCTGCAACAATGAAATTTTAAAGAACTTGAATTAAGAATCATGTAATTGGAAAGACCCTGATTAAATAATGAATAAGAGGGAACTGCCAATATTCACAGTGGTTTGAAAGTTAAATTTTTTCCAAAACATTTCTAAGGCTACCCTGTGGCCATGATTTAACGACTCAAATTTTTACCGTAGGGTTTACGTTCCTCTTTAACTGTTATTAGTTGCTTACTGCCTTTCCTTCCTTTAACATTTTATCGCATCAATGAAGATGATTTCTTAAGGGGTGGAGAATGTAATGCCCTATTAATGGATACCTTATTGGGTAAGCAAAAAACTACCTTTCACATTTTTTTATGAAATAGACCTACTGTGCCAAAGATAAAATAGTAAAAAAAACTTCCTTCAATTTTTATTTTCAAATCATAATATATCAATTTTACCATTGCACATGATCGTCCAAGGTACATCTAGGATAGAGAGGGCAATCCTAATTTCAATAACGTTAAATATGCTTCATCTTTGTTGTTGGTACCCATATAATCACCTATCCTATTTCACGGTAAAAAGATTATTATGTCATTTAACTTGCACCCTTGAATTATTCATTCAGGACTTCGATAGATATGGTTTAACATGAGAAAAAAAAAACATATGTTGTAATCAAAAGATAGAAAAAGCATTATATCAATGTACAATATTTGTAATCCAATTCAAAGCACCCCATTTTTCCAATGCTCACACCATAAAAAAAATGTTAAAATTATAGTGATTCATCCCTTCATCGTTCTTGTGTATTTTTCTTACCATACTATGTTTGTATGCAATCTTCTCTTCATTGGTAGTCATTTGTGTTTAAGGAAATGAATAAAAATATCATACCCTATATTTAACCACAAACAAAACATTCATCCCATCACTTTTAGACTTATGTATGGTAATGTCAATAATCCCATACACATTACCAACCATGGCTAATTTTTTTCGGTTGTGTGGTTAGGTGGAGAATTTTAGTGATGTTACCAAGTTCGGAGAGGATTGCTAAGATTAAAGTTTGAAATTTATATTTCCTATGCACTAGCTACACTTTGGTCAACCAAACACCACGCATGCCTTGATTTTTTTATTGCTTATTAAGGATGAATTTATTGATGTTTCCAACAACTTGCCCCCCACTTTATAGTCATTAATGTATCATACATGACATTAGAGAGATTGGGGGTGGGTGGAATTCTGCCAGTTTTTCATTGTGGTGTCATTAAAATCTGCTTTGTCTCGTAATTCTAGGTCTTCTTGCACCAAAATTGGATAATGGTTGCTTGTAATGTACCCAATGTTTCATTCTAGGTTTGTTCTAGCTTAATGCTTCTTGGGGAAACTGTTTGTGAGGATGAAACATCATGTCTAGCCAGATGTGTTTCATTTTTTTGGGAGAAGTACAAGATGGATTGTGGAAGAATGCAATGACCTTCCAAACAATACAGTCATAGTTTTCTTCTTAGCCTCCTGTTGCCTTGTTCTCCTTTCCCGTAACATTCAAGGGAGCCTGGAATGAAGTGGAGATACCCAACAACCTCAAGGACGATGAAATTTTGCCTATTATTGCTGATTGCACTCCCTGCAAGGCATTTTACGATTTGAGGAAGCTCTATTCAGACATGTTAAGTCTACCCTTGCAATGCTCTGCTACCTTTTTATTATTGCATGAAATGAATATTCCTTTTTTTGAAATGGTACCTAGAAATGAAATTTGTGGTTGTTTATTTATTGCCATGAATATGTTGGTTTCCCCTCTTTTTTTCTTTTCTGCATTGCTAGTTTTGGATGATTAAACATCAAAAAAAGGGGGGTTTCCCCTCATCTTTAATCTTTTGCTTTTACTGGTTGTGAGCTATATTATACTAAAGGGAATTATTTCACTCAACATTATTTAATCTTTTCTTCATGCCCATAGTATATATATTAGGGTACCTGTGTTTAATGATTTTAAATGCCCAATACTTAAGGGGTCGAATGGTTTGATACTCTTATTCGTTGGATTGAATCTCTAGATTCAAGAATGGGCTACCTAGTTCTGGACACCCACCATTTTTTTTGTCATACTTTTGTGACTTTCTATGGATCATCTGTGTTTGGCATGGTTTAATTTCTCTTATCTATTGTTCATTCTGAGATTTGATTCTATTAAAGAGTTTCGTTCCTAGTTGAATGATTATATATTCATATACATTTTAAGGAAATTGAAATCTTTACCTATAACAATGAATGGGGTAAGATTATGAATAACTTGTTGTTCACAGGTATATTGGGGTGGTTGTTTCAAATATTTTATTTTTTTATTGAAAGCACCCCTGCTGAGTAACATGACTGATATTAGAAGTTAAATATGGCTTCATATATAATGGGCTTTCTAAAAATACGATCTATCCTGAACTATGATTCCACTATCTCTGTTATCATAATGTTTGGTGGTCATGACCTTAGTTATTTAGTAAAGAAACCATAGTCACTTAACATTACATAAGTTTTTTTTCGATTTAAGAATTGAAGTTGGGTTGAGCATCGATAATGAGATTGATGTATAAATGGTGTATTACCTAACATGTATCGAATCCATTGGATTCAAACTCGAATAACATATATTATTAGACTTGTTTACTAAATGTTTCTATTTTGTGACTTTGTTTGATGTAATTAGATCGCTAATAAATATGATATTGTGGCCTCGATGATAAATTAATAATTTTCATTGTAGAATTTTTCTAAGTTTCTGATCTCGAAGGAGATGTCATACTTCTTATTGGGAACTATGACTGGATCGACCAGGTACTGGAGTTTTATTTTCTCTGCTTTGAGTGGTCTTCTCGATTAGAATGGATTGATGCGTTAGAAGGGGAGCTTTGTAATATTGGCCATGTTATTATTACTCTTACCTGATCTTGGTTGAATTTTTCCTTGCCGAGACACTTTTGATAATATGTGAATCGCTAGTGAATGTAATTTTAATGGTCATAAGTTTATATCCAAACCTCTATGTTGGTTTTAGAATTTGAAATGAGTTTGGGATGACTGTAGTCATTATTGAAATAGGACTCTTGTTAACTTAGGAAATTTGATGATATGTTATGAGGATGATTATGAGGTTACAAATGGAATATTTATTTAAATACATTGCTGGCCTATGTCTGAAAATTGTTAAAAATTACTAATGATATTTGGGGATAACTTTTCCTTCATATTATTTAGATAATTTGTCGATTATGGTGGGGTTTGTTGTTAAGATTAATGGCTTTTGTGACTCTTTTAAATGATTTTGAAGGGTGGTTTCGATTATGCAAACAAGTATTAATTTTAAGAGATCTTGTAAGGAGGAGGTGGTAAAACTTCTTTTCTAATACTGAAACTATGGACTTTTCTTCAGGAGGGTTACAAACCCATTTGGCTATAAAACCTCCCTCCTAGAAGAATCGAATAATCTTTATTGTTTCATGTCTATGATCATAACTAGTTTTTTTTGACTTCCCAATTTTTTTTCTCTTTGAGATGGATGGCTTGAGTATTGGATTTCAATCACATAATCTATAGGATTACGTGATTGAAATCCCATTACTCTTGAACTTTTTTTTCTAATCTATATGGTCTTGCCTTGATTAGTTGAGATATTGTTCTTACTAGAATATTTGGCTTCCTCCTTATTGGCAGGTGTAAATATTTTATTTCGTGTGAAGGATTTTTATTAGTGGTTTATCCTTTAATCCATTCTTTAAATAGAACTTTCCATTCATGATATTTTTAAATGTTAGCTTATTGTTGCAATGTGTAGCCTTATCATGCTCAGTTCTCACAAACTGAAGCAAGTTAATACTTGTGCAGATGGATTTAGTGAGTAGATAAAGGAAATATTTGTAAAGGTTCATCGGTTGATTTATGAAGTTCCTTGTACGAATGTCTAATGTGTTGTAAATGTTGGAATGGTTCTTGTAAAGGAGTTTGGAAGGCCTCTTGCCTTGGTTTTTCTGCATTTGTGAAATAAGGTTGTCTTATCCTTTCGTAACAAAAATTGTAATTATTAGTGCGAGGAATAAAATTTAATCATCACCTTGTTATGAGTATTCTTTTTATGATATTATATCATTCATGAAAATGTTGTAGCGTGGCTTGACCAATTTTATTACCTTCTTGTTCTCAGCCAAAGTTTAATCGAATCTTTTAACACCTTTGGTTTTTGTGCCATGTTGAATAGAAATGTTATAACCATGTTTAGATTTATCGATAAGTAGTGGTAGTTTCTTCTTTCGATTCATAATACTTTCTAGTATAATAACCCCTCCATGGTCTTGGCATCAGTGCAATTTAAGGTACATTTTTAGTGGGTTGGCAATGCTTTTTCTAAAGTAAATAAAAAATAAAATAAAATGAATACATAGATGAATAAATAAATAAGATAATAATGAAGTTTTGGTTTTATAGATAAAATTAAGATTCTTTAATTAGAAAGAAGGGATTTTTCTACCAGTGTAAAAGAATCCACCCTCACTAACCCTAAGCTACAAATTAAACTTTATCATCTTTGTTGCGAAACGTTAATTATTTCTAAAAGTAATGTCATTGTTGGCTTTGGGGATATAGTTATATCTTAGTTAGTAGGGGAGTTTGAATAAGAACACATTAAGTCTAATGCTTCCATTTTGGGAACCCCATGTGTAGCTTTTGACGAACTTAATCAAGAGAATGCTAAATGAAGCTTTTATCGAAATCCAGTAAAACTCTTAAGTCTCATTAAAAGACCGGTTAATAATTAAAGAGATCATGATGATGAAATAAATTGACCTTCTCACTCTAACCTTGCCATAGTACATTGTAATCTTCTCATAAGCGTGGTTAATTGTTGATCCTTGCACAAGGAGGTTGTAGTTCCGAACCTTAATGTCACTCCACTTCAATTAGAGCTTACACTCATCACCTTGCGCAATGGAGGTCTGAATCAAGATTCAATATCTTGGGTATGAATAAGCAACCTTGTGAGAGATGGAAAGTGTCCCTTTTGATCAAACAAATTAAGCCAGTTTTGCCAGTCTTTAAGATGATCCTCATCCAGAAAACTTGATCTTAAGCTAACTAGACTTCAGTATAAAAGAAAGAAGTTCACCTTTGTTAGGAAAATTGCTTGAATCAAACCTGAATCTTCTATATCGTAAAGTCAGGTCTTGTTAGACGATTTTAGTAAATACATAACCTTAAAGGATTTTACACCGTGGGGTGTACTGAAGTGTAACTATGCATTTGTGGATTGGTCCTTTTCGTGGTGTCTTGTCAAAGAGAAGAGTGAATTGTCCTTGATGGGTGTTGAATGTTTCCTTGTTGTCTATGTGGTCATCGTTGTGCCAAAATGTTTGAAGAGTTATTTGTAGCCATTGTGACCACCTGTTGTGTTGTTCTATAGTCGAAAAACAATTATCGTATACTTTGCTATGTTGTCTCCTGAATTAGTGGGTGTTATAACCATACCCACTTAATCATTAAAATGATTAAAAAAATTATCAACCAAAACAATAAAAGTCCTCCTCTTCAAGTTAAACCATTACAAAAATGCGTGGCATAGAAAAAAAATAAGGTTTGAAAAGCTAGATGTTTGACCACACTTCAAACCCGTCATAGTTAAATCTAACCTTGGTCGAACTAATCATTCCTTTAGGGTAGAAATCCTAATCAAACTCATTTTCACCTTAGATTTCTAGAAAAATCCAACCTGGTAAATTCTAAAGAATTTTCTGGGAGTCGTCATGAATGGAGCTTGCTTTAGCAGGTGTTTACTACTGTTTTCTGCCATGAATAATAACCTGGAGTTTGTATTTTCTGAATTTCTGGGCTTCATATTGCTATGGTTGTAAATGCTTGGTGGTTTGACTGAAGAAACTGTGTAATACATTCGCGGCTCGACCTTTGGTTCAAACTTGTAAGTCTTTGAATCCTTTTACTATGTCTTTGTCCTGAAATCCGCATTTGGGTTAGATTGTTGGCCTGATATTTCCGTCTGGATTTGGTATATGCATTTATTCACTGCGTGTAGCATAAATTGCTTGTTGGGAAATCCGTATTGACTTGCATTGCTGCCATTATTCGAGCTCATCTCGCAATGGGACGGTTTTACACTGCTCAGAGTTTTTTCTCGATTTACGAGTTTGTCAGCCACCATTGTTGTTGTTGTGTTTTAGAATAACTCGCCGTGGTGGGGTTTCATATTTCCCATCTCGATTTCCACGATACTTGTAAACCCTGCCATGGATTTGCGCTTCTGGGTTCTTCTAAGATTGTACACAAGCATGTAAGGAGGGTAAGCTCTGTTTTTAGGGTAAATAACACTAGTTTTGCTTTTATTTGAGTTGTCAGAACAACTCGATGTGGACTATTCGATACTATTCAAACTGCGACCCTCTGATACTGGCTTGGCTGACTGTGGGCCTCAAAATGCGACCTGGTAAAATTTTCCATTTATTCTTTTGTATTGCAAATCTTTACATCGGTTTGTGGTGGCCATTCTCTCTTCTCTTTCCTACCCTTCACGACTGCTAATGCTGGGATTTACTTATATTTTTAAATTTAGAGCTCTGTGTCTGCTTGACAAATATGGAACGCCATATTTTTGTTGCTTCTGGGTATTTGCTTTCTTGATATATATTTTTAGGAACTTCTGTGTTTGGCTGTCATTGGAATTTGATTTCAGCTTGTCACTCTTTATGGTGTCGATTGTATTGTATAGAATAGAAACACATATTAATCATGCATTTGTTATGGACTGTGTTTTGATGCTACTTGAGACACAATCAACCTCTTCTAAACATGGAGGCATAGACCCATACAAATAGTATCTAAACTTAACAACCCTCCATGGCTCGTGTAACTTCTAATCATCTTTGTATGTTTGTCCAAGACTCTCCTAACAAACTAAATAAGCTGCCAAAGCTTTCAGTCCATTGGAGATCATGTTAACCATTTTTGTATTTCACAAACCTTAATACAATCAAAATCGCAACAAATGTATAGTAGAAAATGTTGGGCATGTGGAGATCTTCCCTTTGTTCCACTGTCATTATCGAAACTTTTCCCACTTCGGACCTACTTCCAGGCTCTGAAACCTTTGAGAATGTATTTTACTTTTCTTGTGTTGATGCATACTTGCATATTCTACTGGGCTTTACAAACCAAATTTGCTTAATAGTTGTATTCATTTATTTTGTAAGATAAAATTCATTTGAGACTTAGAACTTTTCACCATTGAACTTCGTCTTGCTCTGCATCTTTATCAAATGAATGAAAATGAAACTCCGTGGAAGATAAGCTAGTTGTATCTTACAAAAACCATTTTGGAGGTCCATTTGCAAACTGAAATGCAATAACCTGTTGATCCAACTGTTCTTTATGAGCACTCTTATAAATGAAACTTTTAAAGTCCTTGGAATCGAGACTTGATGTTGTACCATACTATTATTTTTAGATTGTTGCACTCATTACTCTAAATGAAAAGCATGTAACACCCACCAATTCAGACACACAAGACAACATAGAAAAATACATGATAACTTTTTTTTTACTTGTTCGGAGTATAGAATGACATTACAGGTGGTCACAATGGTTACAACTAACTCTTCGAACAACTTGCCACAACGATGACCACAAAAGGCAACACGGAAACATCCAACACCCATCAAGGATAGTTCACTTTTCTCTTAGACAAGGCACCAAGAAAAGACCAATCCACAAATACACAGTCATAGTAAGTACACCCCACGATGCAAAATCCTTTAAGCTTATGTATTTACTATAAACATCTTTCAAGACCTGACTTTACGACCTAGAATATTTACGTTTGATTCGAGCAATTTTCCTAACAAAGGTGATCTTCTTTCTTTTATACTGAAGACTAGTTAGCCTAAGATCATTTTTTCTGATTGAGGGTCATCTTAAAGACTGGCAAAACTGACTCAATTCGTTTGATTAAAAGGGACACCTTCCATCTCTCACAAGGTTGCTTATTCATACCCAAGCTACCAAATATTTACTCAAACCTCCATTGCACATGGTGACATGTGTAAGCTCCAACTAAAGTGGAGTGCTGTTAAGGTTTGGAACTACAAATTCCTTATGCAAGGATCAACAATTAAAAATGCTTAAGATAACATTATAAAGTATTGTGGCAAAGGTTAGAGTGATAAGGTCAATTTATTTCATCATCATGATCTCTTTAGTTATTAACTGGTCTTTTAATGAGACTTAAGAGTTGAACTAGAATTGGATAAAAGCTTTATTTAGCAATCTCTTGATTATGTTCGTCAATGGATACACATGGGGTTTCCAAAACGGAAGCATTGGAATTAATTTGTTCTTATTCAAAGCCCCTTACTAGCTAAGATCTAACTATATGCCCAAAGCCAACAATGATCTTACTTTTGAAATTACTTAATGTTTCATAACAATGAGGATAAAGTTTAATTAGTATCTTAAGGTTAACAAGGGTAGATTCTTTTACACCAGTAGATAACTCCTTTCTTTCCAATTAGAGACTCTTAATTTTATCTACCAAAAAAACACAACTTCATTATTATCTTATTTATTTATTCATCAATGCATTCATTTTATCTGAATGATTTACTTTAGAAAAGGGATTGCCAACCCACTAAATATACCTAGAATCTGACTAATGATAAGACTATGGAGGGTTATTAAACGTGAAAGTTTTATGACTCGAAAGAAGAAATTACCATTACTTATCAAGAAAACTACACACGGTTGTAACATTTCTTTTCAACATGGAGCACGAACCAAAGGTGACAAAAATTTGATTGAACTTTGTTTGAGAAGAAGAAGGTAACAATATTTGTCAAGCCACACTGCAACATTTTCATGACTGATATAATATCACAAAAAAGAGTAATCATAACAAGGTGATGATTAAATTTTATTCCTCACATAATAATTAAAAGTTTGGTTGTAAAAGGATAAGACAACCTTATATCACAAATAACAAGAATCCAAAGTAGTAGGACTTCTAGAACTTCATTACGATCACCATTGCAAGATTTACAACATATTAGACATTCATACAAGGAACTTTATAAATCAACTGATGAAACCTTTACCAATCTTTCCTTTATCTACTCACACAAGCCATCTACACAAGTATTAACTTGAGTTAGTTCACGAGAACTGAGCATGATAAGACTACACATTAGAACAGTAAGCTAACATTTAATAACAACATGAAAGGAATGCTCTATTTCAAGAATGGATCACATTAGAAAACACTAATCAAATATCTTCACACGAGATAAATATTTATACCAGCCAACAAGGAGGAAGCCCAATATTCTAGTAAGAATGATATCTCAAATAATCAAGGCAAGGCCTTATTGATGAGGAACAACAAGGTCAAGAGTATTGAGATTTTAATCATGAAATCCTGTGGATTACGTGATTGAAATGTAATACTCAATCCATCCATCTCAAATAAAAACTTGAGAAGTAAAAAACATACTAGTTATGATCATAGACGGGAAACAAAACAAAGTTATACAAAAAAAACAATCTATAGTTTTAGTTTTAACCAAGGAGTTTACCACCTCCTCCTTACAAGATATCTTAAAATTAGTTCTTGTTAACATAATGAAATCCACTCTTAGAAAGCATACAAATGAGACACAAAAAGGCCATTATTCTACCAATAAACCTCATCATAATCATCAACTTTTCTAAATATTAAAAGGGAAGAGGAACCCTAAATGTCAGTAGTAATTTAATGAATTTCAGACAATATCATATATATTTGAAAACTAATTATATTAAACAAAGTCACAAATGGGACATTTAGTAAACAAGTCTGATAAAATATGATATTCAAGTTTGAAATTCAAGGGATTCAGTACATGATAGGTAAAACACCATTGATACCCCAGTCTCTATAAGGCCTTACCACGAGTTGCAATAAAAAAAATAGCACATATACAGCTGGGATGGTTACCTAGTATAATCATGATTGAAAACTCCAAGAGCTTTGTGTCAATGGCGAAGTGAATAAAATATTAAAAAAAACCACATGACCCTTCATAACAGGTAAAACATTTACCAAATAATTGATACCATTAGCCATGAGGGCAAGGGAGCTTGGACAACATTAGATTGAATAATATATTCCTAGCTAAAAATCAAGACAACATGGTCTTGTTATGAATTATCCCAACCCACTCAAGGGTTACACAGTAGAATAGATCGAAAACAATATCACAGGAGAAATAAAAGATAAAATTTTACTCAATCTCCTGTAGTAATTTCATTTTTAAAAAATAACTTCATAACAAAGAAAGAAACTACGAATTGATGCCTTCACAAAAAATTCCCTTCACCAACCCTAAGTAATTTGGGTGGTGACGTCTAGTTAACTAACAAAGTAACTAGTTATCACCCATCATGGTATGAGTTATCACAAACAAGGCCATGGGCTCATCTCTAAACTTCCGTATCAGCCAAGATAATAATAGTTGGCTTCCAAACCATAGGAAAAAATAGTAGTAAGGATTCCATTCATTAAAATTAATGAAGTTTCCCCCATTTCATAAAGAAAACAATGATTTGAAATCAATATTTGTTCATTTAGCCAAATGGGAAGATGCCAAATGAATAACTGACAGTAGCATTAGGCATACATTCAACAGATAAAAACAGCCATAGAAATATCCTCAATGATTTACGCCCAA
Source organism: Taxus chinensis (assembly GCA_019776745.2). Lineage (NCBI taxonomy): Eukaryota > Viridiplantae > Streptophyta > Pinopsida > Cupressales > Taxaceae > Taxus > Taxus chinensis. Next base: position 118,753,633 of record CM034153.1, on the reverse strand, counting down.
ATGGGTAATGGGTGATCATCCTTAGGGACAAATACAAAATTCGGCCATGTACAAGTCTTAATAGAACAACCCCAATATTGTTTTCATCATCAAATTTGCAAAGAAAAATATCTCACCATGTACATCAAGATTCGTATTAACAGATTTTCTAAAACATTAAAAAGAGAAATAATGTATCTTCTCCACCAAGTGGCACTAATCAAGCTTAACCATTCAAATAAAAAGTCTTTTAATAAAAGGCTATCATTAATCTAACAAACAAAGATAGACCAGGAAAAATCAATAATATTTTGTTCCTCTGAAATAATTCACATCACACAATATTACAAAAACCATTTATATAAATATGAAATGGAAAAAAAAGCTAAGAGGGACGTAGAATCGTCCATGCAAAACAAGCGATTCAGAAGGAGATATAAAGGGGACAACTAGTACACTTAGGGAAATCAATAAACGACCACAAACAAACCCATTCTAGGTGCCATTATGTATTGCCCACTTCTCTTTGACACCTTTTGATATTCATCATGACATTGTTTACTATATTATGGACATTATTATAGTTTTGATTTAGCATGATGTTAGATATTTGATCATGGATTATTTTTGAATTTGATTCTTATATGATGCATGATGATTATTAGAGACACTTTATATGTTGATGATGTTATACTATTGGACATGGTTATATGATGGATGTTGTTCAGATTTGTGATATTTAGATATTGTGAGTGGAACTAGAAATGGAAAATTATTGGATGATGATATAGTTGTTGATAAAACTATAATGTAATTATTAGATAGCTTTTATGTTGTTGTGATTTATATATGTAGATGATTTTGGAATTTCAATTATATTTATATTATTTTAGACGTTCTAATATGGTCAGGAGCGCAAAGGAGGTATTTTTTTTTTGAAATTTAAACTATCACAACAAACATCAGGGGATTGGAGACCAACCCCATTGGAATTCTAGATGAATTCAACAAGGTCACCATGACAACTAGTTTTGTTTGTGTGTGTGTTTGTTAGTGTTAGGGATTCCCATGGGGAGGATCACCTTTAAATGTGACCAAGGTATTTTATGTATTTCTTTTATTTTTGGTCCCTTTTGTTTAATTTTTGCATGTGTTTATTTAGTGGTGCACTTACCCCTTTATTTATTTATTTAATGTGGTGTTAATATTGTGAGTAATTATATTGTTTAGTTAATTAATTAAAATATGTCATAATAATGTAATTAATAGAGTTGTTGGCCTTGTTTTAAAGTGTGTAAGTAATGTGTAAGTGACCTTGTAAGTGATGTGTAAGTTAACTTTTGAGTGTGAAACACTCCACCTTCTTGAAAATTCGAATTTGTCCTTGGAGGCTGATTTTAGAGGCTTGTGGGACAAGTTAAACTTGTCTCATACCTCTTAAATTTACATACCAACCTTGCCTATGGTTGGAGGGTTAAATTTAGACCTTTTAATGCATTTTTACAAGTCAAGTTGAATGATGTATTTTCACTTTTCTTACAAGATTTAATTTTAGTCCTTATGGGTTATGGACTTATTTGAGTGTGTAAGTAAATCTCTCATATTTTTCACCCACCTATTTATTATGCATTGGAGAATGAAGTTGACTTGGTGTTTCGGGTTGAGGATGTGTGATGTGGCATCCTACATGGATCTACCTCATCCTCTTCTCTTCCCTCTTCTATAAAATTTAAATGTCTTGCCTTCTTTTGGGTTGCTTCACTTTTGGGAGACTTCATTTTGGAAAAAAATTATTTTTGTTTTGGGGGATCTTGCTTGAAGAAGTTTTTGGAAGATTGTTACATGCTTGTATTGGGTTGATTTTTAGATTGCTTGCATTGGAAGGAGCTTGTTGTTTTGAACTAGGAACAACTCCATCATGGAGAGGTAAGAGCTTGGCTCTTGAAATGCTCTTCTTTTAATTATTTAAAGGTTGTTGTGTGAATGTTCTGGTATATATTGTGGGTTGTTGGGTAGATGGCCTAAGAATTGTGTAGGAGAAGACTATGGGGTTATTTTGTGGGAGACACAAGTGGTTTTAGGGAGCTATAAGGGTGGAGGGGTTTGGAATTTGGGTTCCACGTTACAAAGAAATAGTTTGCATTTATTTACTCATTATGGGGTGCCATAAGAGGTTGGGGAGATATAAGAAAATGTGAGGAATAAGGGGTACTTAGGGGAGGCATAAGGGCATGACATGGTATAAATTATATTCATATATACATATATTTTTGGTGGGTTGTACTCAAGTGGTGATTACCATTTTCCCCCTTGGGAGGCATAATCAGCATCCCCCATACTTCTTGCTCCTTTGGCTTGCTTGCTGAAGCCTCTACATTGTTTGTCATGTTTTAATGTAGTTGTAAACTACATTCTGGTTGAGACTATGTTTCTTTGTGAAAATATTGTGTGTACGTTTTGTGGAAGCCTTTGTTGCCATGAGTTGGATTAAATCTTCTATTGCTTTGTGATTGGGGCTTAGGGGCCAATGAAGAAGGATGGTGTCTCCTCTTCATTGGATGTCTTAGTGGGGTGGAGAGCATTTCCTTTCCTCTACTCCTATTGTGATCAAATTGGATGATTGAGAAGAATGCAATTTGTTGTTCTGGAGTTGAGAAAAGACAGTTTGGCAGTCCCATGTGAAATGAAATATCATTATAACCTTCCCACTTGAAGTGGATGATCTTGTAAATGTTTGTAATGGAAAGATGTTGTACATATTTGCAAGTGAAATTTGAAATGTAAAAGAGTTATACTCTGTATTTTGTTTTGGAAAGAATGCGAAAGAATCATATTGTTTTGTATACTGTATTTTGAAATAAAATGGAAAGGAGGTTGTAATATTTTCATTGGAATCAATGGAAGTGTTTACCTTTTTCATATGATATTCTTCCATTGGAAATATGTGTTTCACATACTCTATTAAATCTCTATTTTAAAAGTGGTAAAGTGGAACACGTGAAAAGAAAATGTATTGCTTTCCCTATATACAATAAATGATTTTTGAAGAAATGAAATAAGGATGTTGTAAGTTGCCTTCTGGAATCAATAAATGAATGTAATGCTTTTGTCAAATTGCATTGTTGTATTGAATATGATCATATCAATGTATTGAAATCTTTGTTTGAAAGGAAGAAATGCGTGTGAGAAAAATACATTATTTTGTCTCTTTGAAATGTAAAAAAAATTGAAATCAGTATTGCATTTTGGTCTTGAATGGTTCGATTTGAATTAAATGAAATGTGTTAGATTGGAATTGGAACGTATTCTAAATACTTGGAAGAAGAAATGGAAAATAGACCCATCAAAATTTGATCCCTGTTATTTGCAAATTCAAACTGGCAATTATCTAAACTAGAAATGCACGGTTCGAACCTATAACAATAAAATAAAAAATTTAATAATTGATATGAAGTAGTAGGCCCTCAAAGACTTCAAATAGACAAAAATACTTAAGGAAATATCTGAAAACTTAGCAAAATCAGGCTCAAGCCGTTTTGCAGTCATTTTTCTGTCAAGAAATGGAAATACTCAAACTGTAAATCAATCAGACAAATTGAATCTTGAATCCTTTCTTAAATCCACCTAAGAATGATTCTCCATGTCTATTTGACATGTTGGGAGAGGAAGAAAATGAAATTGGACAAATCTCACAAGTTAAAAATTACCAATTCGTAATGTAAAAAACTGCAGGCCATTTTCTTAAAATTTACCCCTTAAAATTTTTCAAAATAAAAAATTATTGATCTCTATGCAAAGATGACGTCGAGAGATTTAAAAAAATCCTACATTTGCCCCAAACCAAGCTCTCTATCAATATTTATGTCCTTTTTAAGTTTCCTTCACTTGGCGTTAAAATTTTGGGAAAATTTTCCTTTACGGGCCCATGGCTCGAATTTTTCCTTAAGCACATAGGAAAATTTTTGGGAAAATTTTCCAAATTTTTCCCACTGCCCTATCGGCCCATAACCAATAAGAGGCTGCCATGTGGCACCATGAAGTGTCAGTTGAGGGAAGGATCCCTTTTTTAACTTGGCGCATCCAGAAAATTTTGGGAAAATTTTCCAACTTTTCCCTATCCGCCCGCAGCCAATCAGGTGATGCCATGTGGCATCACGAGGCATTGGTGGAGGAGTGGGTCCCATTTTTTATTCTGCATTTCAGAATTTTTTTGGAAAATTTCCCAGGTTTCTCCCACCATTTTTCTTGCCAGCAGCCAATCAGAGGTTGGCACGTGGCATCGCGAGATGCTGGGGGAGGCATAGGTAATTTTTTTCCCGTCTTAGTCCTTCGGGGCATTAGCCAATTTTCTCCCCACCACACCACCTTGCTTGGATTGGATTATGAGATGCCATGTGTCCTTTGTGAACTTGTGGGAGTGCGGGTGCAAAGATGACTTTCACCCCGTGCGGGAGAATTTGCAAAATGTCTCCCACCGCTCCATTCTCCCCACGCTAACTTGTGAAGTGCAACTTATCCCTTGTTGACTAGTGGACCTATGGGAGCGCAGGCACAAATGTGGTTTTTTTCCTCCATCAGGGATTTTTTCCAAAATTATCCCCATGGCCCGCCAACCCGCCCTTTGGGAAAATTTTCTCGCCTGGGCCCGCAGGCCCACCTTTGGGGAAAATTTTCCCCCTAAGACATAGCTTGAAAAATATGAGGAGTTATGAGGACTTATTTATATCACTAAAAAGGTGAGGAAATTTCCTAACCAATGTGAGTTATTTCTGAAAATTTTGAATGCGATAAGTTTGAGAAAAATCAAGTTGAAAATTTAAGCCTGTTAGAGAGTGGGTATGGTGTGGAATTACCCTCTGAACCTATTTGAAACTTGTAACCCAAAATTTTTGACCTTATGACTTCTTATAATTGTTAATAAAATAAAATTGTATTCTAGTAGATTAGAATTGTTCCAGAACCTGTTAGTGACAACCATTGTCTTGTGACCCGGTTGTAGACTCCTTTATAAAAGAAAATTATTCCATATTTTTTTCCTAACTAACTCTAGGTTGTTTCTTGGGTCTCAAGTGGGTTATTTTAACAGGTTTTACACATTACAGGAAGGAAAATCATTTCATTCATGATGTTATAAAAGGGTAGAAAAATATTCTAAATTTTAGACTTAAGATGCCTGATTAGAGCTTCCACCATTCGTGCAGCCTACAATTCTTCTCCTAAGAAACACGTGGCTAGATAAGGCATTTCAAAAACACCAAACTAAAACTGCTCAAAGATTGAAAACCCTTTTCCCCTAAATCTCCTACAACCCACATAGCCAGCAACTTAAGCCTAGCATTTTTCCCCCAAAAAACAAGCAAAGGAGTCAAATAAAACTAATAAATGAAATCAGGTGGCCGACAAAGTGAAGTAGTGGGTGGGGGTGCCATTCATTAATGCAATAATAGTTTTACAGGTCTTCAACAACCCTCCACTCTCTAAAAGGGATCTAAATAGTTAAAACATTAGTATAAAACCATATTTTTGCAACGGGAAAAAGAATAATGCTCAGCAAAAAATAAATTCATTTGGTGAAGGCCACGTGACAAGGGCCAAGTCATTTCTAAATTGGTGAGAGGTTGTAGGTGGAGGATTTAAAATTTGGGCATAAATCAATAACCTTTTTATAACTTGTGCCATACACAACCCCCTATGCATTCACAAGATAGCAATTAAGGAAGAAAGGAACCCAATTAATCCTACGCCAACCAAAAAAATAAACTGCATATCACTAGGATGATGGAGGAAGAAAAATTATGTTTTCCTTTAATTTAAATGATTGAAATGACATGCAAGCAGGCCTAATCAACCAAGGGGGAGAAAAATAGAGGTTGACATTCGAAATCGAACATGGCCCAATGACCATCCATGGTGCCATGATGGGGTAATTCCCTTCTTCAGTGTGGAATGAGGTTCAGTCTACAGGAGTGATCACAATGATACAACATGTAATGCCCACTAAAATGGCCACTCGAGACCCAAGAACAACCTAGGTTTAGATAGAAAAATTATGGATTTTTTTTTTAAAAAGTGTGACCATTACCAGGCTTTAAAGCAATAGTTGTCACAACAAAGATTCAAAGTCAATTATAATTTAATAAATGAAATTTTCCCATTGTAATAAACATTAGATTCACATTACACAAATAATGAGTGTAGTTAATCAAAATATAGTTAAATTTCTCTTAGGTTTTAATTTAATAAATAATTAAATTAACTCTATAGTTAAACATTCCTTAATTAATTTTAGAGGGTCAAAGGGGCCAAAGCAATTAAATTCCCAAGGTTTTTAATTTCACTAGGTCTCAACAATAACCTAGGTTCTTGTTTACATGGGATAGAGAAACATTCTCATATTCGATAATGTGACCCCTTAAAAAGGTCAACCCATACTTTAGAGTTAAACATTTAAGTTGAAAAGGGGTAATTTCCCACTTACCCACTCTCAGACTCATCTTTTCACTTCAACCTTATTTTTTTACATAATTAACACACTTAAGGTTTCCTAAAAAAAACATTTTTTTTCATTAGATAGGAAATTTCTTCCCTTTTCCAATGATATAAAGAAGTCCTTCTAACTCCTCATATTTCTTAAATTACAGGGTGGCAGGCTTGGGGGGAAATTTTTTCCAAAGGCGGGCTTGCGGGCTTGGGGAGTATATTTTTCCCAAAGGTGGGCCTGCGGGCCTAGGGAAGTCTATTTTCCTGGGGAAGGTTTTGAACTGGCAGACCTGGGGAGACATTTGGCGCTTTGCATCTTTAGCTAAAAAATTACAATTTTCATTTTCATGCCCACAGCAGAGCTTCGCGCCGAGGGAAGAAAATTTTCCCCAAGCCATAAGGGACACATAGTACATTTTTAAGACAACGCGGGAAGGTACATTTTTTTATTGACATTTTGAAATGAGTTGTGCCTCCGCTGACACCAAGCGACGCCATGTGTCGTGCCAAAAATTTCAAGTGGGGTAGCAGACCGTTGGGGAAAACTTAGAAATGTTAGCTTTTGTGTTAAAAAAATCTAAGCTTAATAACAACTCGTGCCTCCACGAATGCGTAGTGAAGCCACATGTCAGTACAAGATTGACCTACGGGAAGGTGGGCCAATGGGGAAAATTAGAATTTTTTGCCAATATTTTCCAAAGCGATAAGGTCTAAAACCATCCACATCTCTACCGACACCTAAAGAAGCCATGTGTTAGACCCACAATAACATGCACGGAAGTGTACAGGAGGGGAGACTTAAGATTTTGTGCCAATTATTAAAAAAGAAAAGTTTGAAGGTGCGAGTCTGCAAACCCACGGAAGCATATTTTTTTGTAATGGGAAAAATTGGGCTTGCAGAGCCATGGGAGAACTTGTGACTTTTGCATTTTTACAAAAAGTTCCCTAGGTAATTTTCGGGCCACTAGATCCGATTTACAAAAATTTCCTTTTTGACATTTTTTTAAAACCAAACGAGGTAAAAAATTCAGAAGGCCGTAAATTTTTACTGGGATCTCGGATTTGAGAAATAAGGAATTTTTGGAAAAGGCTTAAACTCCTCTTTGTATAGAAAGCACAAAAATCTTATTTTCAACAAACTTAGATGGGTGAAATTTAAGAAAACATTTTTCCATAATAAAAATGTGAACTGAACTTTTCAACTGCCAAAAATGGTCTAATCCACTATTGTTTCTTCTTCAACATACCAAACAGGCATGGAGAAATGATCTAAAGGATTTGAAATGGATTGCAAGGATAAAATATTAATGGTTAAGTATTTAAAAATTAATTTCCTTTCTTTTCTATGAAATTGCATTATTTTATCTCTGGCCCAATTAAAGATGAACTGTGTGAATTGCAAGGGCAATACAAACTATTTGGGAATGTGTTTGATCATCCTTAGTTCATTTTATTATTTTATCTTTTCTTTCATTTTTGCAGACTACTCTGTATGTTTTCCTGATATTTATTTGCAGGTCTCACCATGAGTCTAAATGAAATCTACGTGTGTAGAAGTTAGAATTGATCTCCTTCATTTGCCATACTATAAACATTTAAGTTCATTTATTCAAATTTTACAATGTTTAACTCTCCTTCAATATGTGAAAAGCAGGAATGCAATTCTATTTTTATTTAAAACTTGTCTTTCAAATAACACAGACTTTTCTAGCCTTCAAACAAAGAGTTTGCAAAAAAAAATATTCCATCAATATATTTCAACCAAGAGTAACACCATTTTGATAGAAATTAAATCAACTCCAACTAAATGAAATAATTCCTTTTACACTACTTTTATATTTTCCAAAATATACCGAATAAATCTTTCTTATTCCTTTTCAGATTCCAATACAACTTTCATATCGTAAAACAAAGTAGCTTTTCACTACAAATATTATTACAAGTCATCCAATTAAAGTGAGAAATTTTACAATAAGGAACCCAAAGAGAAATCCAAAATTTATCTTTATACACAGCTCCAAGAACAGTAACAAGAGATCCGCCATGTTTTATTTGGTCAAAAAAAATAGAGGGAGAGGCAACACTGTCCACCCAACCAATAATTCCAATGAATAGGAGAATCCATCCTCCTCGTTGGCCCCTGAGCCCTAATCACATTACAATAAGAAATGGATTCAACTCATGCAAACAAGGAAATCTTCCATAAGACAAGACATATTTCACAAACATATCATAGTCCAAAAATGTAGTTACAACCATAAGAAGAAGAACAACAAAATACTCAGGCTTCATTATACAAAAGACAAAGGAGCAAGATCTATGGGGAAGGCTGCTTATACCTTCCAATGGGAAATGGGTGTCTACCTTAAAACCTACCAATATATTCATCTAAAAACCCCTACATACTCTTATGACTCTCCAAAGTACCTCTTATACCTCACATTCTCTTATGCCTTCCTCCTCTTATGGCTCCCCCATAACAAGTAAGAAATGTAAGATATTTCTTTTTCCCAGGTGGAATCCCATCCCAAACGCCATCCACAAATAACTCTTATGCCTCCCCACATTATCTTATGCCTCCCCTCAATAATATTCCCATAGTATCCTCCTCCACCAAACTTAGGCAATCTACCCAGCCACTCAACAGACATACCAAAACACTCAACAACATTCACATGTGCATATATAAAAGAAGAAACATTTTAGAGAGTATAGCTCCTACCTCTCCATGATGGAGCTTGATCCAAAATTTCAACAAAAATCTTCTTCAATTCCAAACAATCCAAAAGCTCCAACAATCCACAAGCATCAAAATCCTCTAATCTTTCCCAAAATTGCAAGAGCACAGAACAAAAATGGAGTAACCCCCTGAAGTAACCCCAAAAACAGAAAAATAATTCAAATAAATAAAAAAGGGAGAGCGGAGGATGAGGTGGCTCCATGTAGGATGCCACATCACTCATCCTCAACTCAACCTCACAAATCAAATTTCAAACTCCAGAGCATAATTAAAAGGTGGGTGAATAAATGACCTTTTACTTACACACACAATCCAAGTCCACACCCCAAGGACCAAAATTAATTTAATGTAAGAAGGTGCAATAATAACCTAGGATTTGTCTTGTCAAAATACATAATAAGGGATAATTTTTACCCTCCAACCCATAGGTAGGGTTGGTGTAACAATCTAAGAGGTGTGGGACAAGTTTAACATGTCCCAAAAGCCTCCAAAATCAGTCCCTAAGGATAGATCCGAATTTCAAAAGGAAGGTGGAGTGTTTCACACCCAAGGTTACTTGCACATAACTTACAACACGTAAACCAAGAGCCATCAAATCTAATAAATTCACTCTTTTGACCCATTTTAATTTATTTAACAACATGATTGCTCACTAATCTAGACACAGATAGAATAAATAATAAAGAGGAAACTACATCGATAATAATCACATACTAAAATTTAAAAAAAAAGAGACTAAATAAAAGAATACACATAACCCCTTGGTGACCCTTCTTGAATTTTTTGGTACCCAAATTTGTTCTCCTTTTCAAGCAAAACAACAACACATATTCAACAAGGAGCTTAGAGGAAGATAGATCATAAATGTATGTCGTTTTGTAGCTGTGGAGAAATCTAGCTGTCCCTTTGTTACTTGGATTTGTGGAGAGATGGATAGTACCTCAAAAGGATATGATCTTATCCTAACTATTTTAGGTTATGCCTTTAAACCAAGGTAAGAGAACCTCTGTCATTTGAAAGGAGATACATGTACCTTTCTTTTGCATAAATTTTGTAAAGAAGACCTTGGGGAAAATATGATCAACACACCAGATCTAATTCTCATGAGTTGTCACTTCAAGATCATGGAGATATCTTCACAACAAGGAAAAGGTTACTAAAGACATTTGAGACCTTGATCTATTCTGCATACTTTAGTAAAAGGATTTGTGTCTTGGGTGGGTATATAGAGAAAAACATGGATAGTTTGGGTAGGATTGGTTTTTGTTAAATGAATTTTGGTAGGAGGGGAGACATGATGGACTTGAATCTCCATATCCTTGAGAGCTTATGAAAAATGGAAAGATTCAATCAACAAAATGCCACAAAAGGTTAAATTGTTTCCTCAAATACAATATGTGCTTCAATGGAAGCCCAGATCAGCACTCTTTCACACAACCTATGGGATTATGTCATGAAGACTCAAGTCAAATACCCAATAACACACCAATATTTAAACCAAATCATGCTTGAGGTACACCCAGAGGATTATAGAGAATCTCTATCAACAAAATGAAAGAAAAGTGATTTTAAACCTTTTATCCCACTCCCAGATGAAGGCTCTTCTGAGAAATGAAATTGTAGATGCCGCTAAACTATCACAAGGACTGATACCTATGTGAGTGGACTATATTTTGGTACAAAATTGCAATAGAAACAAGAAAAACTACCTGTATGCATTTAGAAATGAAATGAATACACTTTACTCAAGATTAACACACAATAACTCAATTCTGATCAAATTTATCAACAAGGGAGAGTTTTTAGAACAATATCAAAGCTTTTCAATGGTTGTACACTTGCAACCACCTTGACAGGATCAAATTTGACACAAAGAGGGATATACAGGCTTCTCTAGACAACTTCTCAAAATGGATGGGCTCTGTCAGGATTTTTCTGCTCGAGAAAATTATTCCTGATCTTTCCAAAAAATCCCAACCATTTGCACAATGAATTCATGACATTTATAAAATTTATAAAAGATCCCGTTCCTCACAAAAGACAAAAACTTTAAATGCAGCAGTGGATGCCATGATTCTTTCTTGATTCACAGAATTAGATTTGCAAATGTATCCAGTGCTCGAGGAAAAATCTCTTCGATTTCTTCCCGCATTCAACTCTTTTCTCAGTAAAAACATGCCTCCATCCATTCACCAACCACTTCTACCCCATATCAATAAAATTTGACCCCTTACATGCTCAAGAGAAGAAAAATAGAAAACCAGATCGGGCTTGAGAGTTAGACCATTTTAATGGTGAAAGACGTCTGCAGATCTCTCCCACCAAACTCTAGATATAAAAATTAACTCACTCCTCTATTTGGCGTGTAGAAAATAGCAATAAATCATGAAGACTCACACTCACAAGAGCTTTATAGAAAAAATGGGGGGAAAATCAAATTTATATGATCATCAGCCATTGATCTTTGATTTTGAATGTGGGGCATCCACGTGGAAGATCCAAAAATGGGCTCAGGGGCTTCCTTTGACCTTTTCTGATCCTTTTGAAAAAATGGAAAAATTTCCCATTTTTCTCTGCACCTCCACTTCTGAAAATGGGCCCGACACGTGTCCAGAGGTAAGTCCCAAAGGATATGCGGAGAAATTCTACCATTTGACTCTCTTTTGGAAAAGGGAAAATTTTCCATGTTTTCTCCGCAGCTCCGCTCTTGAGAAATACTTTTGACACGTGTCCCAATGTGGGTCCCAGTGGAACTATGCTTCCCCTTTTACTTTTAGCTCATTTTTCTGAAAAGGAAAATTTTCCAATTTTCCTCCGCGGGTCCGCACCTCCGCCATTAACTGGGGAAAAACATTGACTATTTCCCATCAGGCTCACGGGCCAATTTTGCTATTTTAACCTTTATGAAGAAAAGAGGTGAAATTTTTTGAATTTCCTTTGATGGTCCACCTCCCTGCCCCCTATGACTTTGCGAATTGCCACGTATCACAATGACGCACCTTGAATGAGCGTGGGCTCACCACATGTCCTACTCCGGTGAAGTTTTCCTGAATGTTTGAAGCTAGGCGGAGGGCACCATGTGTCATGCTTTGAGGTAGTCTCATTTTTCCATTAAAAAGTCTAAGTAAAATGCAAAGTGAGTGGAGGCCTCCACATGTCGTCCTGGTGCTTCTTTAGAATGAAACTCAAGGGCTGGCCCCCAAACATGCGCGGTTCCTCCATGTGTCCCCATGGCGTAACTTCAATATGGTGTCCAAAGAGGAGACCCTAACTGAGCGCAAGCTCACCACATATCTCATTCCACCAAATTGCTCCAATCGCATAAAAATTTGTCTAAGTTCAGGCCAAGCAGTAGAAGCCTCCATGTGTCCTCCCGGTGGTACTCCAAGGTAAATCCTAAAAGTAGATATTCAAATGAACATTGTTCCTCCATGTGTCCTGGACTTCCCAATAACCTTTTGAATTTTTCCTAAGTATGGTAAACCTAGTGAAATCCTCCACGTGTCCTCCCGGCACTACTTCAAAGCTAAACCAAAAAATTAATTCTCAAACAAGCGTCATTCCTCCACGTGGAAATGTTTTAAAATGAGGATTTTCATGGAATTTTCATAGTATTAATCTGATTTACATCCAACCAAGAGGTGTCACATTCCTTTGTCAACTAAGTGATGCAAACTTGACAGGGAGAAATGCCCGTCAAACCGTAAAACACAGAGAAACATCCATCTGAGACAGGAAATGAGGTTTTCTTCAAGGACAGAGAATTTAGACTGTTGTAAGGCTCAAACACGATCCTTAGGGACACATCAACTCATTTCTCCTCGAGTACCTAAGGAAAAAATGGCAAAAACAACAAATCTTGAGTGTGGAAAATGGAGGAAACAGGAAAATGCTAGTTTTGAAGGAACAAAGCACGGGAGACTCAAAATACAGAGTTTTTCCAGAGGAACAAAGGAACCATGAGACAAATAAATACCCACACATGATCTTCGACCCATGAGAAGATTAAAATGGAAAGAAAGACTAGCAAAACACAATACGGGGAAGGATAAAATGAAAGACGCCGTGAATAAATAAATCTTCAAGGGAAAAAATGGGTAGAGACAATTTTGAGCACCAATAGAATTAATCTAGGATTCCAATGTGGTTGCTATCCAATCCCCTTATGATTTTTGTGACATGTTTACCTGTAAAACAAAAATACCACCTTTGGCCTTGTGGCAGCATCAAATCATCCAAAATAAATATACAATATAACTCCAAAGTCATATATATATATATATATATATATAACTCAAAACATCATCAAGAAAATAATGACATCATTTATAATTTCATAAATAACCATATGGTCATAAAATTAGTTCAATTATCTAGGTTTACTTAATATTATGAAATAACAGATGTCCTAAACACACACACACACACACACACACACACACACACACACACACATATATAACCATGTCAACATCATAAAAACATCAGTATAAAATGTCTCCAATACCACATGCACCATATATGAATAAAAATCAACAACAGTCCATGATCTCTAGCATATAACATCATGCCAAATAAAAAGCTACAATAATGTCTATAAGTATAGTTGATAGTATCATAATCAATAACAAAAGGTGTCGAAGCGAAGTGGGCACTACATCCCCCTCCCCATAGACTCGACTTCCTCCTAGAAGTCACTGAAATAGGTGTGGAAACTAAACTCGTACCAAAGTAGCATCCTCCCATGTAGCCAGAGTCTCATCATAGCTATCCCACTGCACTCAAATGTGATCAATCTTTCTACCTTAAAGGCCCAGGATCTTGCTCTCTATAATACAGACGGGCTCCACCATCAGCTTCCCCTGTAATGAGGTCCAATCTAGCACATGAGAAGGGTCTATAATATATCTCCTAAGTACTAAAACATGAAACACGTCATGGATGTGAGACAAGCTAGGTGGCAATGATAGATAGTAGGCCAAAGGACCGATATGCTCCAAGATCTCAAAGGGGCCTACGAATCTAGGAGCTAACTTAGAACCTTTTCCGTAATGGTTAGGGATATTTTGTGTCCTGACACAAAACAAAACCTTCATGCCCACATCAAAACTATGGTCGGTCCTATGCTGATCTGCATACTTCTTCTGTCTGTCTTATGCATCATGTAGTCGCAGTCTGATCATGACCACCTGTTACTCCATGTCCTAAAATAAAGATGGCCAAAGAGAAACCCTATCCTCTAACTTGTCCAAACTAAGAAGTGTCCTGCACTCTCTACCATACAGTTCCTTGAATGGAGTCATGCCTATCAAACTTTGATAACTATTATTGTAGTAAAACTCCATAAAGTACAAATACTCCTCCCATCTCAACTAGTTATTCATAACATACATCCTAAGCATGTCCTCTAAGATCGGATTGATCTTCTTCCCGAGGGCATGCTAAGTGGTAGTCCAAAAGTGGGAAGTATACAAAGGATCACAGTCACAAATAATCTTCCGTGGAATCCCATGTAATCTAAAAATCTCATCTAGGTACACTTGTTCCACTGAACTAGCTATATAAGTGGTGTTAACAAGATAAAAATGAGCCACTTTTGTCAATTTATCCATCGTGACCATGATGGCATCGTGGTGGTATCTCGACATCGGTAGCCCAACAATGAAGTCCATGGAAATGGTTTCCCATTTCCACTCCAATATAGTATGAGGAAAGAGAAGGCAAGGTAGATGTTGATGCTTGACCTTAAATTTCTGACACTCTAAACAGTGTGACACAAACTAAGCCATGTATCTATGAAGTACCCTCTATTGATACAACTATCTCAAGGTAGCGTGCATCTTCTTCAACACGGGATAGGCTAAATAGGGTACACAATGTGCCTCAGTCAGAATGTCCTACCTCAAGCCTCCATCTCAGGGAGCATAAATCTGGTCTCTGTTCTTGAGAACGCCATTCGCATCTAATGAAAACCCATCAAACTATCCCTCGAGGGGTATTTGAGACTCGATCTCTACTCTAGCTGCAATGTAGAAACTATCATGAGGAAGTTGCTGTAGAATCCTACTCCGAAAATATGTATTCCGTGAGGTGGCCATAACTACATGTCTCCGTCTGGTAAGGGAATCTGTAACAACATTATCCTTCCCCTTCACATGCTCTATCTCCATGTCATACTCACAAAGTAACATCATCTAATGCCACTGACGAGAATTGAGATTAGGCTCCGTGAAGAGGTGGCAAAGACTTAAGTGATCAGTCCTGAGTGTGAATCTTTAGCCAAGAACGAAATGTCTCCATCAAACCAAGTTGTGCACAATTGCCGTAAGCTCAAGATAATGAGTCAAATAATTGATCTCATAATCTTTGACTTTGTGAGACTCAAAAGTAACTACTCTTCCCTCTTACATCAACACACCTTCAAGTCCTACAAAAGAAGCATCTGTGCATATGAAAAACTCACCCTGAGGGTCTGGCACTGCAAGAATAAGCATTATCATGAGGAATTCCTTCAGTTTCTTGAATCCTTGCTCACATCTGTCTGACCAAAAAAATATCTTCCCTTTCCTTTGAAGTGAATTTATGGGGTGTGAAACCCGAGAGAATTCCTAAAAAAATCTCCTGTAATATCCTACCAAGCCCATGAAGTTACGCACCTCTATCACACTAGTGGGTCCTGATTAATCCATAATATCTCAAACCTTGGAAGGATTGATTGTGATACCTTCCCCAAAATTTATGTGGTCCATATACTGTACCTCTTTCACAAATAACATACACTTCTCCAGGTTTCTATAATGTTGCTACTCAGAAAGACACTGAAGAGCCTCACGAAGGTTCCCCTCATGCTCCTCATGCGTACGTGAGTAAATAAAAATGTCATCAAGGAATATGAGCATGAAGTGATCTGAGAATGTCCTAAACACCCCATTCATCAAGCTCATAAACACTACGGGGCATTCATCAAACCAAAAGGCACCATTTTGAACTCGTAGTGGCCATATCTTGTATGGAAGGTGGTATTATGAACATCTACCTCTGTAATCCTCAACTGATGATAACCTAAGTTAAGGTCTACCTTAGAGAAAAATGTGGGCCCCTTTATCTGATCAAATAAATCATCAATGCATGGAAGGGGATAATGATTCTTGATCGTTACTTTGTTCAGTTGGCGGTAATCAATACACAACCATAGATATCGATCCTTCTTCTTTACAAATATCACTAGTGCATCCCAAGGGGATACACTAGAATAGATTAGGCCTTTCTATAAAAGGCCCTCTAGCTGTAACTTGAGCTCACAGAGCTTAGGGGTAGTCATCCGATAAGGTTCTTGTGAGATAGGATATGTTCCTAGAATCATATATATGTGAAAATCTATCTCACATGGGGGTGGTAGACCCTATAGCTCCCCTAGAAAGACATCAAAAACTACCTCAAGATGGGATGGTCATCAAGCGATGGTCCACTAGACTCATCCTCCGATTGGTCACTAATTGTGATAGCATACATCTGACAACCCCGTCGTATACATTTCTTAAGTTTCATGGCAGAGATGGTGCGAATAGAAATGGGTCTCCTAACCCTTACTATCACTGACACAACTCCTAGATCATTTGCACATGATATAATCTTTTGGAAATAATCCACTCTAGCTCTATGTGTAGACAACTAGTCCATGCCCAAGATGATTCCATATGAACCCAACGGAAGGATACAAAGATCTAAGGTAGTGGTGAAGGGTCCCAAATCCACTACACACTCCTTAACTAAGGAGTCTATAGAGATTTTTTCTCCAGAAGCCATCTCGATGTCCAAACTAAGACCCATCCTAACTTCCACCAGCCTGTATCACTCCACTAGAAATGGCACAGTAAAAGAATCAGAAGAACTAAAATAAAATAGAATGGAGGTAGGAACACCACCAATGTTACATACCATATCAATCATGGTACTCTGATGTTTAGCCTGGCAGTTCTCAATCGCTACATAAATCTGATGACCACACCCCATGTCATCAAAATTAGGTTTTGAGATCTGTGTCTTACCCTTGTTACAAGGGTTTTATGGGCACTCTCTCCAAAAATTTCTAGCAACACCGTAACCATAACAACTGTTTGGCCCTCTCCCATGAGTAGCAACTCTAATCGGTACTTTAGAGGTCTATGATGTGGATCCTGATGATCCGGCTATGGAATGCTAAGGTCCCTTATAACAAGCTCCTACTGACTGAGCTCTCGGTGCACCCTATGTTTTAATGGAACCCTTAGGAGGAGGCCCCATACTTCGCCCCCTCGAGCTGCATTGAATCTCTATGGAGGCCTGTACGGTGGATGGGTATACTACTTCTACTGCTGTGTCTAAAATATGAGTATGCTAAACCCGGTCTACCACGAGGAGGGGCTGACCCCCTTAAAGTGTTTTCCTGTATCTACTAGATGCGGATCTATACTTTATTTCTACCCTACTGTGTCTTATCCTGAGTCTCCTCTACTAGATAGTCCTTTGCAACAACCTCAGCTAATGTTTGTGAACAATGGATATACACCGCACCAAAAAAATCTATATTCAGGCCCCGGATGAACTTGTGGATCTGTATCTCATCATTCTGCATATAGTCGACATAGTTGAGTAGGTCCAGAATCAACTCTCATACTCAGCTACAGTCATAGAGGCCTGAGGGAGGTCATGAAACTCATCTATCCTCTACTTAATGAACCTCCAAGATAAGTACTTGCTCCTGAAATGCTCCTCAAAGAGCTCCCAGGTAAACGTATATGAATCAATGTGGAGCTTTTGCTCCTCAATCCTCCACTAGATACTTACTCCATCCCTCAAAATATGGATTGCAACACAAGAATTCATATTACTAGTACAAGGGTAGAGCTAGAAGCTCCCGCTCAAGTTCACCAACTAGGCATCTACCTAAAATCCACTTGTATCCCAAGAATAGTGAGATGGTCGTAGCTTCCGGATCTCCCTGATATGGTCTGCAGTTGAAGTCTAGTGACCCCTAGGCCTCTTTGCATGCTCATCTCTAAGCCTAGGGCTCTTATACCTATCCCTATTCCCTAAAATCTAGTCACCCTGCCCCCTCTATGGTGACTCTACTAAGCTTGACTCCACGTGGGGGTTCTCTTCTCTATGCTCCTTATGTTAAGGAGATGCGTGATCCTCAACAGATGGCTCCCTGTCATGTCTGGTTAGCCATTCTCCTACAGACCCTGCTTGTAAAGTGGCATTAACATCTTGAAGCCTCTGTAAAATTTGAGGTAGGATGGCTGCTACAATATAATCTAGAGGTGGTAAGTCTAGGTCTATTTGAAATGACCCCTCATCTTGTTCGCGCCTTCTGCATGGACCAAGGTGAGAGAGTTAGTTTTTTATTCTAGGTTTTATTCAATTTTCCATGTTTACTAAAACATGCAATTTTCAAACAAAGATGTTTTCTAGATTTAAAATTGTGCTAGGTTTAATATTGCATTAGGTTTAGTTTTTATGTCTCAAGTTTTCTAGTGCACCCAAAGTTCCAAGCTTTAAACCCATGTATCTAATACTAAGTGTAACGCCTGCTAAAACAACCACTCAAGACCGAAGAACAACCTAAGTTTAGATAGAAAAATTATGGAATGATTTTTTTTAAAAAGTGTGACCACTACCAGGCTTCAAAGAAATAATTGTCACAACAAAGATTCAAAGTCAATTATAGCTTGATAACTAAAATTTTTCCATTCTAACAAACATTAGATCTACATTAAAAATTTAATGAGTGTAATTAATCCAAATATAGTTAAATTTCTCTTAGGGGTTAATTTAATAAAAAAATAAATTAGCACTATAGTTAAATATTCCTTAATTAATTTTAGAGGCTCAAAGGGGCCAAAAAAATTAAATGCCCAAGGTTTTTAATTTCACTAGGTCTCAACAATAACAAAGTTTCTTATTTACATGGGATAGAGAAACATTCTCTTATTCCATAATGTGACCCCTTAAAAAGATCAACCCATGCTTTAGAATTAAACATTTAAGTTGAAAAAGGGGTAATTTCCCACTTACCCAATCTTAGACTCATCTTCAAACTTCAACCTAATTTATTTACATAATTAATGTGCTTAATATTTCCTGAAAACATTTCCATTAGATAGGATATTTCTTCCCTTTTTGAGTGATATAAAGAAGTCCTCCTAACTCCTCATATTTCTTAAGTTACAGGCCGGAGGGCTTGAGGAGGAAATTTTTCCCAAAGGTGGGTGTGTGGGGCTAGGGAAGAAATTTTTCCCAAGGTAGTCCTACGGGCCCAGGGAAGGTTTTTCACCCAGGGAAGGTTTTGGACCGGTGGACCTAGGGAGACATTTGGCGCATTGCACCTTTAGCTTAAAAAATGCAATTTTCATTTGCGTGCCCGTGAGCCTGTGGCAGGGCTTCACATCGAGGAAAGAAAAATTTCCCCATAACGTAAGGGACACGTGGTACATTTTTAAGACAACACGGGAAGGCATGTCACTAGAGGGTCTTAGGATTTTTTAGCTTTTTTTTTGGTTAAAAGTGTAGAAATTTTCAAAATGAGTCGTGCGTCTGCCGACGCCTAGGGACGCCACGTGTCATGCCCAAAATTTCAAGTGGGGAAGTGGACTGTTGGGGAAAACATAGAAAATTTGGCTTTTGTGTTAAAAATTCATAATGTTAAAAACAACCCGCGCCTCTGGCAATGCCTATCGAAGCCATGTGTCAGTCCAAGAGCGACCTGCGGGAATGCGGGATGGAAGGGAAACTTAGTAATTTTTGTAAATATTTTTAAAAGTGATAAGGCCTACAACCATCTGCACCTCCGCTGACACCTGAAGAATCCATATGTCAGAGCAACAGTGACAGGTAGGGAAGTGGACCAACGGGGACACTTGAGATATTGCGCCAATTTTTCAAAAAGTAAAGTTTGAAGTTGCGGGCCCGCAAAACCACAGAAGTATTTTTTTTTTTGCAAAATGGAAAAATAAGGCTTGCGGAACCACGAGAGAACTTTTGACTTTTGAATTTTTACAAAAAGTTCTCTAAGTAATTTTTGGGTCTCTGAATCCAATGTACAAAAATTTCCTTTTTGACAGTTAGTTTTTTTTTTTTAACTAAATGAGGGAAAAACTTCAGAAGGCCATAAATTTTGATTGGAAGCTCAGATTTGAGAAAATAAGAACTTTTCGGAAAGGTCTCTAACTCCTCTTTGCATAGGAAGTACAAAATCTTATTTTCAATGAACTTAGATTGGTGAAATTTAAGAAAATTTCTTTCCTACCATAAAAATGTGAACTGAACTTTTCAACTGGCACAAGTGGTCTAATTCGCTATTCTTTCTACTTTAACATACCAAATAGGCATGGAGAAATGCACTTGAAGGATTTAAAATGGATTTCAAGGATAATTTATTAATGGTTGAGTATTTAGAAATGATTTTCCTTTCTTTTCTATGAAATTGCATTCTTTTGCCTCTTGCCCAATTAAAGATGAACTGTGTGAATTGCAAGGGCAATAAAAACTACTTTCAGAAGGAATGTTGAGTGTTTCACACCCAAGGTTACTTACACATCACTTAAAACACATAAACCAAGAGCCATCAGCTCTAATAAATGCATTTTTTTGACCCATTTTAATTTATTTAACACCAAGATTACTCACTAATCTAGACACAAATAGAATATATAATAGAGGGGAAAATACATCACTAAAAATCACATACTAAAATTAAGCAAAAGAAACTAAATAAAAGAATACACATAACCCCTTGGTCACATTCAAAGGTGATCCCCCCATGGGAACCCATAACAACAAGTCATACACACACACATAACAAATACACGTTGCCATGGTGACCCTTGATGAATTCATCTAGGATTCTAATGTGGTTGGTCTCCAATCCCCTGATGTTTGTTGTGACATGTTTACCTATAAAACACAAATACCTCCTTCAGCCTTGTTGCCACATCAAATCATCCAAAATAAATATACAATATAACTCCAAAGTCATATATATAAGCCAAAACATCATCAAGCAAGTAACAACATCATTTACAATTTCATCAATAACCATATAGTCATAAAATTATTTTAATTATCTAGGTCTACTTAATATGATGAAATAACACATCCACACCCACACACACACACACACACACACAACCATGTCAAAATCATAACAACATCAATATAAAATGTCTCCAATTCCACATGCACCATATATGAATCAAAATCAACAACAGTCCATGATCTCTAGCATCTAACATCATGCCAACTCAAAAGCTACAATAATATCCATAAGTATAGTCGACAATATCATAATAAATAAGAAAAGGTGTCGAAGGCAAGTGGGTACTACACAACAAAACGACATAGAGATAATTTCATATTAATATCTATTACAAATAACAATAAATAATAATAATAATAATATAAAATAATGGCTGATTGAAACATAAATTAATAATATTATTATTATCATTATTATTTTTTTATTAATTTTACAAAAAAATAATAATTGTAATTCATATTAATAATGACAGACAATCAAGCTTGACAATTTGAGAACACGATTTTCCTTAAATAGGATACTTGTAAAGGACGTTGTAGGGGCCAACAACCGAAAACATTAACAACAAAACAAGCAGGCACGAAAAAGAGGGAGAATGCTGATTATTATTTAAGATAAGGGTGAAGCCAAAAAAAGATCAACAGAAGCAAAACAATGTTCACTACTTAACAACAAGGTCGCCAAAGAATGAACAGGAGTAACATCAAATGAGGAATTACATTCTCCTCCCCTTAATAAATAATCGTCCTTGATGTGACACAACATTGAAGGAAGGAAAGGAAGTAAGGATAAAGTAATAGATAAAGCCTAAAGTGCACCCTATGGTTAAAATTTTAGTTGTTAAAGCACATCCACGCGATACCCTTAGAAACATTTTAGCAGAATTTTAACTTTGAAAGTTCTGTGAAGATTAGCAGTTTTCTATTATTTCATTATTTAGTTAATTCTTTTTCCTTTTTACATTATTCTTAATTGAGGTTATTTCAAAGTTTCATTGTTGTAGAATTTTAGTTTATTCATTTTTGTGGGTACCCAATGTGAACTACAATCACAACACCCTACCAGGGTCATACACAACACTAAAGACTCACAAACATACTTTTACATACTTTCATGTTTGTACCACATCAAAAAATCTTAACTAAATATAGAAGAGAACATAATCGGTCCACATAACATACTATTTGTCACACATCTATGAATTCCATACCATACTCAAACACCAATGTTTTACAACAACTTGAAATTTCCATAATTCCACAGATGAAGATTTTAGATAACTTAGAAAATTAGCTACATGTACATAGAGTCAACAAGGGAATCAATGCAATATCCACAAAATCACAAAACATATCCAACTAACCTGAGTAAAATACACATCATAACACCAGAACCAAAACATCATAACAACTCTGTAGACCTCCTGAAGCATCAATCACACACACAAAAATCTCTTATGTCTCCCTTAAATATCTTATGCCTCCCTCAATCTGTTATGTCTCCCTCAAGTCTCTTATGCCTCCCTCAAGTATATTATGTCTCCCTCAAGTCTCTTATTCCTCCCTCAATCTCTTATGGTTCCCTTAAGGAGGTCATTTTCCCTATGGCCCTAGGTACATAGAGTCCAGAAACCCCTAACCAAAGTGACATAATAACTCATGATTCAACAACATGCTAGTTATCTATAATTTCT
This sequence comes from Taxus chinensis, assembly GCA_019776745.2. Lineage (NCBI taxonomy): Eukaryota > Viridiplantae > Streptophyta > Pinopsida > Cupressales > Taxaceae > Taxus > Taxus chinensis. The sequence continues at coordinate 118,730,665 of CM034153.1, read as the reverse complement.
TGGGGTGTACCCCTACACAACGAAGTGGGTCCATAGGTCCAACCATTCCATGGTGCATCCCATGTCCCTAATCCATAGATCACGATAAGTGGACCAGTATAACAATCTGATTTAAATGCCAAGTGTCAAAGTACAAGCCTTGGGAAAGGTGATAAAAATATTAAAATTTAAAAGAAGATTCAAATCTAAGAAAAAAAAGGCCAAATAGACATAGTTAGTGCAAAACATGGCATGTTAGTACCACAAACCAAGGAAATGCCCAAAATATAAAACATTGCATCAAGAAAATTGCTAGTCCGTACAAAAATTAAAATAAAAAGTTCAATTTAGGAATTAAATACATATATAATAATAGCAAATTACGATGACAATTTGGCCTTATCTGGCCACCAAGGGGGTACTCAACGCATTTTTGGAACTCATAACATCAAGGCTTAGCTCGTATAATAACATATCAATAGTACAACTATCATCATCTCTATCTGAATCATCCCACCACTACTTCGACAAGGCTAAACACACTCATAGCTATACTTAGTTTACATCTATTGAACAACCACAAGGAGAGAGAGAATGAGGAGCACGGGTCATCATATAATAAACCTAAGGTTGGCTTGAGTTACTGGACCATGGTGCGCATCCCCTCACTCTAAACGAACACTTTTACCGATTTCCCTCTGAGTTGGTTAGCGCAAGGTTAACAACATAACATTCAACTAAATCACTACACAATGGTGATTATTAGGCATTAACATAGCATCTTATGCATGGCACCAATACAGGGTAGATCACATACATTACATTCACGGTTTACAACACACCACATCACCACATACTACACCCAAAGTGCAATCAATTTACGATAAGGATCATATACCCACCATATGTCCCTAAATCATGACATGAACCATTATATATCACATCAATTACAATTATGATGAGCATAATTACAACATACATTCAACTGTCATATAACATGGGGATACACACATTTCTATATAGACAATAATGACATCATTAAGAAATATTTTTCACTACAACCAACCTGGTCACACAACATATAAGCACACACACACATCAAAAATGCCAAAAGGATCCAACACTCTAAAATCAACAATCAAATTTCTTCCACACACAAAACAAAACAATGTTTCACACTCAAATTCACATGGAGTTCTTGAAAAGGAGAGATAATACTCTCATCTTTAACACATCAATATGCCATCAGTTATGCACAAAGTGACATACACAACATGTACAATAACAATATCACAATTACGATATAGTTCACATCACGCTTAAAATACATTACTCTTCCAATATCCACTAATTCAGACGCACAAGAAAACATAGAAAAATACATGATAACATTTATTTTGACCTGTTCGGAGTATATAATGACATTACAGGTGGTCACAATGGTTACAACTAACTCTTTGAACAACGTGCCACAATGATGACCACAAAGGAAAAATGGAAACATCCAAAACCCATCAAGGAACGTTCACTTTTATCTTAGACAAGGCACCATGAAAACACCAAACCACAAATACACAGTCACATTGAGTACACACCACGGTGTAAAATTCTTTAAGGTTATGTATTTACTAAAAACATCTTTCAAGACCTGACTTTATGACCTAGAAGATTTACGTTTGATTAGACAAGTTTTCCTAACAAAGGTGAACTTATTTGTTTTATACTAAATACTAGTTAGCTTAATATCAGATTTTTTGAATTAGGATAATCTTAAAGACTAGAAAAACTTAATTCATACATTTGATCAAAAGGGACACCTTCCATCTCTCACAAGGTTGCTTATTCATACACAAGCTACTGAATCTTGATTCAAACCTCCATTGCACAAGGTGATGAGTGTAAGATCCAACTTAAGTCGATATCCGTTAAGGTTCAAAACTACAACTTCCTTGTGCAAGGATCAATAATTAACCACACTTAAGAGAAGATTATAAAGTATTGTGGAAAAGGTTAGAGTGAGAAGGTCAATTTATTTCATCATCATCATCTCTTTAGTTATTAATTGGTATTTTATTGAGACTTAAGAGTTCAAATGGAATTTACTAAAAGCTTAATTTAGCAATCTCTTGATTAATTTCGTCAAAGGATACACATGTGGTTCCCAAAACGGAAGCATTAGACTTAATGTGTTCTTATTCCAACTCCCCTACAAGCAAAGATATAATTATATCCCCAAAGCCAGCAATGATCCTACTTTTGAAATTACTTAATGTTTCACAACAATGAGGATAAAGTTTAATCCATAGCTTAAGGTTAACGAGGGTGCATTCTTTTACACCGGTAGATAACTCCTTTCTTTCCACTTAGAGACTCTTAATTTTATCTATAGAAAAAAACACAACTTCATTATTATCTTATTTATTTATTCATCAATGTATACATTTTATTTTATTTTTGAATCACTTTAGAAAAAGGATTTCCAACCCACTAAATATACCTAGAATAACACTGATGCTAAGACCATGGAGGGTTATTAAACATGAATTTTTTATGACTCAAAAGAATAAATTACCATTACTTATTGAGAAATCTAAACACAGTTGTAACATTTCCATTCAACATGGTACACGAGCCAAAGGTGACAAAATATTCGATTGAAATTTGGCTGAGAAAAAGAAGGTAACAATATTTTTCAAGCCATGCTACAACATTTTCATGACAAGCATATATCACAAATACCAAAAATCCAAGGCAAGAGGCCTTCCAGAACTCCATTACAAACACCATTGCAATATTTTAAAAACATTAGACATCCATACAAGGAACTTCATAAATCAACCAATGAAACTTTTACAAATATTTCCTTTATCTATTCGCACAAGCCATCTACACAAGTATTAACTTGAGACAATCCATGAGAACTGAGCGTGATAAGACTACACATTGCAACAGTATGCTAACATTTAACAATAACATGAAAGGAATGTTCTATTTCAAGAATGGATCAAAGTAGGAACCACTAATCAAAATTCTTCACACAAGATAAATATTTATACCAGCGAATAAGGATGAAGCCAAATATTCTAGTAAGAATGATATCTCAAATAATCAAGGCAAGGACTTATTAGTTAGGAAAAACAAGGCCAAGAGTGTCGAGATTTCAATCATGTAATCCTGTGGATTACGTGATTGAAATATAATACTCAATCCATCCATCCCAAAGAAAAACTTGATAAGTCATAAACTTACTAGTTACGATCATAGATGTGAAACAAAACAATGTTATTCAATCCTTTGAGGAGGGAGGTTTCATAGAAATATAGGTTTATCACCCTCCTAAAAAAAGCAATCTATAGTTTCATTTTTAACCAAGGAGTTTACCACCTCCTCCTTACAGGATCTCTTGAAAGTAGTACTTGACAACATAATCAAATCCACTCTTCAAACGAATACAAATGAGACACAAAAAGGCCATTATTCTACCAAAAAACCTAATCATTATTGTCAATTTTTTTAAATAATAAAATGCAAGAGTAACCCCAAAATTCATTAGTAATTTAACAAATTTCAGACAATATCATATATATTTGAAAATTTATTACATTAAACGAAGTCACAAATGGGACATTTAGTAAATAATTATGATAATATATGATATTTCAGTTCAAAATTCAAGGGATTCAGTACACGATAAGTAAAACACCACCAATACCCCAGTATCTATAAGTCCTTACCATGGGTTGCAATCATAAAAAAAATAGAACATATCCATCTGGGGTGCTTACCTAGTATAATCATGATTGAAAACTCCGAGAGATTTGTGTCAATGGTGAAGTGAATAAAATATTAACAAAAACACATGACTCTTCATAACAGGTAAAATATTTATCAGATAATTGATACCATTAGCCATGAGGGAAAGGGATATTGGACAACATTAGATTGATCAATATATTCCTCGCTGAGAATCAAGCCCACTTGATCTTGTTATGACTTTTCCCAACCCACTCAAAGATTACATAGTAGCACAGATCGAATCCAATATCATAGGATAAATAAAAGATAAAACTTTGCTCGATCTCATGCAATAGTTTCCTTTTAAAAAAATAGCTTCATAACATGGAAAGAAAGTAGGAATTGATTCCTCCATAGAAAAATCTCTTCACCGACCCGAAGTAATTTGGGTGGTCATGTCTAGTTAACTAACATAATAACTAGTTATCACCCATCAAGGTACGAGTTATCAAAAACAAGGCCATGGGTTCATATTTACACTTTTGTATCAGACAAGATAATAACAGTTGGCTTCCAAGCCACAAGGAAAAATAATAGTAAGGATTCCATTCAGTAAAATTAATGAAGTTTCCCCCTTTTCATAAAGAAAACAAGGATTTGAATTCAAGAATTGTTCATTTAGCCAAATGAGAAGAAGCTAGATGAATAAATGACACTACCATTGGGTATACATTTGACAGATAAAAACGGTCAGATAAATATCCTCAATGCTTTAAGCCCAAATGGGTAATGGGTGATAATTCTTAGGGATGAATACAAAATTCTACCATGTACAGGTCTGAATAGAACAACCCCAATACCATTTTCATCATCAAATGCCAAGGAAAATATCTCAACATGTACATTAAGACTCCTATTAACAAATTTACATAAACTTTAAAAAGAGAATAACGTATCTTCTCTACCAAGTGGCACTAATCAAGCTTAACCGTTCAAATAACAAGTCTTTTAATAAAATACTACCATTAGTCTAACAAAAACAGATAGACCAGGAAAACTCAATAGTATTTAGTTCCTATGAAATAATTCACATCACACTATATTACAAAAACCATTAATATAAATATGAAATGGAAAAAAAAATGTTTAGAGGGAATTAAAATCATCCATGCAAAACCAACGATTCAGAAGGAGATACAAAGGGGGCAACCAGTACACTCAGGGAAATCAATAAATGACCACAAAAAAACCAATTCTAGGCACCATGTAGGAAGGAAGACCATTTGTTTCATGATATTATAAAAGGGTAGAAAAATATTACAAAGTTTAGACTTAACATGCCTGATTGGAACTTCCACCATTCACCCAGCCTCTAATTATTCTCCATAGGCATACATCGCCAAAAAAATTTGACAGGTATACAACCACCCTCCACTCACCAAAAGGGATATAACCAGTTAAAAAATTAGTACAAAACCATATTTTTGTAAGGGAAAAATGATTAATGCTCAACAAAAAATAAATTCATTTGGTGAAGGCCATGTGTTAAGGGCCAAGTCATTGTTGAAGTGGTGAGAGGTGGTAGGAGGAGGAGTTAAAACTTGGGCATAAATCAATAACCCATTCAAAACTTGCACCACACACAACCTTCTACTCATTCACAAGATAACAATTGAGGAAGAAAGGAACCCAATTAATCCTACACCAACCAAAAGAATAAATTGCATACGACTGGCATGCTGGAGGAAGAAAAATCATATTTTCCTTTAATTTAAATGATTGAAATGACATGGAAGCATGCCTAATCGACCTTGGGGAATAAAACTAGAGGTTGACATTTGAAGTGAACATTTCTCAATGACCAAACGTGGAGCCACGACTGGGTAGTTCCCATCTTCAGCACAGAACGAGGTTTGGTCTATGGGAGCGATCAAAATGATACAAAAAATGTCATAGAGATAATTTCGTATTAATATCGATTACAAATGACGGTAAAATAAAATAGTAATATAAAATAATGCCCGATCGACACATAACTTAAGCTCTGTGTACTCACAAAATTTTGCGAAGATGGTGTTCTTGGTGATTGAAACATGGGATAAATTTTCAAGCCATATTTTTCTAGGATTTGACTCTGACATTGGAGGAAGTTCCAACTGTGAAAGGCCCTCGAAAAACTTGTGTAGGATGTAAGAAAAACTATAATATAGAGGTAATATTCTCATTGTTACTTTAGTACCATCTTGTCCCACTTGTTGGTGCTCAAAATAGTCTCGCCCCATTTTTCCATTGAAAAATTTATCAATTTACGACCCGTACCATAAATTATCTTCCCGTGTTGTGCCTGAGAAGTCCCTGCCTTCCTTTATTTCCGTAATCATTCCTTTCTTACATAAAGGATCATGTATAAAACCAAAATTGTTTCCTCTTTCCTCTATTCATCTAGAAAGGTCTGTATTTAGATGTAAAAACTTAGGCTCTCCCGTTCTTTCCGCTTTCCACTATCAGGATTTGTTTTCCTTGTCATTTTTTTCCTAAATACTTCAGGAAAAATGAATGGATGTAGCTCAAAGGAATGTATTTGAGCTTTGTAATGCTTCTGAATTCTCTTTCCTTGGAGTAAATTTCATCTCCAAGCTCACGTGGTCATTTTTCTACATTTTACGATTTGACGGATGTTCCTCCCTGTCAAATTTACATTCTTCCATCTATAGGAAATGTGGCCTCTTTTTGTTGGACGTGGCTCACCGAGGTACTTCATAATTTTATAAATCACCTCAACTTGAAAACTTATCTTTGTGGAAGAATGATGCTCATTTCAAAGTTCACTTTTTGGTTTGGCCTTGAATTTGTGCCAGGAGGACACATGGAGGTTTCTGCTGCTTTATCCAAACATAGAAAAATATTTTATGTAGCTGGTAGAGTTTGGTGGGACAGGGACACGTGGTGATCCTACGCTCATTCATGGTCTTCGCTTTGGGCACCATTTTGAAATTGTGCCATGAAGACACATGAAGGATTCCATCGGGTCTTCCCATACTTAGTCCTTTTTCAAAAATATTTTAAGGGACCTGACATGTGGAGAAACCATAGATGTTTGAGGATCGGCCCTTGAAGTTTAATTTAAAGAAGTGCCAGGAGGACACTTGGAGGCCTCTACTCACTTTGCATTTTTCTTGGACTGTTTAATGGCCAAAGGAGATTATTTCCTCGGACCCTGACACATGGTGCCTTCTGCTAAGCTTTAAACAAATTTTTCTGGGACAAGACACATGGTAAGCTCACACTCATTCACGATCTCAACTTTTGGAGACCATCTCGAGATGTGCCATTGTGACGCGTGGTAGTTTGAAAAGTTAAAGAGGCGGGGAAGCGGACCATTGGAGGCAACTAGGATTTTTTTTTTCTTTTTACCAAAAGGATTAAAACATCAAAATGGCCCGCAGACCCGGTAGAAAATATTCAAAAAAATTCGCAAGTCGACGGCAGAGGTGTAGACTTCCGATGGAAATTTGGAAAATTTTCCTTTCGAAAAGTAAAAACAGAAGTGTGTTTCCACTGGGACCCACATCAGAGAATAGAAGTGGAAGGGCAGAACTATGGGGAAAATATGGAAAATTTTCCCTTTTCCAGAAAAGAGGTGAAAAAGCATAATTTGGCCGCGGTTCCTTTGGGACCCACCTTAGGACATGTTTGAGGCTCATTTCTCAAGGATGAAGGTGCAGAGAAAAATGTGAAAATTTTACATTTTTCCAAAAGTTGTGAAAGGAAAAGGGGAACCCACAAGCCCGCTCTAAATTGGATCTCCCACATGGACGGTCCAAATTCAAAATAGAAATCAATGGCATTTGTGCCTCTGTATCTGATTTTTCCTACATTTTCACTCCATAGCTCTTAGGGATGCATATTCTTATGGTTTTTTATCATTTCTTGGAGTCTCCTACATGCCAAATAAAGAGGAGCATTAATATAGAGGCCTGGTTTGGTGGGGAAGGTCTATAAACGCCTCTCACCATTAATATGCAATCTGACTATCAAATTTGGCCAAATTTTTATTTCCTTGGCATGCAAAAGACATGTTGATATTTGGGTTTGATAAGAAAAAATCGGGGATGTCTTTTACCATTAAGACAAGATCTAATTTCTAGGTTTGATCTGATTTTCTGTTTTCCTTTCCCAAGCATGCAAGGAACCAAATTTGATAGATTAGGGGCGGAAGTGATTGGCTAGTAAAAGGAAGATTTATCTACTAGGAGAAGGAGTTTAATGCGGGAGAGGATCGAAGAGATCTACTCCCTAAGCACCTGACAACTTTTTATAGATCTAATTCTAGGAATTTTGATCGAGATCATGGCAAGCACTAGTACACTCAATGTCTCTTGTTTTGGGGGGAAAAGGCTCTATTGTAAAATGTTATAAATAGGCATGTTTTTTCCGTGAAAAGGGTTGGAAGTTGGAGGTTGGAATATTAGAGTGTTAGGAGTTAGAAACTAATTTCCTAAGAGAAGAGCTTGATAGAGCTTGTCTTTCTGAGCGACTGTTTGAAAAACATGTATATCGTTTTTGTGTTAAACTCGATTGTGTCAAGGTGGTTGCGAGTGTACAACCATTGACAAGCTTAGAGATTTTTCTAGAAACTTTCTCCTGGTGATAAGTTTAATCAAATCTGAGTTATTTTGCATTGACTCTAAGTAATTATTGTCTTCTTTGTTTCAGAATGTCTACAAATAGTTTTATTCGCTCCTATAGCAATCTTATACTGATTTTTTTGTGAAATCATAGAGGATCTTGTCCCTATGATAGTTTAATGGTATTTGTAATTTCATTTCAAGAAGAGCCTTCATTTTGGATGAGATAAATAGATTTAAAATCATTTCATTGTCATTTGTGTATAAATATTGTTTGTAAGTCTTTGGTTGTACCTTAGGCGTGGTTAATCAGAAACTATAGCGTTTAATTGGGTCCTCTAATTCGAGCCTTCGTGTTTAGGTCTTAAAGATTATGTGAAAATGTGCTGATTTGGGCATCCATTGAAGCACACCTTCTGGTTGAAGGAACATGTTGACAGTTCTAAATATTTGTATTATAAAGTTGCTCATTATTGTAAAGTCCTTCCAAAGGTCTGGTATAATCAACTTTATCCAACTTCACCTCCTACAAAAATCATTCAAAAATAATTAATCATACCCATACTACCGTTGTTTGTCATGTATGTATTCAAATGTGTAATTTATACTACTAAAAGATGCAGAAATAATCAGTTTCTCTTTGTCTTTACTAGACCGAACCTTGTCTAAAAAATATCTCCATTATCTAAAGTGATAACTCATCAAACTTAGATTTTGTTGTATTGATCATATTTTTTTCAAGGTCTTCTTAATACTTCACAAGGAAGGACATCTCCATTTGCTCCATAAACGGCAGGCTACAAAAGGGTTCTCTCACCTTGGTTGAAAGGCACACCCATAAAGTAATGAGGATAGATCAAATCCTCTAGAGGGTGTTATCCATTTCTCCACATCAGAGTGACAGAGGGCCAGTTAGATCCCATCCCCGACTACAAAACAACTCATGATGATCTATCTTTCTCTAAGCTTCTTGGTAAACCTGTGATGTTTCTCAGACTTTGAAGGAGAATCCATTTGGGTACCAACACCACTGAATGAGACATGTGTCAGGATATAATATAATTCTTTTCCATGAATTTGGATATCAATTCAATAATTAGGACAATGTTTTACATTTTTTTTTGTTTTCCTATATTTCAATTTACTACCCTTCTCTCACCATTAATCTAAGATTGTTTGTATCCGTAGTAGGTGCTTTTCGGGATTCTATTACATCTGTACCATGCATTCTAACATACATTTCTTCCACATAACTTCAATTTATCTATAATATGTTCAAATGTTTGAAATTTATAAAAAATGATAGCATTTGTGTTTAATGTATTAAACACAAAGTTTTTTATGGTAGGTTCGTTCATACCTAGAGTTAAATTTCAGTTGTGATTGAAAGCAATTAGAGATAGATTTGAGAGACATCCTTCCTTACATCAAGGTTTTTTCTCAACTTTAGAAATAAATTTTTCTCTTGTTTTTGATCATTTTCCCTTGCATTTGGTTAACTATAGGGAGTATAATTTACCTTTTGTTGTTTTTAGGTGTTGTAAGGTATTTTCTATAAAGTGTTCATATCTACTACATATGGGAATTCAAATAAATTTGGGTATATCGTCAACTCTTTTGGAATTTATTTTATCCTTACTTCCATAATGAAACCATATTTATGGGCCAACTGGTTGGTAGTCCATTAGATGAGAGATCCTTCATTTATGGAGAAACCCTTACAAAAAACCCTGATTAATTTATAAAAATGCACCCAAATTTTATTGTGATCCAATTTTTTAAAGGTCACCATGTCACCTTCACATAAATTTGTAATTATTTCTTCTATAACAAATTCATGTTCTTTTGAAAAAACAGGTATGTAATTCACAGTAACCCCCTTCAAATTCTAATTGAAGTAAGTTTTTGATGTGTTAATTGTTTTTCACAATTCATAATTTACATTCACATGAAGTGTAGTTCTTGTTTTTAGATAAACTAGGTTTTTGATTGGCCAGGAATCTTCATTGTTGCATTGTAGACTTGGATAGAAATCATTGAATAAAGTTATAATCTTCTCCACAAAAACACCAAAATGTATGGATCCCAACACTACTCCAGAAATGGCATGTTGCTTTTTTTCTAGGGTTATAAACCGTTCAACTATGTTACCTTCTTTTCGAGTAAAATTTTATTTTAGCACTACGTATCTTTAGGATTTTGAAAATAATGGCTATCATTGTTACAATTCAAACCCCTATCCTTATTACATGTATCATGTGAGTCACTACTATTTATGTTTTGAATGCCATCACCCCCACATGTGAAACTTTTGAAATCACATGCTTAATCATTTGCTTCCTTTCCCATGGGATAAAGTATCCCTTGTTCTCAATTTATTCTATGGTTTCACTATCATAAATTGTGTATGAAATTTTTTCTCTACCATTAAATACAATACTTATTGTGACAACATATAATCTAGACCCCATGTCTATACAATGGACTATATCTTTTGATGGATAAACTAGTATCTCTGTAACTTTCACACCTTTGGTTAGTAAATCCACATGTGCTCCATATTAAAAAAATTCAATCCTAGCGGACTCTTGCAGTTAAATTTAAGGCCATTAATAGTGTGTGAAAGTTAATTGTTCATGTATTTTATTCTCTAATTTTATAGCTGTGTTTATTTCATTGTATAGAGTTCAAGATTAGTCTTTATTTGATTAACAATGGTAGTATACACTTTAATTCAATTATGTGTATTAATTGTTTCTAAGGTTTTTATATGTTACGTAATATTTTAACACTATAATTTTATCATTAATAATTGTCTATATTAACAATATAAGTTTATTTTTTTAAATTGTCTAGAATATTGAGTAGAAGTAACTAATGAAATGTAGTTTATTATTAATAATTGTTACTATTAAAGACTTAGTTTCAATTAACTTTTTGTATGTCAATTTTAAGTTTCAAACAATGTTGAATTTTAGTTTTCATACATTAAAAATTAGGTTATAAAAATCTTACCTTATTTATTTACAATAACAATTACACTTTTATAAAGGTAAAATATAACCAAAATAATTTTGCACCTCCCTAAAAATTAATTAACCATTAATCTATATAATGTAAAATCCACCACTTGAGAATATCTTTAGTTTTTCATACTATATTTAATGTTAAGTTGTACAATATTAAATTTCAATCCACACAAGCTCTGTCCATGTCAACATTTTAATCCAATTAAATAGAAAACTCTATATCCATTTCAAAGGTGACAACAGGAAAAAATGGACCAGAGTTGTAAATAATTAAAACAGTTGAAACATTGTAATTTTATTTTTAAGAATTTAATTTTATACACCAATTTCAAAGTGATTGTAAATATTGCATTTTTTGTTATTTACCACACAATTTTTTTACGTTTCTCCAAAAAATTTGATTCTATGAATTTACAGAGCACAAAACCCATTGTATATTTATTATTAGAAGTTGAAAAATGAAATTAAGTTAAGATAAAACATGTTGTAAGAAGATTGTTTCATTTGTGAATGTTTATAGTAACTAATAAATTTGCACGATATGAGAAAATCACAAAAAAACTCCAAGAAACTATGAAGACAATATAGTGTTTTCAATAAAGCTGAGAAACTACTATGAAAAGGACTTCTGCATGCAGAATTTTGATTGAAATAGTGTTTCTAATTTTAGAGAGAATACAAAGGACACACAAAATTTAGTTCCTTATATTCCATATTCATAAATTAATCTAAATTCTCCATATATTTTTGATGATTCAAAACTCAAAGAAACATATTCAATAACCTAATGATATGAGAAAGATAGAAATAATGATGAGATGATCAAAGAATAAAAAAATGAGATTTGGTAAAAATTTGTTGTGAAAAAATTTATTTCAAAATATGAAGAAGTTTATGAAGATTTAAACCGTGGAAAACGTGAAAAGAAACATTGTGATAATATATCAAATTATTTGAATCAATTTTATGGAAAAAAATTCATTGGGATGCAATGCAAATACAAGATGAACAAGTTGAAGAAAACCCTAAAGAAGGAGAAACAATTGGAAAACACAAAGTTGGTGACAAATACAATATGGACTTTCTATGATGATATGGATTGCATTAGATGAAAAACACTCAAGGTTATTGGTTTAAATGGAAAAGAGAGGATTAATATAACCACTTCCACTTCTTAAAAATACATGAGAGTGTACTAAGAAATCCCTTTAGATAAGCGAGGGTTAATATAAATGGAATTAAGAGCAAACATGTAAAAAGAAAAATAAACTCTTTTAGATATTTGAAAGAGGCAATAAAAAATACCATACATCTATTCATTCATAGGATGAAATAAATTACGCAGGGAAGAATTTAATTTGAGTGTGAAAGAATGGAACAAGAGAGAAATCTAATGAAGAAAATATTTGATGTATAACTTCAAGTTGAAATTATTTCTACCAAGGTAAATTAAATTTTTTAAGCATATTAATTTAGTATTGCATCATTCATTCTGATATAAAGGATGGTATACGTTATATATGAAAAAAGATCATGCATTGGATTTATCTAATACATTAATATTTTGCATTCTTATTTTTTACTTTAGAATAATTCCATCGATCACAATCATGGGTGCCACCAAAATCATTTACACACACATCTAATGATGTTTTTTTGGTAATTTTTTTTTTTTAAAAAAATGATGTCGGTAAACATGTATTATTATTTAGGAGAATATGATAATTTAGTATGTGAGACATCAATTGAACCACATATCATTGGTATTATAGTATAGAATACTTATATACTCTCTATGTAATTTATAGACCATAATATTGCCAATGAGCACGGTGTTCTTTTATTGATAATTTTTATAATATTGATAATATTTACATGTGGCATATGTGGTTAATATTTATGTGTTCCATTAAACCAAAAAATGTAAATTTATTACGATATTCGAAATATGATAATTCGATATACGAGGTATCGATTGAACCACATATTATTTGTAGAATAATAAAAGTATGGAATAATTAGATACTTACTATGTAATTTATAGGTGATAATATTAACAATGAGCATGGTGTTTTTTTAATGATAATGTTAATAATATAGATAATATTCACACGTGGCATATATGGTTAATATTTGGTTCCTAAAAAAAATAATTGGGAACTAAACCAAACATAATAAAATTTGTACAATATTCAAAATATGCGTGCCTTTTGATAGCAATAAATTTTCCATTAAATGTAAAGCAATTTAACGGTATGTGTTTGTCTTTTGTAATTCGTGCGTCGAAGAAAGTGGCGCTTAGAAGTGTCAATTCCATGTAACTACAAATTATCATTAATTAGTAGATATCCTACACAATAATTTTTTTGAAGATTTTGGTGAGAACAATGGCATGAGTGTAAAAATTCGTAAATCTAATCATCCATTGCAAAAAATGATCACAATTTGATTTTGAAAATTCTAAGAAGGGATTTTTTTCATGAAAGCATTAAAAATCGGTATGTGTTCTCTCCTTTATTCCTTCAAATATTTGAAATTATGTAAGTGTAGCTTTTTCCATATCCCTTTCAATAAAACCCTATTTTGTCTGCTTCCAGTAGTCAAATATGTCGATTCTTTAACACTCTTTTATAAAAACTTCTCAATTGATAGGGTTTGACATAATTTTCTCATTCTATCTGGTGATCCCTAAATTATTGTGACATATGTGTGTATCACGCTTGAGATTAGTGGAAAAAATTTATGGCCATTTTTTTTGCAAGTGGATTGTCAAATGTTTTCTAAAATACCTCACATGGACAATAATGATTATTAGTGGTGCATTTTTTCTAATTTTTTTTTGGCAAATAGTTTTTTAAAAGGCACTATACCCTTGTGTACAAAAGAAGTCCTAGGAGCTAGAATAGGAATTAAAACCAGAAAAAGAAGGATCAGAATCCAAGTGTGACAATAAAGCCCAAAGTAGCCAAAAAACAGCTACCCCATCAAGATAAAACAACAAAAAATCTGCAAAAAAGTAGAAAAAAGACCGCAAAAAAACAGCAAAAAAAACAAACAAGAGCAGCTGAAGCATCTACAACTATTTCTTGGTAGATTTGTCGATGTTGGTTTTGATGTTCTTCCAGGATTTGAATATTCCCAAAGTTGTCATGTGGGCAGCGTCAGTCTTATCCAGCTGATCAATGGTCCTTTTTCTTTCCTTATCAGTGCCCCAAAGCGTTGCCGGAACTCCGCTAAGATTGGAGACACTTCAGACATGTTGCTCAATGAACTCTTCAATCACACTAAAAATGGCCATATTGTAATCATGCTGAGTTTTGGCCTTCCCTAAATGATAGTCTATGGAGTTTAGCTTCTTGTATATATCTTCAATCTGGATGTTATCAATAATCACTTCCTCCTCCTTCTTCATCTTACCTTTCTATTTTTCCAAGTTCTTAACCTCATCCTTCAACAGCTTCATATCAGCTTCTAAGGCTTCCAGCCTTTTTGTAGAGCTCTCCATATGCACATCCTGGGGAATAGCACTGCTAATATTCAGGAGGTCATGTGCAATTTCAATTTCATGAGGACCCTTCCCCACAGCAAGAGTATCGAGGTTAAGCCTTCTAGAGGACCTGGTGACCGACATGGTCGACGTGGAAGCGAAGGGGGGGGCGGGGGCAGCAGTAGGGGGAACGGAAGATGAAGTTTGGACGGCCGGCAGGGGGTGACAGCAGTGGTGGTGGGGGCAGAGGGTGGAGAAATGGGGCTAGCAACAACATAACCTAGAAGAGGGGGAACTAAGCTAGGGGAGGAAGGGAGACTAGGATACCGAAGAAGACAAAATTTATGCAGCAACAAAATAAGCCCTTGGTGCAAAGGAACTACCCCGGTATGCTTTTGAAAATGTTTAAGAAATTATATTTCATTGAGTTAGGGTTGTTGTTTCTTTAGGTATTTTGGACTGCTATCATCTATTTTTTTTATAGAAATTTAGTTTTAAATTAAAATAATGAACTAATGATAGTATCTTTGAGTAAATGAAATAGTAATAGTAACACAGATAATTATTTGCTTGTATAAAGAAATTATTTTCTTGCATAAGAAAATTGTGAGAAATACAATGTTATTAAAACATGTATGTAACTACAGAACTATAAATAGAAAGAGTTCCATCTATGTAGGTTCCTACGTGAAAAACAGTGAATCGGGGAACTATTAAACCTACATTTTGAGAAGTCGGGCTAAACAAGATTTTGAGCAATGTTTCACCTACTAGACAGTTCTGGAAAGATATATGCTGAAATTACGGATTAAAATTATAGGCTCTGATTGTTTTAGTTAAAGAAGCTAATGATATATCGATGCTAAAAAAATTAAGATGTCGGGGATTTTATTTCTTAATCTGACAAAAAATATGTATAAATAGGGAGATGCAATATCTTGGGAAATTGAGATAATTAATGACAAGGGAGATTATACATAGGTTTCAGAGTCTATATGTTCATACTAACACTATAAAGAGTGTGCTCATTATATTTATATTCATTACACCATGACTTTTGAGATTTCATTTATCATTAAAATGTTTAACTTATATATTAATTTCAATAATTTATAGTACATAGTTTGAGAAATACATAATTCTTGATCCCTCTCGATGGTATGTAGTACAACACTTTTCCAACCAATATAGTACAATTATAAATAAGTAATATGCCTAGTACCTGCTACGCTCAAAATGATAGTGAAAAATAGATTGTTTTCCTGCTTATGATGTCTAGCTCCCACTAATCTAAAAATGTTTCATTTTGGTTAGTCCTAGAGACCACTAGTATCAGAACAATGTATGCCTTGACTCGTCAAGACTGAATGTATTTCTGGATTATGTTCTTTTCATTAATAGTTTTGCAGTTAATGATTCGTAATGATTGCTAAGATACAAATATTTGTTGTAGCTAATCTTATCGATTGCTAGGAACCAAAGTACGTATTTCGTGAGACCTAGATATTGCATATATTTTTGCATAGAGGTCATCGCATTAAAAGTTTGCATGTTAATGTTGATTAGCGACCACCAATCTCTATATATTCTTTGGGGAAAACTATGCAAAATGAAATCCCTTTTTATTGCTTCTTAATAATTGATATTTTGTAAAAGTAGAATTTTTTGTAGGCCTTTCAGTAACACAAAAAAAATTCCCTTCTCACACTCAATTATTTCCATGGTACCTTATTCTTTCATTCATTTGAACAAAAAAATATCATTTCAAATTCTTTGGTGTCATTTTTTCATTTAATCTGATGATCTTTAAATGATTACACAATATGAGTATAACGTGCTTGCAATAAATCTACATACATGTTATGGTATATTTTCTCACAAGAGGACCAAGAAATGTTTCCTAAAATACTTGACATAGACAACAATGATTTCTTGAAGCTCACAAATTGGTTGTTCATGAAAAGGTAGAAGGAAAATAGATTTTTAATCAGAAAGAGATATTATTCATTCATTTATTTTATAGGCAACTAAAATAAAGATAATTTTAGGACCGCTATCAGAGAATTTATCTAAACATTTCATTAAAAAATTATTATTCAAATTACTTTGGCAAGTTGAAGCATATACAAATTATGATATTTAATGACCAAGAATATTATACATAGAGTTTCGTGTCAGTATCTTTATAATAAAACTAGAATGAGTGTGGTCATTATATTTGAACTCATTCTACCATGTATTATATGGATAAATTTATGCACATAGGAAAAAGGTCGTAGTGGTTTTCAATTCTTACAATTTCTCTAGTCTTAAAATTGTAATGGTCACAGAGGAGTTATAAGTCAATATCAACTACAATACCAAGACAAAGATGTATTTATATAAAGTAAATCACCTCTAAATAACATGTAATATATATTATAAGAACTACATAAGGATTGATCTCTCTCAAGTGTATGTAGCACAAGAGTTTTCTCCTAAAGGGAAAGTCTTGCCAATATAGTATTATTATTAATAAATAAAGATAGGTAAACACATCCCTGCAAAAAACTAATTAGACCTAACTAAAGGTTGATCCCTTAAGAAATAATCTATTAAAACTATTTTATAAGTTCAACAAATGATTTCCATTAAATGGTGTTTAGCTAACACTAAGTTAAAATTATTTTATTGACGCATATCTTATTGTCCAGTAAGCTTTATATATTTTTTTGTGGCTTACTAAAGAAAACTCTAGGAACAAAATTATATATTTCATGACTCCTCAAAAATGGATGTATTACTAATTTTTTTTAATACATTAGTCGTTTTCATGTTCATGATGCCGAGCAACGGCTAAGCTATAGATATATCATTGTGGCTAATTGTAGTAACAACTAGGATAAGAAGTATGTATTTATGTTTTAATGATTCATATCCACTGCTAAACTACAAATA
Source organism: Taxus chinensis (assembly GCA_019776745.2). Classification (NCBI taxonomy): domain Eukaryota; kingdom Viridiplantae; phylum Streptophyta; class Pinopsida; order Cupressales; family Taxaceae; genus Taxus; species Taxus chinensis. The sequence continues at coordinate 118,712,870 of CM034153.1, read as the reverse complement.
ATATCTTATGGCTGACCCTAGTGACTGCCAGGATCATAAATATGTATATTTGTACCTCTCAGTAGAGGAAGGATTGGCATTTTTTTTCTCGTCACAATAGTAGTTTTCTTTGAAATAAGCCTAGATATTGCAAAGTTATAAATAATTTATTTCCACTAAACTTAGTGACCTTTAGGATCAACATAATGTATAAATTTAACCCACCATCAGTGTAAAGATTGTAATTTTTTTACTCATTCTAATAATATTTATCTAAAAAATACCTAGATACGACCAGTCATTAAATATTTCATTGTGGTTGAACTGAATCACATCTAGGATCTGAACTACATATATCTTGAAGCTCTAATAGTGTTTTTATTAATATAATTTTCTCATTGTATTAATATTTCTACTGGAGTGACACCCAATGAATGCCATGGTTAAAACTACGTATATCTTGACCCATAAGTGGTGGATATACAATTGTGATTTACTCATTCCATGACTAGTAAGTCTATGCATGATGCTTAACAACTGCTAAGCTCTTAATATTTATTTATTTCTGACCCTAACGACCACTAGTATCAAAAATTCTTTACTTTATTTGCCAATTATATTCTAATTTTACCTAATATTTAAAATTAGGGACATATGAATGTTTTTGTAAATTCAATTAGGCCATTTTTCTTAGCAATTATTATTGTTGATGATGTACGTAGTGTTCGTTGATCTTTAATTTTTCAACATGGTGGGGGATCTGATACTATAGATGGTAGATGATTATTTATATTCCTATGAAAAAAACATAGTAATTAGAGATACTGTGTTCGATATAGCTACCTTATATGAAAAATTTTATAATTACTCAGCTCTATTTTCTATAATATAGGATGAAATTGTTGATGTCGATGCCATAGTAAAAATAGGTATACTGGAAGATCAAGTGATATGGTTTCGAGTCATAAGGGCTATAAAAAGAGTTGGTCTCGATTTATTTTCCACTAAACAAGAAGTGCTTATATTTCCGGAAGTGATCACTTACAATATACTTCATGCCAAGTCCAAGGATTTGTCCTTATCTTCTAAATCATGGAAAAATAGAATAGGTTTGTTTATTCGGAATACATACAAAAGTTATTATAAACTTCTAGAGTCAGACTCCATGTACAACTCAAAAATAATCTAGTCCTTGATGGCCAAAATGAAAGTAAGAGGTGTTTTTCAAAGTTAGGACATTGACCCATTAGATAATATGGATGGTTTTCATCTATCTGATATCCTTATTAAATTGTGTAGACCAATATTCCATATTGGCATGGCCCTCACGAATACACTATTTGGAATTTTTTCAATCTCTATGGTGGATGTTTCTTGGATCCTGTTACTTTTTGTTGACATTTTTTGCACCCCGTGCATAAGGTCAACTCGATACTTCTAAGTTTCTCAAATTGAACGGGTTATAAGTCTTACTTTGTTTGGAGAAACTGTCTAAAAAGGGAATATAGATTGTAATTTCTTGGTTTTTGATAGGATTAGGATGATACGCATGAGATCGACAACTAAAAATATTGTCCTAAAAGAAAACACCTTGCATATACTACCTCTACGATGTTTCATCTTCAACAAGACAATGCAGTAGCCTTGGAAGAATTTTGCAAGGCCTTGGTGTAGGTGGGAAAGATAACATATGCAGGGTATTATGTTTTGAAACAATAGTTTCAAATGATGGTTTGAAGCATGGGAAGGTACAATTTTACAAACAACTTTTCATTTTCAATGAGTATCACAAGGTACGATTGAATTGAATTTATTCCCATAATTAAGTGAATTATTTAAGTTTATTGAGTTATATAAGTTCATTTATTATCCATTCAATTGAAGAAAGTACAGAAATAAGAATTACATACAACTTATTACACTAAAGTAGTTTCATTTATTCATAAGGAAGAACTGTACATATTTTCTCATAGAATCCATGAGAAATAACTGAGGAAAAGGAATACATATACTTATGAAATTGAAAGTGTACTGAGGTAAAGGAAACCCATCATTTCCTTGAGGAGGTGTCCCTTTATTTCAAAATATTTTTTGAGTTTTCCTCCACAAACTACATCATCACACCTGGGGAAAAGAGGAAAATGGTGTCAATACTAAGCTCAGGGTTTTAAATTAACTCATTATACTTCCAACTTCAGAAATAACATGCATTCAAAAATGAAATTATCAACTGAAGAAGGTACAATTTATCAAAGTTACATGTACATTTCTTATAAATGAATCTGGTACACTCATATTGATACAAGTTAAAAAGCTACCACAACAAGGATGAAGTACAGGTGCGAAGCTAACTGAAATAAATGTGAAATAGATGAACTCCTTATTCTCAAGAGAAAGTACATATTTTCCAATTCATTATGAATCCACTACCATTTCATGCAAAGAAGATCAAGTATAGGTTCACAGTTTCTGTGCCAAGTATAAGTCTAGCTTGAGGATCAATGAAGTGGTAGGGCATATCAATGATTTCAAGTACAAATATTCATGTTGTAAGTAAATGTGAAGCATTTAAGAGCTATACAACTACCAAGTTAGGATAAGGTATAAGACAACTATTTAACAATTTCAAAAGTTTCTTTGCATCACAAAAGAAATGGAGGTTGAACCAAGTATAAATGCCAACAATGCAAGATGTAGTTGAATAAAGCAACTCAAGGAAGAATGAACTTGCACTTTCTAGTTTCTAAAAGAGAATTACAACTGAAAAATAATAGAGATAATGGAACTATTAAACATGATACAAAAAGCAAAGGATCATCAAATGCAACTATTGAAGATGTCAGTTGCGTAAAACTAGGGACATGTTCATCAACAAAAGATCTCCAACAACAAGTTCAATGTTCTACAAGTGAGGTCATCTTCAAAATGGATACAAAAATAGAGTTATGGATGATACTTTCAGATTTTCAATGGCTTCAAAATATAGTTTTGTTTGGAGAAGACACCCATGATCCAATGAAAACAAATAAAAAAACTACGAGTTACCATTATACACGGACAAAAGTACAAAATAGAAAGGTACACTTTCCAAAAAAGGAAACAATGTACAACCTTTTGATTGTAATCCTTTCAAGAAAAGTTTCATGTTTCTATTCAGATCCATATATTAAACTCAAGATGCTTCAGAGATCAAAGTAAGGGAATAACTTTGCAAGCATCAAAGCTAATGAGGAATTTGATGTAAGCAATTGTGGAATTGTTCTTCTTTCAAGCTTACACTGTACACTGGTTAAGTATTTTAAGGTTCGTTAGCTACAACATGGATCAATTAAATACGGTTGGAGTTGCCTTTGATGTTTACATATGAAATCATTTACCATCAAAAGCATTACAGATCACATATTTGAAAGAGAATTCCAACATAAATTAAGTTCCAGATTTGTATGTCACAGATACTTCAAAATGATGCAATTTTTTTGGAAACCATAGACAACAGGTTTGAGTAAGGAAACATTTGAATAACAAAAGCACATTATCATTCAAAGATAAGAAATAGAGCTCCCTGAGACAGAATGAAGGTTCAGAACAACTTCAATGGCAATTAACACAATAGCAAGATAAAGAGAGCACATATCTACAATACCCATTTCAAAATTACAACAATAATGGACTTTGAATGATCAAAATGGCACAAGGTTAACTAAGGATGAAGCTAAAAAATGCTCAAATTAGTTGAAAAAAATCAACAAATAAGGCGAACCCAATTCTGGGTATGTGTGGAATAACACCCAAGTAAATACAACTCAAATTTCCATAGTACCCATTGAAGGAAAAGTAATTTTTCATTATTTTGTGACAAAATATAAGCAATATGTGAATACAGATCAAGATAAAATCCTTCATTATGATGGCCATTACGGATTTCATTAGAGTTATTGTAGAGAACTCAAAGAATGAGGCCGAGGTTACCATCTTAGATCAAATTCCTCGAAAACCCTAAAAATATTATCTAGTGACATATCAAAATAATGACGACCCATAACTGCTTTGAGTTCCCAAGGACATTCCATAGTGTCACAAATTTATTGAGAATGCAAAGAGAATACAGGAATATCACAGATCTTAGGAGTTCGAGGAATTAATGGAGAATATTTTACATGTTTCATAAAGTATGAAAATGAGCTCACCTTCAAGCAAGTATCCGCCATGGAACACATGAGTAGAATTTGAATAATAAAGCTCCAAAAAATCAATAATGGTGACCGAGTTGTACAAAAAAAAAGTCAAATAACATTCACGTCAAATTCCAAAGTAAATACAGAGCACATAACTGAAATAGTATGAACAAAAAAACAAAAGTGAAGCCATAGTTCAGACTTAGAATTTCAAATACCTCTAATGGCCGCTAGTGAAATTTTGGCAGAGTTCACTTAGCTCAAACGTAAATTGAATGCAAATGAAATATTAGGGTTCCTTAAGTTTTTGCCAACCCTAACTCGACTCATAGTTAGCCATGAACACATGGCAAAAAACAAGAATAACTTAACTCAGGTCCATAGTTAACAATGCATGTGGCAGTGCCTCAAAATCCCAAACTCCAAATCCTGGTTAGTGAATATCACCAACAATCTGCAGGTTTAAGGTCTCGTGAAAAGGGGACCCAAATCATTAATCAAATGATTAAATTTTTGACCTTATTCTATGGTCTAGGAACATATAAATCAAACAAAGCCGATGATTACTTAATCAAAGGACTATTCAAGGGGGTTGAATTTTATAAGACCAAGGTGGCACTTTGGATCAACTTTGTCAATTATCCATGTAAGTGAACTGATGTGAATCCAGCTGCAAGAGGTTGAAATACCTCCAAAAACACACATAAATAGCTTTGTAAATAAAACCAGGAGTTTCAAAATAGATTACTTCTCATTCTAGAATTCACACTGCCCTATTACATCATTACAATTCTCCTTTTATTTCAAGACTACTCTAAAACCCTAAAATGCCAAAAACCCTAAAATGCCAAAAAACCCTAAAATTCAAAACAACTCAGATTGACCCCAAAATTTGCGTGCCAAATATGAATTCATAAATTAGGGCTCACGCGAAATTTGGACTTATTCTGACAAGCACAACAAAAGTTATTAAAGTTCTAAGACCTAGAGAAAAGCAGAAAAAACATTCGGAGCCAATTTTAGACCACTAGATGACGGAATCCGAGCCCGAAAACGTGCCAAAATGAGCACAACCTTGCAAGAAAAGTTGTCCCTAGCATAGTACTAATTTATATCTACCACCCTGTAAAATTTCAGGACGATCCAACGGTCGGATCAAAAGTTATGGCCTCTGCAAGTTATGCTCCCGCATCATTCTCCCCTGGTTGAAAAGAATTCAGCTCCTGCAAATTCTGTTGACGGAACTCATCTAATTTTGCACTGTCAATTTTCCTCAGCTCCCACTCAGGAATCCAAGTATTTTCTTCTTGTTGCAAACCTTCCCACTGTACCAAATATATGTTGTAGCTCCCATGTCTAGTAGTGATTGTCTTTTGGTCCAAGACACGCATTACCCTCTCCTTTTTCTCCTTCGGCATCTGTTTCTCCCAGTTTATTTCTTCCTCCTCCGCAACATTTTCATCATGACCTGGAAACTTATATAAATCAGAAACATTAAAAACTGGTGAGATGGCAAAGTTTTCAGGTAGCTCCACCTTGTAGGCATTATCACTCATTTTCTTCAGAATCCTACATGGCCCAATCTTCTTATACTTGAGTTTATTATATGTTCCCTTTGGAAACCTCTCTTTTCTAAGATGACCCATCACCATATCTCCTTCTTCAAATACACTTACTCTCCTACTGGCATTTGTAGCTGTTTTATATTGTGCATTACTCACTTTTATCTTTTCCCTCACTTCATCTTATAGCTGTAGAATGTGTTTTGCAAATGCTTCTGCATCATCACTAGTTTCATCTTCACCTAGTAGAACAATTAGATCAAGGACCCCCTTCGGATTCCTACCATACAAAATCTGGAAAGGAGACCTCCCTATTGACCTGTTTACCGAGCTATTATATGCAAACTCAGCTTGAGGTAAAGCTAAGTCCCATTGTTTTGGCTTTTCTCCAATTATACAACGTAGGAGATTTCCCAAGCTTCTATTCACTACTTCAGTTTACCCATCATTCTGGGGGTGATATGCACTATTGAACTATAGTTTTGTCCCCAATTTCTTCCACAGAGTCCTCCAAAAGTGACTCAAAAACTTCGTGTCCTGATCTGAAGTGATCATTTTTGGAATTCCATGCAATCGAACCACTTCTGAAAAAAAACAAATCTGCAATTCTTGGAGCATCATTAGTTTTTTTACAAGAAATAAAATGTGCCATCTTAGAGAATCTATCAACCAAAACAAAGATAGAGTCATTCCCTTGCTATGTGTTAGGAAGCCCTAACACAAAATCCATACTCAGATCAACCCATGGCCCTGTAGGGATAGGAAATGGCATATATAACCCAGTATTTTGTGCATGACCCTTAGCCATTTGACACACTCTACATCTTGCTACAACCCTACTGATGTCCCTCTTTACGTTTGGCCAATAATACTTTTCTATGACAAGAGAAATTGTCTTACTTATACCAAAGTGTCCAGCTAACCCTCCACTATCCAATTCTCTTATAATATTTTCTCTCATTGAACCAGCAGGGATGCACAATTGTTTCCCCCTAAACAAATAACCATCCTGTAACAAATAATCAAAAGAATCACTACCTACTGTAGGCTCCTTAAGCTTTCTGACAACATCACCAGAATCAGGATCACCTTCATACAATTCCTTAACTGCCTCAAACCCTAGGACTTTATTTTCCATTGTTGTCAAAAGGGCTACATGCCTACTCAAGGCATCAGCAACTTGATTCTACTTACCAGACTTATGCTTTAAAAAAAAGTATATTCTTGTAAAAATGAAACCCATTTTGCATGCCTACTATTTAGTTTCTTCTGTGTGTTTACATACCTCAAGGCTTCATGGTCAGTGAAAAGTACAAATTCCTTTGCTACCAAGTAATGTCTCCAGTTCCTTAATGCCTGAACAATAGCGTAAAATTCCACATCATAAGTAGAATATTTCCTCCTAACTTCATTTAGCTTTTCACTGAATAATGCCATTGGTTGTCCTTCTTAACTCAACACATCTCCAATCCCAACATGTGAGGCATCACAGTCAACCTCAAGGACCTTACTAAAATCTAGTAATACCAAAATAGGTGCTTCTAATACTTTCTTCTTCAACAATTCAAAACTATTTATTGCTAGCCTTGGTCCATACAAACTCCCTCCCTTTTGTACACTCTGTTATGGGTACAGCAATGCTACTGAAATTCCTGATGAACTTCCTATAAAAAGTTGCCAATCCATGAAAACTACGAACCTCTGTCACATTCCTTGGAATAAGCCATTCTAGAATTGCCTTTACTTTTTCCTCATCCATCCTCACTTCATCCCCTGATATGACAAATCCCAAAAAAACAAGACTCTTTTGAAGGAATCTACACTTCTTTAATTTTTCATATAGATTCTCTTTACGTAACAAGTCTAGCACCAATTTCAGATGTAACAAGTGTTCTTCCACTGTCTTACTGAATATCAAAATATCATCAAAATAGACAACAACAAAATTACCATTGTATTCTTGGAGTACTCTATTCATCAACCTCATGAATGTACTGGGTGCATTAGATAGCCTAAATGGCATCACCATCCAATCGTATAATCCATATTTTGTTTTAAAAGCAGCTTTGCATTCATCCCCTTCACGAATTCAGATCTGGTAGTAACCACTCCATAGGTCAATCTTGCTAAAATATCAGGCTCCCGCTAGCACATCCATCATATCATCCAATTGTGGAATTGGAAACTGATACTTAATTGTGATCTTGTTTATGGCTCTACTGTCTACACACATTCTCCAGTCTCCATCTTTTTTAGGAGTCAATAACGCTGGAGTTGCACATGGACTCATGCTTTCTCTCACTAACCCTTTCTGTATTAGATCTGTCACTTGTCTGTTCAACTCTTCACTCTGTGTCGGACTTATCCGATAGGCTGCCTGGTTTGGAAGGGCTGATCCTGGGATCAAATCAATATGGTGTTGAATATCTCGCTTTGGGGGTAACCCATCTGGTAGCTCATCTGGTATGACATCTTTGTATTCTTTTAGTATCTTTTTTGCTGCAATAGGTATATTAAATCCTTCTTTCACCAACTTCTTTGACATTAGTGCATAACAACATCCAGACTTCTTCCATTTCTATAACAAACTCTTTTGTTGCCAATAAGCCCTCACTCTTCTCTTCTTCCTTAAAGGGTAATAAGACCACCTTTACACCATCCTTCCAAAAGGTGTATGTATTTTTCCCTCCATCATGTGTAACCTTTCTATCGTATTACCAAGGCCTACCCCAGTAATATATGACATGCATCCATTGGGATAACATCACACCACACCTCATCCCTGTAGGTATTCCCAATTGAAAACTTTATAAGGCATCTTTTATCTATGGTTACTTCATTTCCTTTCTTGAACCATGATATACGATAGGGATATGGGTTCTTGTCACATCTCAGATTCAGTTTATCAACCATTACAGTTGAAACCATATTTTCACAACTACCACCATCAATAATAATTTTACATACCTTTCCTCCAGAGGTGCATCTTGTTCAAAATATATTTGTTCGAAGCCACGAATCAGCTCCAGCAACATCACGTTATTTCTCCTTCCTTGGGACAATCATTGTCCTCCTTATCATGAGGGTTTCACCCAAGTCTGTAGCAACCTCCATTTCTTCTTCCTCTTCAGCCTCAACCAAATTTACTCGTGGTTTTTCTCCTTGCCATCTATCTTGTGTAGGATAGTGCGGACACTCAAAAGCTCTGTGCCCCTCTTCACCACATTTGTAACATGTATATTTCGTTTGGGGGCTATTCCAACCCCGTCCTCCATTATAACCTCTTACCCTCTGAAATCCCCTACCTCTTTGGTAGTTACCATGGCTTTGACCAGAATCTTCATGCCCTTTTGTATTAGAGGATTCGCCTTTTGTAGATTCAAATCTACCCCTGCCCCTCATTGGAGATGATGATGGACCTCTCTTCACACCTCTTCTAAAATTACTCCTCTTGTTCTTTTCCTCTGCCTTTAATGCAAGTTGATAAACATCATCTAGGCTATGGATCCGGAGCATACTCAGCTCATCTTGTATGGTGTAACTCAACCCATTTATGTACCGTGTAGCCTTTTGTTCTTCAGACTCTCCTTATTCCACCCTGATTGATAACTTGTAAAATTCATTAGTATACTCCTCAATGCTGAGATCCTTCTGCCTTAGGTTTTGGAACCTTCGAAAGAGTGTTTGAGCATAATCTACAGGAAGAAACTTTTCTTTCAGCTTCTTTACCATTTTATTCCAATTTCAGATCTTGCCCTTTCCATTCCTTTTTCTTTCATTTTGTAGGTGATCCCACCAGATCAATGCATGTCTAGCTAACTTAGTGCATGCAAACTTAACCTTCTTCTCCTCTGAAAGGGTTTTCCACTCAAAGAATTTTTCCATGTGATTTAACCAGTCAATCAACTCCTCTAGTCGTAACCCTCCACCATAATCAGGAACATTAATCTTGATGTCATCATTATTTTCCTCTAAAGCCTTGATCAATCTCTCCTCAAATGGTCTCTCATTCAAGGTTTCTTCGTCTCTCTCATTTTCTTCTTCATCTCCTCCTTCATTCATTGATGGAGGCTCTTCTTCAATATCACTATCTGGGTTTGCATCCCCATTTGCATGTCTCCTTCTTAGGAAGGTAACTTCCCCCGTGAGCTCAAAAACTTGTCTCTGTAGCTCCTAAATATGCATATTCATCTGGGCATAACCTCCCCTCCCATGTCTAGCCATGGTTCTATAAAACAGAGGTAAAAACTACACATAAAAATGTAATATATTACCTTAACTATTTCCGCAAGATCAAAATCCAGCTCTGATACCAATTGATGTGAATCCAGCTGCAAGAGGTTGAAATACCTCCAAAAACACACATAAAAAACTTTGCAAATATAAACTAGGAGTTTGAAAATAGCTTACTTCTCATTCTGGAATTCACACTAATCTATTACATCATTACAATTCTCATTTTATTTAAAGACTACTCTAAAACCCTAAAATGCCAAAAACCCTAAAATGCCAAAAAACCCTAAAATTCAAAACAATTCGGATTGACCCCAAAATTTTCATGCCAAATATGCATTCATAAATTAAGGCTCATGCGAAAATTTGGACTTATTCTGACAAGCACAACAAAAGTTATTAAAGTTCTAAGACCTAGTCAAAAGCGGAAAAAACATTCGGAGCCAATTTTAGGCCACTAGATGACGGAATCCGAGCCCGAAAACGTGCCATAACTGAGCACAAACTTGCAAGCAAAGTTATACCCTAGCATAGTACTAATGTATATCTACCACCCTGTAAAATTTCAGGACGATCCAACGGTCGGATCAAAAGTTATGGCCTCTGCAAGTTATGCTCCCGCATCATGTCACATCAGAGAAAAGACAAGTTATATGCATGCAAAGGTAGGTGGAGTAAAAAGACAAAGTTAATAGGTACAGGAGGCCCCTCCAATAGAAAACAAATAAGACTATGACAACAAGTGTCACATCGGTGAGAAGAAAACATAATTAACATGCACAAGACTTACTGATCAAACATGGATTAAAATAGCAATTATTATTCACCCAAATATACATTTACTTTTCAAAAGATGCTCCATACACTTTCATGCTTAGAAAATTAAAGGAATCAATTACAGTTGACAGAGTGTATTTTTAGAAATTAAGGCTATTTTTTGCCTCTTGTAACAACATGTGTAATATTAGGTCTTAATTATTATTTATTCAAAGGAAAAAGATAAAATTACCATGCAATTATGAGTTAGACTAAGTCTATTTGTAGAGGGTGGGTGGTGAATATTTTTTATATATATTGTGTGCGTTGGAAAAACACAAGTGGTAGAAAATTATGACGGGAGGGTTTTTGTACTAAGAGTTGAAGCCATTGGACAAATTTTCCCTTGAATAAGAACTAGTTATTGTCATTCCAATTATTTGCAGTGGTGTGTATTATTTTATTAACTCTAGTGAAGTGTATTCCTTGAATTAATTAGCTTATCATGCTGTAAATTTGGTGTTTCTACGTATTCTTAGTGTGCAAGTAATCCGCAGTGTTGTTATGATTTATCCCTCAACAGTAAAGGGATTTCCTTAGGATCAAGCTAAAACCCATTATGTAACGCCTGCTAAAATACTACCATATGAAACCCAAGAACAACCTAGAGCAAGCTAGAAAAATTATGGAATAACTTTTTTTTTAAAACATGCTCGGAAAAAGGTTTCAAAATAACAGTTGTCATATTCTGGTTTCTAAATTATTTTAAATTAATATTATAAATTTTATTTTTAATCCCCATTGTATTAAAATAAAATCATAAAATTCTCAATACATTTTAATACACTTAGTTAGTCTAAGGCATGGTTTAGGATCCCTCCTAAATATTATTTTGATAAACATTTAACTTCCACCATAGTCAAACTTGCACAAATTATAACCAAGGGTAAAAGGGGTCTTTTTAATAAAATACTAAATTTATATTAATTTGACGTGGTGATAAGGTTTAAAACAAATAACAAGGTCCTTAATTTATCACAAGGGTTACAAAAGTAATCCCACCCCATACACAACTGAAGTTGCCCCCCAATAGTCAACCCATGCAATTAAAATTTAAAATTTAAATTTTACCGACTCACTCCCCACCTAATTTTTGTACGGATGAATCCCATCCATTAGATGGATTCATTTGGGACCACAGGATCAAGGGATTCCACTAACCCTAAGTTTTCTTATGAAAGACTTATTTCTCTTTTTTTTGGCTTATTATTTATTTTTTTATTTTGAAGATTGGTGGAGGAGGATGAGGAAGCCATGAGAGGCAATCCCAATCTTTTGGAAAGATACACATGATCCATCAAATTTATTGTTTTATTTATACCCTTACCTAGGTTTTCAATGTTTTTATCTATTTTATTTTTCTCATTATTTTAAGATTTTCCCAAATGGGCATATGGGTTTCACCCCATTTTGATTAAATGGTTAAATGGTATGTGTTTTTATTTGTGTAAGAGAATATATATACATGTGTGTGTGTGTGTGTGTAAATATATATATTTTGAAAATTTTAATTGATTAAAAAAATGAAATCCCAAATATTATAGTGATTATAATTTTTTTTATATGTCTTTATATATATATATATGTATGTATGTATAATATATATTATATAAATGAATTAAACAAATACATACTCAACTGTGGATTTGATTTTCACACAGTCCGCAGGTGAGGAAAAATGCGCACGTTGAAAACCACTTGGGAATTTAATGTGCTAATAGAAAATAGTTTGGGGTTGGGGGAAGGGTCTCCAACCCCACCCCCATCCCATTTGATAATGGGGTGGGGGGTGGAGTAGGCGACCCTCCCCTCAACCCTTTATTCCCTACAAAAAAATTAAATAGGCCGCAACCTTAAAACCGACTATGTTCTTTTTTAAACTTTTCTTTTGTCAATACTTTTGGTTATAATATACACTTTTTTATATATATATGTATGTATGTATGTATGTATGTATAATAAAACAATACTAGTAATACTTATAATCAATAAAATAATATATACAACTAAAAAAATATTATTTTGAATATCAATATTAATAATATTTTAATATTAATATTTTTGTCAATAGGTAGTAATGTTTTTATTACTAATAGTATTAAAAAATCTAAAACTTATACTTAAAATTTCTCTTAAAATTTTGTAGAAATATTTCCAAGTGTTAGTTTAAAATTTTGTTTTCCCTACCACTACCATTTTCTTGATATCTAATTTAGAATGAAGTTAGTTTAACCTAATAATACATTAACAAAATCAATAGATCTAAGGTACACTTTGAAACTATGCAGCTCTTTTCCACAACTACATTTAGGAATTATTCTCTTTTATTGGGCAAGTAAATGACAATTAAAATATAAGTTATTTCCATCCATGGATATAAAGTTTGACTCTCTTTCAACCAATAGAAGAAAGTACAGAAGTATAAGCTAACTTTCCATTATATGCCTTTCAATAATACAATAGAAAATAAATATTTCTTTCCTTTGCAACATACAAGTTTCAACATGACCACAAGAGCTTTCAACAAGATTTTACAATATATTTTAAAGCAAGAGAAACACCCCTAAGTGAAGTAATAAATCAACTAAAATGTGAAAATAATTGTTCCTTTTTTTCTAAATACATATCTATTTTATCAAACTTGTTTCACTAAATTTTTCTTTCTTTCACACATGCATTCCAATATTTTAACAAATACTTAATGTAAATTTTTTTTCAAAAACAATAAAATAGTCTTGCACTTGAAGTGGGGATTTTAACAAGAAGATAGTTATACTGAAAGATTTTTTAGTCCTCTACAAGTGCTATAAGTCTCAAATATCCAACAAAGATCCATATTTTATTCACTTGATCACAACAACCAAAAATGGGGGTGAGACAACACTCTCCACCCAACAAAAACTCCAATGAGAAGAAGAAGCAATTCTTCTCATTGTCCCCCAAGCCACAACCACAAGGTAATAAGGGATGGATCAAACACATGGAAACTATAAAATTCTTCCCCACTTTCTTTAAAGAAACAAACACACAAGAAATATAACCACAAAAAAACACTCATTTTTAAACACAACAAATTCCCAAAACAATGGCTCTAAAATAAGCCAATTAGAGATAGGAAAATGGGGATACCCTTTTTCCTCCCAAGGGTTTGTATGCCCACCTGTAAAATCCTCAAAAACAAAATCAACCAAAAATTCTCTTATGCCTCCCCACAATAACAAATATATGTCTCTTATGCCTCCCCCACTCTTATTCCTCCCTCTCTCTTATGGCTGCCACAATGCACAAAATAACAAAATAGAACAAGGTGGGGCATACAAAATCCACTCCCTCCTAAAAACATAAAGAAGCTATTATGCCTGCCAACATATTTTATCCCCATTTCACCATCTCAACACAACCTGAGGTCAATTTGTAGTGCCCACTTCCCTTCAAAACCATTCGATATTGATTATGATATTGTTTACTATACTTATGGACATTACTCTAGCCTTTGAGTTGCAATAATATTAGACATTAGAAATCATGGAATGTGGTTGATTTGGATTCATATATGATACATGTGGATTATTAGAGAAATTTTATATTGATGTTGATACACTGCTTGGCATGGTTAGATATATATATGTTTTCATACATGTGATATTTTTTCATATCGAGTAAACCTATAAAATTAAACTAATCTTGTGATCATATGATTATGGATGGAATTATAAAGGAGATTGTTTCTTGCTTGAATGATATTTTGAATCATATATATAACTGATTTGGATTTATATTATATATTTATTTTGAATGTTTTGATGTGTCCATGAGGCCAAAGGAGGTATTTTTGTTTTGCAGGTAAACATGTCACAACAAACATCGGGGGATTGGAGACCAACCACATTAGAATTATAGATTAATTAAACAAGGGTGACTATGGCAATATGTATTTGTTATTTGTGTATGTTTAAATTATTGTAGGAGTTCCCATGGGGGGAATCACCTTTGAATGTGACCAAGGGGTTATGTGTATTATTTTATTTGAATTTAGTATGTGGATTTTAGTGATGTATTTTCCCCTTTATTACTTATTTTATTTGTGTCTATATTAGTGACTAATCTTGTTTCTAAAGAAATCAAATGGGTCAAAAGAATGCATTTATTAGAGATGACAGCTCTTGGATTATGTGTTGTAAGTATTTTGTAAGTAACCTGGGGTTGGAAACACTCCACCTTCCTTTTGAAATTCGGATTTGTCCTTAAGGGATGACTTTGGAGGCTTGTAGGACAAGCTAAACTTGTCCCACACCTCTTAAATTGATGCTCCAACCCTACCTATGGGTTGGGGATTCAAAATGAGGTCTCATTATGTATTTTGGGAAGGCAAGTTGTAAGTTTTTATTGTAACTTCTTGCATGAAATGAATTTTCATCCTTGGGGTGTGGACTTGGTTTGTGTGTGTAAGTAAAATGCCATTTATTCACCCACCTTTTAATTGTGCTTTGGATTCTGAAGTTGGCTTGTGAGGTGGAGTTGTGGATGTGTGATGTGGCATCCTATATGGACCCACCTCATCCTCCTCTCTCCCTTTTCTATTTATTCGAATTCCTTGGCTTGATTTGGAGGTTACTTTATTGTTTGTGATTTCATTAGGCTACTTCTTTTGGTTTTGAGCTCTGGTAATTTAGAAGAGAGTTAGAGATTTTTGTTGAATTCTTATGGGTTGCTGGAGATTTTGGACTGTTTGGATTGGAGAAATCTTGTTGTTGAAATTTTAGATAAAATCTACCATGGAGAGGTAAGAGATTGGTTATTTAAAATGTTCTTCCTTTATTTATGCATATGTGAAACCTTTTAACATCTTAGTATGTCATTGGCTGGTTGGGTAGATTTCCTAGGTATGGGGTAGGAGAATACTATGGGGATATCTTGTGGGGTGTCATAAGAGTTTTGGGGAGGTATAAGTGTTATTTTTGAGGGATTTTGGGATTGGGTTCCACCTTGTAAAAGAAATATCTTGCATTTCTTTAATCATTATGGGGTTCCATAAGAGTGTGGGGAGGCATAAGAGGATGGGAGGTATAAGTTGTACTTGGGGAGGCATAAGGAAATGTAGGGGTTTTGAAATGACACACACACACACACACACACACACACACACACACACATTGGCAGGTTTATATGAGGTGGACACCCATGTACCTAATTGGGAGGTATAAGCATTTTCCCCCATAGGTCTTGCTCCTTTGTCTTGTGCATGATGAAGCCTAACTATTGTTTGTTTTTATTCATATGGTTGCAAATAGAAGTATCTAATGGACTTTGTTTTATATGTGATAATTATTTTTGTGCTGTGGAAGCCTGTTTGTTGCCATTAGTTGAAATAAATTTCTTATTGCCTTGTGGTTGGGGCTCGGGGGCCAATGAGGAGGACGACTTCTCCTCTTCATTGGAATTCTTGGTTGGGTGGAGAGCATTTCCTCTCCTCCTTTTTTGTTGTGCTAAAAATATATATAGTGGATCTTCTTGTTAATTTTCTAGAGGTGAGGATGAAAAAAAATTATTTGTGGTGGAAAGTTATTCTATTTTGGAAATAGAATCTACATTCGAATGTGAAAGATGTAGATTCTGTAAGTTGTATTTGATGAATGAAAAGGGAGTTCTAAAACAATTATTGGAGGTCAATAGAAGTGGTTTTAATTACCATAAATGATATGGTTTTCATTTGAAATTTGTGTTTGAAAATTAAAAAAGAAATACATATGAACAAATATTACATTTCTCTGTTTCATTCAAAATGCATGATTTGAAACTAGAACTATACTTTCGGTCTTCACGTATTGATTAAAGTAAAGTTAAATTTTGTAAATCATATTTGAATGAATTTAAATATTTAGATGATGTTAAAGAAAAATAGATCCATTAGGATTAAGTATGATTTCAATTTTGATTCACTATAAAACTACAAATATTTATAAGAAAAATTTACAGAGTACTGTACAACTTGAAAGAAAAATTGAAATAATAAGGTAAGTTAAGGAAGATCAAAAATCTTTTCAAATAGTAGAATTGCTCAATAAAATTTATCAGACTTAGACAAAAAAAAAATCAGACATTTTACAAAAAAGTGGGAAACTCATTTTGAAACTCAATACATACATTTAACCCTGTAATCCTCCATGTCAGTTTGGCATGTTGAGGAAGAAATAATGGAGGATTGAATTAATTCCATTAAGTTAAAAGTATAATTCATGTTTTAATGGTGGGAAAGAATTTTTTTTCTAATTCACCCACTTAAATTTATTAAAAAAAATGATTTTTTTTTTGTTTTTATGGAAAGAGGGGTTTTAGGCCTTTCCAAAAAGTCGTCATTTTCTCAAATCTGAGCTTGCAATCGAAAGTTATAGCCTTCTGAAGTTTTTACTTTACTTAATTTGAAAAAAGAGAGGGAAATTTTTGTAAATCAGACCCGGAGCCCCAAAAATTACATAGGGATTTATTTTTTTAAAAAAAGTCACAAATTCCTCCACGGCCCCACAGCCCCGCAATTTCAATTTTGGGGAAAACGCCTTCGAGGGCTCACACATTCAAACTTTACCTTTTTGAATAAGGGTGAAAAATATTAAATTTCCCTGCGAGTCCGCTTCCCCACCTGTCACTATGGATCTAACACATTACATCTTTAGGTGTTAGCGGAGGCACGAATGGTTTAAGATCTTATCACCTTTGGAAAAAGATTGGGAAAAATTCCTATGTTTCCCCACCGGCCCGCCTTCCTGTAGGTCACTGTTGGAATTACATGTTGCTTCGCTTGGCATCAACGGAGGCATGAGTTGTTCTTATCCTTTGTGCTATTTTAATACAAAATCTAATATTTCTAAGTTCTCCCTGACGGTCCGCTCCCCCACTTGAGATTTTAGGCAGGACACATGGCATCCTTGGGCATCGGTGGAGGCATGGGGGTTTTTGAATCTTTTTTACGTTTCAAACAAAAAGAGTTAAAATCCAATTTACCTCCGATGATCTGACTTCCCACGAGCGCTTGAAAACGTGCCACATGTCCCTTGCGCTTTAGGGAAAATTTTCTTCCTGGGGCCCACTGGCCCGCCTTTAAAAAAAATTTCTTCCTGGGGCCTGCTGGCCTACCTTTGGTAAAAATTTTGTCCCCTAGCCCACTGCCCCACCTTTAGGGAAAATTTTCTTCCTTGGGCCAACCAGCCTGCCTTTGGGAAAATTTTCCTCCCCAGGCCCTCTAGCTTATAACTTAAGAAATATGAGGAGTTAGGAGGACTTCTTTATATCATTGGAAAGGGGAAGAAATTCCCTATCTAATGGAAATATTTTAAGGAAACTTTAAGTTGAAAAATCATGTTGAAGTATAAAGACGAGTCTTGGAGTGGGGAAGTGGGAAATTACCCCTTTTTAACATAAATGTATAATTCTAAAGCATGGGTTGACCTTTTTAATGGTCGTGTTAGGGGATAAGGTAAGGTTCTCCTATACCATGCAAATAGGAACCTTGTTTATTGTTTAGACTTTGTGGAATTAAATACCCAAGGTATTTAATTCCTTTGTGCCTTTCACCCTCTAAAACTGATTAGGGAATATTTAACTATAATGATAATTTAATTACTTATTAAGTTAAATCATAATAGAAATTTATATATACTCTTTAATTTTGTAATGTGGATTTAATGTCGGTTAAAAAGAGAAAATTTCATTTAGTAAATTATAATGTACTTAGGATCTTTGTTGCATCAACTGTTGCTTGAACCCTAGTAGTGGTCATACTTTTAAAAAAATAAAATTATTCCATATTTTTTTCTATCTAAACCTAGGTTGTTCTTAGTTCTCAAGTAGTCATGTTAGCGGGCGTTGCACTTGGTATAAGAGTTGTGAGTTCAAAGCTTGGACCCTTGGGCACACTAAAAAACTTTTGACATGAATATTAAACCTAGAATACTTTAAAACCTAGAAAACAACTTTGTTTAGAATTTGCATATTTTAGTAAACATGGAAAACTGAATAAAACCTAGGATTATGAACTAACTCTCACTTGGGTCTGTGTAGGAGGTGCAGGTAAGATGACGGGTGATTTCACATAGATCTATATTTGCCACCTCTAGATCATGCTATAGTAGCCATCCTACCCCATATTTTAGAGACACTTCAGGATGTTAATGTCACTTTACGCGGAGGCTCCATAGAAGGACTTTCAGCCAGACATGATGAGGAGCCATTTGTTGAGGCTCACATATCTCCTCGACATAGCGAGGAGTATAGAGGAGAGAACTTCCACGTAGAGTCAAGAAGAGAAAATTCACTACAGAGGGGACAAGGAGACCAAAATTCTAGACACATGGATAGGTCTCAGAGCCCTAGGCTTAGGGATGAGCATGCAGAGAGGCCTAAGGGTTTCTAGAATATAGCTACAGACCATATCAATAAGATCTTGAAGCTACGACCATCTCATTATTCTAGTGACATAGGTGGACTTCAGGCAGAGGCCTAGTTAGTGATCTTGAGCAAGTTCTTCAAGATCTGACCTTTTTCTAGCAATATGAAGGCTTGTGTTGCAATCCATCTTTTGAGGGATAGATCTGGTGTCTGGTGGAGGACTGAGGAACATAAGAATCATGTTGATTCGAAGACGGTTACCTGGGAGATCTTTGAGGAGGGGTTTAGGAGCAGGTACTTATCATAGAGGTTCTTTCAATAGAGGATAGATGAATTTCTTGACCTCCAACAAGCATCTTTGATAGTATATCAGTATGAGAATCAATTTCTCGATCTACTCCAGTATGTCGACTATATGCAGGATGAGCAGGTTAGGATCCACATGTTCATTCGGGGCTTGAATATATACATTAGAGGAGGGGTACATATCCATTTCCCGTAGACATTAGTTTAGGCCGTTGAGAAGGCTTATATACCAGAGGAGACTCAGGGAAAGACAAAGTAGGCCAGAGACCAAGTTCAGAGCCACATCCAACAGATGAAGGACAACAGATCAAGGGGATCAAATCCTTCTCCTTAATGTGGTAAGCATTCATCATAGTCATCTTTTAGACCATAGCAGTAGCAACAGTCTCACCCACCATATAGACCTCCATAAAGATTTGATGCACAGAGGGGTCAGAGTATGGGGCCTCATCTTAGGGGTCCCATTAGGACACAAGGTACACTGGGAGCTCATTCTATAGGAGCTCATCAGTAGAAACCTGAACAGTCTACAGCCGGATCATCAGGATCCACAACACAAACCTCCAGAGTACCAACCAAACCTGCTACTCATGGGAGAGGATCGGAGGTTGTTTTGGTTATGGTGTTGCTACACATTTTTTGAGAGACTACACACAGAACCCTAGTAACAAGGGTAAGGTGTAGATGTCTGAGCCTACTATTGGTGACATGGGATATAGTCATTAGATCTATGCAGTTGACAAGAACCACAAAGTTGAGCACCAAAGTACCTTGATTGAAATGACAAGTAGCATTGGTGGTGTTCCTACCACCATTCTATTTGATTCTAGTTCTTTTGATTCTTTTATTGCACCATATTTGGTAGAGTGATCCAAGCCGGTGGTAGTTAGGCAAGGTCTTGGAGTTGAGTTAGTGATAGTAGGGGTTAGGGGACCTATTTCCATTTGCACCATCTCCACCACGCAGCTTAAGTGGTGTGTGCGATGAATTTATCAGATGTATGCTGTCATAATTAGTGAAAGATCAAAGGATGAGTCTATTGGACCATCGATTGACGACCATCCGATCTTGAGATAGTTTTCTGATGTCTTTCCAGGGGAGCTACAAATGTTACCACCACCAAATGAGATAGATTTTCACATAGATATGGTTCTGGGAGTAGAGCCTATCTCACGAGAACCATATTTGATGACCACCCCTAAGCTCTGTGAGCTCAAGTTGTAGCTAGAGGGTTTTTTGGAGAAAGGCCTAATCCATCCTAGTGCATCCCCTTAGGGTGCATTGGTGATATTTTTAAAGAAGAAGGATAGATCTCTGTGGTTGTGTATTGAGTACCGCTAGCTGAACAAAGTAACAATAAAGAATCGTTACCTCCTTCTGTGCATTGATGATTTATTCGATCAGATGAAAGGGGCCACATTTTTCTCTAAGATAGACCTTAAGTCACGTTATCATTAGCTAAGGATTTTGGAGGTAGACATTCATAAGACTGCCTTCTATACGAGATATGGTCACTACGAGTTCACTGTGGTTCCTTTTGATTTGATGAATGCCCATGCAGTGTTATGAGCTTGATGAATGGAGTATTCAGAACATTCTTGGATCGCTTCATGCTCATGTTCCTTGATGAAATTTTTATTTACTCACGTATGCATGAGGAACATGAGGGGCACCTTTTTCAGGTTCTTCAGTGTCTTCATGAGCATTAGCTTTACGGGAAGCTAGAGAAGTGTGGATTCTTTTAGACAGAGGTGAAGTATTTGGGCCACATCATTTCTGGGAAATATATCACAGTCGATCCTTCCAAAATTTGAGATATTATGGATTGGCCAGCACCCATTAGTGTGACAGAGGTGGGCAGCTTCATTGGTTTAACAGGTTATTATAGGATATTTGTTTAGGACTTCTCTTGGGTTGCACACCCCATCACTTTCCTTCAACGGAAAGGTAAGAACTTTATTTGTTCAGGCATATTTGAGAAGGCCTTTAAGAAAATAAAGTAATGCCTCACGACAACGCCTGTTCTTGCAGTGTCAGATCTGTAGGGTGAGATTTTTGTATGCATGGATGCTTCTTTAACAGGAGTTGGAGGTGTGTATATGTAGGACGGAAGAGTAGTTACTTTTGAGTCTTGCAAAATCAAGGATTATGAGCTCAACTATCTTATTAATAATGATCTTGAGTTTTCAGAAGTTGTGCATGCCTTGGTTTGATGGAGACACTTATTTATTGGCCAAACATTCACACTTAAGACTTATCACTTGAATCTTTGCCACCTCTTCACGTAGCCCAATGTCAACGTTCATCAGTAGCATTGGATGGAGTTTATTTATGAGTACGACATGGAGATAGAACATGTGAAGGGGAAGGATAATGTTGTTGCAGACACTCTTACGAGGAGGAGACATGTGGTTATGACCACTACAGTTAGTACAGCTCTGAGGAGTAGGATTCTACAAGTGCTTCCTCATGACAATTTCTACATTGCAGCTAGAACAAAGATCGAGTATCAAAGACCCATTGAGGGGAATTTTGATGGGTATTCAGTGGAAACAAATGGCCTTCTCAGGTAAAGAGGTAAGATTTATGTTCCCAGCGATGGAGGCTTGAGGCAGGAAATCTTGGTAGTGACACATCGTGAACTCTATTCACCACATCCCGGGGTGAAGAAGATGCATGACACCTTGAGACATTTGTATCACATGAGGGGACTTCATAAAGATCTAGCTTAGTAGGTGTCATGTTTTTTGGAGTGTGAGAAAGTGAAGGCAAAGCATCGACATCTATCTAGCCTTCTCTTTCTTCATGCTATACCAGAGTGGATGTGGGACACCATTTCCATGGACTTCATTGTTGGGCTATCGATGTCGAGATACCACCATGATGCCATCATGGTCACAGTGGATAAATTGATGAAAGTGGCTAATTTTTCTCTGGTAAAGATCACCCATACAGGTAGTGTAGTGGCATGAGTGTATCTAGATGAGATTGTTAGGTTGAATGGGATTCTGTGGAAGATTATTTGTGATCGCGATCCTGTGTATAATCCCACTTTTTGACTACCATGCAGTATGCCCTCAGGATGAGGATAAATTTGAGCACTACGTATCACCATGAGACAGATGGACAGACTAAGCCGGTGAATCAAATCTTAGAGGACATGATTAGGATGTATGTTATGGATCACCAGTTGAGATGGGAGGAGCATTTGTACTTGGTGGAGTTTTCCTATAATAATAGTTTTCAAAGTGCGATAGGCATGGCTCCTTTTTAGGATTTGTATGGAAGAGAGTGAAGGTCACCTCTTAGTTGGGACAAGTTAGAGGCCATGGTTTCTATTGGACTACATTTAAACTACATGACATGGAGCAGTAGGTGGTTATGATCAGACAGAGGCTACAGGAGGCATAATACATGTAAAAGAGGTATGCAGATCAGCATAGGACCAACCATAGTTTTTATGTGGGCATGAAGATTTTCCTTTGTATCCGGCCACATAAGAACCCTAGTCATTATGAAAAAATTTCTAAGTTATCCCCTGAATTCGTAGGCCCCTTTGAGATCTTGGAGCATATCAATCCTTTGGCCTACCATCTAGCGTTGCCACCTAGCTTTTCTCGCATCCATGATGTGTTTCATGTTTTAGTACTTAGGAGATATATTACAGACCCTTCTTATGTGCTAAATTGGACCTCCTTCCAGGTGTAGGATCAAGGGTAGGTGGTGGTGGATCACATTCACATTATAGAGTGCATGACCTTGGGCCTTTGAGGAAGAGATATTGACCATGTTTGAGTGTAGTGGGACAGATATGATGAGATTGTGGGTATATGGGAGGATGCTACTTTGCTACAGATCAATATCCTAACATATTCTAGTGACTTCCAGGATGAATTCAAGTCTAAGTGGAGGGAGATGTAGTGCCCATTTCCCTTCGACACCTTTTGATATTACTTATGATATTGTCGACTATGCTTATGGACATTACAATAGCCTTTGAGTTGGTATGATGCTAGACATTAGAAATCATGCATTGCAGTTGATTTGGATTCATATATGATGCATGTGGATTATAAAAAACATTTTATGTTTATTTTGATACACTGTTTGGCATGGTTAGATATATATATGTTTTTGTACATTTGATATTTTGTCATATTGAGTAAACCTATAAAATGGAACTAATCTTGTGATCATATGATTATGGATGGAATTGTAAAGGAGATTGTTGCTTTCTTATATGATGTTTTGATTCACATATATAGATGATTTGGAGTTATATTTTATATTTATTTTGTATGTTTTGATGTGGCCATGAGGCCAAAGGAGGTATTTGTGTTTTTCAGGTAAACATATCACAACAAACATCGGGGGATTGGAGACCAACCACATTGGAATTCTAGATGAATTCAACAAGGGTCACCATGGCAATGTGTATTTGTTATTTATTTATGTTTGTATTGTAATAGGGGTCCCATGGGGTGGGATCACCTTCGAATGTGACCAAGGAGTTATGTGTATTCTTTTATTTGGTTTCATTTGATTGAATTTAGTAAGTGGATTTCAGTGATGTATTTTCCCCTTTATTATTTATTTTATTTGTGTGTAGATTAGTGAGTAATCATGTTTCTAAAGTAATTAAATGGGTCAAAAGATTGCATTTATTAGAGGTGATGGCTCTTGGATTATGTGTTGTATGTAATGTGTAGGTAACTTGGAGTGTGAAACACTCCACCTTCCTTTTGAAATTTTGATTTGTCCTTAAGGGCCAAGTTTGGAGGCTTGAAGGACAAGTTAAACTTGTCCCACACCTCTTAACTATCTACACCAACCCTACCTATGGGTTGAGGAGTCAAAATGAGGCCTCATTATGTATTTTGGGAAGGTAAGTTGTAAGTATTTATTGCACCTTCTTTCATGAAATTAATTTTGGTCCTTGGGGTGTGGACTTGGTATGTGTGTGTAAGCAAAATGTCATTTATTCACCCACCTTTATAAGTGTGCTATGGAGATTGAAGTTGGCTTGTGAGGTGGAGTTGAGGATGTGTTATCACCAAATCAAAACACCCTTCTATGGTTTATACAAGTGCATATATTTGAACTCACGGTGTGATTGGATAACATGGGTACTATCTCCACGTTGTGGGACTTGCTACTTGAGATAAACCTCAGAGAAAGCTGGTTCTTGCTCCTAAACTACCTGCCACAATCTACTCTAATGCAGGGGAAACTAACTATTCTAATCTAAATTTTCAAGGGACCAGGGAGAGAGAATGCATAAAATGAAATCCTACACTAAAGCGGTGATACACCAGAAAAGGAGGGTGTGAGAGTAGTTTTCAAATGTGTGAGATGCAGAAGCAAAGTGCACACTAGAAGGGGTGATGACAGTTCTCCACAATCTAGAAAAATGCATTCACAATAGTACCTCAAACATACACAATGATAATGGATCCCTGAAAGAACATAATAATAGACACAATATTATTGTAATCAAGGTTGAAGGGGCAAGAAGAATGCAAGAAAACACAACAAGGGAAGATATATCCACAAACTTATATTTTATTGCTTCATGATATGCACAGTTCAATCTATTGCAAGATAAGGGCCTGGATCACCATGCAAGGAGTCCACAACAAGGGCCTGCAACACATTGGCTTCAAAGAATTTTGGTAGATCTTTGCTACAAAACTACCTCCTCTTTACAATGAGCCCAACACTCCAATTTATAGAAAAATGAGAATGGAAAGAGAAGGGAAAATGGAAATCCCGAAATATGTCCTTCAACCACCTGTAAGAGGAATTAAATGGAGTAAAATGATTATATATTACTTGAAAAAGGCTCCCCATACTATCCCAGGTGCTGCAGCAGAGAAAGAATGATGACCATCCCTCTTAATTGCACTCTCAACCACCAAATAAACACTGTTATCAACCCAGCCACATTTTCTAAAAAATATTAGCCAATTTCTCATCAAATCTGGAATTTCTCGATTTCTGTGTGTTAGAATTAGAGCCACAATTCCAATGGTACCAATTTTGTGTTATTTTGTTGAGAAATACAAAATTTATGGCCTTCTGAGTGTGGGCAGCTATTTTGGGTCTGGCAGGCATTTTCTGTCATTTGACGGGAATGAGCATTGACTGACTGGAGCCGAATATGTTTATTTTAATTAAATATATCTACCCTCATTAAAAATAAGAAATCCAGAAAGTCCAATTTTAGAGGACATGTGCTCATTCTAGAAAGTCCAATTTTGTGAAAATCGGAGCTCAGAGTCAAAAGTTATGGCCGTTTGAAGTTTCACGGGTCAAACGTTGACTTTTCTTCTTTACCTTCAGCCGTTTCGATTTTTCTCATCCCTCGCATCCCATGTGTACCTTTTTCCCATCTGTCTCGGATGAAAATCTCCTGCTTCGGCTGATTCGGGCTTCTTTGTATCTGTTTGCGGCTTTTTCGGCTTTTCACATCCCACGCGTTCCTCTCGTACTTTTGTCCCAACTGTCCCGGACTGCCTGGGACAAATATCTCTGAACCGCCTGAAATGGACTGTCTTTTGGTGAATCAGCTGGTTCGCATCCCACACGTACTTTTGTCCCAGATGTCCCAAACCCCGCAAAAACAAAACTTTGATGATTTTTCCCACTTTCGACCGTTTCGGCTTTTCGCGTCCCTCGCTTCCCAACGTTCCAACTATCCCGTGGACCGCCTGGGACAAAAATGTCTAACTTAGCCTATTTTATTGCTTTTCAGCCCCAATCTTGGTACGACGAACCTCAGTTTGACCCGAGCTCTTCAGACCCGAAATGCCTCAAAATAGTCCTGCAACCTTATTTTTTGCATTTTTTTCCATTTTCTCTAACTTGTTGGGATTTCTTCTTGGATGGGGAGTTAGAAAAAGGTAGAGGGTACCCCGAAAAACATGATTTTGGTCCTTGAATCAATCTACTTGCTCGGGACTGAAGAAATTGATGCATGTTATGAAAATTACCTTGAGGGGTGTATTTTGGATAACAGGATGTTTGATGTAGCATCCTACATGGACCCACCTCGTGCTCTTCTCTCTCTTTTCTATTTTTTTGAATTCCTTGGTTTGTTTTGGAAGTTACTTCATTTTCAGTGATTTCATTTTGGATACTCCTTTTGGTTTTGAGCTCTGGTAATTTTAAACAGAGTTAGATATTTTCGTTGAATGCTATTGGATTTCTGGAACTTTTGGACTATTTCGATTGGAAAAAGCTTGTTGTTGAACTTTATGGGAAAAATCTATAATGGAGAGGTAGGAGCTTAGTTATTTAAATTGTTCTTCCTTTATTTATGCATATGTGAATGATTTAAATATCTTGGTATGTTGTTGACTGGTTGGGTAGATTGCATAGGTATGGTGTAGGAGAAGACTATGTGGATATATTGTGGGGAGGCATAAGTGTTTTTGTGGAGGGAGTTTGGGATTGAGTTCCACCTTGTAAAAGAAATAGCTTGCATTTCTTTACTCATTATGGGGTGCCATAAGAGTGTGGTGAGGCATAAGAGAGTTAGAGGTATAAGGGGTACTTGGGGATGCATAAGGGAATGTAGGGGTTTTTAAATGATATATATATATATATATATATATATATATATATATATATATATATATATATATATATATATATTGGTGGGTTTATCTTAAGGTGGAAACTGATTTCCCTAATTGGTAGGTATAAGCACCTTCCCCCATAGGTCTTGCTCCTTTGGCTTGTGCCTGATGAAGCCTAAGTATTGTTTGATGTTCTTCATGTGGTTACAAACTGCAGTATGTAATGGAATTTTTTTTATATGTGAAAATTATTTTTGTGTTGTGGAAGTCTAGTTTTGTCCATTAGTTGAAATACATTTATTATGGCCTTATGGTTGGGGCTCAGGGGATAATGAGGAGGACGACTTCTCCTATTCATTGGAGTTATTGTTTGGGTGGAGAGAGTTTCCTATCCTCATATTTTGGTGTGATCAAAATCTATATGGTGGATCTTCTTATTACTGTTCTGGAGATGAGGATGAAAAAAAAAATTGCAGTCCCCTTGGGGTTTCCTTGTTGTAAAAAAATCTCACTTCAATTGGATTGAAAAGAGTTTACGAGAATCGAATCAGAAACGAGACACCACAAAGTAGTTGTACTCCAACGAAATTGTGAAAACTCTAGCAATAGTAAGGAAAAAATGATCAGTAATGGAAGAACTTGCTAAATAGAAACAAATTTTGAATAGAGGAAAGACATCAGAGCGTCTTGGCATGCTCATAAATGAATAGAAAAGGGGTATAGGGTGCTGAATAACCCTAGTGCATGACACATATGAAACCCTAAACCTAACCCATGTGAGATGACCCTCCAACATGAGAGGAGGACACATAGGATAACTCACACTAACACCCCCTCTTCATTGAAGTTGGGGTAGTGGCTGTGATGAGTCAGACGAAATAGGAAGACACTCCTAAACAACTAAGAAATATTTGCCAATGGGGCTCGATAACTAAAGGCCTGATAAGGTGCCCATATACAAACACAATATTCCTAGAAGAAGAAGAAGAAAAGAAGGACTAAATAGCCCTAAGAAGATGGGTAGCTACAGAAGACCTCACCCCAATAAGAGACCGTAAGTGAAGAAACTTCATCTTAGCGAAAGGCTTGGTGAATAAGTCTACAATCTGATCAGCTGTCTAAATCTACTGAATGTTGATGATACCATCATGAATAAGCTCCCGTATGAAGTGCATATGGATCTCAATGTGCTTTGTCTGCTGATGCTGAACTAGATTTCTACAAATAGAGATAGTGCTCGTGTTATCATAGTAGATAATGGTAGGCAACTAAAAGTGGATGCTAAACTCTCTCGGAATACCCTGTAGCCAAATAGATTTTGTGGCAGCGTTAACTTCTCCTCTATATTCTTCCTCTGTAGATGATATCACAATTGCATTCTACTTCTTGCTAGACCAACTAATAGGACCCAAACCAAAAGAGAAACTGTAGCAAGAAGTAGATTTCCGATGATCTAAGTCACTGGCCTAATCAAAATCTGTGAATCCAATCAATTCAATATCAACCCCTCCATGATAGTGTATGCCATCAACATAAGTGCCACGAACATAATGAAGGATCCATTTAGCTTCTTTCCAATGCAGCTCATTGGGCTCCTGCATTAATTTGGACACGATCCCAACAACATATGATAAATCCAGTCGAGTGTGAGTCAAGTAGATCAAGCTCCCAACTAACTGTTGGTAAAGAGTACCATCAACTAAGGGAGTAGAGCAATCTGAAACAAACTTAACCCCAGAAAGAAAAGGAGTAGGAGAATACTTGCAATCATACATATGAAACCGAGCTAGCAAATTAAGAGCATACTTAGGTTTTAAAATCAAGATTCCTGAGTCAGACTGTGAAATATGGATCCCAAGGGAGTAATGAAGCAGACCTAAGTTAGTGATGGAAAACTTGTTGGCTAAGGTGATATTCACAGAATCAATAATAGAGGAAGAGCTACCTATGATCCAAAAGTCATCAACATAGAGAACAAGAATGACTATGGAGTCATCTTTCTGTAGAATATAAACATTTGGATCAGAGTGACACCTAGTAAACTCTGATGTAAGTAAGAAGGAGACCAACTTGGCATACCAAGCCCAAGGGACTTGTTTAAGGCCATAAAGATACTTCTTTAACTTACAAATGACGGAGGAATCTTGGACATGACCTAGAGGTTGTTCCATATAGATCTCTTCCTCTAGGTCTCCATGAAGGAAGGAGATCTTAACGTCAATTTGATGGACTTTCCATCTGTTTGTTGCAGCAATGGATAGGGTCAGTCGAATAGAAGTCATATTTTCAACCGGAGCAAAGGTTTCTGTATAATCGACCCCAGCTGTCTAGGAGAAACACTTAACTACTAATCGTGCTTTAAAATTTTTGATGTCTCCACCTACTCCATACTTTGTTTAGAACACCCACTTACACCAAACGATTTTTCTTCCTTTCGGAAGAGTGGTGAGATCCCAAGTATCATTCTTCATGAGAGAGGATTACTCCTCATCCATGGTAGAATCCCTCTTAGGAATACTAGAAGCCTCTCGGAAAGACTGTGGATCAGAAGTAGAGGTGAAGAAAGAGTGGGGTCCAATGAAATCTGAGTGAGTGTGTCTCATATCTAAAGTATCTCCAAATAAATCTCCAGCACTTTGCAAAGTTTTCCTTGCCCAAAGGGGACCAGGAGGATCAGGCTCAAAGTCAGAAGATTCTTCACTTGAGTGAGAAGGTACATAGTCCTCATCATCACTACTATCAGAATCAGAAGACTCAAAGATCTGATGGTCAGCAGGATCTGGAAGAGGAGCATGCTCAACAGTATCATCATCTGATGAGTCAGAATCTGAATCAGCGAGCCGAAGAATCTCTATAGGTGGAGAAGTAGAAGTCAAAGAGGACTCATTGAACTTAACACTTCTCTCAATATATAGCTCATGAGAATTAGAATTTATCAATCAATATCCCTTCACGCCATCAGGATACCCTATAAAGATACAAGTTTTGGATTGTGGTTCCAAGGCCTTGCATTTCTTCTTGGGAATCCGAGCCATAGCCTTGGATCTGAAGACTCAAAAGTTCTCAACATCAAGCTTGCGTCCAAACCAATCTTTAAAGGGTGTCATCCCTCTTATTGCCTTGTGTGGAACATGGTTCTGAATGTAATTTACACAATTCACTGCTTTGGCCCAATACTGCGGAGGAAGAGACTTCGAGTGAATCATACAAGTGGCCATCTCCTTCAGAGTATAGTTCTTTCTTTCTATGACTCCATTCTGTGAAGGGCTATAAGCAACTATATGTTGCAAAGAGATCCTTTCAGAAGTATAAAATCCATGAACCTATGGTTTACATATTCACCTCCATTGTCGGTTCGGAGAACCTTGATAGACCATTCCTCCTGTTTCTCAGCAAGAGCCTTAAAGTCCTGAATATGTTCAAAGACTTAAGCTTAAGAAAATATACCCAAGTATATTGCGAATAGCATCAATGAAGGTTAGCACATAAAGAGTTATAGTAAATGAAGGAGAAGAAAATGGAACAGAAACATCGTTGTGAACAAGATCCAAGGGATGAGTGACTCTCTAGGATTTCCCTTTGTCAAAGTTCTTTTCAAGATGCTTTCCAAGGGTACAACCCTCACAAAGACCTTTAGAAAACTTGACGCGAGGCAACCCGTTGACCATTTCATTTTGACTCAATTTTTCAAGATAACGATAATTTAGATGTCCAAAACACTCATGCCATAGCTTACTAACCTCATTTGCATGAGTTAGCAAGGTAGTGGGTGTAGAATCAGAAGTAAAGTGGGAGAAGGTGTACAACTGTGAATGGTGATCTTTGCCTCTCCCTCAGCCACTGTAGTGTCATTGTTAAGCTCACGAATAATCACTGAGTTAGAACCAAATTCCACTCGTATTCCTTCACCAAGGTGATTAATTTGGTAAATTGATAGGATATTGGTAGAGAGATCAAAAACACTCAACACTTGGTTAAATGTTCCCCCATTCATCTCTACCGATCCACTACCAGAAACCAACACTGTTGTGTCATTACCCATCGTGATTTGGGACATTCCACAAGGTTCGATGTTGGAAAACTCAACATGTAAAGAACCCATGTGGTGCGAGGCACTGGAATCTATAATCCATGTTGATGAAAGAGAAACTTTGGCTACAAGGGCCTTTCCTTTCTTCTTATCATTTCTAACACCTTTTACAGCAGAAGGCTCGGCCTTTGGAGCACTTTGTTTTATTGATTCAGGAACACTTATTTTATTTTTCTCAAGTAAATGAGATAAGTGATCAATATGTTTCTTAAAATAGTGTTTCTCATTGTGACCAGTCTTTTTGCAATAGGAACACAAATACTTAGTTTTTTGTGCCTTAGGCTCAGAATTCGAAGTGTTTGTGTCATTTTTTAGGTTTGATCTTGGTTTCGTTCTTAGGTTTATCGTTAGTTTCTTTCTTCTTTTCAGTCACTTGCTACAAGAGTATGTGACTTTGACTTGAGAGACCCCATTTGAATGAGTTTGTCATGTTCATGAATGAGTTGGGATGAAAAACAATCAAAGGAGGGCATCCTCCAAGTATCACCCAAAGCAAATTTTGTAGCATAGAAAGTTGACATGAAGAAAAATTATTCGGGACCTAGTTTAGAGAGAATCGACAAGATCAGTTGAGAATCTTTCTTTTCTACTTAACATCCTTTTAACAATAATCTAATGTGGACAAATTTTGAGAAGAAGGCTTATAGGTTTTCAAAGTCACTAGGATTTAACCTTAGTAGTTCATTTTCTAACTCATGTGCTCTCATGTCATCTAGTTGTCCAAACATCGCATCTAACATTTTCCATGTAGATGTAGGTGTTTTAGACGCCTCAATGTGGAAGAGCAAGTCAGGAGAAATAGACATGTAAAAAATACCTAAAGCTTCATCACTACGGTTTAACCACTTAGATTTTTCAGGTTCGTCGTCTGGTTCAGTCTTAATTCCCATGGTGATGTGGTATAACCCTTTACCCCTTAGTTTCATTATTATTTTTTATCTCCATTCGAAAAATTTGAATGGTGTAAGTAAAGGAATTGAAAGTGCATCCATAGTGAGAGAGAGAGAGAAGGAAATGCAGAAAAGAAACACCACCACCCAGGACAATAACAACCCCCCTACTATTGGCACTTTATAGTTTAGTGCATTGATTACAATCGGGTCCGTGTGTGTGGTTTGAAACACTTGGTAACTCATCTTGCAATTAGCGTAATAACATGCAAGAGAGGAGACCACAACAATGTTTCATGGAGCGCAATAAAAAAGGAACACCGTAAACAAGCACAAGCAAAAAATAGAAAGGAGTCAAAAGACAACCCTGGTGGTGACAAAAATCATCTCACATCACATGAAAGAATCCCTTTGTTGTAAAACTATGGCGGACGTGCTCACAAGTCCATGAAAAAAAGGAATAGAACAAAGCTCAAATAATTGAGCTGACTTAAGTAATACTAAGACACCCCCCATAATGTGGCACTTTATAAAATTAGTGCTTTTACAAATCTAATGATCCCATCATCTAGAGTGTGAAAAAATATGCAACTTTGACTAAAGAAGTGCTCAAAACTGAGCAACGAGTCAAAAGTTATAGCAAAAACCAATTCCCGCAATTTGATGAGAAAAAGCCAATAAGCCTGCAAATAGATAAAAAAAGTGCCCTAAACACATGCAAATGGTGTTGTATGTATGCTCGTTGGAAACAACATGAAATTTGAGATAGGGTTTGTTTGTATTGCTAGGGGGGATTAGCCACCTACCAATCTTAGACCTCACTCTTCGTCTTCGGCAATTGACGGAAGGATAAAAATACACAAAGCCAATGGACCAAATTATAGTTTCGAAGAAATTTAGTGTTTAGATAATGTGAAATTAAATAAAATTAGATCTACTTTAATGGAATCTAATTATATCTAATCTAAGGAAGATTTTTAGATGAATATTTTTTAAATATATATTGAAACTTCTATTTAAAGAACAAATTTCTAAATGTCTTTTAGAAACTTGACATATATTAAAAAATCATGGTGAAGTTTAGAGAAATTTTAAAAAGTTACCAAAAAAAATTGATTTGTTTTGACCAAACAAAAGACAAAACTTAGTAAAAAAATAGCTCGTATTTTGGAAAAAGTAGCAATTTTTTTTTTTGAGTAAGTTTAAAAAAAAAAGGAAAGAAAAACTTACCAAAACAGTTGTCCCAAAAAATTGATTGAAAAGAAAGAGAAAGCAACTGTACCTGTGTGTGGATAGCATGAAAGAGTCCGCGGTAGAAGATTTTTAAGAAGGCGTTTGGTTATAAGACGGTCCTTTGCATGAAACAACATGAAAATAGTTTGCAGGTGTGTGGAAGAAAGGAGGTGATAGTCCTTTGCGTGAAAAAAAGTCTACAGTCCACGTAAACGCCTAGAACAGTCCAAAAAATGCTTGGAATGAAGAAAAAATGTAGGCCGCGCGTGAATGAACAGTGATGGCAGTTTGAACAGTCCAAAAAATGGTCAGAGGGACAACAGTTTGTTGATGAGGATCCACGACTGAAGAACTCAAAGATCCTACAACCATAGATAACATGCATATCCTGTAAAAACCAGAGAGCTCGAAAAAATTTCACTTCCATTTTAATAAATTAAAAAAATGAAAATAATCTCTATTTTGGATTTTGATACATCCGACTAAAAAGAGCAGAAAAACATTTGATTTCTCAAGGTATTTTGAAAAAACCTGCACATGCACAAGAAAAAAAAGACAAAAAATCTTTCCGAGAAAGCTTGTTAGAGATATTAGCAAGATAATTTCAAGAAAATAGTGATCAAGGACTTGCATGCAGAGTAAAATAACAAAACCAAGAAGGAGTAATAGCAAAAAAAAAATAATCGAGTGCATGTTTACCTGATCTCAGCTTTGATACCATGAAAAGAGTTTGTGAGAATCGAATCGGAAACGAGGCACCACAAAGTAGTTGGACTCCAATGGAATCGTGAAAGCTCCAGTGATAGCAAGGAAAAAAATGATCAATAATGCAAGAACTTGCTCAATAGAAACAAAGCTTGCATAGAGGAAAGACAATGGAGTGTCTTGGCATGCTCATAAATGAATAGAAAAGGGGTACATATAGGGTGTTGAGTAACCCTAGTGCATGACACATATGAAACCCTAAACCTAACCCTAAACCTAACCCATGTGAGACGACCCTCCAACATGAGAGGAGGACACATATGATAACTCATACTAACATGGATGGCATTGTAATATTATTTGTGGTGGAAAGTTGCTCTATTTCAAAAATGGAATCTACATTTGAATGTGAAAGATGTATATTATGTAAGTTGTATTTGATGAATGAAAAAGGAAGTTGTAAAACAATTATTGGAGTTCAATAGAAGTTTTTCTAATTACCACAAATGGTATGGTTTTCATTTGAAATATTTGTTTGAAATGTATTGTAAAAAATCTGTTTGAAAATTGAAAAAAAAGTACATCAGAATAAATATTACATTTCTTTGTTTCATTTGAAATGCAAGATTTGAAAGTAGAACTACATTTTGGGTCTTCACGTATTGATTAAAGTAAAGTTAAATTTTGTAAATCAGATTTGAATGAATTTAAATATTTAGAGGATGATAACGAAAATTAGATCCATTCGGGTTTAAGTTTGATTTCAATTTTGATTTACTGTAAACCTGTAAATATTTATTAGAAGAATTTAAAGATTACTCTACAACTTGAAAGACAAATTGAAATAATAAGGTAAGCTAAGGAAGATCAAAATGATTTTCATATAGTTGAATTGCTCAAGAAAATTTATCAGACTTCAATTAATCAGACTTAGACAAAAAAACTCAGACATTTTATAGAAAAAGGGGGAAACCTATTTTGAAATTCAATAAATCAATTCAACCCTAAAAAATCCATCCTAATCTTTCCAAGAGCAATCCTCCATGTTAGTTTGGCATGTTGAGGAAGAAAGAATGGTATATTGAATTAATTTTGTTAAGTTAAAAAGTCCAATTCACATTTTAATGGTAGGAAAGTCTTTTTTGCCAAATTCACCTAATTAAGTTTGTCAAAAATGAATTTTATTGGTTCCTATGCAAATAGGGGTTCAATCCCTTTCTAAAAATTCCTCATTTTCCCAAATCTGAGCTTCCAGTAGAAAGTTATGGCCTTTTGAATTTTTTACTTCACTTAGTTTTTTTTTTTAAAAAGAGGTAAATTTTTGTAAATCGGACCCGCGGGGCCAAAAATTACTTAGGGAAATTTTTTGGAAAGAAATCAAAAAGTCACAAATTCCTCCGTGGCCTTGCAGCCCCACCTTTTCACTTTTGGGAAAAACACATTCGTGGGCCCACACCTTCAAACTTTACCTTTTTGATAAAGGGTAACAAATCTTAAGTCTCCTCGCCAGTCCACTTCCCCGCCTATCACCGTTTGACTAACATGTTGCATCTTTAGGTGTTAGCAAAGTCGCAAATGGTTTTAGACCTTATCACCTTTAGAAACCCATTGGCGAAAATTCCTAAGTTTCCCCTCTAGCACACCTTCACGTAGGTCAGTATTGGATTGACACATGGCTTTGGTTGGCATCAGTGAAGGCGCGGGTTGTTCTTACCCTTCACACTTTTTTAACACAAAAGCCCATATTTATAAGTTTTCCCAGACAGTCCGCTCCCTGGTTGAGATTTTTGGTAGGACACGTGGCATCCCTCGACGTTGACAGAGGCGTAGGGTTTTTTGAAACTTTATGGCCTTTGAAACAAAAAGAGTTAAAATATAGTTTACCTCTGAAGATCCACCTTCCCACATCGGCTTAACAACGTGCCATGTTTCTCTTACGCTTTAGGGAAAATTTTCTTCCTGGGGTCTGCTAGCCCCCCTATAGGGAAAACTTTCTTCCCGGAGCCTGTTGGCCCGCCTTTCGGATTATTTTCTTCTCAGAGGCCACTAGCCCACCTTTGGGGAAAAAATTTGTCCCTTGGCCCGCTGGCCCGCCTTTAGGGAAAATTTTCTTCCAAGGGCCTGCCGGCCCGCCTTTGGAAAAATTTTCCTCCCCACACTCATAAGCCTGTAACTTAAGAAATATGAGGAGTTAAGAGGACTTCATTATATCATTGGAAAGGGAGAAAAAATTCCTATCTAATGGAAATGTTTTCAGGAAACTTTAAGTGCATTAATTATGTGAAAAATCAGGTTAAAATGAAAAAATGAGTCTGAGAGTGGGTAAGTGGGAAATTACCCATTTCTAACTTAAATGTATAATTCTAAAGCATGGGTTGACATTTGTAAGGGTCACTTTAGGGGATAAGGGAAAGTTATCCTATCCCATGCAAATCATAACCTTGTTTATTGCTTAGATCTGGTGGAATTAAATACCCAAGGTATTTAATTCCTTTGGCCCTTTGACCCTCTAAAACTGACTAGGGAATATTTAACTATAATGTTAATTTAATTACTTATTAAGTTAACTCCTAAGAGAAATTTAACTATACTCTTTAATTTGGTAATGTGGATCTAATGTTGGTTACAATGAGAAAATTTCATTTAGTAAATTATAATGGGCTTAGGATTTTTTTTGTAGCAATTGTTTCTTGAATCCTGGTAGTGGTCACGCTTTTCAAAAAAAATTATTCCATAACTTTTTCTATCTAAACCTAGGTTGTTCTTCAGTCTCCAGTGGTCGTGTTAGTGGGTGTTACACAATTTACTACCCAAAACTTCAAACAAGAACACACATCCATACAACACATAACATATAAGAAAAAAAAGAAGAAAACAAGAGTGCAAGATCCTACCTTGCCATTGTAAAGCTCCAATTTTCAAGGAATTCCCCAAGAATATTTTGAACTCAAGAAAATCCAATATCCCTTCAACTACAAAATGCAAGTATTCCCGAAAATCCTAGATCCAAAACAAAGCTAGTAACCCCAAATACTTCCCAAAAATTCAAATAAATATAAAAGAGGAAGAGGGAGATCATGTTGCTCCATGTAGGATACCACATCATTGATTTTCCACCCAACCTCACCCAAGTCAAACCCATACCCCAATGCATAATAAATGGATGGTTGAGAGGTATGAGAAACCTCTTAAACACACCACTCCAACCCACACCCTTTATGGAATAAAATTAAACACATGTAAGAAATTGCAATTAAAACTCACCTTTTTCCTTACAAAAAACATAATGGGGTCTATTTTTGACCCCCAAACCCATAGGTAGGGTTGGTATAATAAATTAAGAGGTGTGGAAAAATATTATCTTGTCTCAAAAGACTCCAAAGCTGGTCCTTAAGGCCGAATCTGAATTTCCAAGATGAGGTAGAGTGTATAACACTTGAGATCACATGCACTCAACTTATAACACATAAACCAAAGAACCATCTAATCTAATAAATGACTATTTTTTTATCACATCCATAATTAGTTTACTAACATGATTAATTTACTAATCTAGACACATAAATTAATTAATGATAAAAAGGAATTACATCACCATAAAATCACATTCTTTAAAATTAAATAAAGGAAAAGAAAAGAACAACACACAAACCCCTTGGTCACAATTGGAGGTCATCTCCCTCTTGGAGAACTCATAACAACAAAAAAACACACACATACAACATAACACAAGTTTTCATGGTGACGATTGTCGAATCCATCTAGCATTCCTATGTGGTTGGTCTTCAATTCCCCTTTATTGTTGTGATATAATTACCTGGAAAACACACAATACCTCATTCAGCCTTGTGGCCGCATGAAAACATCCAAGATAAAATATATGCACATAAGTCAACAATCATCCATACGTAAATTAAATGATCATCCAAGTAAATAATGTTACTGTTTTAAAATTCCAACAACATCTCAATTCTATGTTTAATCAATACCAATAAGATCACAAGATTTTTTCACTGCTAAATCCTACTCAATATGAGGAAAATGTCGAATATTAGAAATATATAAATATGTCAACAACACATCATCATGAATATAAAATTTCTCTTTAATAAATCCACACAAATTATACTATGAATCGAAATCCATCAATAATAAAAGTATCTCTATCGTCTAATCATCATGCTAAGCCAAAATGATACAATAATATCCATGTATATAATCAAGAGTAATCGAAATCAAAATACAATAAGTTTCAAATGGAAGTGGGCACTATAGATTAGATCGTTCTTATTTAATAAGATTTTCATTATATTGTTCATGATTCTTAGTGAAGTCCCTCATTAACTTTGTTGTATCCCCTCCTTTAAATTTCAGTTTTATCAAACTTTCACCATTAAACCCCATAGTTAATCAGTTTTAGGATACATCAATAAGGAACCAACCTTGTAATCCTAGAGACTCGCCTCAATATAGGGATACCCACAACCCTGATGTGTTTCCATTGTATCTGCAGAAGTGAGGGAAAAGCAATCTGAGAACACCTGATATACCTCAATCATAGGGTGCACTTATGAGAGATAAAACTATCTTTTATTATTAATGATGGTGAGATTCACTCCTTAGGGAAAGTGCTTAGTGTCAATTTACTGATAAAAAGAAATAATTTTGTAGACAATTAGAAATCATTTTATATGGCTTCCTATCTTCTCGATGTTGTCTGTGGTGTTCTCGAATGTTCAAATTTATATCAAATTTGGTATCCTTCATGCCCTTGTAGGGTAAATAATCAATATTCAAAAATGTATGCCCATTGTTTCAGATCACATATTTAAACTTGTAATGCGTTAATTAAATTTATGAAATCCTAGTGACCACTAAGCTTTAAATAATATGTTACAGCAATACCTATCGGATGCTAGTATTGAAATATCCTACTATATTTATTTAAATATTTGAAACCAATCTGTTCTAGCTAGGCATGAAAATTGAAGATATTTTTTATTGAGTACTGATTTCTAAGCTTAGAAAATGTTTTTGAGGCATAAACTACGGGCCTTTAAGCTTGCAACACCTTACATGTTTTTCATTGCATCATAGTGACACACATCTTCATATGGTATGCTGCAACATAAACTAGAGGACACTACGATAAAAAAATGATTCTTTTTCTTGTTACATGCTCGACATAGCTGAGATCAAAATATTCTATTGTGGAAGCACCTAGATGCCATGTAATAAAAATATTGTTAATTTTATTTGTAAAAAGCATACCCCCGAAAACTCTCAAGCATTATAAGAATGCATATTCTAGCACACACTAGACTCCTAGAATCTTAGTTTAATGTCTTAAATCCTTATGACTAATATGTTTAAAAAATTATGGGTTAAATCCTAACGAATGATAAGATTAAATTATTACATCATTGTAAGTGGTAGTGACTGCTAAGCTTAAATACATTTCATTTAAAATATTAAATCCTGTCGTAATATTTGTTTTAAATATTACACTACGACAAAATGTAGCAGCCACTAATTTCATTCCTCCTTAATTTACATTATGAAATCCTAGTGACCGATAAGCTCCAAATAATATGTTATGAAAATACGTAGCGGATGCTAGACTCAAATTATCTATCTTGATAATGATAATTCTTAACTACTGCTATGTTCCAACTATTATTATGTGGTAGTGTCTTAGAGGTGTAATAATTATATATATGCGTTATTCATTACTGATCACTAAGATCATAAAATGTTTTCTAAGCATAACATAGTCGTTGATATGCTTGCAATATCTTACATGTTTTTCATTAAATCATAGTGACAACATATATTTAAATAATATGTTTCAACATAAGCTAGCAGATGCTACATTAAAAATTTCATTCTTTATCTTGTTACATGCTCAAGAATTCTAAGTTAAAAATATTATGTTTTAGAAGCACCTCTAGATGTCATATAACTCAAAATTTGTTAATTTGATTGGTTGAATAATAACACTGACAACTTACAAACATTATCAGCATGTATATTCTAGCAGATTCTATCCTCCTAGAATATGAATTTAATGTATTAAATCATTGTGTCTACTATGCTCAAAATATTATGAGTTAAATCCTAATGAATTCTAAGCTTAAATTATTACATTATTGTAAAGGCTAGCGGTTGCTAAGATAAAATAAATTTCATTTAAAATGTTAAATCCGATCCAAATCTTTCTTTTAAATATTATGTTGTGGAAGTTCCTAGGACCCACTAATTTCATACTACCTTAATCTAGTTTGTGAAATCCTAACGACCACTAAGCTCTAAATAATATGTTTCGGTAATACCTAGTGGACGTTAGACTTGAAATTTCTTTCTTTATTTTGTTAAAAATTAGCAACCACTATGTTCTAACTATTATGTTGTGGTAGTTTCTTAGAGGTGTAAAACTTCATGATATTCTTTATTGAGAACCGATCGCTAAGCTCATAAAATATTATCAAGGCATAACCTAGTGGCTACTAAGCTACAAATATGGTATTCTGCTATACCCTTACAACTGCTAAGCCCGCATTAGCTTTCTTGTTTTTGTAAAATTTTAGAGACATCTAATATTCAAATAATATGTTGTAACATAACCTAGTGGATGCTAATATAAGCATATAACTAATTAATGTGTCAACTGCTAGCAGCTCTAATGTTCAACATATTAGTTTGCGGCCTTCAATAGTGACTGTAAGATCCAAATAATATTTTTTTTGCAAATCAGAGTGATGGATAAGCTCATAATAATTTAACCTTTTTATAAAATCTTAATCGCCACGTAACTCAAAATATTATTGCATCACATTATCTAGAGGTTGTTAAGCTCCAAATATTTTTTGTTAGCATAACATGGTGGTGTCTAACCTCAAAAGAACTTACTTCAAATTATGATATCAAAAGTCTTAGAATGTCGATTGCTAGGCACTATACATAAACCTTCTATGTGTTATACAATTATAAATAGATTTTTATTATCATCAAGATTGGAAAAAAAATGTTGAAAAGGAAAATATAGCCTAACGGCCGCTAAGATACAAAAATTTTTCTTGATTAATTGTATTTAGATAGAAGAAATCAAATTTCAAAGGTATAAAAGATAACAAATAAATCTAGAGGTTCCATATGAATATATAGAAATATGTGTAAATACATGAATTAGAATGTATGAAAACACTCTATCTTTTGCCAATAATAAATGGCCTACTAATACTATTATTTTAAAAGAATTATACCACTGTGAGTACAAAGCTATGTGATTTTTTGTCATAGATTAAAAGGAAGGAAAGGAAATATAAATTTAAATACATAGTGATTAAAATATTTATTTTATAAAATTTAGGTGTATATATAATATGTTTACCTTTTATCGCACAAAAACATATCTCACAATTTTAAACTTAATATGATTTTATAGTTTTAAACAATATTTTAAACCTAGAATATATTCTCACAAAGTCAATGCTGAAACCATATAAACAATGTATAATTAAATAATTACATGAATTTATTTCTATCATCATAATAAAAGGAAAAAATGGTAGACATAATGAATACCAAAAGAATATTTTGAGTCTCACTAAACATTAAAACTTTAAAAACTAGTGATTATGCGAATGGCTATCATTATCAGGAAAACATAATCCAGAGCGGGACATACAATGGTGATAAATTGAATCCAGTAAAATGAAATAAAAACCAGAGCTGAAAAGGGATAACAAAAAACTTTTTTGGGTCATAATAGATTCAATGTTTTCTAGAAGAACAAGGCAGTTTGACAAAATGATCAGAAGGATTAGGCAAGAAGAGCTAGGACATGAAGCATATTTTTGTAAGGAAAAGGAGGGTTGGAATAACTTCAAAGAGACAAGAACTGGCTGAAGACAGAATGGCTAAACAAGCTCACAATAAGAAAGATGCAGATTTAGTATAATATACATTTTTTAATCACGTAATTTAGATATGAGATTATTTTTTCTTGGTGATGCCATTTAAACCACCATTTGTTGCATCGAACTAACTACCTACACTATTTTTCCTTAACCCCTTTTCCTTCCCCATTTTGTGTGTGCCCATTATTTTAATCCAAAAATAGGATTATAATTATTTCATGATTGTTCCCTCACCAAAATGACTGGAATTATTGCACTTGGCTCTGCAACCTATGGCTTTCTTTTATTGTTCTATGATTTCACGAGATTTTTTTTGCAAGACCAAGAAAAAACCTAAAAACTAGTACTCAAGTTAGAAATTTTGAAAATATAAAAAGTGTAGGATATTGAAATTTTAAAATTAGAGCGACGTAAACTACGAGTATATTAAAATTTCAAATTCCCCAAAATGTGGGGGAATTTACAATTCAGTTTTTTAATTTACCAATAATTAAGAAAAGATGTGGGATATAAAAAAAATAAACAATATTGAGAACAATGCCTTTTCGTAATGGCTATAGCTTAACATAATTAAAACATAATAAAACATATATTATTATAATAAAACAATAGAAATAAATTGTATAAATGTAAACACATTTATTTTTATTTTTATTAAAATCGACCTAGAAAATATTAGATGTAGTGTGTTAATGAAATATAATACTCCAATTAATCTATGCCATGTGGCACGTCTAAACCTATTACTTAGAAAACATTATAATTGAGACATTTATTATGAAATTTGGATATAAAGAAGTCGTTACAATATGATACCATAATATTATAATATAAATAGAAACAAGTAAAATGAAGACACATGGCATGAAAATTCTTAAATCTCAAAAGGTGTTTTGTATTTAAACAGTGAAAAACAGTAGCACTTCAAAGCTGTAAAGATAGTGTTTACAATGAAAAGAGGTATTGGTATAAGTGTAATGCCTTGATTTTTCACCCTTAATTGATGAAGTGTGGATTCCACCTTTACACATGGTTTTCAATATAAGAGCATACTCCTCTAGTTTCTCAGATATTCATGGCAGTATCAGATCTAATTCAAGTTATCTCATTGAATCTTTGAGGACCTCCATGGAAACCAAATTCTACCCTAGTTATTAATTTTCTCTTCTTTGCATTCATTGGATAATAACAATAAGGAGATTAATAAACAAATTCA
Organism: Taxus chinensis; assembly: GCA_019776745.2. Classification (NCBI taxonomy): domain Eukaryota; kingdom Viridiplantae; phylum Streptophyta; class Pinopsida; order Cupressales; family Taxaceae; genus Taxus; species Taxus chinensis. Next base: position 118,669,784 of record CM034153.1, on the reverse strand, counting down.
AACAAGATATACAAATTAATTAAATATTATTTAATTCGACTGAATCAAATATATAAATGGAAATAGTTTACTAAGAAAAATATTAACAAGTAAAACAATGTTTATGTATACATATATTAAATAAAATAATATTAAAATGCATATATTTGCATTATTAAAAATGTTGCGGTGGGTATGGAGATCTGCCACAAGAGTAACAGAGCTTTAATGCCTTAGAGAATTAGTTGATGGGAAGAAGTATATATTCCTTCCCTACCATGCAAATAATGATAGATGTTTCTTTTAATTGGCTAAGAGTGTGAGGTAAATCCTCCCCAATGTCCCTTTCAAACTTGACTCTTTCCTTTCACAAGAATAAAAGCAATGTTTTGAGATACATAAGCCTTAACCGATCTGACTCTAGTTAACGTGACAGTTTGGGAGTGATTGGATAGTTCATCGATGTCAAAAGTCAAAGATCTACCATTTTACCATCCTAGGACTTCATCTCTCTTCCTGACATGAAGTTATTGATTAGGATCTATGTCTATGGAAGAAAAATTGATTTTTATTGAGAAAGAAATTATTCCTACCTATATTTTTGTTATTGTATACTATAGAAGAGGAAGGCGTGGCTGCTTTATTAAGGAGGAATGTATAGCTAGGCATTGTGTTTCTTCTTATGGGCATCATGCCTCATGGCACTATAACATGTGTGTGGATCTAGATGTTGACATGCTAGTTTCCTTTTGTTCTAAACATTTTTGGAATCAACTAAGACATTAATCGTTCCCTTTCCTGCTATTCCACTCTCATCTCTCCAAAATTTGTGTCTTTCACCTTTCCTCTGCGTGGAACCATACCTTTTTCTTCCTCCGCCAACACATTAAAATGGTGAGATTTTCTTGGTCATTATCAAATCTTTACTTGTCCCGAGAGTTTCTGAGCATGTTTTTTAGCCACAAATGCCTATAAGTAATGATGCAAATTATTCATCTTAGCATGCACAAAATGGGTTTGTTGATATGGCCTTAGACAACCGTCAAAGCATAAAAGATAGAGGAATTTTTCCATACATTTTTCTTGCTAGTACCCTGGTAGATATGTATGCTAAATATGGAAGCATGCACTTGGCATATTATACTGTTCAACTAAATGCTTAAATTTGGACTCGTGGATAGAAATGATAACAAGATATATAGAAATTTGGTTTTTTTTGAAAGGTTTTGGAACCTATCAAGGAATGTAAATCCAGGCTTCACATCCTTTACCAACATCCTCCAACGTGTGCCAAAATGGAGGAGTTAGATATGGGTATGGAATTCCACCACAACATAATGAAGAAAGGGATGCAATTTTGTCAGATGATGTAGTTATAAGTGCTCTAGTAGGTGTGTATGCAATGCGTTGGAAAAAATATTACTGGTATGGTGTTTGACAAAATCATCCACAAAAATGTAATATCGTTGAGTGTAATTATTGCATGTTTTGGTATGCCTGGGAAGAGTGAAGGTCCACTAGAATTATTTTACCAAATCTATTATTCTGGTTTTTAACAAGATTTCATAATGTTTATTGGACTTATTTTTTTGAGTGGTGGACCTTCTTGGTTAAGATGGGAGACTACTCAAAGCTCAAGATAATTAAGAATTTTCCTTTGAAACCCATTTCCAGTGTGTGGGGATCCTTTCTCAAGGCTTACTGATTTCATGGAATTTTAGAGCTAGCAGAGATTGCATCCAAGTGGCTTCTTGAGCTAAAATTTGAAAAGACAAGAAAATAAAATAAAAAAATTTCCATCGACGTGTTGTGAGTGTTTTGGTTGGTCCTTGAGGAGCATGTGCATAGAGTCAATTTGGATACATTAATGCTCATGAACTTCTTGAAAAAATCCTCTTTTATTGCATGATTATGCTTGTTGTTTCTATTGACCGCATGGAGCCCCCACATACCCTACCTCACTCATCATTTCCAGGCATGATCTCCCTTACCTTTTTTCTTACATAATTATCATAATTTTGGTTCTTATTTTGAAATCTAATAGAAACAATAAACCACTAGATAATCTTACAAATGGATATCTAACCTAATTTAAATAGTGTTAAGAAATAAAACTCCACCTTGTCATTAAGGAAACTGAATTTTTTAATTTAAACATTAACTATGGTTGCTACCATAACCTTGTATGATTATACTAGACTATACAAATTAAGTGCTCTTATCTATTAGTATCAGTGAGAGTTATATGATGTCGTCAAATCAGAAAACCATTTTCCTACCTTGCAAAGTTAGAACATTGCAAATTTCAAAGCCTTGCAAAATAATACTCTGAGCCCCGTGCAAGAGTTGTCGAGAGTCATATGTGTTCCTTATTATGTAGAGATGCATGTCAAGCATTAGCTCAAACTCGTTTCACTATTTACACTCTCTTCACTGCTTCTCTAGGAGTCTTGTCACTCTGTTTACACTTTTAGGGAGCTTTTAAAATTGAAACGTTGGCTTTTGTTTTGAACCATCATTTGAACCCTAAGAAACAAAATGCCTATCCACCTTTGCAAGCCCCTATTATTTTTACTAGAAAATTTTCTGGAACCTTCATTTTTGGGGAAAAACCATCTTCTTGTTATTTTGGAAAAGGCATCTTATAGGCCTCCAGTTGCAATTTGACTAGGTCAAACTAGACCAATTACAACCGATGGCTCCAGAGAATGCACCGTCATTTAAAAATCGTTTTCCGGTTCTAAATTCTATTAGTTCCTTTGAGTTCTTTGTGTATATGGGGACACGTAGAAACTTACATGTGGTATTATTTCTCTACAGAAGATAATGTTTGAAAGTGGTTTCTTAGCCTCTGATTCTAAAATGAACGTTTTGCATCTAGTAAGAAAATGTAAAAATAAAGTTGTAGGACCCTTATCAGGTTGCCAGACCACTATGGAAACTTTTGACACTTTTGAATAATAGTTTGAAACTCTATAGTGTGAATTTTTGTATGAAATAGAACTTTTGACAAAATGTTTTTTCTCTCTCTACCCTATTTCTTTCTCTCTCCTTAGTTTCAAGAAAAATTAAGTGAAGTGAATTTAAATAAACATGTCTCTAACCTTCTCCTTTTGAATGCAAATTATAATTAGTATGTACATGGAAACTAAAATCGTTAATTATTCTAGATCTAGGTGGATGGCATGCCAACGATTTATCATTAATTTCATGCTCACATGGTTTTGTAGGATGGAAGTGAGATGATGAAAATGCATGGTGTAATTCATTGTTTATTATTGTAATTTAGATATTTTATTGAGAAATGTATATAAATGTAATGCATTACCATGTTACAAAAATTTATATTTGAAATTTGGTAATATGTATAAGATGCTAGTTTAGGAATGCCTTGGGAAATGATCATTTAGTCATAGGTACCATTTAGATTTAGATTTGCATATTGTAAAAGTTTGATATGTATGTTAAATGAATTTGAATTTAAAATCTAATAATGCCTTTGTATATTTTGAGGAGGGTTTATAGGGTAAACATGTTTTCACACCTTAATGATATTTAATAGTGCATAGAGCCCTAAGTGCAAATTGAAATTAAACTAAACCTCAATTGAGTAGGATGTAAGCATTTGGGTAGAAAATGGTGAGTAACTCCTCACAAATGAATTTATTTGAATTATGTTGATTAGAGAGAACCCAAGAAACTTGATACTTGGTCACGTAATCCCTTGTTATGCCATTTTTATGACATTAAGAATAAAAGAAGTTTCAGATGTGGAATCATGAAATGTAGAAACATGGGATCTTACCTTGAACACAAATCACTTGTGCTTCATATGTAGTTTACAAATATTTTGTAACTCCTTTTCTTATAAAAAAAATACTAATAATGAAACCATAATGCGATGTAATAGTAAAGCATACAAGAGTGAAACGAGATTTGAGATTAGGAATAATGTCACTCATGTAGTCCTTATTATTGAATTAAACTTTTTCATGTGTTGCAAAGAATATGAATTTCCCTTGGTGAGATCAAACATCAGGAAAAAAAACATATACATAAATCTAAATACAATTTCTTGATGTGGAAATGTTCAACGGATTATGTTGGTGATCAATTTGATCTCTCCAAGTTTGTTAAAAAACATCTCAATCCACATGGTTTGAAGTTTTCTTTGTCTCCCTATGTTAATGCGTGAAAGTTGTTTCCTTCATTTGTATGTTGTTGAAGATTCTTCTCCATGCTCATGGATCACATTTGGGCCTTGTATCATTTCCAAATTCTTTGTCCTTAAAGAAAAATTCAATTATAGGCGTAAATGGTGATTTCCCTACATTTTACAATTTGATGAGTGTGTTTTTCCCGTCAAATTATATTTCAACATCTTTAGCTACGTGGTCTATTTTGATTGGATGAGGCATGTCAGGTCTATTTTATAGCTTGTAATTTTTTTCTATGTTTGTAAAAAGATCAATTTTGCCCCGCGGCCCCGTTGAGTTCTGATTGGTCGGTCAAATTTATAAAGGCAGAGTGAATTTGTCTTTTTTTCTCCAAAGGTGTATACGTGTTCATTTTTAATTGGTTGCGGCCCAGTAGGTATTTTTGGTGAAATTTACCACTTTGGTCACCTTTGTAAAAAATACCGAATTAGCCCGGTGGCCTTGATAGTCTCTGATTGGGTATTCAAAAAATATGAAGCGGCAGGGAAAAAGTCTTACTGTAACCCTAAAGATGGACACGTGGCTGTTTTTCAAGTTACAAGTGGGAAGGTGTGTCGGTGGTCCATTTTGAAGTTCTTTGCATTTTTTTGAAAAAGGAGCACAGTTATAAATTGATCTGTAACCCTGTAGGGGACAGATTGATGTCACATGTTGAGTCTACATCAAAAGTGGGAAGGCAGGTCATCGGAGCACTTTTAAGTTTTTTAGCTCAGAATTGAAAAGTCAAAGTGGGGAGGTGGATCGCCGTAGGTTTTTGAAGATTTTTTCCTTTTTGTGAAAAGGAGGAAAGTATAAAAATGTAGCACGAATCCATTGGGGCCCACATCAACATATCAAAGTGGGAAGCAGGTTGCCGGAGGAAAATTGGAAAATTTTCCTTTTTGTAAAAATGGGTAAAATTGCAAAAATGAGCTATAACTCCATCAAAGGCCCAGATTAAGCCACCTGTCGATATCATATTTCAAAGGTAGAGGGGCAGGGGAAAATGTGAAAATTAGAAATTTTCTCCAAAATTCATAAAATGCAAAGGGCACCCCTAGGCCTTTTTTTGGCTCTAATCTTCCACCTGGACAACTCTAGTTTAAATTTGTGAAAGGGTATAATCAATGGTTATGGCACAATGCATCTAGTTTTTCTGCAATTAACCTTCCATGACTTCAAGGGACACTAATACACATGGTCTTTAGTGGTGAATCTAAATTATTTCTTGTCGTTCATATAAGCAAATTGTAATTGAAGTATTGTGGAGCTCAAATTTGTGAATCTGAGGAAGTGCAAGAGTTGATATTTTGAAACAGAGTTACTCAGGAACCTACAGAAAATGAATTGTTAGATCCAGCAAAGCAAATAAAAGAGGAAAGAATGAGGAGAAGGAATCTATAAGCACAGAAGCTGAAAAACATGTTACTAGAGGAGATGACTGGATGCCCCAGTTAAAACAATGATGGAAATATCTGAAATGATTCACCTTTTGAATACCTGAAATCTTTTTGTTGTAAATCTATTAAACATTACTTTCTGGAAATCATGATCAAATATGTAATAAGAAAAAGTTCCTCAAATAATTTTTTTTTTTGGGGGGGGGGGGAGCTTAAATTTAAATGAGTGCTATAAAGGGCATGAGTTAGTCATGCAAATGGTCGGGGGTTTTATTATTATAAGAAAATTTGAGAAATCCCATCTCATCCTTGTGATAGTTTAGTGACATTTGTAATTTCATTATGAGAAGATCCATCATCCTGCAATGAGATAAACAATTTAAAATCACTTTAGTGCCATTTTGTTGATAAAGATTGTCTATGAGCCTTTGAGTGTATCTTAGGCGTGAGGAACCAGGGGACCTTAATTTTTAATTGAGTTTTTAGCTCGAGCCTTCATGTTGAATTCTCAAATATTATGTGAAACCATGTAGATATGGGGCTCCATTGATGCACACCTTCTGGTTGAAGGAATATTTTGGCTATTCTGAAGAATTCTGTCTTTTAGTCTTCTAATTGTTGTAAAGGTTCTTAAAGATCTGATGAAATCAATTAATGTTTCCTAATTCTCCACTAGAAATTTCAAATAACCATCAATCCTACCCGAAGTAACAATGTTTGTGTTGTGTATCCAAAAATGAACAAATTCTACTGCCGTAATATACATAAGCAAGCATGTTTTAAGTGTCTTTAGTATCCTGAACCTTCTTCAGAAAATATCCCCACTCTTTAGATGTGACAACTCATGAGAGTTAAATTGTGGTGCATTGATCATATTTTCTTAAGGTTCTCCTACAAATTGTTCAAAGAAGGATCTCTTCATGTCCTTCACTAACAAAGGCCCTCTCGCCCTGGTTGAAAGGCATGGTCTAAAGTAGTAAGGATAGATCAAATCCTCTTAGATGGTGCTATTCATTTCTCTAGCACCCGAGTGACAAAGAGGTAACTGAATCCCTTCCCCAGCTACAAAATGACTTATGATTCATCTGTCTTCAAGTATCTTGTTAAATCTATGATGCTTCTTTTCTTCCAAGGGAGAATAAATTTAGATACCAACACTAATTTGGTGTCATTTCTAGGTATTATTTGAACACTGGGACCTATTCGTGTGGTAACAAAACCATTTTGGCATAGTTTCCAGGGATTTTGGTGTCGTCGTCGGGGACATGAAGGTGTGTAAAAATTTTGAACACCATCAACAACACATATAGAACCTATTAAATTCTTCTTAAAATTTTTAAAGTGCAAATACGTTGTTAAAACATCATCCAATGTCTAGATTTGTAAGAATCAATAAAAGTTAAATATGAGTAAAGGAAGGTCAAATCTATGAAGCTTTGAATGAATTTAGTGTTGGCAGACATTTAACTGATCAATTTTAGTGAATTTGCACAACTAAGGTGAAAAACCTTAGTGGCGACTTTGTGTTGAATTAAATTTTGATAAATGCCAGTGTCTTAACCTCTATCAATTGAAATTTATCACTAATATTTGCAAAGGTTGAAGGAAGAAGATATTTATTCGTTAAATACCCTGCTAGAAGTATGTTTTCAGAATTGGAAAAAGAAAAAATATGAAGGAAGAAGAATCTGGAAAGTTACTGGAGATCAAATATCAAGAAAAGAGTTATCAATTCTAGAAACTGATGAACCTGTCATTGAAGACTGCCATACTTCCTCAAGTTCTTCTTAATCATGTAGTATTTTTTTAGATTTGAATTCTCCATCTGGAGAGGGACCTTCATTTATATTTGAAAATTTTGTGTCTCATTTTGTTCCTATGTTTTCGAAAGCTGATAGGATCTTCCAAGAAAGAAAGTTTTTAGAGAACATTCATTCTTAGAATTGCATTCCTGTGCCCGACAGACCCCTCACTCCACATCATTTTTTGTCTCCTAAAAATTCACCACCTCAAAAAAACATGGCCCAGCCCCCACCATGACCTCTATTTATACTTAATACCTTCGATCCTATAAATTTTTAAGGTATGGATGGATATCCAAATGTTGTGCCCCAAGATGTTAGAAATAGACTGCCTAAATTTCAAGGAAATAATGTTGTTATTGGTGATCAATACTTAAACCCTTTTTTCAATATGATGGAAGACTTTGAGATCAAATTTGAGGATGTGTACATAAAGTTGTTTATTCATACTCTAGAGGAGGATGCACGGGACTAGTATAAATCTTTTCCATAAAACTCCATTGATTCATGAACAGAAATGAAGAATACTTTTAGATTACAGTATGGAGATAAAATAGAACCTAGGTTTCTTTTATCATAATTTGAAAATATTAAGAATAATCCTAATGAATTTGTTCATGATTTTAATAAAATATTCAACAAAAAATTGAGAATATTTCATGTAAACTTAAGGCCATGTGATGAATCTTTTATGATAAAGTATTTTGGTGCATTTGACAAAAAGGTAACATAGTATTTAAGGGACATAAACCCAAGAACATTGAGGCAGGCCTTTACCATGGCTTTGCAGACTTAAAACAACATTAAACCAATTAGTAAACCTCCTAAGAAAGAAGTCATCAAATTGATAAATGCATAGAAGCCTCAATCAAACAAGGTTGTCGATCTGGAGGAGGTTGTAAAAACTCTAGCCAGAGTTGTTAAAGAAATATATTACAAGTTAGCTCGAGAAGAGAAAGGAATTGGACAAAGTTCCTAAGGTCATAATAAAGCACAAGGTCAAAAAAGATTTGAAAATCATCCTAGGGGTGATCATAAATATGATGAAAAAGGAAAAGGACCCATGTGGTTGAGAAATAGACAGCCCCAAGCCCATTAAAATATAATCATGCATGATCCTTTGACTGCAAGAGTTACTGCTATGGAAGAAGCTAATGAAATTGAGTGGTGTGACAGATGTTTCTTGCCACATGCCTCATGTGATGAAGACAAATAATTTGAAGAATCTGATAATGGCACTGATGATGTGTGCATGATGGGGTGCACTACAAGCACACAAAAAGCAGAAACTTTGACTAAATTAATCAATGTCAGAACTGCTATAGATTTCTGGGATTACATTCACTGGGTATTACCCCTTCCTCCCTCTCATACTTTTGAAATAGATATGGTACAAGATTTTGAGTACTTAAGGGAATTAATGATTAAGAAGTATGATGGAGGAATTCCTTCATAAGAGGATAGATAGTTGTTAATAAATATAGTAGTTGGCAATGAAAAGGAATAAAATAATAGGAGTAAGGTTGTCAAAGGGGTAGGGCCTCAAGCCAAACAAAAAATTCTAGAGCTTACTAGTATCCCTAAGGAAACCAATAAAAAAATGCATCTGGAAAAGGCTTTGTCACCCCAAATAAAACTTGTGTTCCTCCACATGCTCAAACTGTGAAGACTCCCATATTATCAGATGAAGCTATGAATCCTCCTCCTAATACTGCCTTACCCAAATATGTTCCATATGACATAGCCCAAATATTGAGTCAGATCAAGATTTATGTTCCTATTGTTTAATTGCTTAGAATCCCTGAGCATAGGAACAAAGCATTCAAATATTTAGGTCTTGACGAAGAAAAGGTCACCCAGGGTAAAAATGTAAATAAAGTAGAGGTTTCTCCTACCATTACAGAATTAGAAAAACCATTAGCATTGGAGGAATTGGGTGAACCACCTGAGGTTTATTTGGTAAAGTTTCTCTGGTTGAATCTCAACTAAATGTGGATCCCTGTTTTACTACTTTGATTATTAAGGATATGTTGTTACATATCTACGTGTTTGATTCAGGAGATGCATGTAATGTAATGCCTCTTGAGGTCATGAATGAGTTGAATCTCAACGTAAGATCATCTTATGGGAAATTTAGTACCATGGATTCAAGAGAGGTTCCAGGAATTGGATGTGTCAAGGGTTTAGTTGTGCAATTGGTAGCGTATTTATACAAGTACTTAACTTTGAATGTAGTAATTTTGGATTGTCCTGCTAAATGGGGGATGTTATTATCCAGAAACTGGGCAACTAGTGTGGGTAGAAGTGTGTAAATGGACATGTGTTATGCCACCATACCAATTGAGTAAAGCCTTGTTAAGTCATATGGTGAAAATTAAATGTTATATCACATTGAGGACCCTAACGATGTTTCTTATGAAGTATTGCAAATAAACATTGATGTTGATAACTCAGTGAGCTATGTTGCTTTCATGGAGTATGAAATTGATCAATGCAGATATCCTGAGCAAATTGATTTTCCTGGGACTTTGATGTTTGATGCATCCTGGAGAGATGTTCAAAAACATGACATAGGCACAAAGGATAAGCCTGAAAAAATGTGTTCAAATAACAACTTGGATGGAAAAGAGAAACAATCATATGACTAGTTATTAAAGATGTATCAGAACTGCTTAGCATGGTCATATCCAGAATCAAAGGCACTTGAAAATTTTCCTCGATTTTTTTCTCTGAATCAGGGCACACATCATTTTATAGTGTATAATATTTTGTTTTCATTTTTTTTTGTTTCGGTGTTTCTTGGTCCCTAGTGACTAGTTTTTGTTGGTTTCTCAACTCTTCTTGGGGGATTGGGTTATTATCTTTTGGCTCTACAAGTTTATTCTTTTACTCCATTGCCCACTGGATTTTTGGCACATATTGTGCTCTTTAGTTCTTACAACACTCGCAGGGAGTGTCCATCCCCGAGTCAGAGCCAATGTTGGTGCTCAATTTGATAACACCATGTTTGTTAAAAAACTTCTCAGTCCACATGGTTTGAAGTTTTCTCTGTCTCCCTGTGCTGATGCATGAAAGTTGTTTCCTTAATTTATATGATGTTGAAGATCCTTCTCCATGGCCATGGATCACATTTGGGCCTTGTATCATTTCTAAATTATTTTTCCTTAAAGAAAAATTCAATTTTAGGCACAAATGGTGATTTCCTTGCATTTTACGATCTGATGGGCGTGTTTTCCCTGTCAAATTATATCTCAGAATCTTCAGCTACGTGGTCTCTTTCAATTGGATGAGGCATGTCAGGTCTATTTTATAACTTGTAACTTTTTGTTATGTTTGCAAAAAGATCAATTTTGCCCCGCAGCCACATTGAGTTATTATTGGATGGTCAAATTTATAAAGGCAGAGTGAATTTCTCTTTATTTTCCCAAAGGTGTATACGTGTTCATTTTTAATTGGTTGCGGCACAGAAGCTCTTTTTGATGAAATTTGCCACTTTGGTCTCATCTGTAGAAAACACCAAATTGGCCCCGCAGCCCTGATAGTCTTTGATTGGCTATTCAGCAAATGTGAAGCGGCACGGAAAAAGTATTACTTTGACCCTGAAGATGAACACGTGGCCGTTTTTCAAGTTATAAGAAAGAACGTGGGTCGGTGGAACATTTGAAGTTTTTTGCACTTTTGTGAAAAGGGATCAAAGTTATAAATTGATCTGTAACCCTGCAAGGGAAAAATTGATGTCACATGTTGAGTCTACATCAAAAGCAGGAAGATGGGTCATCGGAACACTTTGAAGTTTTTTGACTCAACATTGAAAATTCAAAGTGGGGAGGCGGGTCACCAGAGGTTTTTGAAGATTTTTTCCTTTTGTTTTAAAGGAGAAAAGTATAAAAATGAATCCCGAATCCATGAGGGCCCATATCAAAAGATAAAAGTGGGAAGCAGGTTGCCGGAGGAAGATTAGAAAGTTTTCCTTTTTGTAAAAGGGGTAAAATTGCATAAATGAGTTGTAACTCCATTAAAGGCCAAAATTAAGTCATGTGTCAAGCCCATATTTAAAATTCAGAGGGATGGGGAAAAATGTGAAAATTGAGAATTTTCTCCAAAATTCAAAAAATGCAAAAGGCACCCCTAGGCCTATTTTGGCTCTAATCCTCCACGTGGACAAGTCTAACTTAAAGTTTTGAAAGGGCAGAATCAAGGGTTCTAGCACGATGCATCTAGTTTTGCCACCATTAACATTCCATGACTTCAAGGGATTCTAATACACATCATATTTCATGGTGAATTTGAATTATTTCTTGTTGTTTCTATCAACAACGTGCAATTGAAGTGTTGTGGAGCTCGAATTTGTGAATCTGAGGAAGTGCAAGAGTTGATAGTTTGAAACAAAGCTACTTGAGCACATGCAAAAAATGAATTAGCAGATCTAAAAGAGAAAATTACAGAGGAAAGAATGAGGATAAGGAAGCTATAGGTGCAAAGGATGAAAAATATGTTGCCAAAGATGATGACTAGATGCCCTAGTTAAAACAATGAATGGAATATCTGAAATGATTCACCTTTTGAACACTTGAATTTTTTTTTTTGTAAATTTGTTAAACATCACTTTTTACAAATAATGATCAAATATGTAACAAAAACAGGTTCCTCTAATGTTCTCTGTTTCGGGGGAAGCTTTAATGTAAATGAGTGCTATAAAGGGCATGAGTTAGTCATGCAAACGGTCGGGGGTTTAATTCTTACGAGAAAATTTGAGAAATCCCATATTCCTGAGAGACCATCTACGAAACTTGTTATCTCTTGTGTTTTAGATTTGATCACGTCAAGATGGTTGTGAGTGTATAGCCATTGACAAGTTCTGAGACTAATTAAGAAACTTTCCCCTGCTGTTAAATGTAATAGATCTTGAATTAATTTGTGTTGATCTTAGGAAAATTGTGTCTGTTTTTATTTTTGAATGTTTTCAAATGGTTTTGATGTTCCTATATCAATCTGGTGTTAAAATCCCTCTGAATCACATAGGATCTCATCCCTATGATTGTTTAGTGGCATTTACAATTTCATTATGAGAAGAGCCTTCATGTTGTAATGAGATAAACAATTTAAAATCACTTCACTGTCATTTTGTTGATAAATATTGTCTTTAAGCCTTTGAGTGTATCTTAGGCATGAGGAACTAGGGGTATTTAATGTTTAATTGAGTTTAGCTCGAGCCTCTGTGGCGAATTTTCAAAGATTGTGTGAAATCGTGAAGATTTGGGGATGCATTCATGCACACCTTCTGGTTAAAGGAATACTTTGGCTATTCTAAAGCATTTTGTTTGTTAGTATTCTAATTGTTCTAAAGGTTCTCAAAGATCTAGTGAAATCAACTTCATCTTGCGTAATTACCCACCAAAATTTTCAAATAACCATCAATCCTACCCGAAATACCCTTGTTTGTGTTGTGTATCAACAAATGAACCAAATCTACTACCAAAATATACATAAACACTGTCTTTATTAACCTGAACCTTGTTCAAAAAATATCCCCACTGTTTAGATGTGACAACTCATGAGAGTTAAATTGTGGTGCATTGATCATATTTTCTCAAGTTTCCCATACAAATTATGCAAATAAGGATTTCATCATGTCCTTCACCGAAAAAGGTTACAAAATGGGTTCTCTCTCCCTAGTCCAAAGGCACGGCCTAAAGCAGTGAGGATATATCAAATCCTCTTATATGGTGTTATCTGTTTCTCCAGTGCCCGAGTTACAAAGAGCTAGTTGAATCCCTTCCGCAGATATAAAATGACTTATGATTCAACTATCTCTAAGTATATTATTAAATCAGTGATGTTTCTCATCTTCTAAGGGAGAATTAGTTTAGATACCAACAGATTCAACAAGTTATCGATCTATTTTAACTATGATAGGGAAATAAGGATTCTATCATCAAATAATATTTGTGGAAAAATGTATCCTCAATCTAAGTCTCCTCTAAATCCTACGATTTCTTTCTTGTTGTCACGTCAAATTCCCTTTTGTAGTGAGGATAAAAATTTAAACATTTAATAAACTTTTGAGAAACATAAGCTTAACATAGGAACGTGTGAATTAGGAACTTTGTATGTAATTTGAAAGATGGAAAATAATAATCTAAGTTATGGAGATTTTTGTAAGGGATAAAGAGATAACCTAAATGGTCAAACTATAAGTCAAATGTGAAATGAATTTAAGAAACTGTAGTGGAAAAAGAAAAATTTATTCTTGCATAGTAATGTTCTTTGAATGTTAATCGTAACTAAGATGTAATCATGGTAATGATGTGTTTGGGATTTCCAATCCTTGGGTCCCTTTTCTTGTGGTTGGGTCATTACTAGCATTTTTTCATTAGGGAAGTGTTGCATCGACATTTATATGGTGTTGTTATATGTCGATGTGATTCAATGACGTATGTAAGTGTCCTATGTGTTGTTGGGTTTCTCTTCTTAGAGCCTTGTGGTCTTGTGTAGTGAGAAATGTAAGTTTATATATATATATATATATATATATATATATATATATATATATATATATATATATATATATAGATATATGTCCTCATATTATTACTGTTGTATTTGTGTGTGTAAATTTTTTGTGTTACACTTGGTATTAGGGCAAGGTTCATGCTCTCAAACCTCTGGGATAGATGGGAGATTTGATGGTGTTGCTTGATAGTCATGGATATTGGAAGAGTAATGTGATATAAGCGTGATGTGAACTTTGTCATAATTGTGATATTGTGAGTGCACATGTTGTGTATGTCACTTAGTGTGTAAATTTTAGCAAGTTGATCTATTGGAGATGAGTGTATTCTCTCTCTTTTTCATGAATTCTATGATAACTCGACTGTGATGTAGCATCTTATTATGTGTAACTATGCTGAAATATTGTACAACAAGGTTGGTTTGTAGTGAACTGGATTTAATAAATATTTCATTATCATTTGTGTAGAAAGGTGTGTATTCCCATGTTATATGACAGTTGACTATATGTTGTAATTCTTCTCATCGTAATTGTAATTCATGTAATATTTAATGATTCATGTTGTGATTTAGGGACATGTGGTGATTATATGATCCCTATCATCTAGTGATTACACTTTCGGTGCAGCATGTGGTAATGTGGTGTGTTGTAAACCGTGAATGTAATGTATGTGATATGCCATGTATTGGTGACATGCGTAAGATGCTATGGTTAATGTGTGTGAACCTCCATTGTGTTAGTAATGTGTATATGTTTTATGTCGTGAACCTTACACTAACCGATCCTAAGGGAAATCGACAAAAGTGTATGTTTGTAGTGAGGAATTGTGTACCATGGGCCAGTAACTTGATCTAACCTTCAGTTCCATAGATGACGACCTCTCCTTCTTTCCTCTCTCCCTATGTGGTTGTTGTATGGATAAAACCTAAGTGTAGCTATGACTGTGTTTATCCTTGTCAAAGTGGTGGCGGGATGATTCAAATAGAGATGATGATATTTTTTATATTGATATGTTATTTTATGAGTTGAGGTCAATGTTCTGAGGGCCATTAACTTGTTGAGTACCCCGTTGGTGGCTAGATAAGGCCACATAGTCATCGTAATGTGTTATTATTATATATGTATTTTATTTTTAAATTGAACTTTTTATTTGATTTTTACAAGGACCAAAATTTTTCTTCATTGGTATGTTTTATATTTTTGTCATTTCCTTTGTTTGTGGTATTAACATCCAATTTTTTTCACTAACTATGGATATTTGGCCATTTTTCTTTCTTGTATTTGGATCTTCTTTAATTGTTTATTTTTTTACAACCTTTCCCAAGGCTTTCACTTTTCCACTTGGCATTTGAACCAGATTGCTATGTTGGTTCTATTGTCATGGCATATGGAATAGGGTCATGGGATGTACCATGGAATGGTGGGACCTATGGACCTGCTTTACAGTATGGGGGTATGCCCCAAGGAGATATAGATAAATAACAGGTTTTCAAACCATGATTTATTATGTCACTTGGGTTAGGGGTTTCTCGGCTCTATTTGCCTAGGGCCATAGGGAAACTAGCCTCTTTGGGAAGAGAAAGGAAAAATTATTTACTTATTACTATGTGAGTGAAGCATAAGAGATTTGAGGGAGGAATAAGAGACTTAAGGGAGGCATAAGATATTTGAGGGAGGAATAAGATACTTGAGGGAAGCATAAGAGATTTGAGGGAGGAATAAGAGACTTGAGGGAGGAATGAGATATTTGTGTGTGTGTGTGTGTGTGTTTAATACCTCGAGAGGTATGCAGAGTTGTTGTGATGTTTTGGTTGTGGTGTTATGATATATGTGTTACTCATGTTAGTTGGATATGTTTTGTGATGTTGTGGATATGGCATTGATTTTCTCGTTGACACTATGTATCTACAGTCATTGTCCTGAATTGCGTAAAACCATTGTTTTGGGAATTTCTGGTAATTTTATGTTGTTATAGTGCACTTATGGTTGAATATTATTGTTTCAGTCATCTATGTGTTATGAGTGATATGTTATGTGGACTGTGTATGTTATCTTCCATGGTTGTGGAAGTACGTAAAAATTTTCCTATAAACCATTAGTGTTGTATATGACCCTGGTATGGTATTGTTGTAGCTGTTCCTAATGGGCACCAACCAAAAATAAATAAAATGAAATCCTTCAATGATAAAATCTTAATAAATTGATTTTAGGAATAATGTAAATGAAAAGAGATTAATTAACTAATAAAGTAAGAGACAAATTTAAATCTTCACATAACATTGAAAGTTAAATAATCTACTAAATTTTATAGTCCACCCTATGGTCGTGCTCTAACGATAGAAATTTTAGCCACAAGAAGAAATTTTCGTATTTATATTTCCTTTTTGCTTACCACCCCTTTTTTCTTCCCTCATCATAGGGTCACATCGAGGATGATGCTTTTATAAGGGAAGGGGAATGTAATACCCCACTTTGTCACCCTTAACCGGTGAAGTGTGGATTCCACCTTTGCACCTAGTTTTCGATGCAAGAGAGTACTCCTCCAGTTTATTGAATGTTCATGGAGGTATCAAATCCAATTCGTATTATCTCACTAATGCTTTGAGGACCTCTAAGGACACCATCTCCTGTCGTAGTTATTTATTTTCTCTTCTTCTGATTGGATGGATAGTAAAAATAAGGAGATTAATAAGCAAATTCAAACAAGATATATAGATTAATTAAATATTAGTTAACTTGACCGAATCAAATAAATAAACGGAAATAGTTTAATTACCAAAAAAAAAAATTTGCAAGTAAAACAATATTTATATATACATATATTAAATAAAATAATATTAAAATGCATATATTTGCATTATGAAAAATGTTACAGTGGGTATGGAGACCTGCCACTAGAGTAAAGGAGATTTAATTCCTTTTAGAAGTGGCTGATGGGCAGAAATATATCATCCTTCCCTGGAACACAAATAATGATAGATATTTATTTAAGTTGATTAAGAGTGTGAGGTGACTCCTCCCCAACATCCCTTTTCTGACTTGACTCTTTCCTTGCACAAGAATACAAGTAATCTTTTGAGATCCATAAGCGTTAACCAATCTGACCCAAGTTAAAATGATAGTTTGGGAGTGATTGGATAGTTGCAATGATTTGAGAAGTCAAATATATACTCTTTTATCATACTAGGACTTTTTCTCTCTTGCTGGCTCAAAATTATTGGTTAGGATCTGTATCTATGGAAGACAAATTGATTGTTGTTGAGAAAGAAATGCTTCCTACCTATTTATTTGTTATTATATGTAGCAGAAGAGGAAGGAGTGGCCACTTTATTCAAGATGAATGTCTAGTTGGGAATTGTGTTTCTTCTTATGGACATCATGCTTCATGACACTATAAAGTTTGTACGGATCTAGACGTCTCTAGGCTTGTTTCCTTCTTTTTTGAATAGTTGTGGAATCTGGTAAGACATTAATCATGCCCTTTCCTTCTATTCCACTCTTGTCTCTCCAAATATTGTCTCTTTCACCTTTCCTCTGTGTGGAACCATACCTTTTTCTTCCTCTGCCAACACATTAAAATGGTGGGTTTTGTTTTGTCATTATTAAATGTTTACCTATGTAGAGAGTTTTTGAGTTGGTTTTTTTAGCCACAATTGCCTGGTAGTTATCATGCAAATCTATCAGCTCAGCATGCACAAAATGGGTTTTTCGATATAGCCTTGGACAACTGTCAAAGCATAAAATATAGAGGAATTTTTTCATACATTTTACTTACTAGTACCCTAGTAGATATGTATGTTAAATGTGGAAGCATACGCTTGGCATATTGGACTGTTCAACTAAATGCTGAAATTTGGCCTCGTAGATGGAAATGCTAGTAGGATATGTACAAAATGTGTTTGTTTGAAATTCCTTGGAATCTATCAAGTAATGAAAATTTAGGATTCACAGCCTTTACCAAAATCCTCCACCTTGTGCCAAAATGGATGAGTTAGATATGGGTGTGGACGTCCTGTCATCACCAATCTGGCACTATGATGATTCTCCACAGGGAACTCTTCATGCTATGATTATTTACTATGCACAACCTTTAGTTTGGTGGATGTAATCTAGAAACACAACAAAAAACATAACGTAAGAATACCATAGACTATGATACGAAGGAATGATGACAAATCTGAAATATAAGTGTAAATTATAATATCAACATGAAATTGTTACAATCTCACCCATGAGGTACTTCAAGTGTTACTGACTTCACTTGCCTTTTAACAATAACTATGAGAGAAACTTCACAATGGATTCTTTAACACACCTTCTAAATGATGGCTTCCTTTAAACACTTACTCATGCAATGTTTCTCACTACTTCTCTCCATGCTAAATGAGGGGGTGGCCTCTTTATTTATAGGAATTCAGGCTTATCCACCCTATCTCTAAGATAGGATAGGAAATATCTTCTGGCCAATCATATTCCATGCCTAAACTCTTGCCTTTACATGTAGGCTTATATTCTAAGATAATATAAACCTTATCATCTCACATGGGTTCCACCTTTTTAGACTTTTCTATAAATAAAATACACAAAATATTTATGACATCACTCTTTGTCCTTATTACAAATATAATATTTCTAATTCCTAATCATGTAGACCCTACTTCTCTACTTACCCCAACTTTGACATTTTAACATTATCGGACCATTTACAACAAATATTTATTTTTTACCACAACATTCCTATTGTACTTTGAATGTTACCATACTCTACTTTATTGGTGGCACCGTACTGATGGTGCCATTATCTTCTATCAGACACCACTACTAATCATACTTAACAACATCCTATTCCTAATACATACATAATAAAATAGAAATTATGGAGGAAAATTTTAATGTCAACATTTTTCCCGTTCCTAGCTTCTACTCCATCCTCAGAGTAGACTATTCTGGTGCTTGGAAAATATTTAACTTGTCTTGGTTGACCCATTTCATAATGGGAGTGCCATCTAATTCCTCTAGTTGATATGTACCATTTTCATGCACAGTTGCTATTTTGTAGGCCATCCATTTGGGAAGAAATTTTCTTTTCCTTCTTTTTTTGTATCTGGAATCATATACTAAAACCAAGTCATTCAGATGAAATGGAGACCAATGGATCTTTTGATCAAAGTATTCCTTCTGCTTCATTTTCTTCTTATATCTTGTATGCTTTGCTATTTCCCTCATTTCCTCTAGCAAATGAATATGCACCAACCTTTCTTTTACTGAATCACTTTCATCTATCCTTTCCTTTTTCATAACTCTCACAGTGGGAATATCAAACTCAATAGGAAGAACTGGATCAATGTCATAAGCCAACTGAAATGGGGAGTATCTTGTTGCTGACTTTGATGTTACCCTATATGCCCACAATGCTACATGAATCCTTTTATCCCACTTATGTACCTACAAGGATACATCTTTTGCTAGAATTGGAGACAACACAAAATTTGTCCGTTCCACCTATCCATTTGTGCTTGACTTGTATGTTGTTGCCTTCCTGTGCTTAATAGAAAACTTGTTGACTAGGGCTTCTACCACCTCATTAATGAAGTGGATTCCTTGATCTGTTAGAATTTCTAATGGGCAACAAAATCTGGTGACATATGAACCTTGCCACTTCATCCATGGAAGTTGATTTCAATGGCCTAGCTTCAACCCACTTGGTTAAATAATTTGTTACAACTACAATATACTTATTTTGGCATGGGGTAGTTTGAAGTGGATCTACAATATCTATTCCCCACTTTTCAAAGGGACCAAGTGGAAGAATAGGGCATAATGGAGCTGATGAAGTCTTATGGTTACCATGTGTTTGACAAATATCACATGTCTTACAATAATTATAACAATCTCTAAAAAGAGCGGGCCAGTGATATCCTGCATCCAAGATCCTTCTTGCTGTAAGTTTTTTAGAGAAGTGTCCTCCACATGTACCATTGT
Source organism: Taxus chinensis (assembly GCA_019776745.2). Lineage (NCBI taxonomy): Eukaryota > Viridiplantae > Streptophyta > Pinopsida > Cupressales > Taxaceae > Taxus > Taxus chinensis. The sequence goes on along the minus strand of CM034153.1, from coordinate 118,649,914 downwards.
GGAATTATTCTCTCTACTCCTTCCCTTGATCACGTCCAACAGCCCTTTTGTACTATCCATCAGGTCCTATTCGAAATAATACTCCATGCAGAATAGAATATGGATGAATGGATTGAGTAATATTCCTCTTAGTCTTTACATTGGCACCATCAGGAAAATTGAATTCATTCAGATAATTCCAAATATCTATGTATTCACTAGGGATTGTGTCAAGGGATAACAATTTTACATCTAGGAAATCATCATCATCACAAGATGATCCTAAACCATCATAGGCTTGAGAGAGTGCATCTACATTGACATGCTTCTTTCCTGGCCTATCTATAATATCAAATTCAAATTCTTGTAGAAAAATTATCCATCTTGCTATCCTCCCTGATGGGTTAGGATTATTTACAATATATTTTAGAGCTTGATGATCTATTACAAATATAAATTTCTACCATAGCAAGTAATTTCTAAACTTATTTATAGCAAAAATGATAGCTATAACCTCTTTTTCAGTTACAATATAATTTACCTCAGCACTGCTCATTTGTCTGCTCCTAAAGTAAACTGGATGATCATTCCCATTTTCATATTTTGGGCTCAGAGTACTTCCTAGTGCTGAATCTGAGGAATCAGTATACACAATGAATGGCTTGCTCCGATCTAGATTCTTTAAAATAGGTGAAGACACCAAAGCTTCCTTCAGTTGTTCAAAAGCTTCATGTGCCTTATTTCCTAGTTCATAAGTAACATCCTTCTTGAAGAACTGGGTTAGTGGCTATGAAATCTTTGAGAAATTCTTGATGAACCTTCTATAGTAATCCATATGGCCTAAAAATGATCTCAACTTACTTCTATTAATAGAAAATGGTAACTCTTTGATTTTTGAAACTTTATAAGGATCAGTACCAATACCATCTCTGGATACAACATGCCCTAACAAAATTCCTTTAGAGCGTCCAAAGACACACTTTGTAGGGTTTAGGGAGGCTTGTGCTTCATCTAACCTTTGAAATGCTATCTCCATCTGGTGCAGGTGGTCCATCTTGCTCCCATAGATGCAAAAATCATCCAGAAATACTCTGATGAAGTTCCCAATGTAGGGTTCATCAAGCACTGGAACATTGCCGAAGCATTACATAACCCAAAAGGCATAACTCTATAAGCAAAAATTCCCTAAGGAGTGGTGAAAATGGTCTTCAGCTAATCTTTATCTGCTATACAAACTTGGTTGTATCTGCTATATCCATTAGCAAAACTATAGCACTCCTGGCCAGCTACTTCATCCAACATCTGATCTGAGAATGGAAGAGGGTAATGATCCTTCTTTGTTTCCTTGTTGAGCTTATTATAATCAACAAAAATGCATAGTTTCCCATTCTTTTTTATTGAGATCACAATGGGAGAAATCCATTATGAATTCTCCAGAGAAAATATGAATCCTACATTAAGCAACTTATCTATTTCTTCTTTTACAGTCTTGGAAAAATTAGGATTCATTCTATATGGAATTTTCTTTATGGGCTTAGCACCACCTATGAACTCAATAGAATGTTCTACCCAACTTACTTGACAGAGTTCCTTGTAATAAAAAGTGAATAGGTGTATGTACCTTCGAAAGAGCTAGAGGTAGTATTCCTTCTCACTCTCCATCACATCATCACCAATCTTTATTTGTTGGAGATGAACAATAATTTCTTCTTCAGATAATCTTATGGGTTCATGAGTCGGTGTGACTGGAAGGATATCCATGACCGAAACATCAACCTCACTTTCTTCATCCTCTGTGTCCACTTCACTGGCACTAGAGTAATCAGAGGATGTCCAATCATCAATTTCATCACTTGAATCCACAGGTTCTACCTTATGATGCTGAGGGATCACATTTACCTTCACCCTCTCTCTCCCACATCCAAGTGTCATGAATCCTTCATTCCAGTAGTTTCTTGCATAAACTATCCTTAGCCATGGCCTTTCCAACAACATTGGGTACGCAATAGTACCATTTTTCATCACCTGAAATTCTACCACACATACAACACCCATAACAGATATTGCCACATTTGAAACTACACCCTCTGGTTTAGTTTTTCCCTTATCTAATGACCTTAACATAAGTGTTGAGAGGCGATAAATTTTTAAACCCAACATATTCATTACAGACTCAGTCATTACATTAACTACAACACCTCCATCAACTAAGACATCATGAATTGAAATACCATTACATAATACCTCGTCTTGTGGAGCGTAGGGATCCGCCTCTGCCTCCAAAATAGGGACCTCAACCTCCTTCCTTCATCGAGCATTGAGTCCACTTCGTAGCTCCCGCCTCTTCTCAGAAGACATAGCAAAAATTTGACCATATGTAATATTTACAGGCCTTTTAGACAGATCTTCTAAGATGGAGTATGGTCCTTGTCCCTGTGAAATTAGAAAATCCTAGACACCCAACTTTCTTCTCCTATGTTTCTTACTAGTTTCTCCTTTCATCTTCTTAGGATCATTTCCATCTTGGTTATCTTTTTTTTTATCTTTCTTTTTGTTACAAACACATCTGCTTCATTATTTACACTCCTATCTATTACATCAAAAGCATTCACAGGTGCTTTTCCTTTATCATTATCTCTTGTACCAGATGTAGAATTTCTATCTGGAAAATTATACTTATAATGACCCTTTTTATGACAACCATAACATACAACTTCAGTTATATTTATTTTTGGAGCTCTATCTCCTCCCTGAGAACTAAATTCCTTTCCTTGAAGAATATTAATAGTTAATTAACCCATCTTCTTGAGAAGATATTCATACTCAGTAGATGTACTAGGGAGAATATTTGTGCTCACTGAGAGTGGTTGTGGATTTTAGACCAAAGGTGTTGGTGTAGGCTCTACCTTAGCAACAATTTCTTTGGGCTCCTCTTCCATGCTTTCTTCTTGCCTTCTTGCAATCTCCTTTTCTTGTTCAATGGTATTTGGGCGGTCATACTTCACTCATTTTCTGATCACTGGTTTCATCCCAAGAATGAAGTGATTACAGAGGATATTATCCACGTCATTCATCAACCCATCCGCTAATCCTTCCTTCCGGATCTGGGCATCGAGCTTCCACCTTAGCTCTAGAACATGAGAAAGATAATACCTTATCTTCTCCTTCTCTCCTTAGGATATCTTTGTGATATCGATCATGAGATCTACATATTTCTATTGTTCACCAAATTCTTCAAGAAAACTTTCAGTTAATAAATCCCATGAATTATTCACATTATCACCTAGTGTTTCAAACTACCTAAGAGCTGAACCATCCAAAAAGGTAGGAAAAAATTTAGTCCATTGTTCCCTTCTTATGAGGCCATTACAAATGCAAGATCGTTTAAACTCTTGAATGAAAGAGGAAGCATCTTCATTAGATTGGGCTGAAAAAACAAGAATCTTCCCCATTTTTAAAAGTAACCACAGTGAAATACCAATTCACAAGTACAATCAGTAAGACTTGTGTGCACAAATAATTGGACTCACTACAATAGAAAGTGACTTTACACCTTTCTACAGTAAAATAGGAATGACCAAGGTAAAACTTGACTTAATGTGGTAAAAAATGATATTACTCTAGTAAACACTATTCACGATAAAAAGTGAAGTTACTATGGTAAATACTATTCACGGTAAAAAGTAAAGTTACTGTGGTAAATACTATTCACGGTAAAAAGTGACTTTACCATGGTAACTACTATGCATAGTAAAAACAAGGTTACCCTCCAAATGATTTCTGACTAAGGGGGAATATTTCTCCAGAAAATCCACCAACGAGGAATGGTCCCGGCAACGGAACCAAAATGTCATCACCAATCTAGCACAATGATAATTCTCCATTGGGAACTCCTCGTGCTATGATTATTTACTAATGCACAACCTTTAGTTTGGTGGATGTAATCTGGAAACACAACAACAAACATAACACAAGAATAACATAGACTATTATACAAAGGAATGACGACAAATTTGAAATATAAGTGTAAATTATAATATCAACATGAAATTGTTACATCTCACCCATGAGGTAGTTCAGGTTTTACTAACTTCACTTTCCTTCCAACAATAACTATGGGAGAAACTTCACAATGGATTCTTTAACACACCTTCTAAATGATGGCTTCCTTTACACACTTACTCATACAATATTTCTCACTACTTCTCTCCATGCTAAATGAGGGGGGTGGCCTCTTTATTTATAGGAATTCAGGCTTATCCATGCTATCTCTAATATAGGATAGGAAATCTCTTCCAGTCAATCATATTCCATGCCTAAACTCTTGGCTTTACATGTAGGCTTATCTTCTAAGATAAGATAAACCTTATCATCTCACATGGGTTCCACCTTTTTAGACTTTTCCACAAATAAAATACACAAAATATTTATGACATCACTCTTTGTCCTTATTACAAATATAATATTTATAATTCCTAATCATGTAGACCCTACTTCTCTACTTACCCCAACTTTGACATTTTAACATTACTGGACCACTTACAACAAATATTTACTTTATACCACAACATTCTTATTGTACTTTAAATGTTACCATACTCTACTTTATTGGCGGCACCGTACTGGTCTACTTTCTACGTTGTTATCTTCTATCAAACACCACTATTAATCATACTTAACAACATCCTATTCCTAATACATACATAATAAAATAGAAATTACGGAGGAAAATTTTAATGTCGACAGTCCACCATAGTATAATGAAGAAAAGGATGTGATTTGGTCAGATGTTTTAGTTACAAATGATCTAGTAGGTGTGTATGCAATGTGGTGGAAAAAATATTGTTGGTCTCTTGTTTGAAAATATCATCCATAAAAATGTAATGTCAATGAGTGTAATTATTGCATGTTTTGGTATGTCTAGGAATAGTGAAGGTGCACTAGAATTATTTTACCAAATTTATTATTCTTGTATTTAACTTGTTTTTTTTGCATGGTGGACCTTCTTGGTTAAGATGGGAGACTACTCAAAGCTCAAAAGTTAATTAAGAATTTTCCATTGAAACCCAGTTCCAGTGTGTGGGGAACCTTGCTCAAGGCTTACAGAGTTCATGGCATTTTATAGCTAGTAGAGATTGCATCCAAGTGGCTTCTTGAGCTAAAATATGAAAAGGAAGGAAAATAAAATAAAAAAATTTCCATCGACGTGTTGTGAGTGTTTTGATAATTCCTTGAGGAACATGTGCTTAGAGTCACTTTGGCTACAAAAATGTTCCTGAACCACTTGACGAAATCCTATTCTATTGCATGATTCTGTTGGTTATGTCTATGGACCACTTGGAGCCCCCGCATACCCTACTTTGCTCATCATTTCTAGGAATGGTCTCTCATACCCTTTTTCTTTCATAATATTTGTAATTTGGGTTCTTCTTTTGCAATATAATAGAAAATTTAAATCACTAGATAATCTTACAAATGGTTATGTAACGAAATTTAAATAGTGTAAATAAATAAAACTCCATCTTGAGATTGATGAAACTAAATTTTTAAATTTAAACTTTAACTGTGGTAACTACCATAACCTTTTATGAGGATACTAGAGTATCTAAATTAATTTCTCTTATCTTCTAGTATCGGAAAGTGTTAGATGATGTCATCAAATCAGACAACCATTTTCCTACCTTGCAAAACAACACTCTGAGCAACATGTAAGAGTTTTTAAGCATCATATGTGTTCCTTGTTATGTAGAGATTCACATCAAGGATTAGCTCGACCCCATTTGAATTTTTACACTCTTTTCTACTTCTCTAATAGTCTCGTCACTCCATTTGCACTTTTAGGGATATTTTAAAATTGAAAACTTGGATTGTATTTTGACCAATTATTTGAACCCTGAGTAATTAAGTGCCTATCCACCTTTGCAAACCCCTACTTTTTTACTAGATTTTTTTTAACCTTCAGTTTGGTGAAAAACACTCTTCTTGCTAGTTTGGAAAAGACATCTTGCAGGCCTCCAGTCGTAGTTTGACTAAATCAAACTAGACCAATTTCATCCGGTGCCTCCAGAAAATTTGTTGGTGTCTAAAAAACGTTCACCAGTTCTAAATTATGTCAGTTCCTGTGAATTCTTTGTGTATAGGAGGACATGTAGAAACTTACCTATGGTATGTTTTCTCTCCAAAAGACAACGTTTCAAAGTGGTTTCTTAGCCGCCGAGTCTAAAATGAACGTTTTTCATCTAGCAGGAAAATGTAAATATAAAGTTGTAGGAACTTTATCGGATCTGCAAACCACTGTGGAAAGTTTTGAGGCTCGTAAATAATTGTTTGAAACTTTATAGTGTGACTTGTTGTGTGAAATATAACTTTTGATAAAATGTTGTCTCTCTCTTCCCTATTTCTCTCTCCTTGGTTTCAAAAAAATGAAGTGAAGTGAAATGAAATAAAAATGTCTCTAACCTTCTCCTGTTGAATGAAAATTATTACTTGTATGTAAATGGAAACTAAAACCTTTATTTATGCTAGATCTCAGTGGATGCTATGCCAATGATTTATATCTAATTTCATGCTCACATGGTTTTGTAGGATGGAAGTGAGATGCTGAAAATGCATGGTGCAATTCATTGTTTATTGTTGTAATTTAGATATGTTATTAAGAAATGTATATAAATGTAATGCATTCCCATGTTACAAAAATTGATATTTGAAATTTGGTAATATGTATAAGATGCTAGTTTAGGAATGCCTTAGGAGATGATCATTTAATCATAGGTACCATTTAGATTTAGATTTGCATATTGTAAAAGTTTGATATGTATGTTAAATGAATTTCAATTAAAAATATTATAGTGCCTTGGTCTTTTACAGAGGGTTTATAGGGTAAACATGTTTTCACACCTTAATATTATATTTAATAGTGCATAGAGCCCTAAGTACAAATTTAATTTAAACTAAACCTCAGTCGAGTAGGAGGTTAGTGCGTGTGTAGAAAATGGTAACTCCTGCCAGATGAATTGATTTTAATTATGTTGATTGGAGAGAACCCAGGAAGCTGGAGACTTGATCCTGTAATCCCTTGTTATTCCCTTTTTATGACATTAAGAATAAAATAATTTTCACATACGGAGTCGCAAAATGCGGAAACATGGGATCTTACCTTGAAAACAAATCACTTGTGGTTCATGTGTAGTTTATAAATCTTCTGTAACTCCTTTTGTTATAAAAAAAATACTAATAATGAAATGATAATATGATGTAAGAGTAAAGCATACAAGAGTGAAACGATATTTGAGGTTAGGAATAATGTCACTCACATAGTCGTTATTACTAAATTAAACTTTTTCATGTGTTGCAAATAATTTGAATCACCCTTGGAGAGATCAAACTTCGGGAAAAAAAAAGATATATATAAATCTAAATACCATTTCTTGATGTGGAAATGTTTAATGGATTCAACAAGTTTTCAAACTATTTTAACTATGATAGGGAAATAAGGATGCTATGATAGAAGAATGTTAGTGGAAAAATGTATCCTGTATCTAAATCTCCCTTAAATATTAATATTTATTTCTTGTTGCCACGTCAGATTCACTTTTGTAGTGAGGGTAAAAATTTAAACATTGAATAAACTTTTGAGAAATGTAAGCATAACATAAGAACACACAAATTAGGAACTGTGTATGCAATTTGAAACATGGAAAATAACAATGTAAGTTATGGAGATTGTTGTAAGGGACAAAGAGCTAACCTAAATGGTCAAATTTTAATTTGAATGTGAAATGAATTTAAGAATATTTATGTGGAAAAAGGAAATATTTATTCTTGCATCATAATGTTCTTGGAATGTTAATCATAACTAAGATGTAATCATGGTAATGATGTGTGTGTGCTTGTCAATCCTTGGGTCCCTTTTCACATGGTTGAGTCATTACTAGCATTCATTCATTAGAGAATTTTGGCATGGACATGTATATGGTGTTGTCATGTTTCTATGTGAGTCTATGCCTTATGTAATTGTCTTATGCGTTGTTGGGTTTCTCTACTTAGAGCCTTGTGGTGTTGTGTAGTGAGTAATGTAAGTCAAACAAATTTTTATCTTCGTATTATTACTATTGTATTTGTGAGTGTAAATTGTGTATGTTACAATAAGCCTAGTGACCGCTCAGATATATCATGATTTTTTATTTTATCATTATTTCTAAAAGAAGTAAATGTTGAGCCTAGTGGCCCCTATGTCATTTTTTTCAAAAATAAAGAATATTAGTGGTTGATAAAAATTTTATTTGATAAGAATAAATTAAATATTGCAATGATATATCTTACTAATAATACAAAAAATATCACTTACTCTCATGGGTATATAGTGCATCGTCAGGTTATGACACAACTAGTCTAGTCATTATGATACGATTATAATCAATTAACTTTAGTAGTGATCCAAAGTTGTAAAGATAGTGTTTATACTGAAAAGAGGTATTGGTATGAGCGTAAGGGACGCTAGGCTATATCATGATGTTTTATTCTATGACTATTTCTAAATCAGTAAATTGTTGATTGTAGCAGCTGCTATGGAATTATTTTAAATTAGTAATGGATCTTAGCGGTGGTTAGGTTTTTTCTTTGATTAAAAACTCTATCGATTCCAACTAACATGGATATATATTATAAGATATAAATATGTCTTGATCCGAATACTATACAATTACAATCAATGAAAAAAACTATTGACCTAAAGAAGAAAAAATTGTAGTGCCCACTTCCCTTTGACACTTATTACGTTTTGATTTCGTTTACTGTTGATTCTACATGGATATTATTGTATCATTTTGACTTAGCATGAATATTAGATGATAGAGATACTTTGACTACTGATGGATTTAAATTCATAGTATGATGTGTGTGTGGATTCTTAGAGAAATTTTACATTTATGATGATATGATGTTGACATAGTTATATATTTCTTACATGTGATGTTTTTCGTCATATTGAGTAGACCTTAACAATTTAACTAATCTTGTGATCCTATTTATATTGATGAAATGTAGAATTGAGATGTTGTTAGAAATTGAAAATAATAACGTTACTTTCCTAGATGGTGATTTAATTCACATGTAGATGATTGTGGATTTATATTTTTATATTTTATCTTGGATGTAATGATGTGTCCATGAGGCCGAAGGATATATTATGTGTTTTGCACGTAAACATATCACAACAATCAACAGGGGATTGAAGACCAACCATATTGCAATGCTAGATAGATTCAACAATGGTCACCATGGCAACATGTGTTATGTGGTGTGTGTTTGAATTGTTGTTAGGGGGGTATACATGGGGGGAACATTACCTCTAATTGTGACAAAGGGTTTATGTTTAGTTCCTTCTTTTCTTTTATTTAATTTTAGTATGTGATTTTGTAGTGATGTATTTCCCTTTTAATAATTAATCTATGTGTTTAGATTTGTAATTTAATCATGTTACTAAACTAATTATGGATGGGACAAAATAATTCATTTATTATATTAGATGTATCTTTTGGGTTATGTGTTTTAAGGTGAGTGCTTGTGATCTTGAGTGTTGTACACTCTATCTCATCTTGGAAATTCGGATTTGGCCTTAAGAGCAGATTTTGGAGGCTCGTGGGACAAGTTAAACTTGTCCCACACCTCTTAAATTACTATACCAACCCTACCTATGGATTGAGGGGTAAAAAATAGACCCCATTATGTGTTTTGTAAGATAAAATCTTACATTTATTGCACTTTTCTTACGCATGGGTGTTAAATTGGTGCCCATCTATCACGCAGGTGTCGCAGTCAACACGAATCTGCACAAAAGATTGACCATCCTGGTCAATCTTCTGCACCTAACCAATTGAACCCGCATTAGGGTCCACACCCCAATTCTGAGGTGGAGTTTACCATGAGTGATGTGGCATCACTCACATTTGGAGCCACCTCACTGACACCTCGTCTCCCTTTTTAATTATTTATTGCTAGCGGTACTACTTGGTTGAAATGCGGGTAACAACACATTACGTTTGTTACTCTTGCATATTTGGAGTAGCAGGACGTTGGACGTGCTTGTAGGATTTTTTTGGAGCGTTGTTGTTGTTACCTATATAGGCTAACAATGTAAGCTATGGTGTGTTACTTTTCCGATCAAAATCTAACAGCATGCGTAACGGTAGAATCTATACCCTTGTTTTATTGTGGTTCAATGTACCCTGTGCGAATGTGCGTGATAGGTATACGCTCTTCAATATATTGACCATTAAACGATTTTTTTCAAGCGAGAATAACTTTCAGTATTATTTTTCACATTGTAGTCTAGGATAGGGATTAATGGGGATATTATATGTAAGGGGGAATAAGAGTTTATTTCATGTTTTCAAGGGAGTTGTGTTGGGTGCCCCACGTTGGACAAGAAAATGCTTGCATTTATTACTTGGTTTTTATGAGGGAGACATAAGAGATGGTAGGGAGGCATAAGAGGATCTTGAGGGAGTCATAAGAGTTGTGTAGGGGTTTTGAGATGTTTATTAGAGGGTTTCAAGGTGGGTACCTAATTCTAATTTGGAGGCATAAGTGAGTTCCCAATAGATCCTTGCTCTTTTATCTTTGCATTATGAAGCCTTGTATATTTTGTTATTTTCCTTCTTGTGATCCTTGTTTGTGGTGATTGTGATTTGGTATGGTTGTTAAATCTTTGTATTGTGATGTCTAAGCTTTGTATTTGTTTCCATGAGTTGGATCCACCTTTTATTGCATTGTGTTTGGGGCTCGGGGACCAATGAGGAGGATAGCTTCTTCTCCTCATTGGATTATTGTTTGGGTGGAGAGTGTTACCTCTCCCCCTTTTTTTGTTGTTGATCAAGTGAAGACATGGTGGAGCTCTTGCTGGTGATGTTCAACTTAGAGAATTGGTTGATGTCTAAAAGAAATCCTTTCTTTTGAGAAAACCTTCTTATTATGCCCACTTGAGGCGGAAGACTTGTAGTATTGTATTTACAAAAAAAAACAAAGAAATCTTGCATGGTAAGTATACTTTACCAAGTTGTATTATTATTTTGAAGGAATCTCATTGAGGAATTGTATACGTTCCTTTCTCCTCAAATTGTAGTATGTAAGGAAATGAATCAAAATAGAAATCATGTGTAAAAGTTTAGTTATAATTTGTATTGTAAGAAAGTAATTTGTTGCCAAAAATGAGCTTTGCTCAAGGAAAAGAAATATTTATTTTTTGTAAATCTAGTTTTTTTGTAATAAAAAAAGTGTGTACTTGAATATTTTCTCAAATAATTGTGTACTTATCATTGGAAAGTTAGTAGTTCTCATTTTAAAACTTATTGGAAATCTTGTTATAATTTCTTGTGAGAATGGTTGAAATTTGTAGATTGTAAAAGCCAAGAAATAGTTACTTATTTTGTATTACATGAAATTTATAGAGTAGTGAAATGAGTTGTATTTGTTCATTCTCTTACATTGGTTGAAAGAAAATTTAAAACTTTATTGAAGTAGATGGAAGGAATTTAAATTTTGTTTGTCATTTTCTTGGTCAATAAAATAGTATTATCCCTAAATATAGTGGAGTAAATAAATTTCTTGATTACAATTAACCATAGCATTATTGTACTATATAACTGTATTATTAAATTAGTATTTAACACACACACACAGATATATATATATATATATAGACACACACACACACACACACACACACAGATGTATATATATATTACATATATATGTATCTATTATTTTAAAAAAAAATTTATTAGATAAACCCAAAAATACAAATAAACCATAAATGCATTTGAGAAATTGAAAGAAATATGAGCTAAATAAAACACATAAATATATTTCAAACCCTAGGAGAGGGTGTTAATAAAAAAGAAAAGAAGTGTGCAAGTGCTTCCTCCTAAAAGCTTGAGAAATCCTCTAATGGCTTCCTCCTTCTCCTCCAACAACTTGCATAAAAAAAGAGAAATAATAAGTCAAAAGAAAAGAGAAAGAATCTTTCTTAAGCCAACTTTAGGGTTAGTTTTTCCTTCCTCATCTAAGGGCCCTAGATGAATCCATCCAAAGGATGAGATTAATCACTACAAAAAATAGGTGGGGAGTGGGTGAGAGAAATGTCAATTTAAAATTTAAATTTAAATCTAAAATACATGGGTTGACTTTTTTATGGGGGACACTTTATTGTGTAAGGGGATGTGTTCATTTTCCTAAACCTTGTGCTAATTTTATGGAGCTTGTTAATTGTTTTGAACCTAGAAACATTTTTGTTTTAAAATAACTTTAGTATTTATTTAAATAGGCCCTTTTCTCTTGAGATTAAAATTTGTAATTTTCAACTATGGTGTAATTTGAATGTTTATCAAAATAAATTTTAGAGGAAAATCTAGACCATGGTTCATGTAATTAAGGCATTAAAATGTAATGAGTGTTTTTGATATTTGTTACAATGGGGAAAATCAGATTATTAAATTTAAGCGACTTGGAAACAATAATGTGACATTTGTTGTTTTTGAAACCTTTTTGTGGGCACATTTTTTTAAAAAGCATTATTTCATGATTTTTTAGCTTGCTCTAGGTTGTTCTTGGGTTTTGTGCAGGAATATTTAGTGCGTGTTACACTTGGTATCAGATCCGTGGGTTAAAATATTGGACCCATGGACACACTTGAAAAACATAAGACATGAACATTTAACATAGCATAAATATTTTGTTTAGACCTAGAAAATAACATTGTCTGATACTTTTACAATATAGAAAACCTAGAAAACTGAAATAAAACCTAGAGTGATGAACTAACTCTCGCCTTGGTCTATGAAAGAGGTGTGGACTAGACGAGGGGTTATTGTATGTAGATATGGACTTTCCACCTCTAGACTATGGTAACAGTCATTCTACCTCAAATTTTACAGATGCTTATGGATGTCAATGCCTCTATATGTGGAGCCATCAGTTGAGGCTCATGCATCTCCTTAAGACATCGAAGAGAATAGGGTAGAGAACTCTTGCGTGGAGTTGGCTATAGCATATTTGTTGCAGAGGGGGCATAGAGATAGGAGTTCAGGACACAGGGACAAATCTCAGAGCTATAGGAAGAGGGAGGAGCATGTAGAGGGACTTACAAGTCTTTATTCGTCAGCTACATACCATATCAAAGAGATCCTAAAGCTACACCTATCTCACTATTCTAGAGATATAGGTGGTTTAGATCCCTGGTTGGTGAGATCATGTTGCAATCCACCTTTAGAGGAATGGAGCAGGTGTCTAGTGGAGGACCGAGGAGTAAAATCTCCATGTTGACTCAGAGACAGTTATTTGGGAGCTCTTTGAGGAGTGATTCAGAAGTAGTTATTTATCGAAGAGGTTTATTCAGTAGAGGATAGACGAGTTCTATGACCTCCGTCAGGCATCTATGACTATAGTTGAGTATGAGAGTTAATTTTTTGACCTACTCCAGTATGTCGACTATATGCAGAACAAATAGGTATGGATTCATAGGTTCATCAGGGGCCTAAATTTGGATTTGGGAGGTGCGGTGCGCATTCAATGCCAATAGACCTTAGCAAAGGCCATGAAGAAGGTCTATATTGTAGAGGAGACACTAGGGAAGACAACAAAAAAAGGGATAGAGTACAGCGCCGCATCCAACAGATGCAGAATTGAAGGTCGAGGGGTTCAAACCCTCTTCCTCGAGGTGGAAATGGTTCTGCACAGTCATCATTCAAGCGACCATAGTAGCAACCGAAAATTTCCACCATTCATACCTACTTAGAGATTCAATGCTCAGAGGGGGTGGTGTATGGGGCCTCCTCCTAGGGGTCCCATTAGGGTACAGGGTGCACTGAGAGATCAATCAATAGGATCTCATCAGCACAGACCTCAATAGTCTATATCTGGATCATCAGGATCCATAGCACAAACATCTAGGGTATCGGATGGAGATGTAGCTCACTAGAGGGGACCAGGAACCTGTTATGGTTGTGGCATTGTTAGATACCATTAGAGAGAGTGCTCACAGAACCCTAGTAAAAAGGTTAAGACATATATTTAAGATCCTAATGTTGGTGACATGGGATGCAACCATCAGATCTATGTAGTGATCAAGAACCACCAGGCTGAGCACTAGAGCACTATGATAGAGACTAGAGGTAACATTGGTGGTATTCCTACCTCCATTCTATTTGATTCATGTTCATCTAATTTGTTTATTGCACCATATTTAGTACAGAGCTATAGGTTGGTGGAAGTTAGGAAGGGTTTTAGTTGGGACGTTGAGATGGATTCTGGAGCCAAAATATTTGTAGACTTCTTAGTTAAGGTGTGTGTAGTGGACTCGGGACCCTTCACCACTACCTCAGATCTTTGAATCCTTCCGTTGGGTTCGTATGGAGTCATCTTTAGCATGGACTTGTTTTCTACACATAGAGCCAAAGTGGATTGTTACCATAAGACTATATCATGTACAGATGATCTAGGAGTTGAGTCGGTGATAGGAGTTAGGAGGCCCATTTCCATCCACATTATTTCCACTATGCAACTTAACCAGTTTGTACGATGAGGTTTCCAAATGTATGCTATTACAGTTAGTGATAGATCTGAGGATGATTCTAGTGGGCCATCTCTTGATGACCATCACATATTGAGATATTTTGATGATGTCTTTCTAGGGGAGCTACCAAGGTTACCACCCCCATGTGAGATATATTTTCACATAGATTTGGTTCTGGGTGTATTTAATGAAAAGTTACAAAATACAAGGAATTGGTGGTTAGAATCTCTAAAAAAAAAGCCAAAGGATTTGAACAAGCTGATCAATGGACTATTTGATAATAAATGAGTAAGGATTTCCTCTTTGCATACATTAATTTGAAGTAAACAAGAAAACTAAATAAATGAAACTAATCTCTATTCTTTGAAATATTGAAATAATGAACCTAAGAGGATTTAAGCATTTAGTTTGTGTTTAAGAGAAAGAGATCTCCCCATTAATGGCTTCAAGGCCAATGGTTATTCCCTTTTACTCCATATTTGTGCTATAAAAATACAAAATCAAATACTACTAGCTCAATGGAAGAAAATGAAATACAATCTAAAGCCTAAAAAAAATACTATAAATTTGTGCTAGAAAGAAGAGAGAATTATTAGGAAATGAGGGAGGGGGGTATAGCCCTATTTATAGTTTTCTATTTGGGAAAATGTGAGATTTGGGTGCATGTGGGACAAATGCTAAAAGTCCAAAAAAGTAGTTTTTAGCAAGTCAAAGTGAGGTTTGACTATGTTTAGAAGAGATTGACCATGGTTAATATTTAATTAACCTAGGTTCAAAGGACTAATTAATCTTATCTTAGAGAGTAATTAGGGTTCTGGAAGACTCTAATCAGTCCAATGAAATGGATTGATAGTCCAGGGAGCTAATAGGAAGCAAACTAGAAAGGAATAAGAAGTTAATGTAGTCAAGAACGAGGCTATGACAACCTATTTAAGTGGTCTATAAGAGGAAATACGACCAACATAGGATGTCGTGAGAAGGGAGTTATATAGGTCTAACTAGATGATGTGCCATCAATTTACAAAGGGAAGGATAGTTAGTGTAATATTAGGAATAATAGTGCATTGATCAAACTACATGTGTCTACATTTTCCCCTCTTTTGGGGTGACATAAGCTACGTCACTTCAAATAAAGTAGACAAAATGAAAACAAGTAGAATTTTTTTGAAGGTGTAGAAGAAAAATTAATAGGATGAAGGATGATGAATGCCCCCTTGAGTGATCGATGGGGTGATGACAGAGAAACTCGATCAGATGATCGAAAAAGAGAGTAACAGAAAAGCAAAGTGTCACAAAGAAGATGAGAAACTAGAAGAAAAAGGGATATTGAGCTATCTGCAAATCAATTGCTAACAATATTTAATCATCATAATGCTTAGAATCCTCCTCATGGGTCCTTATTAAAATGTGATCATGCGACAGAAGCATAAAAATGACATGAAAACCCAAGATACAAAAAACCGTCTTGTGCTAAAAATGACTAACTCTATGTAACATACACGAATGCAATGCAATACATGAGAAATAAACAAAATCATCCTAACAAGGAAATAAGTACAATCACACACACTTAAACCAACAATGTTCAAGATATTTGCAAAAATATTTTGTTATCAAGATGAAGTCCCAAATGTTCTGATAAATGACAAGGGTGAAGAATGATGCCCCAAGAAAGGTGTATTAGTCCAAGGGGAAATATGGAGGACACCTTGGGTCTCAGTGAAAAAGCAATGTGCATGATGAAAACAATACTAGGCAACTGATAGTGCCCTAGAGTACAGACATGAAGTATGTAGCAATATAGCTTGTGTAGGTGATTGAAGATTTATGGTGATGCGCGAGTTGTTGTTTCAAACTATTATGAAATGTCAAACAAGATATGGGATGAGTTCCATGCGAATAGACACAAATTTCAGCCGTAGATGAATGGTTTAACCAAGTTTTGAGCCATTTTTGAAGTATTTCAATGTTTTTGGTCTTTTAAATGGTTTTCCAACAATTTTTTATTATTTTTTGATTGGTCAAGAAGAATTTCAACAGATCCAATGATCTTCTAAAAGTATGCACATGAGGCAAATAGTGGGAAGGTAGAGGCTGTCAGAAAGCCACAATATATTCCCACAAGATGAAATACGGGTCGGGAATAATTTTCTTAAAATAAAATAATAAAGAATTATTACAATGGGTGAAAAATAGATGAAAAATAGAGGAAAAGGTCGGAAAAAGTGCTTGAAAGGTTCATAAATTATTTTAGTGTGACAGAGAATTAACCACATGGTGGCACGCAGTGCCCCAAAGTCCAAAAATTAGAAAAAAATAATTATATTAATACAAAAATAAATATCACAATGGATAGAAGATCGTTAGAATGATCATGGTGGAGTAAACATGCCCTATGGGCATCGCGATGGGTTAATATACCCACCCAGGGTCGGTAAATCAATTAAAACCAATTAAGTTCTACCATAGTTCTTGCAAATTTTTACTGCAAGTGAGAGTGACATCCCTGGAGTTAGATGGTGAGAATACCAAGCAAGAGGAGATGCGCATATCACATTCAAGAGTTTATGTGGGAACTAGCAGATAGATCCTACGTGAGTGGCCTATCCCCCTTGTGAATTATGCATTTAATGCATTTTTTAGGGTGTTTAGGGTAGGTAGGTTCAAATTTTACATATACACATGGGCGTATGCGTCAGTTTGATGGGTGCGCGCATGCGCATGCATAAAAAAGATAGGTGTGTGTAAGCGCATCTGTCGAAAAGAAGATACATGCACATACACCCGTCGGGAAGGAAATTAGTGAACATGCGCTTGCGTCAAACTAGGGGCATAGGTATTAGGAGTTGCATCCGCATCGAGAGAGGGTAGGATAGGTACATACACGCGAGTGTGCCAATGTAGGCATGTAGGGCTACTTGATATTTTCATAAGCCGTGATTGTGATAGTCTTAGCTCCCAGATCTATTTCTAAATGACCTAGTTGCTTAACCAACTTTAAAGTGCAAATATTTAGACTAGAGCCCCCATCTACAAGTACTCTCTTCATTTTGTGACGGGTAACCACCATGTTGAGATACAAGGGTAAGTTATGTTCTAGGTTGTTATGCAGGATTGCAGTATGATCAAAAGTAATATACTCATTGGAGTCTAGGTGCGCAATCATGGCTCGAAGGTTTGTGGGGTCTACATTTGTTGAAACCCCTAAATTTTACAATTTCTTGTACAATATGTTCTTATGGGCATTAGATATTTTGAGGAGATGAAGAATAGATATCCTAGCAGGTGTTTTCTCTAACTTCTCTATTAAATTATACTGAACTTCCTGAGGTATAGGCATAAGATTTGGTATGCATAAGCGGGAACGTCTCGTCCCTACTATGTAACTATTTTCTAGAATTCGGATGGTGTTGATCTATTCATTATATGAGCCAATACATTATATAAGAGAATCAAAAGGACTGTCATTTTTAGGGTAAACATAGGCAGAAGTTCTATGGTTGTTGGAGGTTTCCCCATGATCTGGTTTCCTTTTCTTTTTATCTACATAGTTAGGAAAAGGTTCTTTATAGATACACATTTTCTTATTTGGACCTTTTCCTGACTCAGGGGGAGAATCCAAAATGATATTTCCTACCTCGATGATATCTTGTATGTAATGGCACATTCTTAAACACCTATCCATCTTGTGTACTTTAACATGGTGGAAGTTGCAATATTCTTTATTTTTTAACCAACCTAGTTTTAGAGCATCCTCTGGGTATGGTACCTTCATAGTTGGATATTCCACCATTTTTAGATCATCTAATTATTTTAGGATGGCACACAAGGACTCTATTAAGGATGTAAACGTACATTTTGTAGGTTCTTTGGGACGAGGTCCTTGTGAAATCTTTAAAAGTGGGTCTATCTGTACAACTTGGACTCTCTTGGAGTCTGTAATGCCATCACCAGCAAAATGCTTATTCTTATTGAAGAATTTAGGTTTGTCTATGGATTTGGCTTTATGTTTGTTTTTAACAATAGACTTAAACATTTCCTTTATAATGAGGGCTTTCTCAACTTGACCACCTTTCTCTATGACTTCTTTAAAGTTTGAGCCACAATGTATTTGTAAGCAAAAGGCTATTTTTGGGTTTAAGTTAGGAACAAATATGCTCACTAAATGTTTTTCCGGTAATGCACAAGGAAAACGACTGGCTAACCCATGCCATTGTTGTAAAAATCCTGCAAACGTCTCATTGGGTTTTTGTTTTGTATTACATTAATCATTCATTTTTTTGTTGCTTTCCATATTATAGGAGTAATGTCGTACAAATTTTTCAACTAGTGTAGGCCACATTATAATGGAGCCCTTGGGTATGCTATAGTACCATTCCAATCCCATGGCTCCTAGGCTACGAGGAAACATTCATATCAAGAAATTATCGCTATATGTGACCTCTTGGAAAGCCATGTAAAAGTGTTTTATATGATCACAAGGATCACTTTTTCACTTATACTTATCAAACTAGAGAACGGTAAAGTGCTTTGGGAAAGGTTGTTGTAATGTATCCTTATCAAAGGGGTAAGGGAAAAGTTATTCGTATGAATATTTTGTATTTTGGCCTACATTTCCCTGTTATAATGTAGTAAGCATATTTTTCGTTGATTGTAACTCTTTCTGAATGAGTTTCTCCTTAGTAGGCAAAATTAGTTTTTATACCTGAGTCACTTTAAAGGCATAGTCCGTGTGTGGATCGAATTGAAGCTCCCTAAGTTTATTTTTGTCTTTGTCTTTGTACATTTTTCTTCTTAAAGAGACTAAGTTTTCTTGCTTCTGGCTCAATTTCAAGATCTATTTTTTGAGGATCTCCTCATAAACCATGGGGTCCTCTTCTTCATCAAACTTCGGAGGAGGGGAAGCTTTACGCTCAATTTTCACTTTACGTGAAGCTTTATAGTGAGGTTTTCATGATGGGTCTCCTTCGATAGTGACCTTATGTTTCCCATAAGTGCAAGCGTATCCCACATCAAAAGGATTATCTATGTCTAAAATGAGATCTTTGTCTCTCCTAGGTCTAGGATCAATGACCTTTGTTTCTTCTTCACACTCGTGTGGAAGTTTATCTCCTAAATGCTAAGACTCTTGTGAGTACTTGATATTTATTATAATATGGGAGTTCATCAATATCTATTTTAGGTCTAACCTCTATTGTTCTCCTAGAAGAATCTGAATCTTCTCCACAATGGTCAATTAATAGCCTCTGTATCTTTGACTTGAGAAAAGAGAGGTGCTAAATTAATTACCACTAAATGGGAAAGTTTCGAAAAGTGTTTTCTCCTATGTCATGCATCATTTGATTTGGTTGCCATTTTTATTGATTTTAGGCATTACTAGCATTGACGTTTGTAATGTACGCTAGCACAACCCCTAAGTGTATGGTTTTCTACAAGTCGTTCAAGGTGATATTTGAACTATACCACAGTGTATCCTAGATGTTTGTGTTTATGCAGTCATTTTTATCAAGGAACACTCATATGCACACCTGAATGTAATGATCACTCAATTTGTTTGTTACCAAGTATATGCCCTAAAAATAGATAGCTGACAAGGATTGTACCAATATGTAGGTCAGGTTAGAACCCTAACAAGGGCCTAAGCACTGATGCCGTGACATTGTCATAGTCTCTTGACAAGGTATACTTAAAGCTAGTTTGAATGCTGATGAAAGCCAAACCTTCGTAAAAAATGGAAGTCGCGAATAGATATTAACGTAAACAACATCACCGTGATACATTAACCAAGCAAGCAAGGTGTTAGTACCATGAGAACCTTATCACGATATATATATATATATATATATATATATATATATATATATATATATATATATATATATATATATATATATAAGGCATTATCGACACTTTTCAAAAAGACGTAGATGACGTCAAAAACTGAAAACTAAGTGATAAGTATAAAAAAGAGTTTCAAATCGTGCGAGTAGTGTAACCGTGTAATAAAGGGACTTATACCATTTTCTCATAAAATTGAGAATATGATGTTAGTACCAAGATTATGCATCTAGAGATGTGAACAAAACTATCAACTCAAGAAGATATTAGAGATGAGCCAGACTCACAGTGGTGAATATGATATTGAAATCAAGATGGAAGGACTTTTATCAAAGATACGAAAAGCGTACCTATGCACTTTAGACAGTTTAACAACCCAAACCACAAACATGGATGGGAATAAATAGAAAAAAAAAGTGGCAAGTACTATCTCTAATAAAAAATCACGCAATGTATGAACCTTTCTCACCCCAAAAAAATAAATGGGTGGTGAGAATGTAAAGGTATAGATCGAAAATATGAAAACAAACCAAGTGCCACTTAGGACAGAGTTTCACCTCATCCGAAGACAAGAATAAAACTATGTGAAAGTGGGACATAGTTTAGTTTCGATGGTGAAATACACTTAGATCAAACTCATAAGGGTTCTTTGCCTTGTTCGATAAATAAGGTTCGGAGTCTAGATGAGCTGTCACCTTCGTGATGGCTATGACGCAAAAATGGACTAGAAAAAGTGGGTTTCAAGATAGAATGGCCTCCTTAATAAGTTCTCTCAACTAGGTGTTAAAAAATTTTCTTAAGCGAGCACGATTTACCCCAATAGTCACCCTGAATTCAATGAAAAGTTGCAAAAGCCATGGAATTGGGGTAAGAATCTCTAAAGAAACCCCAAAGCCTTTGAATAAGTAGATCAATGGACCATCTGATAAGAAATGAGCAAGGGTTTCTTCTTTGCATACATTAATTTGAAGTAAACAAGAAAAATAAACAAATAAAACTAACCTCTATTCTTTAAAAGCTTGAAATAATTAACCTAAGAGGATTTAAGCATTCAGTTCGTGTTTAAGAGAAAAAGATCTCCCCATTAATGGCTTCAAGGCCAATGGTTCTTCCCGTTTACTCCATATTTGTGCTATAAAATACAAAAGAAAATGGCAATAGCTCAATGGAAGAAAATGAACTACAATCTAAAGCCTAAACAAAATACTATAATTTGTGCTAGGAAGAAGAGAGAATTATAACAAATGAGGAAGGGGGTATAGCTTTATTTATAGTTTTCCATTTGGGAAAATGGGAGATTTGGGTGCATGTGGGACAAATGCAAAAGTCCAAAAAGCACTTTTAGCAAGTCAAAGTGAAGTTTGACTGTGTTTAGAAGAGATTGACCATGGTTAGTATTTAATTAACCATGTTTAGAGGATAATTAAGCCTATTTAGAGATAAATTAGGTTTCTGAAAGGCTTCTAAAAGACTTAATCAATCCAAAAAAGTGGATTGATACTCCAGGGAGCTAATAGAGGTGGTAGAGAAGAGAATATTAGCCAAGAAGGGGTTATTATAACATATTTAATTAGTGTACAAGAGAAAATACAACAAACAGAGTGTCGTAAGAGGGGAGTTAGATAGATCTTACTGATGAGGTGTCATAAATTTGTAAGTGGAAGAATACTTAGTTTAATATTTAAGAATAATAGTGAATAGTGAGTGCATTTATCAAACTACATGTTTCTACACTGGGATTAGAGCCTATCTCACAAGAAACTTATTGGATGACTACCCCTGAGCTCAGTGAGATCAAGTTACAGCATGAAGGCCTTCTAGAGAAATACCTAATCCATTCTAGTGTATCCCCTTGGTGTGTAATGGCGATATTTGTTAAGAAGAAGAACAGATCTCTACATTTGTGTATTGAATACCACCATCTGAACAAAGTAACTATCAAGAATCGATACCCCCCTTCCATGCATTGATGATTTTTTTGATCAGATGAAGGGGGCCACACTATTCTCCAAGATAGATCTTAAGTCAATGTACCATCAAGTGAGGATCATAGAGTTAGATATTCATAAGACATTCTTCCATACATGATATGACCACTACGAGTTCATAGTAGTGCATTTTGGTCTTACAAATGCCCTTGCAGTTTTCATGAGCTTGATGATTGGGGTATTTAGGACATTTTTGGATCACTTCATGCTCATTTTACTTGAAAAAATTCTGATTTACTCACATAGAGTGAGGAGCATGAGGAGCACTTTCACCATGTTCTTCGGTGCCTTCATGAGTAGAAAATTTATGGGAACTTAACGAAGTGTGCATTCGTTCTGGGGAATGTATCATAGTATTTGGGCCACATCATTTATGGAGAATATGTTGTAGTAAATCCTTCTAATATTCAAGCTATTATGGATTATCCAGCACCCACAATTGTGACCGAGGTGTTCAGCTCCATGTGCTTGGTAGGATATTACAAGAGATTTGTACAGGTATTTTCTTGGGTTGCACACCCCATCAATTCCCTTTGGTAGAATGGGAAGAAGTTCCTATGGTTAGCAATATGTGATCAGGCCTTTAGGAGACTGAATAAATGCCTCACGCAAGTGAATTTTATTATAGTACCAGATCCTCAGGGTGAGTTCTTTGTTCGCATAGATAATTCTTTGACATGACTTGGAGGTGTGTTTATGTAGGAGGGTAGAGTAATTTCTTTGAGTATTGCAAACTCAAGGATTATGAGCTCAATTATCTGACTCATGACCTTGAGTTTATATCAGTTGTGCATGCCGTGGTGTGGTAGAGACACTTCCTTCTTGGCTAGAGATTCACACCCAAGACTATTCACTTGAGTCTTTGCCACCTCTTCATGCAACCCAATCTCAACGCTCATCAGCGGTGTTAGATGGACTAGATTTTTGAGTATGACATGGAGATATAGCATGTGAAGGGGAAGGATAACATGGTTACAGATTTACTGAGTAGATGGAGAAATGTGGCGATGGCTACCTCGGTGGGTACAAATTTTTGGAGCATGATTTTATAGCATCTCCCTCATGAAATATTTTAAATTGCAAATAAAGAAGAGATTGAATCTCAGAGACCCCTTTAAGGGTATGTTTGATGGATTTTCATTAGAGAGAAATGGTCTTCCTAGACACAAAGGTCAAATATATGTTCTTAGAGATGGAGGCTTGGGACAGGACATTTTGATAGAGGCTCATCGTGCACATTATTTAGCGCATCATGGGGTGAAGAAAATGCACGCCACCTTGAGACAGTTATACCATTAGAGGGGAATTTGGAGAGACGTGGTTCATTTCTTGTCATGTTGTTTAGAGTGTCATAAGATGAAGGCTGAGCATCAATATTCAGCTGGCCTTCTCTTTCCTCATGTCATACTAGAGTGGAAATGTGACACCATTTCCATGGAATTTATAGTTGGGTTACCGATGTCAAGATACCACCACGATGCCCTCAAGGTCAAGGTGGATAAATTGATGAAAGTGGCTCATTTTTCTCTAGTGAAGACTGTTATCACCGAATCACAGCACCCCTATGCATATACTTGAACTCATGGTGTGATTGGATAACATGGGTACTATCTTGGACAAGTTGTGGGACTTACTATTTGAGATAGACCTCCAGAGAAAGTTGGTTCTTGCTCCTAAACTACCTGCCACAATCTACTCTAATGCAGGATAAGCTAACTGTTCTAATCTAAATTTCCAAGGAACCAGGGAGAGAGAATGCATAAAATGAAAGCCTACACTAAAGCAGTGATACACCAGAAAAGGAGGGTGTGAGAGTAGTCTCCAAATGTGTGAAATACAGAAGCAAAGTACACACTAGAAGAGGTGATGACAGTTCTCCATAATCTAGCAAAATGCATTCACAACAATATTCCAAGCATACACAATGATAATGGATCCCTGCAAGAACATAATAATAAACACAATATTCTTGTAGAAAGATTAAAGGGGCAAGAAGAATGTAAGAAAACACAGCAGGGGAAGATACATCCACAAACTGATATTTTATTGTTTCATGATATGCACAGTTCAGTCTATTACAAGATAAGGGCCTGGATCACCATGCAAGGAGTCCACTACAAGGGCCTGCAACACACTGGCTTCAAAAAGCAATTTTTGTAGAGCTTTGCTACCCAAAAACTCTCCCTTTACAATGAGCCCAACACTCCAATTTATAGAAAAAATGAGAAGGGGAAGAGAAGGGAAAATGGAAATCCTGAAATCTGTCCTTCAACCACCTGTAAGAGGCATTAAATTGAGTGAAATGATTATATATTACTTGCAAAAGGCTCCCCATACTGTCCCATGTGCTACAGCAGAGAAATAATGATGACCATGCCTCTTAATTACACTCCCAGCTACCAAATAAAACATTGTTTTGAACCCGGCCACGTTTTGTTAAAAAACTTGATCAATCTCTCATCAAATTCAGAATTTCTTGATTGCTGTGCGTCAGGCTCGGAGCCACGATTCCAACGGTACTAACTTTGTGTGATTTCTTTGAGAAATGTGAAAGTTATGGCCTTCTGAGTGCGGCAAGCTATTTTGGGTCTGGCAGGCATTTTCTGTCATTTGACGGGAATGAGCATTAACTGACTGGAGCCGAATATTTTTATTTTATTTAAATATATCTACCCTCATTAAAAATAAGAAATCCGGCATAGAGGATGTCGTGCTCGTTCCAGAAAGTCCAATTTTGTGAAAATCAGAGCTCGGAGTCAAAAGTTATGGCCGTTTGAAGTTTCCGGACCAAATGTTGACTTTTCTTCCTTGCTGTCGGCTGCTTCAGCTTTTCACGTCCCACACGTCCCTTTGGCCCAGATGTCCCAGTATGAAAGTTCCCTGTTTCAGCCGAACCGGCCGGTTCACGTCCGCCACGTACTTTTGTCCCGCTTGTCCCGAACTGTTTGGGACAAATTTTCCCGATTCGCCCGGTTCGGCCGGTTCACGTACTTTTGTCCCAACTGTCCCGGTGCGAAAGTTCTCATTTCGGCTGATCTGGCCGGTTTGCGTACTTCACGTACCTTCGGCCCAACTATTTCGGGCTGCCTTAAGTCTTTTCGGCCGACTTGCGTCCTCCGCGTACTAATTGCCCAGATGTCCCAGACTACCTATTTCAACAGTTAGTCAATTTTCTCATTTTTCGGCCAGTTCGGATTTTCATGTCCCGCGCGTCCTAATGTCCCACTTGTCCCAAATGCTGCACAGACCACCTGGCGGCCTTTCGGCCGGTTCGTGCCCAGACGTCCCTTACTGTCCCGACTGTTGCGCCTGGACTAGGACTTAGCCATTTTTCGTGATTTTTTTTTTCTGGCCCGAGCTTGTTTTCTGCAATTTTTTTTATACATTTTTAAAACTTGCTGGGTTTTCTTCTTGGACATAAGAGTTAGAAAGAACCTGAGGGGACCCCAGAAACATGATTTTTTGCCTTGAATCAATATAATTTCTTGGGACTAAAGAATTTGATGCATGTTATGAAAATTACCTTGAGGGGTGAATTTTGGATAACACTTGGTCCACCTACACAGCTAGTTCCCAGTGGAATGGGTATCCATCCTTAACTAAAATTCTTGGAAAAAACATGGGATCAAGTTAAATACAATATGTGATCATAATCATTTGCATTCACTTAATACCATCGAGTATGCTCTTGGGACAAAATTCATCTAAAATATTAGAATAATCCTAACTACAAATCATGAGAATTAGATGCTAAGACTAAAGCACTTGTTATATTTGATCTTATAGGACATGCAAAAGACCTATTTAAGGGATAAAAAGTCAAGCTATTCAAGGAGTTGATTGCTTCCTTGGTAGGATTTTTCGTACAATAATGAGTTTTTACCAGTTACAAAAGGCATGGCACTATTCTAGGAACTGCACACAGTGACAAGAAGAATGCAGGACACCTATGAGTTGGGTCAGGTTAGAGGGCAAGGTTTCATGTACTTGACAAAGCCTAAAGATAATACAAGATAGCTAACAAGAACTATATTGCCTCATTCAAATCATTGCAAAACGCTCAAGAAACGGAAGAAGAAGTATAGCGGAGAATCAAAGGAATCATAATCTATTTATGTAAGCTTTGAGCTAGGGGACATAGAACAAATTTCTTCGTGTCAAAACGTGTTAATGAGTTGTATCCATTACAGACCACCTTCAGCTATTTCTTACTAGACTTTTGGGGTACATTTGAGATCTTGCAAGAAACTAGAAAATCGGAACTAAAAATTGAAATTGATCAAAAATTCTAGCAACTTGCCACCCAATCCACCTCCTCGCATACAAAATGGTATTTCATGTTACAATACTATAAAAGATGAGAGAGAAAAACAGAAGAAATATCAGATTTCCCTCATATAACCACCAATAGAGTTGCATTAAAATTCTGTAAAGGAGCAGGGGTAGTTCATCCTTCCAACCCATCATGTCATCCCTTAGAGTGCAGGACCCTGGGCATTTGAGGTAAAGAGATTGTCCAAGTTCTATTCTAGTGGGGTAGGTATGATGAGACTGCTACTACATGTGAAGATGCTACATTACTATGAGTCTACATTCCACACCTATTCTAGTGAATTCCAAGAGGAATTCGAGTCTAAAGGGAGGTGGGTGTAGTGCCCACTTCCCTTTGACACTTATTACTTTTTATTTAATTTACTATTGATTATACATGGATATTATTGTATCATTTTGACTTAGCATGATTATTAGACAATAGAAATACTTGGACTACTGATGGATTTTGATTCATAGTATGATGTGTGTGTGGATTATTAAAGACATTTTATATTTATGATGATATGTTGTTAACATAGTTATATATTTCCGACATATGATATTTTCATCATATTGAGTAGACCTTAACAATTGACCTAATCTTGTGATCCTATTGATATTGATGAAATGTAGAATTGACATGTTGCTAGAAATTAAAAATAATAATGTTACTTACCTAAATGATGATTTAATTCACATTTATATAATTTTGAATTTATATTTGTATATTTTATCTTGTATGTTTTGATGTGACCATGAGGACGAAGGAAGTATTATGTTTTTTGTAGGTAAACATATCACAACAATAAACAGGGGACTGGAGACCAACCACATCGGAATGCTAGATGGATTCAAAAATGGTCACCATGGCAACAAGTATTAGGTGGTGTGTGTTTGAATATTTTTTAGGAGGGTCCCCATAGAGGGGACATTACCTCCAATTGTGACTAAGGATTTATGTGTAGTTCATTATTTTCTTTTATTTAATTTTAGTAAGTGATTTTGTAGTGATGTATATAACTTTTATTAATTAATCTGTGTTTATATTTGTAATTTAATCATGTTACTAAATTAATTATGGATGGGAGAAAATAATTCATTTATTAAATTAAATGGATTTTTGGGTTATGTGTTGTAAGTGGAGTACTTGTGATCTTAAGTTTTGTACACTCTACGTTATCTGGCAAATTCGGATTTGGCCTTCAGGGCCAATTTTGGAGGCTTGTGGAACAAGTTATACTTGTCCCACACCTCTTAAATTACTATACCAACCATAGAAATGGATTCAGGGGTCAAAAATAAACCCCAATATGTGTTTTGTATGACAAAATTGGCATTTATTGCACTTTTCTTACACGGGTTTTAAATTTTTTCATTACGGGGTGTGGGTTTTGATTGGGTGTGGAAGAGGTTTGTCATTCCTCTCACCCACCAATTTATTGTGCATTGGGGTTGAGGTTTGAGTTCTGAGGCAGAGTTAAGGATGTGTGATGTGGCATCCTACATGGAGCCACCTCACTCTCCTCTCTCCCTTTTCAATTTATTCAATTTCTTTTGTTTGTTTGGGGGTTACTTCATTTCATTTGTGCTCTTGCATTTTTTGAGTTGGAGGATTTTGGAGTTCTTGTGGATTTTTTTGAGCTTGTTGGTGATATTTTTTGATTAAAGGAGCTTTGTGTGTGACTTTTGGATCAATATCTACGATGGAAAGGTAGGAGCTATACCCTCACTTTATTATTTTTCTTTTACTTATGTATATGTGTATGTTATTGAGTGTTTTGGTATGCTTGTTGAGTTCTTGGGTAGATTTCATAAGTGTGGTGTACAAGACGACTATGGGGATCTTATATGTAGGGAGGTATAAGAGTTTATTTTATGTTTTTAGAAGGATTTGGGTTGGGTTCCCAACCTTGGATAAGAAAATGTTTGCATTTCTTACTTGGTTTTTATGAGGGAGACCTAATAGATAATAGGGAGCCACTAGATAATCTGGGAGGCATAAGATGATCTTGAGGGAGGCATAAGAGTTGTGTAGAGGTTTTGAGATGTATATTGGATGGTTTTAAGGTTGGAACCTAATTCCCATTAGGATGAATAAGTGATCACCCCATAGATCCTTGCTCGTTTGGATTTGCATTATGATGCCTTGTATATTTTGTTATTTTCCTTCTTGTGATTGTAGTTTGTGTTGATTGTGTTTTGGTATGGCTATGAAATATTTGTATTGTGATGTGGAATCTTTTTATTTTTTTCCATGATTTGGATCCACCTTTTATTGCATTTTGGTTGGGGCTCCGGGGTCAATGAGGAGGATAACTTCTTCTCCTCATTGGATTATTCGTTGGGTGGAGAGTGTTGCCTCTTCCCATTTTTTAGTTGTTGATCAAGTGAAGACATGATGGAGATCTCATTGGTAGTGTTAAACTTGGATAATTTTTTGATGTCCAAAAGAAATCCTTCCTTGTGAGAAAACCTTCTTATTATTTCCACTTGAGGTGGAAGACTTTTAGTATTGTATTTAATTTTTTAGATGTTACATTGTAAGTTTCATTTACCAAGTTATATTATTATTTTGAAGGAATCTCATTAACGAATTGTATACATTCCTTTCTCCTAAAACTGTAGTATGTACAGAAATGAATCAAAATAGAAATAATGTGTAAAAGTTTAGGTATAATTTGTATTGTGGAAAAGTAAGTTCTTTTCTTAAAACAAATGAGCTTTGCTCAAGGAAAAGAAAGATTTGTTTTTGTAAAGCTAGTTTTGTTGTAATAAAAGGAAGTTTAAAAGGGGAAATATATTATTCCCATTGTATTTGGATATTTTCTCATATAAGTGTGTATTTCTCATTGGAAAGTTAGTGGTTCTCATTTTAAAACTTATTGGAAATCTTGTTGTAATTTCTTGTGAGAATGGTTGAAATTTGTAGTTTGTAAAAGCAAAGAAATAGGTACTTATTTTATATTACATGAAACTTATAGAGTAGTGAAATGATTTTTATTTGTTCATTCTCTTATAGTGGTTGAAAGAAATTTTAAAACTTTATTCCAGTAGATGGAAAGAGTTTTTTTTTTTTTGTCATTTTCTTGGTAAATAAAATAGCACAATCCCTAAATCTAGTGGAGTAAAGAAATTTATTGATTGAAATTAACCATAGAATTATTGTACTATATAAGTGTATTATTAAATTAGTATTTAACACACACACACACACACACACACACACACACATATATAAACCCTTTGACAACCAGATATATATATATATAAATGGTTGTAGTTAACATTTTCTTGGTAACACGATGTAGTCATGTTTTTAGATTGCTGCCATAATTGCCTATAGTTGTCCCTATCCACTAAAATCTTGGTATGAACACTTTAATATTAATATATATTTAATAATACTACTCTATATATAAATAATAATTATATAAAAAATCTTAAATATTAATAGTAATATCATATTTACGTCAAAGAGTTGGGTTGCAAAGAATTGAATTGTTACCATTGTGTTTCTTGCACATTCTGGTATCTTTGTTTCTTTCTAATCTCTTTTCTTTTCTAGACATTGTTTTATGTCTCTAATTAGGTGATTAGTGTATACTAGTTCTTTCATTTTCTTATTTAGTGAGGTTTCCTTCTTTTTCTCATTTTTGAATTAGGGGCCATTGTTGCTTTGTTATCCTTCTGGTCTATATGGTAGCCAAACAACATAGAGTGCAAAATCCAAACAAAATGTAGTGTCCCTTTCCCAATTCAGCTCTAGAATTACACATCTATAAACTACATATTGTTAACTATTGTTGTCTGCTAATTGGGACATTACTAGCATATCAATTTTATGTCATAATATTAATACACGAGTGTACAAGTAGGTGTACGTATCTATATATAAGCTCTAGATTTATATGTTATCATTTGTAGCTTTCCAAATTGATTACTCCTATCATAAAACACCCAATCATCGAATTTTTGTATATATATATTGGGCTATAATTATTCTTTGTTAACCTGAGGTATTTATAATTCACTATCATTATATCGGTGTCAAAAAGGAAAATAAATTAAATTAACATATAATTTCCCCATAATCTTAATTAGACAAATGTGGGTCATATATATTCTACGATATGGGAGCTTATAAACAATGGAACAACAGTAAGTCACACCAAGAACATCTATTGAGAAAGAATATTTCTTAAGCCAACTTTAGGGTTAGTTGTTCAAGCCTGATAGATGAACACCTAAAAGAATCCTTATGAAAGTGGAGAATAGGAATATGTACATAAAAGTGGTGGGGAATGGGTGAGAGAAATGTATATTTAAAATTTAAATTTACATCTAAAATATATCGGTTGACTTTTTTAAGGGAGCCACTTTATTATGTAAGGGGATGTGTTCATTTTCCTAACCCTTGTGCTAATTTTAGTGACCTTATTCATTTTTTAGAACCTAGACACATTGTGGTTTTAAAACAACTTTAGTATTTATCTAAATAGGCCCTTTTCTCTTGAGATTAAAATCTGTAATTTTCAACTATGGTGGAATTTCAATGATTATCAAAATAACTTTTAGAGAAAAACCTAGACCATGCTTCGTCTAATGAAGGCATTAAAATGTAATGAGAGTTTTTTATATTTGTTACGATTGGAAAAATTATATTATTAAATTTAAGAGACTTAGAAACAATAATGTGACATCTATTGTTTTCGAAACTTTTTTTCAGACACGTTTTTCAAAAATAAATTATTCCATAATTTTTCTAGCTTCCTCTAAGTTGTTCTTGGGTTTTGTATGGGAAAAATTAGCAAGTGTTACACAAATAGTGATTACAATGACAATTTTTAATGATAGGAAAGTAGAGGTCGCTAAGCCAGATCGTTGTTTTTTATTATCTATCTATTCTCAAATTTGAAAACTGCTGAGCATAGAGGCCGCTAGGTTATTCCTTTCAATTATATATATATATAAGTTTCAAGGGTGAGGGCCCTAGCAGATCCCTCTTCTATTATGCAAAAGACAAATAAGTAACATGTGAAACACTGAAACAATAAATTGGCTTATAACTTTGTCTTGATTGGGGTCTTTCTTGTTGTTACTATTTAGTTTTGTGACTATCGTAACATTTTATTATTAATAGAAGCGTTTTTAATTTTATTTTATTTTAAATATTGAAACTATTTTTTTTCTTGTCAATATTGAGAAAAGATAATTTTCTGTATTTATAAATCTCACTAGAGAGAAAATTCGACAAAGGGTATTCGCCAAATTAGTTTTAGGAGATCTGTCATTCAATCGATAACTATTTTTAATATTTGTACAATTTTTGCCAAAATAATGAGACTGGTTATAATGACATTCACCAAAACTATGAAACTAGTTACAGGTAAATTCACCATTATTTCTATAAGTTTTATTCATGGGGTTCTTTAAACTTTTCCGCGATTGAGATTATTTCTAGTCTTGATCACTTTTGTGAAAATATTCTAAATACCTTTTCTATACACCTGTGCAAAGGAAAAAAATTTAAATTGACAAAAAACACTCCGCATGGATAATTTTTGTATTGAGAAAACTAAATTGTGATTATTTAAAAAATTAATTATCCATATTTCAAATCAATTGAATAGTTATAAGCTATCTTATTTCAAAGAACAAATTTTCCATTGTTAAGAAAGTGTTATGTTTTTTTAGAAAACTTTTAAGTTGAAAATAATTGTTTTTCCATTTATGGTTTCCTAGTGTTGTGTATATATTTTTCACTCTTGAATTGACACATTATTGGATATGTTCAGTTGAAATTTTCCTTCAAAAAAAACTTTAATATCAATGTATTTATATTCTATGATGTTTTTCATTATTACTGATGAAATTTATGAGCAGGATCATTGAGTATTTTTCTGAGTTAATTTTGTTTTTAATCGTCTTTGGCTATCACTAGATCACTTTATCTGAAGCTTAGTAACTCCTTACCCAAGTGAATCACTCATTAATCACGTTTTAGTTCATCAAATTAGTTATGGAAAATGTATTTTATTTTATTCCATCCTCATACTAAAATCGTATTTCATTTCTGTGATTTCATCCATTATAATCTTTCATCTGAATCATTTTTGTGTCTTAATATAAGATATCTTATAGATTATGAATATCTTTTATTTTTCGTCTATTTGAGAGAATGATTTTCTAATTCTTTGGTTTGCTTATTGATATCATTTTAATAATAATATTAAATTTGATGGGATTTCATAGTGGTTAGTCTACCTATTTGGGCATATTGTACTATATTTCTAAAATATATGTTATTTAACATTATTTACTTTGTTCCATGGTCTCTACCTAGTTATCACCACCTTCCCATATTTTGATCTCAAATATACCACTCTAGGTAAATAAGAACGTGACTAGAATGACAAATTTGTTTGCATTCATCCATTTCTACCATGGTATAGATTTGGGAACTAAAAGATATTTTTTATTTGTAGGTATTTTACCAATTTTATCTTTGTTTAACATTTTTACTTCTCTTTTAATTTTATTTATTTATACAACACAATTTATTTGCACAATCTATCAAAAAAAAAAATGGAAAGTATTGTTTGATTTATTATTATTTTTTAAAATGTGGTGTTAGTTGTAATCTTTGTTGTTGTAGTAACTATATTTTGAGGTTTATAAAACTTATCATGCTATGTTATTTGTATTTTCACAAATACGTAGGCTCTTTATCTTGTAATTTTTACGTATAATTTCATGGTATTGGTTACTCCATTGTTCCTAGATAAGTTGTCTAATATACTTGATAAATCTTTTTTAATGTGTTGTTCATTTCAAAAGTCATTATAATCAGTCTAACTAGAGATCATATGGATGCATGAGAATCCTCCAATGCAAATGGGTAAGTCCAGGAAGTTGATGGACAAATATAGGGTCATCTGTGGACGTCATATTGCAAAAAAAATGAAATCTCAACTTGTAGGGATTATTAGCTATACGCGCACTCAAAAATAGAAAAATTTATATAAATATGAATCGTAACATTCAGAATCTAGTTTCTAGAATACTAATTTGTTTAAAAAATGGAAAAATTTAGCTATATTAAACACTTAAAATTATATGACTTACTTTTTTTTTTTGAAAAAACTTATAAGATTGTAGTCCGTTTGCCTACATTTTGGATGACCAAATCCTTTTTTTTTTTTCCTTTGGTGAAATGTTAGATGTAGCTGTCTATCTTGGGATGGATTTTATTTTGTATTTTTTTTAGCAATATTTTTTTTTTAATGATGTTTTCCATGAAAGTGGTCTGAAAATATTTAGAAAATGGAGCGTTTTCTGTTTTCCCGCCATAACTATATCAAAAAATATTGAAATCAAATATATATTTTTTAACATGTATAGAATTTGCCCATGCTTGGGATGGTATAAGTTTTATCACATTTTGATAAGTGAAACAAAAGTTACAGTCTTAAACGTAGACATGAACATTTACAGGAAAACATGTCTTAAAGATATATTGTTAGTAAAAAAATATAAAATGATATTTATCTTATTCTATTTAGTTTAATCATTATTTCGACGAAGCTAACAGTCTCCCGTATGCAATGGCACCATTTTTGTGAAATGAATTCAGTTTTTTAGCATGGTTCAAGCCTTTGGAAGAGCAAATTTGAGGTTTTTTGACCTTTTACACTTCATAATGACCTTCCATAGTTTTGGTTGGGGAAAAAAAAAGATTTACTGAGGCTTAGGTTTGGCAGATAGATCTGCGATCGCGGTTTATAAAGTGCGATCACGGTTTATAAAGCGTGATCGTAGTTTTTTTAACACAAACCGCAAGCGCGCTTTATAAACTGTGATCGCGGTTTATAAAGTGCGCTCGTGGTTCATAAATCATACTTACACACATCCCAATGTTTGAATTAACATATGATTTTTACTCTCTGACCTTACCGTACAAATTACTGGGGAACTCTTTCTTTTCCTGCATGTTCTTTTTATCACCGGAAGCAAAACATCATGGGAGACAAGAAACAAAGTTAAAAAGGGAAGTCATTAAGTAAAAAAAATGAATTAAAGGCCAACAAAATTCAAAATGATGAGCGAATGCGGAAACTTCATGAATCAAGAAAATGTTCATCTTCAACCCTAACTATTGTAAGCAATGAATAACTAGGTAATGTTTCTATTGTCAATGTTGAAGTTGAATTAAATACTCGTGATGAAGATGTTTTTACTATCAAAGTTGAAGAAGAATTAAATACTCATGATGTAGTAAATGTTGAAATTGAAGGAGACAATGAAAATGTGAATAAGGAAATTCATGTTGAAACTGTAGACATGCAAAATTTGACAAAAACACCTCCTAGGATTTTATTTAAGAAACCTAATATTTTTATTGAAATTGATGAAAACATTTTGAAAGCAATGTCTAAAAAACTTTCTGAACGACAAATCAGAAGAAAAACCATTGAAATTTGGGATAATCATTTTGAAATTTTAAATGATTCCCAAAGATGTCAGTTGTTGCTTAATTTGATGAAATTGATTAAAATGAGACCTACATTAAACACCTTAGGATTGAAAACATCTAATATACGTGGTCAAACCTCTACAATTGTTGAAAACTATCAGGATGCATATAACACTGTTAGTGTCAAGAGACACACTAGGGATAGTATTATTGTGTGTCATGTACTTGTTACTACTGTTGTAAGTGAATCAATAAAAAAACAACGGTTGATTACGCAAACAAGTCAAATGTTACAAGTTAATTGAAAAACTCTAATGAAAGTAATTGAAAGATGTAATATCCTTCAATCACTCAATAACGCCAATTTTTGGGTATTTTCTGCTAAAGCACCGCGTAATGATAAAAATAATTCTGATGCTATAAGATAAGTTGTTATTAAATTTTGGCATGATAACACTAGAGTTTCACCTAATACAAGAGATGTTATAAAACAGAGAGTTGGTTCTACTAATCGTGAACCACATCCAAAGCATTTCTTAGATATGACTCAAACTCAATTTTTTCGTAAGTTTGAACAAGAGATTATAAAAATTAATATTAGTCAACATTTTTTTGAAATGTTGAAACCATTCTATGTGAAAATAAACCACGCTCACACCACTTGTTGTTGTAGGTAACATATTGAATTTGCGATGCATTATGCTAAATTTTTATGTATTCGTTCTAATTTTCATTCAAAAACTATGTTATCGGAATGTGGTGTTCGAATTCCACCAATATCTTCCAAGGATTTCATTCCTACTATATTTTGTGAAAAAGAAGTTGGACATTTTTTTATAGTCAGGATTGTTTAGATGGAAGTTACAGTACATGCGGCGGATTACCTAAATTGGAAAGTTGCATCCATGAGAAAATTAAAGGTACAATAGGACATAATTTAGTTGAGTTTGATAAATATAAATCACTTGCATATCATTTGAAAGATGGAAAAGAGTCTAAATAGTGTGAGCTAGTTACAGAACAAATGTCTGTTTTCTAATTTTTGAGAAAATTGAAGGATGAAATTTTTTATGACTATGTTAGGCATATACATAGAGCTCGATGGTTGGATGAATAGTTCAAGCTATGAAAATGCACATTTCATATTTGTACTATTGTTTCAGTGGTCGATTTTGCAGAGAATTATACATTGTAACCACAAATGGAGGTTAGATTGCAATATTACAACTCAGTACAAGTTACCATTTTTGTGCATATAGAATTTCTACATTCTCCTGACAGTACAAAGAATGATCAATTTTTTTTAAGAGAGTACCAATTTTATATCAGTGATGATCATACTCATTCTACTGAATTTCTGTAAGGGTGTTTCCAGTTATTTTATGGAAACTTGTCTGATAGGGACATCCACTTGAAACAATATTATATATAGTAAGATAATTGCACGTCTCAGTCTAAGAATGCAAGAAAGTTTTATTGGATGAGAAAAATACACGTCAAGATGTGTGTGCAACATATTTGGAATTTCACTGAGGCTAGACATGGAAAAGGAGAGCATGAAGGTGTAGAGGCATGTGTGAAAAGAGCTCTTGCAAGAGAAGAGTTAAAGTATAAAGATGGTGCTAAATTAAAAGATTGCAAACATCATAGTGGAATGGTGTATTGACAACATGGCCCTATGTTCTCAAGAAACTTCCATAGTTCGTAGATATTTTTGGTTGATAGAGGAAAAAAAATTTCCTAACTACGAGGATTGTATGACACTCACTGGATCCAATGATATGCACTCATTTTGTAGCTCAGACTCTACTTCGTGGGCCATATGGACAAGAAATTTGACACATTTTTATGCATCTTGTATTGAATTTGTCACTCCTGAGTGTGATTCACAAGAACGGGTGGACAGATGGATTTGTAGGCCTCTAACTCCACTTCCTAGTTATCAACCTCCATAAGTATTATGACTTATTTCTGAAGATGAAGGTGCAACATCCAAGGATTTTGATGAAATTTTGATTTTGGTGTGACAAGATATTTATGGTTCTTTATTTAAT
This sequence comes from Taxus chinensis, assembly GCA_019776745.2. NCBI lineage: Eukaryota > Viridiplantae > Streptophyta > Pinopsida > Cupressales > Taxaceae > Taxus > Taxus chinensis. Next base: position 118,612,699 of record CM034153.1, on the reverse strand, counting down.
TTTTGTATTGAGTTATGTCCATTGAAATTTTAATATGTAATTTAAAGTTGAGTTTTTCAACCTTTATTTTTTTGTAAGACATGTGTTTGCAGTAATTGTGACAGAAGACAATGAAGAAGGAACAAACGATTTCTTATGTCATTGCATCTAGGAAAGAAAGAAGTTGACTTCTTCTATTATAGATGGTGAAGATATTGAGTATCCTACAGGGTCAGTGGTAGTTACTGGAACTTGGCTTCGACGGTTTCTATTAAAAAACTCCTTTGTTTGGGTGTTTGAAGACTTTGAGACACACAGGAAAATACTCTTATATTCACATCTAGTTCTAGCGAAAAATATTCAGCTGTATAGATATCCAGGAAGGCCTAATAATAAGATTCTTTGGAAGGTTTGAGACCCAGATCATGAAGCAATCTTGTCTGCTATTCAGAGTAGATCCGATCTTGATGGTTTATTTGAATGAATTTACAATGTTCATGTCTGGTATATATAATTTCTTTGATATATTATATATATATATATATATATATATATACATTTATTAGTTTACAGATCTAGATTTAAGTTTGAATATATTTTATTTTAAATTTGTGTATTATATATATATATATATATATATATTATATATATATATATAGTATATGGTTTTGATTTGAAACTTAAATTTCTTTGACTAACACTTTTATGTTGAAGTTAGTGGTGCCAGAAAAGCTTCCACCTTCACGTGGTTGGCACTGATAGTAGAGAATTTTAAATTCTCGAAGCTAGGAGAAGCTTTCATTGTTTGAAAAAGTTGTAAATTTTGAAAAAATTGTAAATTTTGAAAATGTTATAAATTTTGAAAAAGTTGTAAATTTTGAAAATGTTATAAATTTTGAAAAAGTTGTAAATTTTGAAAAAGTTGTAAATTTTGAAAAATTTGTAAATTTTGAAAAAGTTGTAAATTTTGAAAATGTTGTAAATTTTGAAAAAGTTATAAATTTTGAAAATGTTGTAAATTTTGAAAAAAGTTGTAAATTTTGAAAAAGTTGAAAAAGTTGAAAATTTTGAAGATGTTGTAAATTTTGAAAAAGTTGTAAATTTTTAAAATGTTGTAAATTTTGAGAAACTTGTAAATTTTGTAATAGTTGTAAATTTTGACAAATTTATAAATTTTGAAAAAGTTGTAAATTTTGAAAATGTTGTAAATATTAAAAATGTTGTAAATTTTGAAAAAGTTGTAAATTTTGAAAATGACTCCTCCCCAAGTGTTTACAAGACCACACCTATGCGTGTGCACTGATTTGGGAAGGAAAAATCTGAGAGAGGATATTGTAGAGGGTCCCTACAAAAGGGTTTCAAATCAGATGAGATGTCTCTAGGTGCTACGAAGTCTGAGTAGTCACCCGTCGAAGTTGAACAATATTTTGGTCTCAGGGCTCTTAAGGGACTACGCCCGAACGAAGTAGCCCAGAAACAATGACCTTTTCATGCACAGAAACACCACCTCCTCTACCGTTCACCTAGCCAGCTAGACGTGTCGGCACAGTCGGTTCGGTACCATGACCCACCATTTGTAAAATATATCATTTGACAACCTTACACTGGCTCAAACTGCATTATTTCGCGCATTTGCAAACAATAGGGCAGCGAGAGCACCGAAATGAGAAGGAAAAAACCAAGAGAGGATTTTGTATAGGGTCCCTACCCCGAGGTTTCTGATTAGACGAGGCCTCTCTAGGTGTCACGGAGTCTGAGTAGTCACTCAACAATGTTGAATGATATTTTGGTCTCAAGGCTCTTAAGGGACTATGCCCGAACGAAGTAGCCTGGAAGCAACAACATTGTCACACACCAAAACATCTCCTCCTCTAGTGTTCACCTAGCCACTTGAACATGTCGGCACAGTCAGTTTTGTGCCACGACCCACGGTTTACAAAATATAGCATTTGACAACCTTACACTGGCTCCAACTGCACTATTTCACATGTTTGCAAACAATAGGGCAGCGAGAGCACTGAAATGAGAAGGAAAAAACTGAGAGATAAATTTTTATAAGGTCCTTATGCCAAGGTTTTGGATAAGATGAGGCCTCTCTAGGTGCCACGGAGTTCGAGTAGTCACCCGTCAAAGTTGAACGATATTTTGGTCTCAGGGCTCTTAAGAGACTACGCCTGAATGAAGTAGACCGGAAGCAATGACCTTGTCGCGCACCAAAAATCCACCTCCTCTTGCATTCACCTAGCCACGTAGATGTGCCAGTGTAGTTGGTTCTATGCCACGACCCACCGTTTGCAAAATATAGCATTTGACAACCTTACACTGGCTCCAACTGCACTATTTCACGCGTTTCCAAACAATAGGCTAGTGAGTGCACCGATATGAGAAGGAAAAAACTGAGAGATGATTTTTTAGAGGGTCCCCACACCGAGGTTTCAGATAAGATGAGGTGTTTCTAGCTGCCATGAAGTCCGAGTAGTCACCTGTCAAAGTTGAATGATATTTTGGTCTCAGGGGTCTTAAGGGACCCGAACAAAGTAACCCAGAAGAAACGACCTTTTAGCGCACCAAAACACTTCTTCTAGCATTCACCTAGTCACCCAGATTTGTCAGCATAGTCGGTTCAGTGCCATGACTCACTATTTGTAAAATATAGCGTTTAACAACCTTACACTGGCTCCAACTCCACTATTTGCGTGTTTGCAAACAATAAGGTAGTGAGAGCATCGAAATAAGAAGAAAAAAAATGAGAGAGGATTTTGTAAAGGCTCCCTATGCCAAGGTTTCAGATCAGACGATGCCTCTCTAGGTGCCACGTAGTCTGAGTAGTCACCCGTTGATGTTGACCGATATTTTAGTCTCAAGGCTCTCAAAGGGACTATGCCTGAACGAAGTAGCCTTGAAGCATTGACCTTTTTGTGCACCTAAAAATATCCTCCTCTAGTATTCACTTGGTGACCTAGATGTGTCGGCACAGTTGGTTTGGTGCCACAACCCACCGTTTGCAAAATATAGCGTTTGACAACCTTACACTGGTTCCAACTGCACTATTTCACGCGTTTGCAAACAATAGGGCAGTGAGAGAACCGATATGAGAAGGAAAAAACAAAGAGATGATTTTGTATAGGGTCCCTACACTGAGGTGTTGGATCAGATGAGGTGTATCTAGGTGCCATGGAGTCCGAGTAGTCACCCATTGAAGTTGAACAATATTTTCATCTCAGGGGTCTTAAGGGACTACGCCCGAACGAAGTAGCCCGGAAACAATGACCTTGTCGCAAACCTAAACACCACGTCCTCTAGCATTCAGATGGGCACCCAGACATTCCATTACAGTCGGTTTGGTGCCATAACCCACCGTTTGAAAAATATAGCGTTTGATAACCTTATACTGCCTCCAACTGCACTATTTCACGCGTTAACAAACAATAGGGCAATGAGAGCATCGATATGAGAAAGAAAAAACCAAGAGAGGCTTTCGTATAGGGTCCATACACTAAGGTTTCGGATCAGAGGAGGAATCTCTAGGTGCCATGGAGTCTAAGTAGTCACCTGTCGAAGTTGAACGATATTTTGGTCTCAGGGCTCGTAAGGGACTACACCTGAACGAAGTAGCCCGGAAGCAACGACCTTGACTCACACAAAAACACTGACTCCTCTAGCATTCACTTGGCCACCTGAATTTGTCGACGTAGTCAGTTTGGTTCCATGACGTCCTAAGGTAGGACTTCTCACTCCTCGCCTCCGTTCATTTCCTAGGACTCAAAACTCTCAATGTCACTTGTTTACCTTCCATCTCTCTTGTTCTCTTTGTACTTGCCTCTATCCTCTTATGTGCTTCATCGTTGTCCTTGCTTTGATCTCTTGAGCTATGTTGTTATGGTGATCTATCTCCATCCTCTACTGCCCCAACTATGTGCTTACATGTTCATTATTTTTGCATTGTAATAGGATTCTTCATCACAGATCACTACACAAAATTAGGAGTATAAGTAAATCATAAAAAAATTAAGGGAACACATGTGAGGACCTTTTATTCATAAATTCCATCATTGATTGCATGAGATTAATCATCTCTGCCTCAAATTGACGCAATATCTCCCATTTGAAACTTCAAACCCCCAGTCCATCAAGCATTCATACTGCAAAGAAGGACATGTGACCATTGGGTGAGCATGATCCTTGAAAAAGGGAATGATCTATTACTGAAGATTATCTCTTTGTTTAGATTGTTCTTGGTCATATTTATGAAAATCAATAGGAATAGAGTTAAGATCAAGAAAGAGAAATTCCATTGGGAAAATAATCTCCCATTTGCGAGTGAGATGAATAATTTTTATTCTCATTCCTTGGTGAGCTCAGGTGTGTTTTCATCTAACTCAAAGAACTTGTATGAGATTTTTTCCCATACCATCACCTAGAGGTTTGATGCTCTAAAAGAATCCATTTCTGATTTTGAATCCCATGAGGAGAATGTATCAAAATTTTTGGAAGATCTTGGCACAAGAATACATGAGCTTGGTACTTCTCTCAGGGAGAATAATTCCACATGAAGAATCTTAAGGATTCAAATTTTAAGAATTGGTTCAGGAAAATATTTGTGACCCTTTCCTTCAATAGTCAATACTTTAGAAGCCCTTGTAGAGATCATATGTTATATCTCTAGAATCCTATGAAGAGTTAAATGAAAAATATTTTAGTCAATGTGGAAATATCAATGTCATTCCTGAGAATTGACTCAACACATTGGAGCATGTGAACATCATGGAAGATGAGAAAGTTTCATTTGTAGTTTCCAGATTCAACAAGATGGTCTATGGAAAAGCCTCATCAATCAAGATCTTCCGCGGAGGAAGACATGAGTTGATTATTCATTGGGGGAGGATTTTTCATGTGATGGGTGGAACCTAAGAATACTAATAAGGGCTTACTGTCAAATTTTTACCCTTTTCAACTTGGAACATCAGAATGCACCACCACACGAAATCTCTCCCTTTCATCACTTAAGGCTTGTAACATTCTCACTAGGTATGATTCCTCAGCACCCAAACTTGATTACATTGCCCCCTCTCATGAATACTTAACCCCTTCACACATTATCAGCCCTTTACTTGTCCCTTTGTCACTTAAGGCTTGTAACCCTACCGTGTCATGCCATGTAACCCGGGTTAATCTAGAATGGTCAAGGATGAGTTAGAAGGAGACTTAGCTAGGTTAATGTTAAGAAGTGAGTATAAACATACACTTAGCCATTTTTTTAATCCCTTTTCAATATTTCCTTTTCCTTCATTTCTACTAGTATTTAGTTATGGTAGTAAATTTTCAAGAAACCCTATTGCAAAAATCACATTTTTGCTCATATCTCCTTCATTTTTGCTCCATTTCCCCTACAATTTTTCCCATAACTTCTACTCATGAACTCCTTGAAGATGATCTAAAAATATTTTTCATTGGTACCCTAAGTTTTTATAGCATCCCATTTAAAATTTCAGAGAAAAAACTTTCCTTTTTAGATCCTTACAACTCTGGAGATCGATAACACTCAAAATATGAAGCAGGAAACCATATGAAAATACCTAATCTAATGAAAAAATTTCATATCAATCCAAATGCAAGAAGACATGATTAAATATTTATTATTAAATTGGCATATGAGCCTTACTAAAAATAATAAGTTTTGATAACAAAGAAAAAAAAATTGAACAGTTCACCTAGCATGGTTTTGCTTAATGGAATAGGTTTTCTTAACAATTGTACCATGTAGTGCTCCAAGACATGGTTTTTTAATTTTAAATCAAACATACATATCTAGAACTAATTTAAATGGTTATTAAAACATACATAGAAGGATATCATACATGTAATGAAATCAAATCAAACATCTAGTTCAGATTTATCATTATGAAAACCAACACACATGGATATATAAGAATCAAACAAAGTGTGCTCCAGACACACGTATCTAAAAATATATGTAAGTTCATAATTTATGTGTATATCTTGAACTAAGTGTGTCATAATTTATATAGGACCACATGCGGTTGCAAAAGGCTATATATATACAATGGACTATATGAAGAAACATGGTCACTAGGACCAGATGGCCCATATATATATATATATGTACATCCAGGTGGACTACGAATCTACACATGAAACATCTTCCCTCTCTTTGCCCTGCTAGAAGTAGCACGTCCATGACCTAGGGATGTAGTGGAGGGATATTCCACTACGGATTTCATCCATGTGGTCCTAGGTGTCTCTAAGCATGCCTGAAACCTAATCTGCACATTCATAAATAACAAGTTTTTAACACCCAAAATTTTAAAATACATTCAAAATTTAGAAACTTGTACAATTCAGTTTAAATTCATGTGAAATCTCACCGCAATGTCATGATCCCTATTAATTTGTTGTTGACGCATCACAGGGACAACAATAGACTCACGAGGGGTAAGCTACATACAAACAATTAATTTTCAAATTAAATATTTCACATACATACAAAATTTGATATTGTAGATTTAAGTAATAAGAAATAATGAACCTCCAAAATTTAACAAATTTAAAAAATTGTACCTCAGTTAGTGGATCTGCAGATGCTATGGCAGTATCTATTGTAGCCTCCACAGTCTGCATATATGGAGGAGTCTCTCTGGCAGTCATAAGCTATACAAAAAACATGTACAAATCAATATTAAAATCTACATGACTGTGCACCACATAATAGAGGTCCAAAGCATGTAATCAACGTGAACTTCCACAATTAGAAACAAAGTGTAAATATATTTACTAACCTGTGTAAAACTCATGTGATGCATGCCAGTAGCCTCAGTTCCCAAAGCAGATGACTACCCACTAGGATTCTGTGTATAAAAGACAAACATATTAATATGTACAACATACACATGAAACATTATAATAATAATCTAGTTCAATCAAATGAAATTAAAAATTTGTAAGTTTATACAACTTGAAATTTACGTTTTAAACACGCCCAACTATAGTAGCTAGCATGTCGATGCTGGATGTTTCCTTCACCGGCTCTTGCTATTTAAAATAAAAATAAAAAATTTATTTTTTACATGTATGTACATGACGTACAATCAAATACATAAATATTAAAATATCAATCATGTGAATTAAACTATCGTATATATATATATTATTTATATTTATTTGAAATTTACCTATGAAAGACCAATATCAGTGGCACCAGTTCCAAAAACATTCCCCAGCATCTCATCTATAGAAAAGAAATCCTATGAACCAGCAAATGATGTCTCTCCTGCAGTGCATACGGCACCACATGATCCATAGTGGTGTGATGCACTAGAACTGGTGCCTCCACGAACATCACCAGATGTAATCTAGTCACTGTGTTTGGTTAGAGTGTCAGTGAGCTCCATCAATGCATGCAATGTATCAATATCCACAACCCCCTTCACTTTAGGAGGGGTAACTTAAGGCAGTGGGGATTTTAGGGCATGGGGGATCCTAGGTTGACCTATGCATGCACCAGGTCTACTATGTGCAGAGCCACCTCCTTGACCAAAAAAGTAAAAAATTCAAAATAAATCGGGACCTCATTGAGAACGAACTTGCAATATAATTTCATCAAAAAATAAAGAGGAACCTCATTGTTATTATATGGTGGATAATGAAAAACCATCCACCATCGGTCCCAAAAATTGTTTTTGATCCACTTATCATGGCACCAATGGATTGGGAACCGTTTGTAAGTAACTGTGGTGGGGCATTGATTCTAGGGTCGGTAAATAATGTACAAATGAGGTCTTTTCCAATTTATTCATCTTTTACGGCCGCACGGGATAGTTTATCCACATACCACCACCTACAGTCACCTCAAAAGGTATTCCATCTATGTATTTGGTTGGTGGCAGAGTCGACTTTGCCAATCAATGTCTGCAATGTATTGGCTAAAGTCATGTGGGATGGATTTGTGGCATGATTTTGTCTTATAGTCTGAATAAGGTTCTCAATGAAATTTTTATTTTCTCGGATTCTTCCAATGATATTATCTTGTGTTCTTGCTGGCTCAATGGGGACGGAAGGAGCCATAGGAGGTGGATCTATGTTTAGAGGAGGGTTTTAAGGAATGTTTTGATGGTTTACATGATTTCAAGCTTACCGACCAACTGATAAAACAAGAAAATTGTATACATAATCAAACATTTCACAAAACCCATGAAAATGTGAAAAAATAACCTAAAATGCAAAAAAAACCTAAAATGTAAAAGAAATGATTAAAATCGGGGGCTTACCTCCTCGACTTGGCAGCATGGTTGAATCTATCATGATCCAGAAGTCTGATGAGAAATTTTAAGGTGGTATTCAAAGCTTGAGTGAAAAACATTTAGGAGAAATCGCAGTTTAAAATGAAGAATGGGGAAAATAAGGACTCACGGGACTGCTAATTTTTGTCTCAGAGTTCTGCGATCATGGTTTTAGGTTTGGTAATTGTCGAACCTAAAATTTAGGAACCACGATCATAGTATATAAACCACGATCACAGTTCCTGAATTTCAAGTTTTTATGTCCACGGAATTGTCCAGCAACTTCTCGCACTTACCCAAATAGTAATGTAAAAAATCAGTAGGATTGATCATCAATCTCCAAAACACTAAATAATAAATAATTTTGATCTCTTTCTAAGAAGAAAATAATAACAATGTAAACTTTCCTATAAATCCAAAAATAAGAGTTGTGGAATTAAGTGGAACAAAGATAGTAAGAGGAGTTGTGATGGCGAGAGGAGCAATGATGAGAGGGGCACTGGAAAGCGGATATGTAGTAGGGAGAAATGAGGGAGGGAGGGCATAAGTAGGTCATGAAAATCTTTGAATTGGACCACAAGGATCCTTTAACACTGACCCCCTCCTAGAGTAAAGTAGAGGCTCACCTCGAGATCCCGCAGGAAATGATCAATACAACTAGGGCAACGTTCAAATTTTTTGTTGTTGGAAATTTTGTTGGGATGAAACCTAACATTGATTTTGTCCGATAAAGGTGTAGGAGGAAGTGGGATTGCAAGGTGGAGGAAAGGGTTTTAGCAGGTGATGAATTCATCTTCAGTTTCTAGGAAGAATGGGACTTGCAAAAGCTAATACCAGAAACTTGGTTAAATGGAAAAGCAACCCTCACCATCATGTGATGCCAGTGTGGGTTTCTCCAAGAAAAGAATTTTAAGGCTTTTCCTGTATGGATTCATCTCCCAAATTTTCCTTTGGAATTATTATTGTCCAAAAATCACCCCTCAAGGTAATCTTGGATAACCTTCATCATTTCTTTTGGTTTGAGTAAGTACAATTGGTCTAAAGATAGGAAAATAAGATTTTGGGGGTCCCTTTGATTTCTGTCTAACTTCCCCATCCAAGAAAAAAATCCAATAAGTTGAGAAAATTGAAAAAAATGTAAAGAAAAATTCTTGTGCTAGTGTATTGTGGCAAATTCAAGTTTTTGGAGCCCAGACAGTACAGGTACATGCGGAACATTCGGGGCCCACAATGCTAAAATGGTCGATTTGCAAATAAAATCAAAAAATTCGGGTTGAAACGGTCTAGGTAGCACAAGTACCCATGGGATAGTTGGGACCCAAAAACCTGAAATGGTCGTAACCAGTTGAAATCAGAAAAGTTAGGTATATTTAGTCTGCATCATCCATGGGACGTCAGGATGTGAGTTCACTACAGAGCCAAAATGGCCGCATTCTTTTGTTGTGTGGAAAATTTGGGTCGAAATGGTCTAAGCAGCACAAGTACGTGTAGGATAGTTGGGACCTAAAAACCCAACTTGTCTGATTTTCCAAGGTGGGTGGAAGGGATGAAAGTGAAGCAGCGGTCAATGGACCTCACGGTCCGGTCAATGTTGGGACAAGCGGGATGCCAGGACCCAGTTTTTTTGATTTTTCCACAAAAGGAGGCTTACGGGTGGATCAGAGGTTTTTCTCTGAGACAACCAGGACATAAGGATCCGATATAGCTAAAATTCCCGCATACAAAGGAAAATAGTTCAAATCAAGCCCCAAACTTAAAATGGCCATAACTTTTGACCCCGAGCTTCAATTTTCATGAAATTGGACTGTCTGAAACAAGCACAATGTCTTATACGCCAAAAATTATATTTCTTAGTTTTAATGAGGGTAGATATATAAAAATTAAATAAACATCTCGAGCTCTGATAAATTGAATGCTTAATCTTGTCAAATGACAGAAACACCTGGCAAACCAAAAATGGTTTTCCGCATTAAGAAGGCCATAAATCTAGAAAAATGGATTTTGATGAGGAATCGATGGTGATTTTGCAAAAAAAATGCCTAGCTTCATAACAGTGTTTTACTTGGTAGCTAGGATGTATTAATGACATATGGGCTAACATATCTTACTGCTGCAAGTTATGGGGTAGTATGGGGAGCATTTTTTAAGCAAAATAATATCATTTCACTCCATTTAATACCTTTTGCAAGTGGTTGAGGGACATATTTCAAGATTTTCATTTTCCCTCTCTCTCTCTCTTCTCAAATTTCTATCGATTGGAGTGTTGGGCTCATTATAAAAGGAGGTAGTTTTTGTGTAGAAAAACTCTGTGAAAATTTGTTTTGTGAAGCCAATGTGTTGCAAGCCCTTATAGTGGGCTCCTTGCATGGTGATCCAGGCCCTTATTTTGTACTAGAATGGATTGTGCATATTAATGAAGCAATAGATACAAGTTTGTGGATACTACTTTCCTTGATGTGTTTGTTTGCATTCTTCTCGCCCTTTCAAACTTGTTACAATTATATTATGTCTATCATATGCTCTTCTAAGGATTCATTTTTATTGTGCATGTATTGAATATTTTTGTGAATGAATTTTCCAGATTGTGAAGAATTTTCATCACCCCTTCTAGTGTGCACTTTGCTTCTATTTTCCATACATTGGAAAACTACTCTCACACTCTCCTTTTCTGGTGTATCACCACTTTAGTGTAGTAATTTTTTTCATCCATTCTCTCTCCTTGGTTTCTTGGAAGGTTATATTAGGAGTAGATAGTGCTACCTACATTAGAGTAGATTGTGGTAGGTATTTTAGGATCAAGAACCAACTTTCTCTAGAGGTCTATCTTAAGTAGCAAGTCCCACAACTTGGAGATAGTACCCATGTTATCCAATCACACCGTGAGCTCAAGCACACACACTTGTGCAAACCATACGGTGTTGTGATTCAGTGATAACAAGTATGGGTGCTGGAATTGTTTTAGGGAATTGCAAGAACCATTGGATTTCAAATTTCCATTGAATCAACCAAAAAAATCAATCTTAGATGGTTTTGTCCTATCTCTGAATCAATGTTCATGTGGGGGTAGTTGTTCCAAAATGAATATTTTTGGATTCTCACCTTGATAAATGGGAGAAAAGAATTGAAATTCAGGACTCCCCTATCATCTGTGGAAAGTGGAGAGTGGTCAATCATAGAGAAAAGAAATGTGGATGTAAGGAGCTGCGACTAGCATAGGATGGGTATAATGAATTGAATCCCATACCACATATTAATGATGAGATTGAGTAGTCAACAAATGAGGGGGATGAATTAGATTAAGAAAATTTGATTGTAGCATACACAATGGATGGCCAAGGTCATGTCATGAATTCTTTCCCTCCAACCATTCTAAGAGGTATCCCTGCATTTATTCACAGATTGTGTGAAGTTCAATGGCTAGGTGGTGATTTACTACTGGTGATTTTTGGGCTAGAGAGCCAATGCACGGTGAACATGACTGTTAGGCACAACGAGCATGATCCTTTTCAAAAATTTAATTTGAAACAATCATTTAATGCTACGGGGATAGGGTCAGGGAAATATGATATGCAAAACTTTATGGAGGCTATCAAATGGTTGAATCAGAAGGACCCCTCGAGTTAACTGAATGATAAAATTATGGTGTTTCTCCCTCTTTCTGAGGGTTCATCTACTGTCCCAATGCCCATCTAAGACGTGGAAAGATTATCAACTACTATTGGCCATTTCGATTTTGGAGCTAGTGGTTAACCACTGGTGGAACTCAATTTGCGGTACCCTTGATGCCACAAGGGTATGGTTTGGGGTGGAATGTGGTCCATCCTAAGCATTTACATCATTCTAAAAGGGTGAATTAAAGTCAACCATGATTCAATTTCTAGTCTTACGACTTATTTTTCCATATTATGGGGTCTTGGTTGGTTAGGAACCCATTAGTTGGTGCTTTTTTATGTTGATTCAGACCCCATCTTGGTTGCTCTATGTATCCTTCATCATTTTATCTTTGAATATCATTTGTACTTTTGGGTTTTATGGTCCCTAAAAAAAAAACTATTACCTAACCTTAAAATAATTGTCAGCTATAGTTTTAAGTAAAATAAATTTTTAAATAATAAATTTCATAATATGGGGCATCAATTCAAATACCGATATGACCCTTGAAAATTTTATTTTTCCATATGAGGAAAAATATTTAACAATGTGTGATACTAAATGAAGTGTTTTGTGAATAATGACACCACATAATCTGTTGGTACCCAAATTGATTCTCCTTCAAAGTCTGAGCAACATCACAGGTTTATCAAGAAGCTTAGAGACATATAGATCATAATGAGTCATTTTTTAGCCAAGGATGGGATCTAACTAGCCCTCTATCACTCAAATGTGGAGAAATGGATAACACCCTTAAGAGGATTTGATCTATCCTCACTACTTTATGGTTGTTCCTTTCAACCAAGGTGAGAGAACCCTTTTATAGCCTGTTGTTTATGAGGGAGATGGAGATGTCCTTCCTTGTGAAATATTAAGAATACATTGAGTAAAATATGATCAATGCAACAAAATCTAACTCTCACGAGTTGTCACTCTAGATAATAGAGATATTTTCTAAGCAAGGTTTAGGCCACTAAAGACAATGAAAAATTGATTGTTTCTGCATGTTTTGGTAGTAAAATTTTGCATTTGTATACACACATAACTAACAAGGGTAGTATGGGTATGATTAATTGTTTTTGAATGATTTTGGGTGGGAGGTGAACCAGGATAAATTTTACTATACCAAATCTTTGAGAAATTTTACAAAAATGGAGAGTTGAAACAACATAATACTTTCAGCGTAGCTAGGATGTTCCTTTAACTAGAATATGTGCTTCAATGGAGGCCCAGATCTGTACTTTTCACACAAACTTCAAGGATCCAAGATTAAGGCTCAAATTGGAAAACTTAACTGAACACTAGCAATCCCTATTTCATCATGCCTAAGATAACCTCAAAGGCTAATAAACAATCTTATAATCATGCTACGAGTCACAGTTATTTTAAATTTGTTTATTTCACTATCAAATGAAATCTCTTCTGATAAATGAAATTACAAATTCCACCAAACTATCACAAGGATAAGATTTTGTGTGATTCACATATATTTTCAATGTAAGAATACAATGGGAACAAGAAAAACTAGTTATAGACATTCAGAAATGAGGAAAACACAAATTTTTCCCAAATATAACACAAATTAACTCAAGTTTGATTAAATTTATCTGCAGGGGAAAGTTTCTCAAACAATCTCAGACCCTGTCAATGTTTGTACACTCGCAACCAACTTGACATGATAAAATTTTACACAAAGGAGATAAATAGGTTTCTTCAGGTAGCTTCTCATAAAGATGGGCTCTATCAAGATTTTCTCTTAGGAGATCATTTTCTGACTCCTAACACCTCTAATTTCACAAACTCCCAATGTCCCACACTTTTCATGACAAAGACATGCCTATTTATAATATTTTACAATAGTGTATTTCCCCCCCAAAACCATAGATATTGAGTGTACCAATGCTCACCATGATCTCGATCGTGATTCCTAGAATCAGATCTGTAAAAATTTGTCAGGTGCTCACGAGGAAGATATCTTTGAGCGTTTCCCGCATTCAACTCCCTCTCCTAGTAGATCAATCTTACTTTTACTTTCCAACCACTTCCACCCCTAATCTATCAAATATGGTTCATTGCGTGCTCAGGAAAATAAAATGGAAGATCGGATCGAACCCACAAATAAGATCTCCTCTTAATGGTAAAAGACGTCCCCAGATTTTTCTCACAAAACAAAGATATAAACAGGTCTTTCACGTGCCAAGGAAATAAAAATCGGGTCAAATCCGATAGTCAAACTGCATATTAATGGTGAGAGACATTTATAGACCTTCCCCACTTACCAGGCCTGTAGATTAATGTTCATCTTCATTTGGCATGTAGGAGACTCTAAGAAATGATTAAAAAACCATAAGAATGCGCATCCCCAGGAGCTCTGGATTGAAAATGGTAGAAAAATAAGATACACAGGCACAACTTCTGCTGATTTTTGTTTTGAATTTGGACCTTCCACATAGGAGATCCAATTTATGGTGGGACTACGGATTCCCCTTTTTGTTCTATAACTTTTGGAAAAATGTAAAATTTTCACATTTTTCTCCACACCTTCGCCCTTGAGAAATGAGCCTGACACGTGTTCTAAGGAGGTCCCAAATGAACCGCAGCCAAATTCTGCTATTTCACCTCTTTTATGGAAAAGGAAAAATTATCCAAATTATCCCTGCAGCTCCGCCTTTCCACTTCTTGTCTCTAATGTGGGTCCAAGCAGAATTACGCTTCCCTTTTTAGTTTTAATTCCCTTCTCCACAAAAGAAAATTTTTTCACATTTCCCCCGGAAGTCTGCATCTGCACCGTTGACCAAGGCAAAATTTTTACAATTTTCTGCCGGGTCTGCTAGCCATTTTGATGTTTTAATCCTTTTAGTAACAAGAGGCAAATAATCCAAGTTGCCTCCGATGTTCTGCATCCCCACCCCTTTGAATTTTCAAACTACCATGCATCACAATGGAACATCTTGAGATGGTCACCAAAAGTTGAGACCTTGAAAGAGCGTGGGCTCACCACATGTCCTAGCTTGGCAAGATTTTTTTGAAGGTTTAAAGCTCAGCGGAAGGCGCCATGTGTCAGGTTCCGAGGCACTTTCCTTTGGCCATTGAAAATTTGAAGTAAAATGTAAAGTCAGCGGAGGCCTCTAAGTGTCTTCCATGTGTCTCAAGCCCCTTAAAACCTTTTTGAAATAGAATAAGTATGGGAAGACCCGGCGGAAGCCTCAACTTGTCTTCATGGTGTAATTTAAAAATGGTGCCCAAAGTGGTGACCCTGAATGAGCGCAGGCTCACCACGTGTCCCTGTTCCATCAAATTGTACTAGCTACATAAAAATTTGTCTTAGTCTGGGAAAAGCAGCAGAAACTTCCACATGTCCTCTCGACATTACTCCAAGGCCAAACAAAAAATTAAATCTTCAAATGAGCACCATTCTTCCATGTAGACAGGTTTTCAAGTTGAGGAAATTTATAAAATTACGAAGTACCCCATCAAGCTGCATCCAACCAAAAGAGGCCACATTTCCTGTTGATGCAAGGATGTAAATTTGACTAGGAGAAACACCCGTCAAACCGTAAAATGCAGAAAAATGACCAAATGAGCCTGGAGATGAAATTTTCTCCAAGGACAAAGAATTCATAAGCATTACACAACTCAAATACATTTCTCTGAGCTACATCCATTCCTTTTTCCTCAAGTATTTAGGGCAAAAATGACAAGGACAACAAATCCTAACTATGGAAAATGGAAAGAATGGGAGAGTCCTAGTTTTTACAGCCAAATACAGACCTTTTTGGATGAATACAGGAATGAGGAAACAATTTTGGTTTTATACATGATCCTTGGTCTAGGAAAGGACTGATTACAGCAAAAAATGGAAGGTAGGGACCTCTCGGGCACAACACGAGGAGATAATTTATGGAAGGCACCGTAAATTTATAAATTTTTCAATGGTAAAATGGGGCAAGACTATTTTGAGCACTAACATAATCTACTCATAAAATACTTTAAATATTAATAGCTTCGACCACTCCTCAAAATAAGTAGTCATAGCTAATACTGAACTTCCTAAAATCACCTCTAAATATATCAAAAACACTATTATACCTGAGAGGTTCTAACCACTCCAACCAAACCCTATTTCCTAAGGACTTCAGATGTGGGAGTGTGAGATTTGGGGGTATTTGGATCACATTTTGCATTCGAATATACTGAGTTCTCTTGTTTATTATCCTAGGTGTCATATGTGAACGAGTAACAAAGTTCTTACATGCTAATATACGGTCGTATTGAATATTTTTTAAACAAGTTGTCCAAGATGAAGTATAAAACCTAATGAAATATATTAATTTGAACATGCAATTAGAATATACGTCACTTCAAGACCATACATATATGTCTAGAATAGACACACTATGCTAAATAATATATATTGTCTTGACTATGAGTAGAAAACAATCCAAATTATGTTACGGGTTGATATACTCATTTATTTTATTGATATTAGCATTTTATTCTCAAAATGTTTGAGCACACTAGTGTCTAAGGACAAAAAATAAAAACAATGGACCTCAAAAAGTACTAAGTGGGAATGACATATTGTATTTATCATAACAAGAGTACATGGTAAAATATTGAGTTTCCAAAGTGAAAATTACCAAATTTGAGTGTGTACATAACCCATTAAGAAATGTTAAATGTTTTTATGATATAATTTAGTAAGGATTTGATTTTCCACATCACATAAAGAAATTTTGAATGATTTTTTATTTTACGGGTGTGGAATAGAGAGACATCATAATTTATCTGTTAACATATAACAGGGAGATTCAATTTCAATATCGACATACTACAAAAATTTCTAATGAATTTTCATAGACAAATAATTATTCTTTTTACCATATCCATATTATTCAACTATGTGACATATTAATAATGGGTACATAATATTTTACTATTATGTTTTCATAAAATATCAATACATATTTTTAGCTAACTAATTATATTTGTAACATTAATGTCAAATCACTTGTACAATTAAAATAAAATATCTCACATAATATGGACTACATATCTCAAAACTGAACAATAAATAGTTAAATAGATGATAATATGGATTTTAGCTACAATAACAAGACCTATTCGTCTGAATTTTTTTTTAAAAAAATGCATTATCTAGTTATTCACCACCATATAGTCATCAATGGAGAACATATGAGGTATGTTCTCCCGCATCATGAAAATGTTGATATTATTACCAAAAAGACGCTTCATAACTGGGGGATATATGAAGGAATTCAAATATATCAAAATTCTTTTGTATATTTTTAAGTTTGGTAGGATCGTTAATCAAAGTGTACAACGAACATTACCTATGTGATAAAGTAACATCATCTAAATAAACCATTATGTATTTATTTATTAGGCTATGAAAATACATATCCATTGCACGTTGAAATGTTGCACCCACATTAGAAAGTCACAAATGCATTCTTTTATAAGAATAAGTCCCCAAATTTTTGGTGAAGGATGTCTTGTATCTATCTTTGGTTATTACAAGAATATGATTTTATCCACTATAAACATCTAAAAAGGAAAAAAAATATGAACCTAAAAAATGTTCTAAAAATCTAATCCATATTGGGCAATGGATAAGGATTTTTTAATCAAGCTTTGTTAAGATCACTAAAATCCACAAACAACCGGATTTCACCATTATTTTTCCTAATAGGCATGAGATTAACTACCCAACTTGAAATATGAAGTGGAAAGATAATATCTTATTCAATCATCTTGGACAACTCTTTTCTCATTAATGGCTCAATCTAGAGATTAAGAGGCATTTTCTTCTTCTTTACTAGTTTAAAATTTTGTATTAATTTAATACTATGTTGAGCTAAACTGAGATCAAATCCTCTCAAATCTTGGTATTATTTTAATAAACTGATAAAAGAATGTTTTTCAACTAAGGAACATACCTTTCCAATGAATAATTTATTTTCATCATCAACTAAGACCTCCTCCTAATTACCTGTATGAGTTGAGATCTTTCCTTTGTCTTTTTTGAGCTGATCATCTGAACTAAATAATATCCTTTAATGTGACCATCCCTTGAGGTAATTTTGACATTTTTTACATTCATTCAAAAATGGAAAATCAAAACTTTGTTTCAGATGGAATGCATTGATGAGATGGACCTAACAAAGCAGAAGACAAAGTTTTTTAAAGGTTTTAATTTGGAGTAAGTGGATAAGCAAAACAAAATGCAGTCATGTGTGTTGTTACAGAATGCAACACCTCATGTATGTTTCTATTCCATGTTCACCTTCATCAAATTTGCAAAAAATCTCTGAAGAACTAAGATACAACCTTAAGGAAGGTGAAAATAATTACATACCTAAGGAGGTGGACTCAAAAACAATAGAAAAAAGTTGTTTTTAGTAGTTTATAGAGTTCATTATTATGTTACATTTATTTTAAATTTGATCATTTCCCATTATTAATTGTTACTAAGTATATTATTGAGCTGTTTAATTCATTATACCATAATTACATATCATAAGAGATGACAGTAAAAGGAAGTTCACAACTAAGTTAAAAAAATTAAATTATTTATTCATGAGGAAATTCAATGTTTCCCACACAATCCGTGGGATATAGCTTATGATTATCGAAATAAATGGTATATGTACAAGAAACTAAATGCAAAAGAGTATATAATAAACCCATAATTGCCTTGGGTTTTCTTTCATTCTTCATTGTTTCAGTTTGATATCCTTCATATTCATCTTCTACATCTGACAGCTATAGTGTACCTACAAAGAAAAATAAAATAACATCAGTTAAGAGCTCAAGGTTTAGTCTTTACTCATGTGTTATCTAGCTTTAGAAAAATGGATCATTTAAGATCAAAAAGCATAAGGTACATCAAAGAAATAGATGCATATTTGAGAAAATAATATCTTGCAGAACCTCATGTCATTCACAAAAATCATGACAGATAGAAAGTAAAGAAAATAAATACTATGGAATACAAGAGAGGAAAAAAAGCCCATTTTTTACTAAATATCTGATTAAGTGTGCAGGTACATGTTATAGAAGAATAACAATTAATTTCTGTATTATGAAATATAGATTGCAATCAGTGCACAAAATTCAAACAATAATAGCTACAGAAGTAAGAGTTTGAAGACAAAACAGAATCAAATTGCAGATTTTCATAGGAAAGGCATAATTCTCAAAGATACAAAAAGCAAGATTCTATCAAGATTATCCAAATAAAGATAATTACATCTTTCCAATTCATTATGAATCCAAGTATATGTTCATAGTTCCATTTTTTAAGAGCTTAAAATATATGGAGCCATAAGGAAGGATACAACACCATATGGATCAAATAGAAATGGAATTGATACTTATGCCAATAACATGATAGTACAATAGATGGATGATCAAGGATAAGAACACACTATTTTTTTAATGATTCAAGTTAATTAAAGATTTTTTTCCATAGTATGCAACTAAATTATATATTCTTAATAATTAAGAGATCAAATTCAATACAGAAGACACAAACTTAGAATGCTTTTCAGAGAGTAGGAATGAAAGATTCATTTGCAATACAATCAGTGAGTGTAAAGGAGTATTCCTTACACACAAATTAACTGCAAAGGTTATAAAGAACATTTTAATTTTTCAAATGAGAAATATGACTAACTGATAAGAAAAAATAAGCAAGAATCAACATAGCTTTAACAAGTTGTGAAGCATAGCTCTAAATATATCAAGGATATTGGATAAATTTTCTATCCATAAGTAAAGTACCATCAAAATTATAGTTTCTGAAATATACATATCTCATTGGGACAAAGTGAAAAAGTAAAATCCAATTTGTGACTTTCAATAAACCAATAATAAATCTCAAAACAAGCCTTCATTTCAGAGATGAATATATGATCAGAAAACTCTTGTCGTTAAAGCATTTCAATTTCAGTTTTTGAAATGCAAACTACTCTCTAGTAGTTAGAGTTACAAAATCTCAAGTAAACAACAACTGAAAATAACATAGGGTTTTAATCATTTAGAAATGAAAAATCTAGAAAAAAAAATACAATAAGAATTATGTAACATAAGCTCAACACTTCATACAAAAATCAACTTTTACAACTAGTTCCATTTCTAGGAAGCATCAAAGGAAAAATAAAAGGAGGTCTCATAGTGAATTTAGGATATACTATTTTGCATCAAATATTACAAATTATTGAAGTGAAATGTTTAAAAGATGAAATCAAAACCCTAAACAATGGTGGCTGTGAGTAAAATAGAAGGCTTCAAGATGAGTTCGAAAGCCCACAGTGAACTAGAACACATAAGATAGTCAAGTAAGAGACTCATCCTTTTCATATCAAATTAGACAGAAAGATTTTCTAGAACTTCAGGAATAGATAATGCTACATTAAAGACATGAGTTAAATAATGTTCAACAATGCAAAAATATTAAGAAAGTGAGTCAACTGATTTTAAAACACAATAACTTCCAGCCTGCAAAAACAATTGCAAGAGAAGCTATACAGAATTGAGGGAGCCACAAAATAATAAATACACAGAGCTATTTTTGAGATCTTAGCACAAAAATCAACCTCAGTAAAAAATATAAAACACGGAAAATATAAAGTTCTCAATTATGATCCATGAGTTTAATCTCTGAGAAGTAAATATGGGCTTGCAATAGCAACATGGGAGATGTTAGAAGAAAGGATTAGAACAAGTGATAAGGGCTTACCTTCAAAATAGAACAACAAATTGTGATAGCGTCTAGATTGTAACCTGAAAAATAGAAAAGGAAATGATGAAAAAGCACAAAAATAGCCAACCTAGGTTGCAGATCCTTCTAGCCACAACCTTGCAAAAGGTTGTAAAGAGACCCATAAGTTAGCTTAACCCAGAACAGAAAAATGTGATTCTGAGGAAAGCAAGGAAGGCTAAATGAAAAACAGAGCATTACATTTTATTGGAGGTAGCATTGGGGGGGGGTCTCTTGTTGCATTGTTTGGAGGTCTTGTTGCATTACTTGGTTCTTCCATTTCTTTTGGTTACTTTTTTAAGATGGCATATAATTCTACGTTAACTCTAGTTGAGCCATTGACAACAAATAATTTATGGTATGGTATGAAATACTTAGCCCCTGGTCATATGGTATGGTCATATGAGGGCTTAAAGCTTGTGATTCGTACTAGAAGGTGCTTAACTCTAGCCCCCTTTTATTTTATTTGTGTGTTGAAGGTAAGAGCATTTTATTCTATTTTAGTGGAAACTAAAATAAATAGTAGAGCATAATATTGAAAACCTTGTACCTTTTGATTGGTAACTCGGTTTTGAGTGCCATTTTTTGCAAAAGTGCGTAGTCTTTTATGATCTTTCTATTGTAATTTTTTTTTTTGAGAATCACACTATAATTATAACGTGCCATATTGTAACACGAACCAGATCTATGTTACCAAAATTGACAAGAACACAGATGCTAATTAAACACCACGATCAATAAGATGAAAGTAATTAACCAAAATAATTTTACATAAACCTTTGAAAACAAATGAGAAGCAATATCATATATTACTGTGGAACTCAATGCAATACATTGAGAATGGGCCCTGTTTAAATAGGCAAGGAATAACAATCTAAGAACCAGTCAAGGTCATAGATCAAGCCATATATCAAGGAAATAACTAGTGATCAAAGAACTAGTCAAGACCACAGATTTAGGAGAGAAATAGACATAAAGGATTTAGTCAATACCATATATCTAGGAAAGAACTAGTCAATACCATAGATCAAGGAAACAACTATACCTAACAACTAGATAATATCTCCTAATATCTAAATAAGATAAAAGAAATATCCACACACATAAGTGGGTGAGGATAAATATAATAAAGGTAAATAAATTACCCTAGGTGAACATGAGCTAAAGTAAATACCTACTGTAACACCCCCCTCAAGTGAAGCTAGGGGCCAAAATAGAAGTGGCATGTCCACAGTATGAGTCCCGGCAATTCGGCCTAATGAGGTACTCATGTACAATAACTGGGAAAAAAGGGACATCGCAAGGTACCCAAAACCAGTAAAAACAAATTAAAGTGTGTAAAGACTCGCTCCAAGGCATCCCAAGAAGCTCAGTTCAAAAAAATGATACAATGCTAAAGAAGTTTGGTGTGCACTGTGGTCTGAATCTACTGCTCGATCACAAAACTCAAAAACAACTGACACTGGGCTCCACTAGAATAGCTCCATACAAGGAAACTGTCAACGGAGTGATGTCAAAAGTGTAAAAAAAATGCCAAACATAATTTGATCAAGTGCTCCAAATAGGTGTGCCACAATCCAAGAACAATAACGAAAGCAACAAGGAAAGGACACAAAATCTAGAGTGTCATGATCCAAGAAAAGCCAAGGTAACAAGGAAAGGACACAAAACCTGAAGAAGCAGGATCAACACCACACCCTCCCATACTACTGAATGGGTGGAATGATGCTACAAATCTATATGAGTTGTCAAAAAAACTACTCGAACACTGACAAACTAACACTGGGATCCACCAGAATAGCTCCCCCATAAGAGAGACTACCAACATGCCAAAAGTGTCAAAAATACAAATACAAAATATCTCAACAAACAAGAGAGATACACTACACTTGCTAAATAAAAATGCTCAAAGAAAGAAGCATCACAATGCAGAAGGTATAAAAAGTGGAGCAAGAGGCCGAATGGTGGAGGAGCCATGCATGTAGAGTCCTCTCAACAAATTCCTATGTCGTCTCCACGAGTGATAAATTATCCACCCCAAATCAACATGGATAGATGAAGAATATGCCTGCATATGACTTGGTGTAAAATGCACAGTGGGTGCATGCAAAAGAACATCAGAATGTGTGTCAGGTTGATCATGTCAAACAGCTAAAATATCAGGTTTCTCAAGCTTGAGTGAAGGTGCAAAACTCATGTGTTGCTCATGATCGTAAAAAAGAGTCGAGAAAACAAAAAAGGAGCTCTGTCAATGTGTGATCCCAATGAAGTATCTGCTCGAAAACCAATGTCATGATGAGAATTTCACTTAACATGTGGAATAGAGGAAACAATACCCTATGAATGTCTGCTAATAACTCCATTAGTGAGACCCATAGAACGGAGCATGCGAGAACTGAATGCAGTGGTATGCTTCTTAAAAATCTATGTAGCTGAGTAGAAATAGGATACACAACATGTGGTACTGTAATAGGCACAGATGCAGAAGAGCATGCAGTAACAAGCCTTATAGGTTTAGAAGCATCAAAAGTAGGTTCAGGCTCAAAGATTGGTAGATCAATGTCAGTGGGTACAAGAGCAACAACTGCAAGTTAACTAGGAGCATGGATATGGTTTTCCACAATATGATGGTGATGATGTAGGCTAACAAGTTTGTTCTGCATGGAGTGTATTATTGTATCCTTATCATGAATGAGTTATTGTAGAAGATAATTTTGCTTCTTGAGCGATCTATTGTCTTCCAAAAATTTTACAATATCTTCTTGAAGTCCACATACTTCAAAGAAAATCATATCATTCTTAGAATCCATGATAAGCACAAACTGTAACTCCCAAAAATTTAGGACGTCGGGCTCAGCCGAAATTGCATCCACAATTGATTACAATGCTCCTCCATATTTTTCACTTTATAATTATAGTTCAAGTCTCAAAATAAATAACTCCAATATAAAGAGAACGAAAAAACAAGCACTTTTGCAAAAAATGGCACTCAAAACTGAGTTACCGATCAAAAGTTACAAACTTTTTAATATTTTGCTTTGTTATTTATTTTAGGTGGCACTAAAACAAAGTAAAATGTTGTTGCCTTCACCACACAAATAAAACTAAAGGGGGTTGAAGTTAAGCACCTACTAGTAGGAATCACAAGTTTTAAGCCCTCATCTGACCAGGGGCTAAGGATTTCAATGGGTATGTGCAACTTACTATTTTGGGGTGTGTCGCTGGTTTTTGACAAATTCACATCCAACTGCTTCTTCTGGTAAAAATTGCTATTTCTAGACTGTGTTGAAAATTACCTTAGCCACCCAAAATAGTAGTCTACGGATTTTCTCAAAATAACAAAAAATGCGTTGTTACCCGTGGACTCTTGCCAAAAGAGGAAAGTAACATCTTTCCCAAAACCGATCATTGCACGCTTGCCGAGAATGGTACAATTGTAGAAATTAAAACCCAAATCGGATCTCAAGAAACCAAGCAAAACCCAATTTTTTTTTCTAGATTTCCTTTTCCATACTGTACGAATCTCGAGGTAAGTCCAGCTGCACAACAAAAAAACCCAAAAAAATGACTGCCTCCCGAAATGGTCAAGTTTACATGAGATATTAGGGTTTCACCACCTTTCGAATCTAATGGAAGCCTTTGTTTTGCATAAAAATTCATGCAGCAACAAAATAAAAGAAAATCCTGAAATATATGAATATATAAAAAATTTATTTACAAAATAAAACTTACAGACGAATGTCAATAACAGTCTCTTGCTCTAATACCATAAAAGGAATGATAACCAGATCATACCAAGCCAAGATTATAGATGCTAATTAAACACCATGATCAATAAGATGAAAGTAATTCGCCAGAATAATTTTACATAAACCTTTGCAAACAAATGAGAAGCAATATCATATATTATTATGGAACTCAATGCAATACATTGAGAATGGGCCTTGCTTAAATAGGCAAGGAATAACAATCTAAGAACCAGTCAAGGTCATAGATCAAGTCATAAATCAAGGAAATAAGTAGTCATCAAAGAACTAGTCAATACCATAGATCAAGGACATAACTATACCTAACAACTAGATAATATCTCCTAATATCTAAATAAGATAAAAGAAATATCCACACACATAAGTGGGTGAGGATAAATACGATAAAGGTAAATAAAGTACCCTAGGTGAACATTAGCTAAAGTAAATACCTACTCTAACATTATTGCTATGAAAACCTCGTACAAGGAGAGAAGAGACAATATTTTACATGTGATACCTAGGTGAAAAAAGAGAATGTAGACAGCCAGTGGTTCCAACAAGTTGAAAATTGAATTATTTTTCTAAGTATAGAAAAGATAAAGAAAAATTAAATTTTATCATTACAAGTGGATGAATGCACGAGTGTCACATCATGTACAAAATGAAAATTATCATGCACTTGCAAAAGAAGGCTTATAGACGAAGAAAGGGATATTGTTAGCTAAAATTATTCCCCCAATTTTATTCATTATAATAAATATAGAGCAGTCAATTATAGTTTGACTAAGTGTATTTTTGTAAATAAGGCTATTAATGCCTCATTGTAAAAGCATGGTTATTATTATTCCTTTATTTATTCAGGATAAACGATAACCTTTACAGGCATGGGCGAGTACAGACTACAACCTATTTTTAGGAGGGTTTGGGATAATTATTTTTAGTATATATTGTGTGCCTTAGCAAGGGAAAAAGGAATCTCTAGATGTAGAAGTGTTGAAGAAATTGTTTTCCAATTTTTCCCTTGAATGAGAACCAATTATTACCTTTCCAATTATTTGCAGTGGTGTGTATCTTTCTATTAGATCTTCTCAATTTTAATTCCCTAATTGAATTATCTTACCTTGATTCAAATTTGGTGTTTTCTACACAATCTTAGTGTGCATGTTAGTATCTATGTTGTTATAATTTATTCCCTCAACACACAAGTGCTTACCTTAGGATCAAGTTGAAACCCATTGGTTTGTTCATCTTCAATGTGTTCTAGTTTTTTTTGTGCATGTACTCAATTAAATTCTTCAATGAATTTGGTGTATAGCCCCATTTAAATTTCAGTTATAGTCATATTTTTACACTTAAAAATCCAAACACCCCAAAAACCTAGTTTAGGATACATCAATAAGGAACCGATATTGATACCAAAGACTCACTCAACAATAGGTATAGCCAAATACCTAAGGTGTTTCCATTATATCTATAGAAATGAGGGAGAGAAGAAATATTAGAAACCTTGTTGTTATGCCTCAACAAGGGTACACTTCTAAGACAATTTTTTTTGGAACTTCTTGTTAGACACTCGCATAATTAAAGTTTCACTTTTTGAAGGTGTTTAATCTTTCAAGAAGATCATCCATCTGCATAATATTTTTGAGGATAAGAAATACTATTGATGAATTTGGGAATTGAAGATTCATAGTAGAATTTATATGGTGACTCTGTAATCCTTATTTAAGACTAGTGTAGTGTTTAACATCAAAAAAAAATTCAGCTGCAGTTTTTAGGTATTTTTCAAGAAAATATAGATTTGTTATGTTTTTATTTTCAACTTAGTTTCATGACCAACATACCTATTTTTCCATTTTCACATATTTTATTAGGTCATGCAATCATGACATTAATTTCTCAGTGGAATTCTTCTATCCAAGAGTTGTATCCAACATATCCACACTCTTATCATCCATATTCCTAGTCATATTAGCATTATGACCCCTATCAAAATGAATATCCCCATAACCCAAACCCTGCACATCAACATGATTATCAATATGAAAATGGTTATGCTTTCCAAAACAAAGCTTATTTAGAAGGTTATGTAGATTAGACACATGATTAATAGGTTGAAGGAAAAATTCATGAATTAGAGTAGATGATGGAAGCAATGAAAGTGTAGTTGATGCATGGATTACATGCTAAACAACTTGGTCTTAAGAAACACTGTCAATGGGGAGGTCCTATACCTAGTTGATTTAGTCTTCATAAAAGGCTTGAGTAAATGCATGAAACTTTTAATCAAATGATTGATTTTTGTTTAACTCGTCTAGTGGAGACTAATAGGCATAAATTTGAGGAACCATGTAAATTTGATGTTCCCACTTACCCTCCCTATGACAATCCAGTGCCCATAGACCCTATTGTAACCCAATGCAGCCCATTCATCAGTTTTCAAATTATCAAACTGCTGTAAATTTTGCTCTTTCTGATCCAGAATCATGCTTTAAAAGAAATTATTTATTTCCAAAATTTTATTCTATATTTCATCCAAATACAAACCTTGTACCCTATTCCCTTGTTAAAAAATTTCCGATTCAAGATGAAATTAAGCCTACTCTTCCTC
The DNA here is from genome assembly GCA_019776745.2 of Taxus chinensis. NCBI lineage: Eukaryota > Viridiplantae > Streptophyta > Pinopsida > Cupressales > Taxaceae > Taxus > Taxus chinensis. The sequence goes on along the minus strand of CM034153.1, from coordinate 118,585,627 downwards.
TTTCATCCATAGTACAAATTCATGAAGGAGGGGTATCCAATAGAAGAAAATAGCTCAGGATGGAATTCTTAAAGAATCTGCAGGGATGGATGTCAATGTTCCAGTTTGATCATGTTCCAAAGTTAGAAAGGGAACCTATGGAAAATGTACAGGTTGATGTTATAAGAGATCAAAACTAGGTAGAAGATGATCAACAATCTACATTTCTTGAGTTTAGTGTGCATGAAGGCAACAAACTCAAACCGGTCAATGATTCATCTCAGCTTTTACTATTTTCTAAAGAGGTACAATTAATTTCAAATGAAGAGGATTTTCAGGTCAAATTTGATTATGAATCAATAGATTTTGTACATGAGAAGCATGTTTTCATCTTGACAGACCTTATACTAAATTTTTAAGGGATAAAACCAATCGTGGTAGATGAAAAACAACAGTTTAAAGAAGTATATCAACTTCAGAATGTCCTCAGAAATGAAAATGAACAACATTTTAATAGAATAAAACAACATTTTACCCATGAAGAAGAAGATGTTTTAACAGGATGCATGATGACTCTTAACAATGGAGAAGATGTTGAGAATACCACTAAAAAATCAGTCATAACGGTTGCGATACAACAACATGAGGAATTTGAAACATGTTTAGATTAGTAGACCTTATTAGAAGATAAAATGGAAATTTCAACATGTTTGGTGGTTAGAGACAAAACAAATAAATTCGATGTTGGATCTGAAAAATCAATTAGAATAGTCATTAATTAGCAGTTTGAAGTTGTTGTAGAACTTTCAAAACAACTTCAGAAAGATCTCATGGTTGAAAAGGATGTTCATGATTCATATCAGATCAAAACAATTAGTTTACCAATGGTTAGGAGGCCATGTTTGATCAAGTACCTAGTTTATTGTAAGCCAGTTACAATAGTGTTAGATTTCATGCTTGTCTTAGAGCACAAAAGTGAGTTTCAGTTGTTCTTCATGAAGCCCCAACTCACACATGACTAGGTGACAGATGAGATAGAATTTTTTCTTAACTATTGGACTGATCATCTGAATAAAGTAAAGATACATGTCTTACACTTAGGTTCTTCTTGTTACTTGTTTTCCAAACTAAATTTATGGTTTCGGTTTTGTATAAAGGGAAGCTATTTTTTATTTCCATTTTTAGGCTTCTTTTCACCTCATTTTGCTGCTGGTTAGAGTGGGTAGATTAGGATTTTCCTTTCAATAAGTGAATTTCATGCACATTGCAATGTTTTTCAATTCAATAAGTGCATTTATGCACGTGATCTGGTTTACCAAGTCATTTCCTAGCTTTAGTTTTTTTTTTCAGAAGGGTCACTTTTTTAGAAAGGACATATTTTGGTTATATGCTTTGACTCCATGCACACTGGACAAGAGCAAGGCACTATTCTATAAGCTAGCATGCAAATTTTCATAGAGGATCACAAGAATTGTTGACATGTTTTACACTAATGCAAAAATTAAAACTCAAAAATTTGTTTTAGATGGAATGCATTGATAAGATGGACCTAACCAAGGGGAATACATACACTTTCTTAAAGGTTTTAAGTTGTTGTAAGTGGATCAACGAAGAAAAATCCATCCATGTGTGTTGTTACAGAATGCAACACCTCACATATGTTATTATTCCATGTTCACCTTCATCAAATTTGCTAAAAATATCGAAAGAACTAATGTACAACCTTGAGGAATGTGGAAATAACTGCAGACCTGAGGATTTGGACTAAAAAACAACAAACAAAATTGCTGATTGTAGGTTACAGAGTCCATTATTAAGTTGCAATTATTTTCAATTTGATAATTTCCTATGATTAATTGTTATTGAGTTGTTTAATACATTTTACCATCATTACATATCATAAGAGATAAAAGTAAAAGGAAGTACGCAACTCAATTATAGATATAATATCATTTATTCATGAGGAAATTCAATGTTTCCCACACAAGTTGTGGGATGTAACTTATGATTATCCAAAAAAATGGTACATGCCTATGAAACTCAAAGCAAAAGAGTATAGAGGAAACCCATCATTTCATTGGGTTTTCTTTCGTTCTTCACTTTTTCAATTCTAGCTCCTTCATATTCATCTTTTGCATATAACAACTACAATATACTTGAAAAGAAAAAGAAAATAACATTAGTTAATAGCTCAAGGTTTAGTATGTACTCATGTTCTATCTAGCTTCAGTAAAATGGATCATTTAATATCAAAAAGCATAAGGTACATAAAAGTAACAAATGCATATTTGATAAAATAATATCTTGTAGAATCTTATGAACTTCATAGCAATCATGATAGACAAAAAATAAAGAAAAGAAAGACAATGGATTACAAGAGAGGAAAAAAATCCTATTCTTTTCAAATTATTTGATTAAGTGTGTACGTAAAGGTTACAAAAGAAGAAGATTTAATTTATGTACTATCAAATATAGAATGAAATCGGTGCATAGAACTCAAACAATAACAACTATAGAAGCAAGAGTTTTGAGACAAAACAAAATCAGATTCATTATTTTCATAGGAAATTTAGAGTTCTCAAAGATACAAAAAGCAATATTCTATAAGGAATATCAAGATCATTAGAAGTACATCTTTCCAGTTCATTATGAATCCAAGTACAAGTTTATAGTTATAGTTTCAAAGAGCCTAAAAGATATGGAGCCATAAGGAAGGATACAACACCATAAAGATCAAATAGAAAGGGAAATGAGACTTCTTCCAATAACAGGATAGTACAGTGCATGAATGATTAAGGATAAGAACATGCTCTTATTATTTTTAAGGATTCAAGTTCATCAAAGGAATTATTCCATAGTATGAAACTAAATTACAAAGTCTTAATATGTGAGAAATTCAATTCAATGCATATGAACACAAACTCAAAACTATTTGAGAGAGTAGGAATGAATATTTTTTTCCAATACAATCAATGAATGCAAAGGAGGATTCCTTACACACAAAGTAACTGCAAAGGTTATAAATCACGTTTTTTATTTTTCAAATGAACAATATGAATAAGTGATTAGAATCATAAAATAAGCGAGAATCAACATACCTTTAAAAAGTTACGAAGAAGAGTTCTAATATATGAAAGATACTGGATACATTTTCTATCCATAAATATAGTATCATCAAAAGTATTGTTTTAGAAAGATAAAAATATCCTTGGGATAGAGTGAAAATGTAAATAATGAATTTTGGATTTCATCAAATAAAAAATAAATCTCAAAACAAACCTTATTTTCAGAAATGCAGATATGATAAGAACAACCTTGTTAAAGTGTTTCAGTGCCAGTTTTCGAAATGCTAACTACTATCTAGTGATCACATTTAATAATTCTCAAGTAAACAACTAGTTGAAAAGAACATATGGTTTCAATCAGTTAGAAAAGGAAAACTCCAGAGAAAAAGAATACAATCATAACTATGTAACATAAGCTCAACTCTTCCTACAGAAATCAACTTCTACAGCGAGTTCCATTTCTAGGAAGAATCAAAGGACAAATAATTGGAGTTCCCACAGTGAATTCTATGTTAGGAAAAATATATATTTTAGTGTGAACAATATCTAATTATGTGTGTAAATGAGTTGTTAGTAACAACTCATAGAGATCTAGAAGTTAGAATAAGTCTCTTAGAGAGATAAGTGGGATTGTGTGTGAGTTATACATGATAAGCTTTGACTCCTAATCAATAGGATCAAGCTAATTGTATAAAGGCATATCAAATAGATGAATACAATATCCTGGATGAATTAGATTTTCATATTATATTATTTGGTTTTAATTTCTCATCTTATATTGCAGCTTCTAACAGTGGTATCAGAGCAGGAGAACAAAAATCAGAGTCTTAAACATTTCTTGTGTGATTTTTTGGTATAAAATTTATGTTACTCAAGGTTTTCTTCAATTATTTGTACTTGAACATTTAACATTTTTCAATTACGTGTGGCTATTTCATCTGGTGCTTGGTAAAATTTTACATGCATCTGATTTGGAGAAATCAAACCAATTTGTATATGTTAGTATTTGAAGCACCTCAAATCAGAAGACAATAGAGTCAAAGCAAAGTATTGGCTTTTAATGTCTTTACGAACTATGTGAGATATACGGTATGTGTTAGCTTTAAAGTGAAATATGAAGTTTGTGGGGATTCTCCTCACCTCCTACACAAACCAATGTTTAATATGCATATCCGCATCATTTCGATTCATATATCTACGTCGCAGTCCATCATTTACTCCAAAAAACTACACATATCTTCCTACCTTGTGATCATAAATAAATTTTCATGCACATTCTTCTACCTTTGCAAGGATATACATGGGTGTTTAATCAATGTGTGTTCCGTTTTCTCCATGATTTTCTCTAATAGTCCATCTAAACACTATCTTCGATGCATATAATCTACAACTATAAGCAAATCACTGTGAATTCAAGCCAATATGCCAATCATAAGGATTATTTCTTATTTCAACTACAAGTTTGCACATCATATCGTGAGTCAACTGTGTGAAAGAAAAAGACAATTGTTTTCACCCGTCCATGTAAGGTGAGTGAATACATTTGAGTCAAATTTTGTTCTACTGATTCATATTTATATTTATCTTTTATATGTCATTTTGTTATTTATATTGTCTTTTTTATTGTTCATTTTTTGGTATAGAATTGTCATTAAAAGAGTCACTATAAAAAAAATATAGTGACTATTACATGACACATTGTCAAAATCATGTCATCCTCATTGTTTTGTAATTAAGAGTACGTCCATACACTTTGTCAAAATTTTACCATTTTTTGGGTCAACATCATAATGTAGGAACTGGGATACCTTGAAAATCTCAAAAATATATGTTGAGTCTGCTCTAATATATATTTTATGTCGTTTCTATTTTATAAAGAGTGGTCATCAAATATGAGTTTTGGAATTATCCATGTCAATGTACTCGATTTGTCAAAATTGAGTCGAAAAGTTGTTATTAAAAAAAAGGACAAATTAGTGCATTTTTGGTGTAATTTGACACTCAATTTTTAAAATAAAATGCAAATGAAAAGTGTTCCTGGCTTTGGGGGCTCTACCCCTCGACCTTGTCTTGTATCGCAACAGGGAATGTGTATCATCCTCGACTTTACTTTCGGCTGAGTTAGCAGAGACATTCATTAGAGGAAGGAGACAAAGGAGGAGTAGGTTGATCAACATCTATTGTTAGTCACCAACAAATAGACTACTTCAAGTGTTTTGGTGACCTCTTTTTTCAATTGTGTGTTTTCTTTCTACTGTAATATTGAACAGTGGATTATTCCTGTTCACATTTGTAATAAATTTCCTATATGTAATCTTCTAAAATGGGAATATGAAGAGGGCTAAAAATAAACTATAAAGATCATGATCTTCTTGGTTTATGGTAAACCACTTTGAAAAACCATTTCATTGGTTGATGATAAACCACTTTCAAAACCATCCAGGTAATGAGTCAGCATCACGTGACAAGTTACAATTCAAGATAATTTTTCCGCATGTTAACACTAAGGGGCTGATTGTTAGGAAAAAATATATATTTTAGTGTGAACAATATCTAATTATGTGTGTAAATGAGTTGTTAGTAACAACTCATAGAGATCTAGAAGTTAGAATTAGTCTTTTAGAGAGATAAGTGGGATTGTGTGTGAGTTGTACATGACAAGCTTTGACTCCTAATCAATAGGATCAAGCTACTTGTATAAAGGCATATCAAATAGATCAATACAATATCTCAGATGAATTATATTTACATATTATATTATTTGGTGTTTATTTCTCATATTATATTTCAGCTTCTAACATTCTATATTAACTGTTTTGCATCAAATCTTATGAATTTTGTTAAGTGAAATTTTTTAAATCCGAAATAAAAAACCCTCAAAAATGGTGGCCACGAATAAAATAGAAGGCTTCAAGAAAATTTCAAAATCCCATAATGAACCAGAACACATAACAAAGTCAAGTAAGAGACTCAGCCTTTTCATCTCAAATAAGACAGAAGGAGTTTCTAGAACTTCAAGAATAGCTAAAGCTACATCACAGCCAAGAGTTAAATACAGTTCAACAAGGTAAAAAATTAAGAAACTGAGCCAACTGAGTTGAAAACACAATAGCTTCTAGCTTGCAAAAATGGTTGAAGGATAAGATATACATAATTGAATCCATGAAATATTAAATACCCATAGTCATTTTTGATTTCTTAGCGCTAAAATCAACCTCTGAGGAAAAAATATAGAACAATGAAAATACATAGTTCTCTAGTTAGATCTATGGAAACAAGTTCAATATCTGAACAAGATAGAGTAAAATATAAGCACATATGGGCTCACGATATATCAATGGGCCATGCCAAAAGAAAATGATTTCAACTAATGATGAGGGCTTACCTTGAAAATAGAGCCATGAGTTGTGAAAGTGTCCAAATTGAAACCCAAAAACTAGAAAAGGTAGCAACCACAAAGCACAAAAAATGGCCAACCTAGGTTGTAGATCCGCGGAGCCGCAAACTTGCAAAAGTTTGTAAATAGACCCAGAAGTTAGCTTAACCGTAAACAAAAATATTTGATTTTAAGGAAAGAAAGGACAAATAAATGAAAACCAGAGCATTACCTTTCATTCAAGGTAGTAAAGACAAACTCCAAACAAAACCAATAGAGAGGAAAGGGGCCAAATGATGTCAATATTTGCAGTAACAGAAGAATACCCAGATTGTTAAATGAATAGATTCAGAATTCATAGGGAAAAAAATAAGGATTTAAATTTTAAATCTTACCAATCTCATATCCAATATTTTGAAACCCTTAAGAAGGATAAAATGCAGGGTAAATGGAAATCACCCTGAACAAATTTTGAGCTTGAAAGAATGGCCCGTGCATAAAAATGTAAATGACAAGAGATTCAATGTATTAGTAATTGAGAAACCTCAAAAAATACAAATAACGCAAGATGACAATGCTCATAGTGCATGCAATTACCTTATCCATCAATGGTAGAGTTTAAAGATCTAAAGAACCCTATTTTTAGTGCAAATCAAAGAAAAACAAATAATTCAGATCTCACACTCAACTGTATAGTAAATGGACAAGCAAGAATCTCTAAGAATAACAAGCGAACCATTCAATCAAGCTTCAAAATCAAACATCAATGGCATCGAGAGAAAAGTCAAGCTAGGTTTCACCCTCCATTTTAGATAATGCAAAATGAATGATAGATTAGGGTTTAGGTTGGTTTTAATTGCAAAACTCAACCACATTAATCTAACTAACCTTGTGAGTTAATATTTCAATGACAAAGATAGAAATTGCAAGATCAAAAGGTACACATACAAACTCCAGTTTAACCATGGAGTTCCCAAACTCAACCAGGGGTCAAAAACATTTCTTTGTGTCAAGCTCTAGAGAAACCCTAATCAAGGTGGAGTTAGTAAATCACTGAAATTGAATTATAAGTCATACCCTTGTGAGGGAGGTGACCAAATATTACAATAAAATGAATAATGTTATGTGTCACATAACAATCAAAATCAAAGCTTTGACTTTCATGTGCTAATAATTCAAAATATGGGTTGTACAAGATAAGAGTTTTTGACCTTTGTAAGATCACCAAGCCACATATCATTAAATGGGACAATTTTGTAAAAAGAATGATCATATTTTACCTTAGATAGGAATAATGTGCCACATAATGATCAAAGGGTCCCATGTATGTTGAAAATTAAAGCAGAGAGTAATAATTTTCCTTAAATAAATCAAATTTACATTTGTTTTCTATGAAAACCTCGTACAAGGAGAGAATGGACAAGATTTTACATGTGATCATTAGGTGACAAAAGAGAATGAAGACAAGTGGTCCCCATAAGATGAAAATTGAACTATTTTTCTATGTATTGAAAACAAAAGCATTATTTTTACACGTGATGTAAGTTTTACATGTCTTCATAAGAGGAAATATCAAAGATAAATAAAAATTTACCATTGTAAGTGGATAAATGCACCAGTTTCACACCATGCACAAAAGGAAAAAGATCGGGAACTTGCAAAATAATTCTTGCAGACCAAGGAAGGGCTATTATTAGGTAGAATTATTCACCCAGTTGTATTCATTGTATTAAAAGTATAGTAATCAACTACACTTTGACTAAGTGTATTTTTGTAACTAAGGCTATGAATGAATCATTGTAAAAGCATGCTTATTTTTATTCCTTTGTTTATCCATGGTAAAGGCTAAAATTAACATTCCTATTTTTAGGAGGGGTTGGGTGAATTATTTTTGGTATATATTGTGTGCATTATCAAGTCAAAAGGAAATTTTTGATGTAGGAGTGTTCAAGTAAATTTTTTCTAGTTTTTCCCTTGAATGAGAACCATTTATTCTCTTTCTAATTATTTGTAGTGGTGTTTATATTTCTAGTATATCTTGTCAATGTTAATTCCCTGATTTAAATATCTCACTTTGCTATAAATTTGGTGTTTTCTACATATTCTTAGTGTGCATGTTAGTTGTTGTGTTGTGATTTATTCCCTCAACAGACAAGTGTTTTCCTTATGATCAATCTAAAAACCAATTTGTTTTCCCATCTACAATATGTTCTTAATTTTATTGTGCATGTACTCTTTCAAGTCCCTCAATCAATTTGGTGTATCACCCCATTTCAATTTCAGTTACAATCATCGTTTTACCCTTAAAACTCCAAAAACCACAAAAATTAGTTTATGATACATCAATAAGGAACAGGCGTTGACATCAGAGACTCACCTAAATGATAGATTTACCCGTAGACTTGAGGTGTTACCATTGTATATAAAAAAGTTAGGAAGAGAAGCAAGATCATAAACCTTATTGTTATTCCTCAACTATGGTGTGCTTATGAGAGATAACAATTTTTTGGCATGCTTGGTGGGACACTCAAAGAATTAAAGTTACACTTTTTGATTATATTCCATCTTTCAAGCAGATCAACAATCTCCATACTAGTTTTTGGGACAAGAAATACTATTGATAACTAGTTTTTGGGACAAGAACTACATAAGGAAAAATATCATGCACTCGTAAAAAAAATCTTACAAACCAAGCAAGGGCTAATGTTGTATAAAATTATTCACCCAATATTTTTCATTGTTTTAAAAATGTCACAATCAACTACACTTTGACTAAATGTATTTTTATAACTAAGGCTATTAATGCCACATTGTAAAACCATAGTTATTTTTATTCCTTTATTTAATCATGATAAAGGCTAAAATAAACATGCATGGGTGAGTATAGACTACAACCTATTTGTAGGATGGGTAGGATGAATTATTTTTGCTATATATTGTGTGTATTAGTAAGGAACAAAGGAATTTTTGGATGTAGGAACGCTGAAGAAACTTTTTTTCAGTATTTCCCTTGAATGTGAATTGGTTATTGCCTTTCCAATTATTTTCAATGGTGTGTATATTTCTATTAGCTCTTGTTAATGTTAATTCCCTGATTTAATTATCTTAGCTTGATTTAAATTTAGTTTTTTTCTACACAGTCTTAGTGTGCCTATTAGTTACCATGTTGTTGTGGTTTATTCCCTCAACACATAATTTTTTACCTTAGGATCAACTTGAAAACCCATTGGTTCGTGCATCTCCAATTTTTTTCCATTTTAGTATGCATGTACTAAGTCAAACCCCTCAATCAATTTGGTGTATCACCCAATTTAAATCTCATTTACAGTCATATTTTTACCCTTAAAACACCAAAAATCCACAAAAATTAGTTTAGGATACATAAATACGGACCTGACCTTTATACCAGAGACTCACCTCAACAATGGGTATACCCACTGACCTGAGGTGTTTCCATTGTATCTACAGAAGTGAGGAAGAGAAGCAAGCTTAGAACTGATGTTGTTATCCCTAAACAAGGGTGCACTTCTCATAGATAACAAGAAAGTTGTTTTTCTTCAATTGAACAATCTGGTCACCATATAAGTGCTGCAATTTTTATTGATTAACTTTAGAAAATTCAGTTTCTTGCTGCAAAAATTTTAGTATTTGTTCGTCATCTTCAAATAATTTCCAATTATCTTCATTACATGGAACTTAAGGTCTGATTATCAAATTTATATGCGGCTATATTTTTTCATTCTTCACATGTTCTAATACTACAAAGCTATCTCTAACTCTTGCAAGTCTGTCTGCATGTTTATTTTCAACTCTTGGGATTGATTTTATGTTAATATCTTATAAATCATCCATTAAATTTGAAACTCTATGTTTGTAAGATTTCAAAAATGAGATCTTACAAAAATTAAAGTTTTTTACTTGATTTATCACTAACTCATAAGCACCATAAACTTGTAACAAATTGATTCCATTGTTTGTGGCCCATTGTAGGTCATGAATTATTGCTTCGTATTCAGCTACGTTACACATATATGGAAAGTATAGACTTAGATCTTAAAAATATCTTTCATTTGAAGGGGAATTATGCATCAATCTTGTACCTTGTCCTTTTTTTTTCCTCCATCAAAATGAAGCTTCCATAATCCTTTCGTTCTATATTGTGTTTTAGACAACAAAGGGATAGGTGTGTTTTCTTCATGTAAACAATAAACACCAAACAAACCTTCTTCTACTTCCTTGAAAGGATCATAATAATGTTGTTCTTGAGTTTTTTCATCCATAAAAAAGTTATCAACACCATTTAATGAAGAAATATGTAATGTGACATCAAAATAATTCTAATCTATACCATCATAACTTGCTACAAAATCTGTAGCATGAGGTTCAATATGAAATCACGCCAAACAATCTGAATTATTTGTAACTATAGCCTCATACCTTGTAGTGAAGAAAAAAATAAACCAATCCAAAGAAAGGAAACCTCCTATATTTTCTATAAAATCTCTTGATAAACATAAGTAAAAGTAGGGAGGTATATCTACAATAGTTACATCTTGTAAAATCGAAACATTGGGACAAGAATTTAATGTCACCTCAAAATTTTTGATGAAATCAAATTTGGTTGTTGTTGTTCCTTAAAGTTTCAATAATCTCTTTTCTATTGGTTCATTCTAAAGGCCTATTTTTTCTGCAATTTCTTTAGGCATAACTATGTTGCTTGCACTATTGTCAACCATGCAATTATGAGCTAGATGATATCCAATAATAAGAGAAAGATAAAATGGTGGTTTTTTAATATCATGAGCATTTATAACCTTTTGTGCTATCCATTTAACCTATTTCATACGGTCTTGATCAATCGTACCAAGGACCATATCAACTTTCTGAGCTTCTTCCTCTGCTGGTTTTGATCAAAATATGCAACTTAGCAATCTCTTGAGAAATTAAATATTGTTTTCCTTGAAGATTTAAAACATCCCATAATGAAATACTAATATTATGTTTTTTTATAACCTAAACAACATTTAAAGAAGAAACAATTTTAGAAACAATTTCTACATTTTTAGCATAAGATTAAGAAAAATATGACTCTACTTCAGTAGATTTTGAAATTCGAGGTATGAATAATCTTTTGGGATCATGATGTAATTGTTTTTATCACTCTTTAGGTGTTTAACTAATAGATATTTTTTAAGGAACGTCATGACTGTTTTCTATTTTTATACCTATGCTTTCTACTTTGCCAGTAAATGTAGGTAAAATAGGTCTTTGTTGTTTTTCTTTATCTTGGGCCTTTTTTTTGAGACCTAGTTGTAACAACAATAAAATATTATTCACCAAATATTATTAGATTATGTTAAGGTTGTTACTAAATTTAAGTTTCTTTCTTCCCACCCTCCATTTGAGGCATGTATAATTTTTCAGATTGAGGCTGTGCAACAAGGATCAAATTTAGGAATGCATTTGGACAATAAGAATCTGAATGTAGTTGATAAAAAGGTGGACACAACTCTTATGAGGCTATATTGATTGGTACAAGGGCACCAGATGAACTAGGAGATTTAGGATCTAATTGTTTTAGATGATAAGATTTCCTATAATTCTAATTTTCCTGGTGTGGCTGCCTATTTTACTAGTAAGGTGCTTGACAAGGTGTGTTAGGCTAGGCCATTCTATTCTCAATTGATGTCACTTAATTCCCTAATGTTTGCAATGATTTTAGTACTTCATTTGAAGGTGTTGCAATAACAAACTCTATTATGGTAATATGTTGCAGAATAGGTGCTAGATCTATCATAATGCAAAAAGATGGCCTAGGATCTAATTTACCATCATTAATAAGGTTTTTTTCATCTCTAACAGAAATTTCATAGGATACTGGAAGTGTAGTTCCTCCCATAGACTATATCATAGCTGAAATATTACTATTTTAGGCTCTGCAATAGTATAAAAATGCATGATCAGCTTATAACTTAACACTGCTTGGAATTTTTTGCCAATTTCTAGCAAATTTGATATTAAAACTAGCCATTAATTCATGAGGAGCTTTCCTGATTGTGGACAACTGCTTCATGAGAGATAGATGGTAAGAATTGTCTTGAAACTACTTAAGTAACTAATTTCCAAATTCATCCCAAGTTGTTATTGTTCCTACTTCTAAGTTTGGTACCATTGCAATACTTTTCCTTTAAATGATGTGGCTAAAAGTATTAAAGCTACATCTTCATGAGTAATATTATGAACTGAACAAAGGGCTGCAATGTCTTTAATATGCTCACCAAGGGTAATATTATTTTCACCAGTATATGAGGGTAAAACTTGTAAGGCAAAAACATGTATATCATGATAAACAAGAATAATCTAAGGGCTACCAATAGTCAAGGTAACAAAATCTCTAGGAGGTGGTTGAGCCATTAAAATAAATGGGATTTGAACAACAAGATTGCTACATGGTGAAGCATGTGGAGGAGGGTTTCCAAAACAAGGCCTGTTATAGGGTAAGGTATTGCCAACTTTTCTTCTTCTTGCTGAACTTAAAGAAAAAGAAACAAAATTATGAGGAAAACCTATTACTGTTGATCTTGTAGTCACCTTAGGCATAAAACATGCTACAAAAATAGTTTGAAATCAGCCTTACGAAGTCACCAAATTATTTAATTTTGATTGTCAATGAATATATGTAGTTTTTTCCTTCCAAAAGTATTCTCTTATTTGCTTTAAACATGTTGTAACTTGCTTAAAATGTTTGAAAATATCATTTTTGTCCCACCGTGCATGCCAAAAATTGGTATGCACGGTGGTTGTTCTATTTGAATGATGGAACACCTTCGAAAACTAATACTTTAATCTATGTGAGTGTCCCACCAGGTGTGAATAAAATTGTTATCTCTCATAAGAGCACCCTGGTTGAGAGATGACAGTAGGGGTTCTAAGCTTGATTTATCTCTCACTTCCATAGATACAATGGAAACACCTCATGTCTATGGGTATACTTATTAATGAGGTGAGTCTTCGGTATCAAGGACAGTTCTTTATTGGTGTATCCTAAACTAATTTTTTGGGGTTTTTGAAGTTTTTAGAGTTTTAAGGTTAAGAAAGATGACTGTAACTAAAATTAAAATGGGGTGATACACCAAATTGATTGAGGGCTTTGACTAAGTACATGCACAATAAAATTGAGAACAAATTATAGATGCATGAACCAATAGGTTTTCAACTTGATCCTAAGGCAAACACTTGTGTGTTGAGGGAATAAATCACAACACAGCAACTAACATGCACACTAAGACTATATAGAAAAAACCAAATTTCCAGCAAGGTAAGATAATTAAATCAGGGAATTAACATTCATAAGAGATAATAAGAGATACACACCACTGTAAATAATTGGAAAGGTAATAACTGGCAAAAATTTACTTCAGCACTCCTACCTCCAAAATTCTTCCCTTGTGCCTTGTTAGTGCACACAATATATAGCAAAAAAATTCACCCAACCCCTCCTAAAAATAGGCAGCAGTCTATACTCGCCCATGCATGTTATTTTTAGCCTTTATCATGAATGAATAAAGGAATAAAAATAACCTTGTAGTTACAATGAGGCAATAATAGCCTTAGTTCCAAAAATATTCTTAGTCAAAGTGTCATTGACTGCTTCAATTCTAAAATAATAAATAACTTGGGTGAATATTTTAGCTAATAATAGCCCTTGCTTGATGTGCAAGTCTTCTTTAATGTGCATGCAACTTGGTCTTCTTGTTGTTGATTAAATAATCATACTTAAACATGATGTGACACTTGTATATTCACCCACTTGCAAATGAGTTTTGTCCTCTTTTTTGTTCTGTCCTGTAGCAATAACATACAAAAAGTTACTCCTGTGTAAACAAAATAATACCTTTGTCCTAAAATTTATCAAAATATTCACCCACTCTGTGGGGACCACCTGTACACACATGTTTAAGAAAAATGATTCCTCCTTTTGCAAAAGACAAGGTAAATTTGTGGAAAATAAGGTAATCATATTCTGGATTTCATTTGACCCTCCATTGGCCCCTCCTTGGATGGCATGTGCTATAGTCTCCCTTTTGAACAATCATTACAAACATCATAGTCAAAGGTAGCATCATTCGGTCTTCATTTTTGACTTGGTCCTAGGCATACATTAGAGTTTGAATAATAATCCATTGATTATCAGCCCCTTTTGTGATCACGGGTATCCTTTTATTGATCATGTACCATAATTTGTAAACCTTAAGGGTCTCCCCCTTAAACATTAGTTTTGATTGACCGTGGCATATACAATAATGTTTTGGAATTATTCATCTTTTTTAGACTCTGTGACATAATAACATTATTATTTAGACCCTAAATAAGGTCAAATACAATGATATTTTAATTATTGGGACAAGGTCCCCCTCCATATGATGACACGAAACTTATATTTTTGGTGACATTGTCTAACTATGGTGGTTAGGGTTTGAATGCATTGAAGCCACGTTTGTACCTTCTATAAATTTGGTTGAGTTATGTAACTGTGGTTGTTTGCATCGAGAGTGGTAAAGAATCTTGGACGTCGATTTGTGTACTTGTGTGATCTGATCTGTTGATTCGCTAACTCATTCTGACTTGGGTTGCATTGGACTTTGGTGATTTAATTTCAAATGTTGATCCATGTACTGTGATCATCTTGGTCATTGAAACTAACTCCGGATGAGTTACATTGTTTGAGTTGAGAGTGGCAAAAACAAATGAAACTCTTTCATTTTCACTTTACGTTGTGGAAAAATAGGGCGAAGCCCTGGAAAAAATTTCCCAGACCGCCATTTTTGAAATCATTAAAGCTCTGAAATCTTGTGAAGTTGGCCTTTCTATAAGTCTGTGAAGCTCTACAAGTGAAAGTATTTGATCTCTATCATTTTAAACTTCACTGGAGTTATCTTTTAAAGGCGACAAGTGTCATTTTTATTGTTTGACCTCTTTGTTTCTTATATATGGAAAATATTGAAGCTTAACTGATATTTTGTGGTAATCTCTTGTTCCTCAACCTGTAAATTATTTATTCTTTCCCTTCTTAGCTTCATAACACTAATACTTCGTAAGTTTTCCTTTCTCTCATCTTTTCTGGAAATCTCTGGCATTTCGAGCTTGAAACATTCTAGGTGCTCTCCGTTTTGCTCTGAACTCGAATGTATTTGAGGGTTTCAAAGCTTTGACTAAAAACAGTGAGTTCTTGATCTTTAGTTCAAATTCTTTTGCAAGTTTGTGAAAAACTATGAATGGCCATAGAGGAAAAGTGTCTTCCTTCCTTGAATCTACAAATTTTACAACTATTTCATAACTCAAAAATTACAAAACCTCTATTTCATTATTTTTTAGAGCTTTGAGTTTTCACTTGTATTTGCATTGGTAATTTCATTTTTAATTGGGATTTGTAATCTTTTCCTTTTCTACTTATTTATAGAAAAAAAGATAGAACTTTGTGCTTTTCTCTTTTTCGAGTTATGGGTTGCTTATTATTCTGTAAATAAATTTGAAACTTTTGTGACTCTGGAATTGTTTTATTATGAACACTCGAGCTTCTAAGTTTGTAACAGCTACCACCCTTCACTGAAGGTTTGGTTTTTACATTGATCTTTGTATTTGTTTATACACGGACACACATTTGATGGTATCCATTATTTTTCTAAGTATTGAGGACATAATCTCGTTGTTCACTTTTCCAATCTAGAACATAACAACTTCTGTGACTTTTCTTTCTTGTAATAATGAAACAAGTAGCATACTTAGTAATTATCCTTTCAATGAAATGTGATCACTGCATCTTCACATGCATATCTAAGTTTTTTTTTTTAAAACCTGATTCAGGCATATGCTAGACTCTACTTTGTTCCATTATGATTCATGATGTTTGAATTTTTCTTTGTATTGATGTACTTGCTCGAATCTTGTGAGGGTTTTTGATAAAATGCAAAATTCCTTTGATTAAGGCTCAAATCTGAGATTTTATTGCTTTTCAAGTATGGTTCATGATTAACTTGTCTTGGTATCTCTGTATGATGAGTTGAGCTCGTATTACATAGTTATGGATTGTATTCTTTCCTTTGATATTGGTTCATGTAGAGATCTGTTGGCATGTTTAATTGGCAAATCTGGCACATATGACTTAGTCCTATGTTTGGGTTTCTGTGTTTTCATACCAATGTTGAAGACAACATTAACAATATTTCATTGTTCCACTCTCCTTACAACAAACTTTAAGCATACTTAAACAGTGTACAGTGTAAGTTCTGAAGGAGAAATAATTTTGTAACTATATATATCATATTTTCATTAAACCTTGATGTACTTGGGTATTTCAGTTTCATGTTTGTACTCAATTCTGGGACATGATGTTGAAATTGAAATGATAATTGTAACCCATTTATGTCATGGACTTGCATGAAACCTTACAAACACTTCCAAATTTCACATTGTAGATGTAACTTTTTAGTTTTGAAAATTGTGTCCTAATTGTAATTTATGTATCTGATGCTTGAAAATGATGACAATAGATGTACCTGTTGGAAACTTTGACCTCTTTGCATGGTCTAGACTATCTTTGATATTCTTGAATCTATGCTTGTAATTGTATCTTGGTATTTAAACTTGGAAATATTCTTTTCCCAACTTCAATCTTCAGGAATCATGATATGGGAGTTCATATTATCTATTCACTAAGTCCATAGTATGCGCTTTGTAGCTTCGTATGGGAAATGGACAACTATTTTGTAATTTGACCTTTTGTTCCCATAATCATCTTAAATCCTATAAACATATGTTCTTGTATAGTGTATAAAAGATGTATTTGCACCTTAAATTGAACTTTGATCAGGTAAAACATATCCTGAATTCTCATTGCATATTTTTGTTTCAGATTTGTACCTATTTCTGATCATTGATGGCTAATTCAATGTTGTTGGAATCAAAAACTCTGGTGTACCTATTTCTATTAGTGCATCTTTCTTTTGTGCATTGATGGGGTTTTTAGATGCATGATATTTCTCCTGTAGAGTGTTTCTTTTGAACCTGTATTGTAACTACTCCATTACATAAATATCATCTCTTTAATACTTGAATATTCCTTTATTGTTGATGTTCTATGAGATCTGAAAATTTCTTTCTGGAGGAAAGATATATGTCTCTCAAAATTTTGATCTATTCTTTGAATCTTGAAATTTGTTCTGAGTCTTTGAAATTTTGAAGTCTACTTAGTTCACTTCAGAAGATTGTAACTGGCATACTGTAATGATTTAATGTATCTTCTGAATCTGGTCGGACATGTGACCTACTCTCTCTTATAACTAAGTTTTTTTGTATATTGAGATGTGTCTTTTATTTCTTCAACTCTGGCACCTGCACACATATTCAATATCTTTATAGTCGCACCTCTATTTTGATTGTTGCAATCTGCATCCTTAAATTTCTCTTTATTACCAGTTACAGATGTCACTTTGTTTTATGGTAACTTCTCTCTCTATGTATTTTGTATGATCTGGGAATGAAGTGCCTTTGATGAGCTTTGACCTCTTGTAGACTTATATCATGAAGCTTGATTAGCTTTTATAACTTCCATTTCTTCTTCTCAGTGCTTCATGTATTGAAAATGTACCTTGTTTCTATGATCTAAATAACGATTTACTATGCAAATATGCAATCTAATTTTGTTTTATCTTCAAACTCTTGCTTTTGTAGATGCATTTGTTTGAGTTTTGTGCACTGATTAAAATCTATATTTGATAATACAAAAATTAAATGTTCTTCTTCTGCAACCTATACCTACACACCTAAACAAACTAATTAGAAAGCAATAGGATTTTGGCCCCTGTTGTACTCCATAGTCTTTTTTTCTTACCTTTTTTCCCTTTATGTCTGTCATGATTCCTTTGAATGCCACAAGCTCTTGCCAGATAGTATTTTCTTAATTTTGCTTATGTTACTTTGATCTACCTTATGTTTTTTGATCTCAATTGGTTCATTTTCCTAAAGATAGATAGCACATGAGTACAAATTAAACCTTGAGCTCAAAAAATGATGTCTTTTCTCTTTTGTCTTTTCAGGTACATTGATGGACTGGATGATGCAAAAAATGATGATGAAGGAGCTCGGAACTCGAAAGCAACAAAGAATGAAAGAAAACCAAAAGGTAATGATGGGTTTCTTCTATACTCTTTTGCTTTTAGTTTCATGTACATGTACCATTTAGTTCAATAATCATAAGTTACATCCCACGGCTGTGTGTGGGAAACATTGAATTTCCTTAATAAATAAATGATATTATTTCTTTAATTGAGTTGTGTAAATCGATTTTCTTTAAGATCTAATGATATGTAATGATTGTACAGTGAATTGATCAACTCAATAACATAATAAAATCTAATCATAGGAAATGATCAAATTGAAAATAAATGTAACTTAATAATCAACATAAGCCATGCAAACAACAATTTTGTTTTTTTGTTATGGAGTTTAATATACCACAAAATATGTGATTCCCACCTTCATCAAGGAAATGCATTGGTCCTTTGGGCTTGTGTGTTTCCTTGCTAAAGATGAACATGGAATGGAGCCTATGTGAGGTGTTACAATCTGTAATAGGACACATAGCTTCAAATTGCATGTCATTAAACAATTGCTAGACCTAAAAAATCAATGAAAACTATATGACTTCCCCCAAGTTAAGTCTTTCTCATCAATGCCTTTCATATGAAACGCGGTTTCAAGTTGCCATTTTTGCATGAGTAAAAAAAATGTCAACATTTTTGGAGATCCTGCGAGGAAAGATTCCTACTAGCTTACAAAACCATTTCTTTTCTCTAGGCCATTGGGCATGGAGTCAAAGTATATAACCAAAATATTCTCTTTTCTAAAAAATCAACCTTTTGAAAAAATACTAAAGCTAGGAAAGGATCTGGTGAACCAAATCACATACATGAATTAACTTATTGAATTCAAAAAAAAATTAATGTTCATTAACTATACTTATTGAAAGGGAAATCCTACTCTAACCAACACTGCAAGTTTTTGAATAATAGTGTTTGAGAAACATATCATTTAGAGGTAGGGGTAGTTCCACTCCATTAACCCTTGAAAGGTGAAATGCATTGTTTTCTTTGCAAACTGAAATCATATAAGGAACACTCCAAATTTCATCAAACTTCATGTAATTTCTTGGATTTGCACAATTAGCATCACATTTCAGCACAATGTCTCCTTCATTGAAGACTTTAAACTTATCATTTTTATCAAATGTTCTCTTGATTTGTTTCTGATTATTTTCCATGTTCAGATGAGCTTGATCTCTTAGCTCTTACATCTCCATTAATTCTGCATAACAAAATTGTTATCCAAAATTCACCCCTCGAGGTACTTTTGATAACTTGCATCAAATTCATCAGTCCCAAGCAAGTAGATTTGATGTAAGGCCAAAAATCATGTTTTGGGGGTACCCTTGGCTTCTCTCTAACTTACCCATCTAGAAAAAAACCCAAGAAGTTAGAGAAAATGGGAAAAAATCTAGAAAACGGGCTCATTATGGTGTTTTGCAGAAAAATTAGACATTTTTATCCCAGGTAGTCTGTAGGACAGTTGGGACCTCAGGACATGCAGGATGTGAAAAGGTGATTTTTCCACAAGTTAGTGCATTACGGGTGACACAGAAAAATGGTCTGGGATAATCAGGACGTCGGGACGTGAAAAGTTGAAATCACCGAACAAGGAGCCAAGCTAAATGGGATGCAACAAATGTGGAAGTCAATGGCAGTCACGGCCCGGTCAATGGTAGATGCATAGGGAAAAGGAATCCCGAATTGTGTAATGTTGAAGAATGTGTCTAGGACAGTTGGGACACGCGGACCCTATTTCTCTGAAATAGCCGCAATGAAGAGAAAAAGTCAATGTTTGACCTCCCAAACTTCAAATGGCCATAACTTTTGACTCAGAACTCTGATTTTCATAAAATTGGACTTTATGGAATGAGCATTACGTCCAGTCAATTAATTCTCGTTCCCATCAAATGATAAAAAATGCATGGCAGACAAAAAATAGCTACTTGCACTCAGAAGGCCATAACTTTTGCATTTCTCAACGAAATCACACAAAATTGGTACCATTTGAATCATGTCTCTAAGATCGATGCACATAAATCAATAAATTTCAGATTTGATGAAGGATAGATAGATATTTTTCACAAAACATGGCTGAGTTCAAAATATTTTTTTATTTGGTAGTTGGACGCATTCAATGAAGCATGGGCTAACATATTTCATTTCTGCAAGTCATGGGATAGTATGGGGAGCCATTAGAAAGCAACAGAACATAATTTCACTCCATTTAATACATATTGCAAGTGGTTGAAGGATAGATTTCTGGATTTCCATTTTCCGTCTCTCTCTCTCTCTTCTTATTTTTCTACAAATTGGAGTGTTGGGCTCATTGTAAAAAGTGGAGTTTTATTGTAGCAAAGCTCTGTCAAAATTTATTTGTGAATCCAATGTGCTATAGCCCCTTGTAGTGAACTCCTTGCATGGTGATCCAAGCCCTTGTCTTGTAAATTATTGAACTATGCATATCATGAAGGAATAAAATACAAGTTTGTGGATGCATCTTCCCCTATTGTGTTTGTTTACACTCTTCTTTCACTTTCAACCTTTGTTACAATAATATTGTGTCTATTTTTATGATCTTTCAAGGACTTATTATTATTGTTCATGTATGAAATATTGTTTTGAATGCATTTTGCTAGATTGTGGAGAATTGTTATCACCCCTTCTAGTGTGCACCTTGCTTCTGTATCTCACACATTGGAAGACTACCCTCACTCCCTCCTTCTCTGGTGTATCACCACTGTAGTGTAGGCTTTCATTTTTAATTCATTCTCTCTCCTTGGTCCCTAGGAAATTTAGATTAGGACAATTAATTTTGCCTGCATTAGAGTATATTGTGGTAGGTAGTTTAGGAGCAAGAACCAACTTTCTCTGGAGGTCTATCTCAAGTAGAAAGTCCCACAACTTGGAGATAGTACCCATGTTATCCAATCACACAAAATGACCCTGCCTTAGTAAAGTAAATCCATAGCTCATTTGGGGGTGTTGTGATTTAGTGATGATAGAAACTTCATTGGTTCATTCTGAAGTAATTCCATTTGATGCAGTAAATCCAATGCATGCAGCTTGACTGAAATATAAATTTTTGCTTCACGTCCATAAACGAGCTTGTATGGTGAATAGCCATCTTATCTTTTAGGAGTCACTCTATCAACCCAAAGTTTTGAATTCAACATTAGATAGAAATCTCTTTGGTTGTCCTTGAGTGTTCTTTTGATGATCTTGAGCTAGTTTTTGTTATTACTTTCAACTAATGTGTTACCTTGTGGGTAATAATTAGACAAAGTAATTGGATAAATGTCATGTTTGACATCCCAATCTGTTACATTTTCTCTAAGGACCGCTAAGGTATTATCTAAAATGATAGTTGCTAGAACACCAAATATGTAAACTATACCTTCATAGAATGATAAGATTGAAGGATCATTAGCTTCTTTAAAGGCTACTACTTTAGTCAAGCATGTGAAATAATCCATGGCAATCAAGATCAAATTTTGTACTTGTGATGAAGGTTTATTTATCATGCCAATGAATTCAAGATCCCACTTCATGAATGGTTGATCCACTGAAATATGTTGTAAGGGAAGTGAAGCTAATCTTTCTTTTCCTACAAAGAAATCACACTTCTTAAACTTTTTAATACATTAAAAACAATCCTTTAATATGTTAGGCCAATAATAACTAACTTTAATGATCTTAAGAGCTATAGTACGTCATGATAAGTGACCACCTGATGGTCCTTTATGAAACTCAGATAATAATTGTTGCACTCTATGATAATCAACACAACCCAACAAAAATCCATTTATACCCTTTTTGAACAACACACGATCAATAAAATCATAAGGTTCAACTCGTAACATGAACTATCTTCTTTTTTTCTTGTCCATACCATCTGGATAAATACCATCCTACAAGTAATTGATCAAATCTAACATTCAAACTTATCCTGGAACCTCCAGACTAGGTTTTGGTTACTAATTTTTATGCTGTAGTAAAATTTTAGGTTGCTGATATGAAACTGTAGCATAATGTGATGTCTGTTATGAATCTATAGCTTAGTGTTTTCCCATATTAGTAATCAAATATTCACATAATAATTTTCCTCGTATTGTTTTTGAACCACAAATGTCAACATCATACTCCATAACTTTTGTTATCCAACTTGTTCTCTTCTTATTCAAATCCTTCTTTAGCGCGAATGCATTAACACTTGGATGAGAGACTAAAACAAGGATCTTTTTTTTGGAAAGGATTTACTTGAAGTTTTTTAGTCCTATAACTATAACAATTACTTGTTTTTCAAGAAAAGTGTACCTTGTCTCATAGTCATGTAAACTTTACCCAAAGAAAGCTATGGGTTATTTTGTATTCTCATCATTAAACTAAGTTAATATCGCTAAAATAGTTTCAACTTCTACAAGTACATACATTGTTAAATACTTATCAAAATTAGGATTTTCTAATGTAGGATATTGTGAAATAGATGCTTTGATAGCCTCAAATCCTTTTCTTCCTTCTTTTTTCCAAGAGAAAGTTTTATCTTTATTTAACATGGTCGTTAATGGCTTTACTAATGCTACAAAATCTAGGACATATATTCTAACAAAGTTGATTTTTCAAAGAAAACTTTGGAATGTCTTCTTATGATGAGGAAAGGATAGCTTTAACATTGTTTCAATTCTAAAATGATCAATAGCTAAAACTTTCATGAAAAATGTAGAGCCCGATAAAAGAATAAAAAATAAATTAAAAAAAAAAGCGAATTGACATTTATTCCACTAACTTGTCTTTCCCTTATGGAAATTTATTCTTACTTCACATGGGATATTGGATTCTTCTTTTTTGTTTTCCTTGTTTTTTGGAAAGTGGATACATGGGGTTGTTTTGGGAAATGGGATGCCTACCCTCCTTTCCACTTTTTTTCTGGCCATTAGCCAACATACTATCATGGATTGTGGGATCCATTATTGTTTTTTAGTTAGAGCCTCTTGTAAAAGATGAAGAACATTAATTATGCCATACTTTTGATGATGAATCATGGGTAGGAAGCACCAATAACAAGAATTCTACCCCCATGAATAATTTGGTGCAGAAAAATGTAGACTGGAGGATTGGCAAGTAATGCGTTGAAACTTACAGAAATTGCATTCCTCTAGCTAGAGATCTCTCCTGTGATTTACTCCCTTCCTGTATAAAAAACTTGAGCTCTATTTGCCTTACTACTTATGTTATTTGCATTATCCAATTTTCTTTCTTTTCCAAATGGAGTTTATAGGTTGAGAGCTATGCTTTTCCACTTTGTTTTGCATTGGACTTCCGGAGAATACATTTTATGTAGAGGTTTTCACACCTGATAATTGTATGGATTTGTATTTACAATGAAGTGGTTTCAATATTTTTGTGAGGAAATGAAACTTTGGCTTGCAAAAGAATGTTAAAGATCAAGGTGTGAAAGTGTCATTCTTTCTTTTCCACTGGCGGTTGTGCAAGATTTGGCTCTTTCACCATTTCTCCACATGGAGTAGCTTATGTGTCCTTTTCCAACATCCTTCTAGCCTGTGTCAAAAGATGAGCGTTGGAACAAAGTATAGACGTCCAACAAGAATATGTTAGGGGAAATTTCATAGATGTTGTGGCTAGAATCACTCTATCAGATACTCATGTAAAATGTACAAGCATCCACCTGACACATGGATTGTTCAACTAAATGCTTGAAAAATGTGGTCTTAGGGACTATAATGATGGCGTAATATGCACATAATGGGTTTGTTTAAAATGATTAGAAACTTCAAAGAAAATGCAATTTCAAGTGTAAATAAAAAATCTGCAACCGTAACCAACATCATCCTTCTGTATTAAAATGGCAGCTCTTCCAATGGATGTTACGACTATGTCTACAAGACTATGCCCTATTGCATTGGTGTCATTGGTGGAAGATCTGTGTGAATTTCAATAACATTATGTGGTGTAGTTGGTTTTAATTCCACTTATGGACGCATACCCCTGTCACAAGTGCTTCTGCTAAATTGAGGAGTTGGAATGATTGGTGTGCTGTTAGGAATAGTGGAATATTCACTTCTTACTTATGCAACAATCCTTATAAATCTTCCAAATAATTGGTTGGTTTTAGTACATGTTATGGATGAATCTCTTTCAGGAAAAGATAAGCTTGATGACATGTTAAATTCTTATTATGAGATAAGAAAAATGAGGAAATATTCTTTGTAGTGGTCAATATTGTGATAAAATGGTTATAAATGGGATAAAAGTAAATGGAAGGAGTTTTCAATTTACACGCAAACCATTTGATAAAATGCCTAATAGATGGATGAATCTTATTGGAGTACGAGTGAAACTGCTTGGATTATCTCACACACTATAGACACAAATATCTCCTAGGCATGGTTCATCTCCCCTAATTTCTCATAATTTCTATTTTTTAGTTTTTCTTTTGGAATGGATAAAAATTTCAAATGAAAGGTTTTTTCTGTACTTTTGATTGTATTAAATAAACTAGTTTTAAAACAATAAAATGTTATAATGTAACTTACAAGACCTATTATTCCTTGGTAAACAACAAACTTAAACCCCCACTTTGAGATGATCTAGAAATGTCCCAACACAACTAGATAGCTACAGTACTTCTTTTATTGACCAGATGAAGTTGAGTTCCTGGAAAATAAGTTAGCCATCTCCTTGTTTAAATAGATAAAATTGTAATTTTCAGAAACTCACAAAGTAACCTTTGGAACTTCAGAAAGGGGATGTTAATCTTCTTGTGTGTACCTTGTTATGTGAGGAGTCACCTCAGTCTTTGGATCAACCACTAATGATCATTTGTGATCTTTTGACACCCTTCTTGGAACAAGGTTTTCAACGTTTTGTAGTTGTAGGAAGTTACTAAAACTGAAAAGTTAGCTTTCGTTTTCAACCACCATTTGAACCCTGAGCAATAAAATGTGTATCCAACTTCAACAACCTCTAATGTTTTTACTAGACAACTACATGGAACATTCAGTTTAGGGAGAAAAAAAATTCTGTATAGTTTGGAAAATCCATTTTGTTGGCCTCTGGTCGTAGTTTGACTAGGTCAAACTAGCCCAATTAGGACTGTTGGCTTCATAATCATGTCATCGTTTGAAAATAGTTTTCTATTTTTGAGTTCTGTTTACTCTGATGAATTATCCATATATGGGGTAACTTGTAATAATTTTATCATGGAGCATACATCCATCCAACGTTGTTTTTTCATGTGGTTTAGTGAGCCCTTGAGATAAATTTTAATTATTTACAACTAGGCCAACTACGATCGATGGCCCCAGAAAACTAGCCACCAATCGTGAACTCTTCACTTGTTCTGAATTCTGTTAGTTCCTATGAACTCTTGGTATATCAGTGGAAACATAGAAATTTTAACTGTGGTGTGTTTTCTCATCAGAAACTACAATGTTCGAAAGAGGTTTCTTAGTCTCTGAGCCTATTTTGAACGTTTTGGTAGATAGCAGGAAAATGTAAAAAGAAAGTTGTAGGACCCCTGTCGGGTTGCCAAACCAATGTGGAAACTTTTGACAAATGTAAATAACTATTTGAAACTCTATAGTGTAACTTGTTGTGTGAAATAGAACTTTTGACAATTGGTGTTTCTTTTTCTTACTTTCTCTTTCTCTCTTCTTGGTTATGAAAGGAAGTGAAATAAAATGAAATGAATACATGTTTCTAAATCTTTCTTTCAAATGCAAATTATAATAATTATTATTATACGTAAATGGGAAACTAAAGATATTAATTATGTTAGATTATGGTGGATTCCATGCCAGCGATTTGTGTAGGGAAGCATAGATTTCATGCTCACATGGTTTTACAGGATGCAAGAATAATGGAAAAAAGGTGATGTGTAATTCATTATTTATTATTGTAATTTATATAGGTCATTTTAAAATGAATGTATGTTTAATATAATCTCATGTTACAGAAAATTTATATTTGAAATTTGCTAATATGTATGAGATGTTAGTTTTAGAGATATCTTAGGAAATGTGCATCTAATCACAAGTTCAATTTGATTCATAGTTACGTCTAGTAAAAAGATTTGATTTATATATGGTAATTTAATTTGAATTTAATATCTTGTAGTGCATTTTTCAGTGTTAGAATAAATGATATATTAATTAGTGTGTTGTATTCTTACCTTATAAATGTAATAAAGAGATTTAATCGAAATAGTCAACCCTAGTTTAAGATTCGTACATACCATGTCTTCTTGTTTGATCCTTCTTACCATAGAATGAACCATAAAGTTCAACTTAAACTTTTCTCTTATGGAACCTCCTGTTTTAGGTAAATAATGACCCCTAGGCTTGAGTTTACCATCATGGTTACTATTAGTGTTCATAAACCCAATGGTTAGTCATGACTTACCAAATGATTTCTAGTGTAAGAAGAATGTTATTTGGTGTCAAACTTGTCCATTTATGGAGTAAGTAGAGTTATTACTCCCTTAGTATCCTAGTGGACTACAAATTCTTATGAATTTATATCTATAAATTAACTTCATCATCGAATGAATTCCTTATGGGACCCCCCAGACAACACAAATTGATAGGGTGAAAGTATTTATTCCTATGACCTAATCTAATAGTTGCCAAGTTAGACAAGGATGAAAGTCCCTACAACGAAATTAAATGTAAGCTAACTAGGTGACTACACCAAAGTAATGATGAACATTCGTATTTTGTTGATAGGTTGTATACCAAAAAATTTTCATCTCACCCTAATGTTTGCATAGATAACCAGTTTTGCAATGAAATTCTAGAGAGAGCAATGAAGACAAGAAGGGTTGAAAATCAGACCTCAGTTGATTAACATGTATTACTTAGCTCTCATGTATTTGTTATAATGCTTCCAATAATATACTGGCTTCAAAAGGTTAGAAAAGTAATGTTGCATAAATCCTAATGTTATAAGGTAATGCCAAAAACAAACCTATGAATTCATTTTCCAGAGGAAAATGGGAGCCTACAAAAGTTTATGTAAGAATGATCTAGGAAAAAATATTTACAGATGAAGTCCATGACCTTACTTTTATAGATTCAACACAGAGGGAAAAAGGAGAGAGAATGCGATAAAAATAGCTCATTGATGGGACTAGGCATACCAGCTACTATCAGAGTGCCTCTAAAAATGAAATAAAATAAAATTACTGTCATGTAACTGCATCAATTGACTAGTTCAAACTAAATTGGGAAGGAGAAGGATAACGGTGGTATCAAGATAGAAATGTGCTTCCAATGGATGGTTGTTCATAGGAAAGGGATAGATCTTGCATTAATGTCACCTAAAACATTTCTCCAATTTTCTCCCACCTAACCTTTCCAAACTTGAAAGTTTCTGATCTGGTCATGGCATAGATGAGGCCGTAGATCTTTCCAACGTGCCAATTAAACATGGATTTCAAGCAAGTTGAAAGATATGTCCATTTTAAATTTGAATAAGGTCTGTAGACACCTAGAATTACGCCCGAACAATTTAAATACTTAAATTGTGCTAATTATCTCCTTTCTTACAAATTGACGACATATCGGTAAAGGCGCTTATCTTCTCTTCTATTGTCATTAATTGATTACATTACACTAATTAATTAAGTCGCCTATCCAACGCATACCCTAATTAATGACCCTTTATTCATCAACACCTTCTATTAAGTCTAATTAATTATTATTAATTAATTAGCCTCCCTTCTCATTAAATCAATAAATCACTATTTAATTGGTTTAATTCCCTCCTAATGGTCCAAATCACACTAATACCCATCTAAAAGCTTATAAAAGCTTGCACATGTATTTAATTAATCATCTTGATTAATTAATACACCCCCTTTATCCACATGAGCCACTAGAGGACAAACGAAATCCTCCTAAAGTTAAATCAACCCCATCTAAACCTCCCTTATCATTAACTAACTCTACATATCCATTAGTCCCACATTCATGAGGATGTGTTGAATCCTTTATCCTTTGGGCTATATAAACAACCCTCCCTCTACTTCTACAGTTACACCTAAATCCCTTGAAGAAGAAAAAGAAAGCACATAGTCTTGCATACTAAGAGCCATTTTTCATTCTCAAGCCCTTCCATCATCCATTCTTGAAGAGCTAAGCCTCACATCCAAGTATCCATTGAAGGATCAAAGCAAGCAATATTGTTGATTGTTATTGGACTACATAGGTCCACTTGATTTAATTAGGAAATTAGAAGAATAGAGTTCTTGATTTTCATTATGTTTGATTTCATTATTTCAAAGTTATGATGGTAATGTAGGCCTTATTCATTTCTTCATCTTGATGGTACTCTTTTCTTGTTTCTAGCTAGGTTAGGGAACTATTTTAGGTGGTAGTTCTTACTTTCAATCTAACTTAGGAAAAAAAATACTTGTACACATTTGGCATGCCCGGTGGGACTGTTAGTCCCATGGCATTTTAGTTTAAGTTTCATTGTTTTGGCTAACTTTTGATATGCACATGTAGTAATTAATGTCCATTTTTTGGAATTTTTGCTCATTTGATATGTGTAACTTCATGTTCATAGCCTTATTCTAATGGGTTATTACCATTCTTAAGCTAACTTGTCAAAATTTTCAGATATTGTGAAGTTTCTTGTGTTTTTGCCATACTTTGGTTGCAGTTCTGGTGCAGGCACGATTTTAGGGGCACAAGCACCATTTTTGAGGCGCAAGACATGATTTTCGGGGTGCAGACGTCTCTCTAGTGGTGCAGACACACTGTTAAAACCTGTCACTCTGTCTACCGACCTATGGCTGCATGCGTGCTAACCTTGACACATACACCCTAACCAGCGTGCATAGGTGCACTAACCCAGGGCGCAGGTGTCATTTCGTACTGTACCTTCACTGCACACTGAAACCTGTCAAATCGGTGCACACACCTTAACCAGGGTGCACATACTGTTTTAGTGGTGCACAGCACATTTTTCTGGTAATGCGGTTGTTATATCTATTTTTCTGTCTATTTCTCTCAAAGTAGTGCATATGCTTTTTTTTGGCACACATGCCTCTCTTATGGTGCAAGCGCTTGATAAATTCAAAAATTCCATAGAGTGGCATAGGCATTGTTTTAGTGGCACACATACTATTTTTCGTGGCGCACACATCTCTTGGGTGGCTCAAGTGCACTGTGAGCTGAAAACAACGTTTAGTGACGCATACGCCCTAACCTGCACGTAGGCATTGAAAAAGGGGTGCAGGTGTCCTTTTGCATTTTTTGAAATTAAAGTGTTGATGTGCTAACATTCTTGCAGGTTTATCTAATCATATATTTGTCTTTGCATGATGTTTTTACATGTTTGTATTTGATTAGGTAATATTTTGCATTGTTTACTTATAGGAATATGGATCACATATGCTCTTCCCTCGTGTCCCTTAGGGTGATCTTGGGAATCAAAAATGATTCTTAAGTCCTTTTGATGCTTTGAGATTGCTAAGAGTATTTGAGTTGGAATCGGTTAATTTGGCATAGTTGAATTAAAGTGTTTTTCCATTTGGTATCTTTTTAGATTTTTGAATACAATCACATATACTCTTCTCTTGCGTCCTTGGATGATCCAGAAGAATCAGAAATGATGCCTTCTCTTTTTATGGAAAAATACTAAAAATTGTCATAGAGGACCAAAACACCATCGCTTGTCAAAGAATGGAGGAATCAAAACAAAAGTCAAAAAACTACTAATACAGTTGTTATATAGGTTGCCAAATGGTGTTTGAGTAAACCACACCTAATTAAAAAAGATAAAACAAACAACATATTCAAAACACTGTATTGCAAGTTTCGGAAAAGGTTACGTCCCTCTCTGCTCAACTGGAACATAACCCCTTTGGCATAACGCCTTAAGCTACAACAATGGGGGTGGTTCCAGGAACCCCAAAGTAGTCCACACAAGAGGGAACCTTGTGGATGAAACGGGAAGTGCTCTGCACTACCTATCTGACTCTTTGTGAGAATAGAGTTACAAGTTGTCCCTACGTGACCCTTTTAAGTACATATTTGGATGCATTTATTGCCCACTGTGCTTGAAGGGGGAAAAGTCAAGATACTCCCAAGATAGTCAGGACTATTTGGGTAAATCGTCCCACTCATGGATAATCTTTGTAGCACCTAGGACAGAGAGAACCACCTCAGGAAGATATACTTTGGCCAGGAGCCCACTTTGACCATTCTAAAAATAGTGTTGAGTTTTGAACCATATTTTCATTGCCAAACGTGTGACACATTACTTTCGCTTAGTTTTTACTTGCCTTAGGGTGAGGTGAAACTCTGCCGAAGTGAAGCCAGCATTTTTCATCCTTTTTTTTATTTTACTTCCTTCACATTCTTTTGACACTTTGTTGATTAGAAGAAGGGTGACTACCTTTGTGTTACCAATTGACTTTTTTTGTCACTTTTTTGTCCATTTACACCCATCCATGTTTGCGGCTGGGTAAGTTAAACGTCTAAAGTGTGAGGAGGAATTTTCACGTCATTGGTAGCCATTGTGATCTTGATACCCATGTCAAGATCGTCATTGTAGTTAGGCATGGTTCATCACCACAGAATTCCTTAGAAGAGTTAGCTTGTCTGTATCGTATCATTATAATTTCGATATTTACGTCTTGTTTCTTGTAAACTCGGCATAAATATCTCTATTGTAAGGTTACACTGCACACATTTTTAACTATTCCTAGCTATACTTTGAGCTTTTTAGTTCGGTTCTATTATTACCTTGATTTCAAAGAGTGTTGGGTGTTACCATTTGTGCATGTTATATCAATAACACCTTGATATCAATACTTCACTTTCTCGCAAAGTAGGTTAACATATCTTGGTGATATTGTTTGTGTCATTCATGAATTGTAATTGGCACTTTTTGAGATATAGGTCTTAATCAAGTTTGAGCTCGCTCTTCGTATATCTTGATTAGGAGGTCACATTGACTTCATGTATTTACTTACATTTTTTTCATTCCCTTGAACTTGGCATAAGTAAAGACCTCTTGTTAATCATTTTGCGATGCGAAGCTACTTTTTGAAACATAGTCTAGGAGGTACTTCATTTAAAATGAGATTTGGTACCAAACGCTTGTGTCACTAGTGATTTATCACTCTATCACGTTGGTATCCTCACATTGTTGATTTATTCATACTCTTAGCAAATACATTTTGCATCTTACTTAGGGGTGGTCACTAATCTTTGAACACATTTACAACTCATCCTAGTGAAACTATCATGAAAAACATGGCTCCTAAAACAGGTCTAGGATTAAAGAAATAGGCATACGAGGAACAACAAGCGTAAGCTTGGGAGACCTCTAATAGACAAGGGTCAAACCATTTCATTGGACATGACCTAGGACCGTTGTTTTCTACAGAAAAGGAAACATACGAGATGGTCGATCAAAGTGGAAATGAACTAGAATCACCACATGCAGACTTTGATTTCAACCCCACTCTACTAGACGAATTTCTTCTCAGAAACAAAGATAGAGTGTTGGCATGGGTCATAGAATTAGGGGCCAAATTTCCCACTGAAGAATGAA
Source organism: Taxus chinensis (assembly GCA_019776745.2). NCBI lineage: Eukaryota > Viridiplantae > Streptophyta > Pinopsida > Cupressales > Taxaceae > Taxus > Taxus chinensis. The sequence goes on along the minus strand of CM034153.1, from coordinate 118,553,480 downwards.
ACAATACTACTTGCAAATGACACTACGGAGGAAGAACATCCCCTTATCAATATGGAAGATATTTTAACACACGGACATGCTTCCACTTCTTACGTAGGGAATGATAAAATGGTAGGGCATAGAATACCCTTTATCAAAGTGCCAAAAAGAAACAAGATAGAACATGAGACGGGAAAAGAACCTCCATAATACGAGGAGGAGGAACCTTTAGAAGAAGAAGCAATAAACCAAGCCACAATCCAACAAAAAATCAATAACCTAAGCTGAAAACTAGCTTTGCTTACTTCCCATGTATAGAAAGATGCAAACAAGAATGTTCAAAAGTCGAGGCCTAAGGTTAAGATCAATGAAATCCATCAAGAAAACCAAGGAGAAGAAGACACAGGGTATCATTGTGTATACATCCCTGCTTCTCCCACTAAAGAACAATTGCTTGCACAAGAAGTGCAGTCTATGAAAATGACGCTCGCAAGCTTACAAGAGAGCACTATAGGGAGCATCAGGAAATATCAATACGAATAATTATGCCCCTATCCTTTTGACAATACAATGACCCTTCAACCCTTTCCAAATAAATTTGATATGCCAAGGTTTGACAAATATAAAGGGAAAGGGGATCCATGAGGATCATGTTAAAGATTTCTACATGGCGTGTCAAGAGGTGTCTTATAGTGAAAATTACCTCATCATACTTTTTCCTAGGAGTCTCAAAGGTCAAGCCTTCGAGTGGTTTACGCGCTTACCACGAGGATCAATTTTCATCTTGGCTAGAATTGGCAGAAAGATTCGTGTGTCACTTCTTCATATAACATAGAGAGTGATGTCACAATGGTAGACTTATGTGGCACCAAGTAGTGCCCAAATGAGAATTTCGCTAGCTTCCTCTAATGTTGGAGAGGGATAGCTAGTCACTTCCCTTGCACTTTCCCTGAAAAGTAGTCAGTTAGTATTTTTGCTCCAAATCTCAACCCGGATATATCTTGTGAGGCAGTAATGAAGGAGAAAGAATAGAGATTGTATATCTCATATTATTCTATTGAAAAAATAGACCTCACGTACATTATTTATAGGTACGAGATTGAACAAGACTCCCCCTAAATGGATGGAGAAGTTACAAAATTAGAGGGAGAGAGAATAATGGAATACTATAAGGAGAAGATACTAGGACTATTAATAGACACCTAAAACATAGTACATTAACCAATGTATGCTAACATTTCCCCCCCTAATTACATTATTCTTGCAAATGTGACCCCTGAAAAATTCAAATTTCACTTTTGCCAAGAGATTTAGTGAGAATGTCAGCAACTTGTGCTTCAGTAGGACATTACTGGAGCTGAATTTGATGGTTTAAGATGTGCTCTCGAATGAAAATGGTAGCCAATTTCAATATTCTCTGTGTTCGTTCATGAAATACTAGATTCTGCACGAGCTTTAACACACTTTGATTGTCACAATAGAGAATAGGTAACTATGTTTTCCATAGGAATTCCTAGGTCATCCAAAATGCGACATATCCATATCACTTCACACATAGCTCCTCATGCGACACGATATTCTACCTCTATGGATGAGATAAAAACAACATTCTACTTCTTTCTTATCCATGAGATAGGTCTAGATCTAAGATGAAATATGTATCTTGTAGTTTACTTCCATGTCATCACCAGATCCAACGGTGGTCCGAGTTGACGTATCCCTGTAAGAAGAATTGATCATTCTATCTTATATTCTATACCATAATTAGTTGTTCCTCAGACATATCTTAAAACATGCTTTACTGCATTCCAGTGACATTTCTTTTGCTCTTGCATGAACTTGGAAAGATAGCTAACAGCATAGCAAAGATCTGGTCTTGGTATATGTCAAATAGATGATCCCTCCAACAAATTTCCTGTAGAGAGTAGCATCTACTTGAGGTGAGTCTTGGAATCTTGAAAGTTACAAGCCTTTTTCCATGGGAGTGGATATAGGTTTACATTTTAGACATTTTATACTTTTCTAGGAGTGTCTTGGCGTACTTTGTTCTGGGAGACAAAAAAATGTGATGCTCCTTTTGCCATATCTCCAAGCCAAGAAAGCAATGTAGTAGCCCCAAATTTTGTCACATCGAAGGTTCTTTTGAGATCATTCTTTAACAATTATCAACCTGATCTTCTGAACTGGCCAGTGATCATAAGATCATCTACATAAACAACTAGAATGACAATTTCTTTTTCCTACCTTCTTTATATACAAATTTGAATATGATGGGTCTATGATGTGAACCCCATGCTACAAAAGGTGAACGTTGATCTTGATATACCATGCCCTAGGATCTTGTTTCAGTCCGTAAAGTGATTTGATGAGACGACATACCTTCTTAGGTTTCTTTTCATCAACAAATCCTTCAGGTTGCCTCATGTATACTTCTTCTTTCAGATCACCATTTAGGAAAGCACTCTTGACGTCCATCTGCTAAATTATTCATCCTTTCTGTGCTGCAAGTGTACAAACTACTCTAATGGTCTTCATCTTCGTAGTGGGTGCAAAGGATTCTTCATAGTCGATGCCTTCTTTCTAAGCATATCCTTTTTCTACCAGTCATGCTTTATATTTTTTAATGGATCCATATTCATTATAATTTGTCTTTAAAACCCATTTTTAACCTACGTGTTTCTTTCCTGTAGGCAGATCGATAAGTTCCCATGTCTGATTTTTCATGAGCGAGTCACATTCTACATCCATGGCTTCCTTCCACTGAGTTATGACTGAGTGCTTCATGAAAAATTATCTGGCTCAGAACTATTCATTAGTGAACTCATGAGTTTAAAGTTTACCTCATTTCTTGTTTGACTCCTTGTTTTGACTCCGGATGATGTATCTGGGAGTTGTTGCAAATGTGAGTCCTTGATAGTGCTTTGTACCCTCTTCGGATGAGAACTTGGCTACTTTTTTAGAAGAAATGTGTCGTTTCTGTGTGGGATTGATGTGTTGTCACATTCTCTAGTTCTCCAAGGTCAAAAAATATCTCTCCTGACAACATTTCTTTTCTCTTGGTAGTCTCCTTTGGTTCATCATCTAATTCAGAGACTAATCGATGAGATGTGGTTGGAAGTGGATCTTCTGTTGATACTATTGATTCAAAGGATGACTCATCACAAACCAGATCCCAACTCTCGTATATTTTCTTTGTCTCAGGATCCATGAGACGATACGCCTTCAAGGTAGTACTGTAGCCAAGAAGGATACACGGGAGTGTTTTTTTACTCTACCTTCTTTCTATTTTGATCTGGGACATGCATGTATGGTCTGCAACCAAATACTCACAAATGAGAAATTGATGGCTTTCTACCACTCCATACCTCTTCTAGTGTTTTGTTCAGTAGAATCTTTATCAGTGCCCTGTTGAGAAGATATACAGCCATTTGTACTGGTTCAGCCCAATAGTGTTCTCCTAGCTTTGTAGTTTGATAGCATGCAGCGAGCCATCTCCATCATTGTGTGATTGCGATGCTCAACAATGCCATTTTGCTGGGGCATGTAAGGAGCAGTAAGGTGATGCTTAATGTCATGTTGGTTCAGGAAGGCCAAGAACCTCTTTGATGTGAATTCCCCCCCTCAATTTGAGTAGAGTAGAAGAAGTGGTTGTCTGGAGCTCTTTGACAACATGATGATAGAAGTTCTGCAAGTGTTGAAGAGCCTCATTCTTCTTCTTTAGGAAATATACCCACATCTTGTGAGAGTGGGTCATCCGATGAACAGTTGAAAGTACTTTTATCCTAAAAACGAAGCAGGTAATGGGCCGTTCAGATCAGTATGAACTACCTCCAGACACTTCTTGGCATCGAAGGTGCTCGCTTGAAACAAATCTCTATGTTGTTTTCCTACAAGACAGCCAGGGCAAATAGGCAAGGAACTGGACAATTTGGGTAGTCCACGGACCATTGCTTTTGAACTCATTTGGTACAATGAACCGAATGACAAGTGTCCATATCTAAAATGCCATAAGGAAGTTGATTCTATTATTGAAGCAGATAAAGCTACTGCAGAAGATGAAACAGTATCTAAAGCAAATAACTTATCTTTTACAAAAGCTTTAGCAAGAACCGTACCTTTTCGGGAGATTAAGCATGATTTAATGCCATTTTGAACAAGAAATTCTACCTTAAGGTGATGATTCAAGAGCTGAGTAACTGACAAAACATTGCTAGTCAAGCCAAGAACATATAGTACCTTTGTAAGTGTACATTTTCGTGGCCCCAGAGGAATGGTCACATTCCCTATTCCTTCTGCAATGTACTCTTTTTCATCCACTATCCGAACTCGATCTCCAGTTGGCTCTTCATGTAGTGAATCAAACAGCTTCTTGTCACCTGACATATGCTTGCTTGCACTAGAGTCTATCAACCAAACTTTCTTTATGGGCTGAGAAGTTTGAGAGACGAGTACAAGATTCTTACTACAATGGGCTCCTTCTAATGTCTCCTCATCAGAGTCATCATCTTCTTGTTGGGCTGTAAGATGTCCTTTTTGCTTTCTCCAGTGGGGACATCGTTTGGAATTTTGAAAAACTTCACGCCTGGATGTGCTTGTATGGCTTGAAGGCCCTTGTTTCAAGTTGTTGTGCCAGCAGTGATCAGTGTCGTCAGTATTGGTTCTGCAAATGTGACACCATCTCTTTGACTTTTTATCTTTCTGTTTGGGTTGTGCTGGATTTGGCTTCTGGGGAACCTTTCCGATTCTTCTGGCCATGATTAGGATTTGAGAACAAGGTTGTGTCCTGAGACTCCTCCTGCGATGAAGTGATGGCCTCTTCCTGCTGCAGCAAATTCACAAGCTCTTCAAATGTCACTATTTGTTTAGATACATTCAGTGTTGTAACAAACACTCGAAATTGAGAAGGGAGTTCTCTCAAGGTGATTGGGATGAGAAGTTTAATGTACATCGTTTCACCGAGTGCTAATAACTCTGATCTCAGCTTAGTCACGCGACACAAGAATTCCTCCACTTTCTCATCAGACCCTATCGAGAGGGTGTGCAGCTTCGACTTCAGATGAAGTATCTTTGTCTGATTTTTGGCTTCATAAATGGTTGCCAACTTGTCCCAGGCCTCCTTGGGTTTCTCTGCATTCTAAACATGCGGTTGCACATCATCACTGATACTGAGCATTATCAGCGTCAAGGCTTTAGCACTAGCCATGTCATATTTTATTAGTTCATTGAGGGTTGTGGGAGTAGGCACAGACCCTGTGACAATTCTCCATAATCCTTCAAACTGAAGGATTGTCTTCATTTTTGTCTTCCAGGCTACAAAATTAGGCCCTTTGAGCAACTGAGCGTCAGACAGAAGTAACTTCGGAATAGACATTATAATAAAAAAATATTTATTTATTTGAAAATTTATTACAATTTGGACTCACTGATGAGAATTACTGGCTCGTAGATGCTCGCGATATTCACGTGCTGTGAGACGGTGACACTTTGTACGGTGTTCTTCTTCATCGTCACAATCGGCATCGTATCCGGATTCTAATTCTTCTCGTACTCGCTTTGCTTGGAAGCTGACGTAAAAAAGAAAGTATTCAAGGAGTCCTTCTCGAACTAGTTTGTTGAATGTAAGATTGTCGGAATTTCAAAACTCGTTCAGCAGAGTAAAGTAGAACTCGGAGCTCTCAGGAGCTTCTCCACGGTGTTATTTGGCTGGCGAGTTAATATTCTTGCTTTCAGATGTGGCGACCGTGGTATTGACACTCTCAATTGAGTTGTCTACACTTGACATTCGGCGTAGTGTTGAAGAAACTCCATGTTGTCAGTATCAAACTTCCTCGTAGCTTTTGGTCTTACCACGCAGGTTTTGGATTCTTTTACACAACACCACACAGGTTGAAGATCTCGGGGAGAGTTCACTCTCTCTTCCCTCACGCGCGCAGGTTTCCTCTCAGCTGTCTAAAACTGCAGGCCGCAACAAATTTTAATGCCTCCAAACAACGGGCAGAAAAAAGAAAAAAATTAAATGCTTCCTTCCTTCCACGCAGGTTTTGAAGGACAACAGCAGCAGATACAGAAAACTTCACTTTTCCACGCACCTTCCTTGAATCCATGTGTCTTTTCTCCTCTTTTTTTCCTTCACGCAGGTTTATAAATACTCACACTGAGTATTGTCTCTTCCACGTAGCATGGAAAAAACATCAAATGGGGAGAGAGGCCACTGGTTCTGGTCTTTAGAGCAAAAAGAACAACAAAAAAAATGTCCATGCTTTTAAAAAAAAAAATGTTTTCACTTTTCTTGTACAGATTTCCTTTACAGGCCGTTGTAGAATGTATGCAGCAGGAAAATATTCCGTCCCAAACTTTCCATGCAAATCTCCACATTCCGGCGCTTTTGATAAATGATTTTTTTTTCACGCTGATCAATGAGACTCCTCCTCCACATGTGCTAATTGCAGGTCGCTGGTATCAACTCAGACATTTTTTTCTGCTCCTTTGCAAGGTAATTAAAATTCTTCTATATGTCTCACACAGAGCTTTCCACTGGAATTTCAATGCAGAAGCAAGAATATTTCAACATTCAAGTAGATTTGTTTGCCACTTCAAACACATGCTCTGATACCAAACTGTGAGGCAGTAATGAAGGAGAAAGAATAGAGATTGTATATCTCATATTATTGTATTCAACATAGAGCTCACGTACAATATGTATAGGAAAGAAATTGAACTAGATTCCTAAATGAATGGAGAGGTTACACAATAGAAGGAGAGAATAATGGAATACTAGAAGGAGAAGATAAAGGGATAGAATAGACACCTAAAAAATATAAATTAACCAACGTATGCTAGCATATCTTTCCACCTCTAAATGCATTGTGTTCATACTTTTGAGAAGGTTATCGAGAAAGGGATTCAGATAGAAAAATCTCTCATTGCAAAGGGCACCCTCAAAACCCAATCTAAAGACAACCTAAATGCCAAACCCACGGAAAATTTGAATATCTTTAACAAAAATAAAAATATGGTGGGAGACGGAATCACTGATTCCAAACGTGTTCAAATGGTCCAAACTGGTCAACTTTTTAAACTGACCAACGACCCAATTCAACCACCAAAAAAGTGAAGAACATTCACCTCCCCTAATGAACCATTGTTAGTTATACTAAAATAATTGGATGTGGCCCACATGATGACCTGTCCTACAATGCAACCATTTGATGACAATACTCCAAAACCTTCATGGTACAAGGAGCATGAATATTGCAAGATGCATCACGTCAAAGGACATAAGACAAAAAAATGTATGTTGCTTCATCATTATATTCAGGACCTCATTGACAATGGGGAGATAGAGGTGGATAAACCAGGAAAAACACAAACACCTAACGAGAAAATGGGGATATATAAAGAACCATTCCCGAAGCATGATAAGTCAGAAAATTCAAAGTTGGATTAGGGAGAGTCATCCCAAAATTATAAGGCCATGAATTACTTGTAAACCAAAAGAAATAACAATCATTGTGATTGTCTTATTGGATGTATTTACTCTCCTGCTAACCGTGTCAGTACCATCCAGATCAAGGGAAAGGATTATGCTGTGGTAACAAGCTGTGCCCACCTCATGATTCTGGAACCTTCTTCGTCAACCCCGTAAACCAGTAAATATAACCTTTTGGAACAACTTGAAAATATTTCTACTAAGATTTCGATCTTATATCTTCTCAAGATATCCAATGTGCATAAAGAAATTCTATATCAAACTCTTCAGGGGTTGGGAGTGCATTCATAATTCGATCTTGCACACCTTTAAGCCATTGTGGCAAACATCACACCAAGTGAACATATTGCTTTCAACCATAGGGAAATCACTACTGAGAATCCAGCACATAATCTTCCCTTATACATTGAGGTAGTTGTCACCCACAGGAAAATCAATTGGGTGCTTGTGGATAATGGATGTAGGTTGAACATCTGCACGCTTAAGTTGGTAAAACAGTTGGGACATACAGAGGGAGATCTTGAGTCCCATATTATCACTATCACCGCATACGACAATGCAGAAAGGGAATCAACATGCACCATCACGCTACCCATGGAGTTGGGTCCCACTTTCCATCATACAAAGTTTCATGTCGTAGACTTGGAACTTCCATATAACATGCTTTTAGGCTGACCATGGATTCATGTCATGCAGGCTGTGCAATCAAAATTTCATCAATGCATTAAGTTTAAGAATGAGGGACATACGGTTACAATACAAGGATACTCTGATACCTTTGCTCATTGTAGAGCTCTCAATAGCTTTACACGAAAGGCTACATATGCATGTCCCTCTGCAGATATAGTTGTCCCTCTCCAGTCTGAGGTGATGGAATCTCGGGTGGATTCAGATTCCCTCAGTTCTTGCACTCATGGCGTGTCTACTTCAACATCTCCATTTGATTCATGGGAAATGAAAATCATAGAATATGGCTGTGGGGAGTATAATGTACAACAAGCGCTCTTGGTGTCAGATCTCTCATTGTTGCCCAAGACTAGAGGTCGAACCAACTACCGCTTCAGAATCTACATAGCGAGGAACACACTATTGGGTCGTTCCTACCTCGAGGCTTGTTAGCTGAGGAGAAATTACTTGATCCACCTACAACTTGAGTCCCTAAGGATACTCAGCCTTCCTGTTATCAAACCATGAAATATGAAAAATCTAGTAAAATGATGTACTCCATGGGTTACAAAGGCCTAGGATGTGGGAGGAACAAACAAGGACAAAGAGAACCAGTCCCTCTTCTGCATTTCAAAACAAAAAGATATGGCATTAAGATTCACCCTTATGGAACACACCGCAATGATCAATATGCCACTTGTTTTGAGTGCAAGGATAGCTTTGATTATCTAGACAGCGATACGGATTCCCATTGTAGCCAATATGAGGATCTAGCCTCCATGAACCTTTTCATGAACAATTTTGTCCTAACCATAACCCTCATGGAACCAACCCTTGACCTTGTATACCCTTCCCTTGTTGAATGGGACCAACAATGTCACATGCCACTAGATTTATTCGAGAGTGATGAGGCTATCGCAGAATTCATGGGAATAAGGAGTACAATTCCCATTGGAGATCATAAGAAATATTTCTTTATTGAATTAGATACATGTGCCTACTTCAGCGAGGAGGCTGAACATGATGGTTAGCAAAATTTAAAGAAAAATGAGGGCAAAATTTATAAAGAAAATCCTCATAAAAATTCAAAGTCCAAGTCACACAATGAAAACCTCTTTGAGGCATTGGTTGTTAAACAAATAAGAAAATCAAAGGACAAAGAAAGTGACCACTCCAAGGATGAAAATATCATGGAGACATCCTTGGATGAAGATCTCAAAATTCCTCCTGATCCTACATGTATGGAGGACTTATCAAAATTGCTAGTCAAAGAAACCATTGATGTCAATATTGGTACAGAAAAAGATCCCAAGATAGTAAAATTGGGAGCATCACTCTCAGCTAGAGATCAAAAGACATTCACTATGCTGTTGTAGGAGTTTATTGATGTCTTCTCATGGTGTTACAATGACATGCTCGGCTTAGATCCGACTTTGGTTGTGCACAACCTGGTCGTGCATGCAGATGCAAAGCCTATCAAATAGAAACTCTGAAAAATACACCCAAGAGTGGCCCTGTTGGTCAAAGAAGAGTTACAAAGATTGCTCGCAGCAGGATTCATCAGGCCAATTGATTATTCTGAATGGATATCGAACATTGTTCTTGTCCCAAAAACCTATCGGTATCTGAATTTACATAGATTTTAGGGACGTCAATAAAGCTTGCCCTAAAAATGATTTTCCACTGCCCAACATTGACATGATTTTTGACTCAACAACAGGGTACGAAACGCTATCACTCATGGATGGATTTTCAGGATATAATCAAATTAAGATAGCTAAAGAATACCAATACAAAACAACTTTTACGACTCCTTGGGGCACCTTCTATTATTAGGTAATTCCATTTGGCCTTAAGAATGCAGGAGCTACCTATCAATAGGCCATGATAGTAATATTTCATGATATGATTCATGATATCATGGAGGAGTACGTAGATGATATCCTGTGAAATTCCAAAACAACAGAGGATCATCATGTCATTTTGTGGCATATCTTTGAATGCCTACATGAATACAAATTCGGGTTGAATCCAAAGAAATGTGTCTTCGGTGTGCTATCCAAGAAACTATTGGGATTCATTGTGTCAAGATGAAGTATTGAGGTAGACCTTGCTAAAGTGTCTGCTATCACTGAAATGCATCCACCTGAGAATATAAAGGAAGTGCACAACTTACAAGGGAAAATTCAAGCCATTCACCGCTTCATCCCCCAGCTTATAGATAAATGTCGCTCATTCACCCATTTTCTTAAGAAGGATGTCACTTTCATCTTGGGACCTGAGAAACAAAAATCCTTTGCTTCACTTAAATAGTACTTGGCTAATCCACCTGTCCTCATGCCTCCCACTCCTGGGGAACCACTATTGCTCTATATTTCTACTACATAATTTGCTATTGGTGTGCTGCTCACCCAATACGACCTTGGTCATAAGGAGAAAGCAGTGTACTATCTGAGTCACACCCTCATCACCTATGAGCTCAATTATCCTCAAATTGAAAAGGCTTCCTTGGCCATTGTTTTTACTTTTCAAAAACTTTTCCATTACCTGTTAAATACTAAGACCAAGCTCATATCTAGGGTTGACCCACTCAAGTATTTATTGTTCAAACCCACCCTCACTGGTAGAATGGATAATTGGATCATTCTACTCAGTGAATTTGACATAGAGTTTTTCCATCAAAAATCGGTTAAAGGACAAGTACTTGAAGACCAACTAGCAGAAGAACCTTTACAAAGAAAGGAACCTTTGAATCTGGATCTGCCAGATGTCTCCGTGCTCTACATTGAAGAATCTGTTGTATACCAAATACATTTCAATGGATCCTTTACATTTCATGGTTCAGGTGTACGATTGGTCCTCATTACTCCTTCTAGAAATCCTATACTGTAGGATATTCACCTGGGCTTCCCGTGCACAAACAACATTGTAGAATATGAGGCACTCATTGCAGGGATGAAGTTGGCTATCAAGTGGAATGTTCATCATGTCAAGGTTGTAGGTGATTCATAGTTAATCATCAAATAGGCTAATGATGAATATAAGGTTAAGGATGATAAGCTCATACCTTACAAAAAATTAGTGCAAACTCTAAAGGAGTATTTTGTGTTCATCACCTTTGAGCAAATCCTACAATCGCAGAACATATCGGCAGATGCCATGGCAACGATGGGGTCTATATTTTGTATTCCACTAGATAATAATGATATGCCATTCTTCATAGAAAATCTATGCCAACCCGTGTATGACATGCCAGAATCTTGCCTAGCTTGTGAGGTTGTTGGTTCCAATTCCCTGTGGTACGAACCCATTTTCACCTATCTTAAGGACAACACATTCCCACCCGATATTTCCTGTTATGAAAATCAAAGCTTGATTTGCTAGATAGCCTGGTACACCTTTTTAGGAGGTACACTTTATCATCATGTCTACAATGGGAATCTATTACGTTGTCTGGTTGTGACGGAGTCAATCTAGGCAATCAAAGAAGTGCATGAAGGGGTGTGTTGAGCACATACAAATGGAATGGTCTTAGCTAAGAAACTATCAAGAGTAGGTTACTATTGGCCTTCCATGGAAATTGATTGTTGCAATTATGTTAGAAAATGTGTGCTTTACCAAAAGTATGGAAATTTCATTCATGCTCTGTCACAGCCACTGTAACCTATCACTACCCCATGCCCATTCTGTAAGTGAAAACTTGACTTAATAGGAAAACTTATTCCTACCTCATCTAATGGTCATACACATATAATCACAGCTACAGAGTACTTTACAAAATGCATGGAGGCTGTCCCTTTAACCTATGTCACGGGAGCCTAGATTTCTAAATTTATCATGAATCACATTATTTGTCGATATGGTATTCATGAAGCCAGTGTTACAGATAATGGGAATTCATTTAAGAACAAAAGTGTGAAAGGTCTTTATGAAAGGATCTAAATCAGATTAAAATGGTCTACGCCATATTACCCTCAGGGTAATGGACAAGCTAAGGCAACAAACAAGACTTTGGTAAGATAATGGTCAGCAAAATAGGTCGTAACTGGCACCTACAAATCCATCCAGCCCTTTAGGCTTACTAAACATCCATTCGCACTCCTACGAGTGTGACACCATATTCCCTAGTGTTCGGGACAGAATCTATCATCCGTTTGGAGATCGAACTTCCATCCCTAAGAATTTCTCTTTGGGATTATCTGGATAAGGATGAAGATTATCGAGTGGCAATACTAGCCGAATTAGATCTCCTGGATGAGAGGCACATTCACACTCTTAATCACCTAAAAGTGTATTAACACAGAGTCTCTTGAAACTACAACAAGAGAATCATCCCTCATCAGTTTGAGGTTGGTGATTTAGTCATGAAGGAGAATCAGTTCAACACTAGAGCAGAGCGAGAAAAGAAAGGGAAGTTCAAATCACATAGGTTGGGACCCTATGTTATAGTTTCCAAGTATGTCCTAGAGGCATACAAATTGGCTCACCCCAATGCTAATGAGCTTTGGGAGTCTATGAATTTCATGCATCGTAAGTGGTTCTATGCTTAAACATGGCGCAACATATCAAAAATTCAAAAAACAAAATCAGAAAAAGAGAAAAAAAGAGAAAACAGGTCATCTATTAGTGAAAACCACGCAATTATGGCACTTTGGACAAGTCCTTGGGTGAAAACCACCTTCCGAAACCTTAGGATGATTCTTTGTTCACAAGCATCCTATATCTAGAGGGTAGTTTTCTTTGGCCTAGCCCTGATTTTGCCTTCGAGATTTCCTATGCGCCCCATCTTGTCAAGCCTTGATCCAGCTTTTCCTTCTTTTATTTCATCTATGAGGGGTATGGTATTTCATTATTTCCCATCTTACGCTGGGGGAAACTCAACGACGTCACCTTCTTGTTCATAAATGTTTGGCTTCTGCCCTTGTATATTCCTCATCTAACATTGGGGACATCCACGCTTTCTTGGTTACCTGCACATAGCTCTGGAAAACCATTAGAAAACACAAAAACAATAGAAAATTGTTTCACCAAAACACAAAAACAATAGAATTTTTTTTTAGAAAAACACAAAAACAATAGAACATTGTTTCACAAAACACAAAAACACTATAAAATTGGTCCATGAAAACATATGTTACAAAAATCATTTTCTTGCATTGTCTTGTTCTTTGCTTTGCTTGTTGCTTGTATAGTTATTTTTGTGTTTCTACTTTTTGGGTTGTTTGTTTCTTGGGTGTAATTTGTTAAGCTTCATCTTTTCTTGCTTAGATTAGATTTATTCTTGCTTGTGCTTAGTGTGGTATGTTTTTTGCATGCTAGTGAATCTTGGGAAATCATGATGTAATGTGTTGATTCATTATGTTCTTTCTTTATTAGCATTTGGTTGTGTTTGTTGCATGTTAATAAAGAATGGTGAATCATGTTGTATTGCATTATTTCCTGGTGTTATTTGTTAGCAATTGGTTATGTTTATTGCATGTGCTCTATTTTTTTATCATTCACATCACATTACCATCATCATCATCACATCTAACAGCATCTATACATCATATATAAACAAAATGCTATGTTTTACATCATGCATGTATGCTAAGCTAATCATCACATATCGTATCATCAATGGGGGCAAGAGGGGTTGTGCAGATCAAAAATCTATTCCCCCCCCCCACCAATATCATCATATCATCCCATCCATATATATCAAAATAACACACAAGAAATGCATTTGATATCATCTAACATCCACAGCACATGTATACATCAAACATCGTAATTAGATACATACAAAGTACAAAATCAGATAACGCATCCATAAGTGCTGAATCAAAACATGTAACATGCAATGAGAGTCAATATATGCCCACTCATGTCATAATGCATATATAGGTGCCGAATCAAAACACACAACGTGTAATGAGAATCAATATATGCCCACTCGTGTCACAACGCATCCATAGGTGCTAAATCAACAAATGCAACACACAATGAAAATCAACATAGGGTAATTTCTGAAAAGGGTATTTCACATCATAAAATTATCCCACTCATGTCACATGCATCAGGATAGAAAACAATGAAGTACACCATCTCATAACCATGTGTATCTGAGCCAAAACAATGTAATCCTCATATATATACATGTGTGTCAATATACATCTATATCAAAAATGGATACAAATCAGTGCTCTATATCAAAAAAATGCCTTTAGTTAAGGTGTACAAAGATGCTACAAATGTCTCTACAAATATACAATGTCCAGATCAGTACTGAATATAATACATCATCGATATACAATGCCATCAAAAAGGGGCATGTATCAGAAAGAATCAAGCCTTCATCATGAGGCATCATAAAAATACATGTATACAAAAATGTACATCAAAATCAGCATTCATAAGAGGCATGCATATAAAATATGTACATAAAAAATGAAGTTGTCAACCACAGCACTCACCCTCACCGGGGCTCCTAGATCTATCCTCTGGTCGATGGAACACTGGAGGCTGAAATGGTGATGGTCTGACTGGCTACTCTGGTAGGGGTTGTCTGACTGATCTAGTTGAATGGCCTAATTTCCATGATTGAGAGCCTGATGTACTTGACCCTAATAGTTGTGGCAATGCTACTTACTACTCTAGAGGAACCACTCTATAATAAGTAGTCTTGTAAAATAGGGCCTCACCACCAAGCCTAGTGGAATCGCATATCAAGTCGGCATCCTCGAAGGTGAGCACTACCTGAAGGGCAGTATCTCGCTCACCTATCACTTAGCCCACATCTACCTCGGCCTGTCTAGAGGTAGCAGCCTCTCGGTCTCTCTTTGTAGTCATGGTCTACAACTCAGCGTAGGCCTAGTCCCTTTGTGCTAGTAGTGCCTATGATCGTGCATATACATGGTCTCTCTATGAAACCACCATCCGCACCTGTGACTGGGACTGATGAAGAAGACTCAATATTTGAGTCCCCTACACTACTGTCTCCTTCATCTGGCTTCGCCATGCTACTCTATCATCTCCTGGGCTAGCCTAGGCCCGAGCCTGATCCTACTCTGAAAGTAAGGTAACAATGTGAGCTTAGGCATCATCTCTCTCTACTATGATAGTCACACGCTAGCCTCGAACCTCATCTCTCTCTGCTCCGATTACGTCTCTCTTAGCTATGGCCTATTGTAACTGCACCTGTACTGTAGCTATTTGTGCCAATAGCTAGGAGGCTATGTGTGCCTCAGGGATTGGTCCCTGAGGTGCTCTAGAATATTGTCCTTGCTCGAAGACCCTACCTCTGGGTGGCTGCACTACTGCCTGTACTAGGCCCTACAGCCTCAGTCCCTGTGCCTGTGAGGAACCCTGTCCATCATGTAGGATACCATCAAAAGGATCCTCTGGGTCTGGCCCCTGTGCCACTTCCCTCACCCTACGCTCTACACCGTGTCATATCCCTACAGGTGGGTGAATTCCTGCCACCCAAGCCTCCTCTAGAATGGTGAGTTGTCAGGGTAACACTGTTGCATACCATGCTACATAGTTAGCTGTGGTTGCTGATCCCTAACCTCTTGAATTGGGTCCCATACCTATGGGACCACCTGTATGAAAATCACCCTAACTCAAGCCACTAGTATACAAGGACCCATGGTCTACCTCTCGGAATCCCTCTGTGCATGCTAGATATCTGGCTTGGGGATCCCCTATACCCTGTCAAGCTGCCGCTGGTACCTGTCTACTCGATACAGCTCCATGATGTAACTACAGCTGCCAATAAGAAAGTGCTCCACCAGGCACACGCTGAGCTCTGTGGCATCCTTTTGCTAATGGAACTACTTGTACGGTCACCAGATGACATCTATCTCTACCAGCTCATTAAACTCTCACCTATATCTGAATAGGCTACCAAGATGGCCACGCACATCCCCACCTACTGCTACCCATGCTATATATGATGGCTCCTCTGGATCTTGGACATGGAAAGGTTCCACAGGGTGTCCGATCGCAATATGATCCCATGACCATATCTATAATAATGAGGCTAGACCCACAGTCTTCTGACCGTGGTATGTAATCAAGTGCAAATCTCAATATAGGTGAACCAATACGCACTGCCCTGAGTAATATCTCTCACCACTGTAGATACCATGAACCAATGGTAGTAGTCCTCTCAAAAATGAGGTCCTTGTCTTATTAGTGAGGAAGAACCCACTGATAAGAGCCATAATGTATAGAGGCCCCCGATGCAATGTGGGGTCAAAGATGCACTCATGCATTGCTATAGTCATCCCATCATGTGGTATATCATCCACACCAAATAGGGCACTGCAAGCTACTCTAATCAGCCCTACATCAGAGCTATACTCAATCAAGGTGCCCATCATATGAATGTAAAGAATCCACCATACGTCCTCAATAGTGGTAGTCATCTCTCCTGTCGACAGTCTGAAACACTGACTCTCACTATGCCATCACTCAGCTAGCACAGTCAGTGGGACGTGATCCAATATGATAGAAGGCATCCGAGACACAGGGCCTAGCCATACTGCCTTGAGAAGAATCGGCATGGCTCGTTGGTCACACCGACACATACTACCCTCTAGCTCTGTAATCTGGGTATGTCGCTCCCATGTCTGCAAAACTGGTTGTCATCTCTACAAAATAACATGCCGCTAATCAGTTCCTAGCATTTCTTCTAAAAATTTATCCTCTTTTAGGGTTAACCCAAAAATCCTAAAATTCTTCTATGTGTCATGTTTCTGACACTTTCCTGTCTTTTTTTCACCTGTCTAGGGCACTTGTATGCCCTTTTTGGTTTGTGCACCACATTTTTGGCACCTGCACTTGCGCATGTGTGTTTTTTGGCACATACGTACTCTTTCAGGCACTTGCATGCCCATTTTGGCATGTCCGTCACACATTGGGTGCTTGCGCTTGCATGCATATTCTCTTGTGTGTATACCCTCCCTCTTCATACCTACGCCATGCTTTTCGCATGTGTGCCCCATTTCCCTTCTGTGCACCTGTGCGCACATACGCATGTGTGTGTGCATGCACATGAGTGTGTGTTTCCTATGCTTGTGCATGTGCACATGTGTGCTTTGGGACATGTGCCACCAAAAATATGCTTATACCCCTAAAAAGGTACCTTCGCGCCTTATCCCACACCTACGCCTACGCATAGGCACGCCAATGCATTTTCCTATGATTAAAGCTCAAATTTAGGACATTAATGACAAAAATTAAGGAGAAAGGTTTTGATACTCACAAATGGTCTATCATCTGCATGTCCCTGGTACCCTCGGACTGCATCTACACACCTCAATCGATCTCATGTGATTACCATGGTTTTCCTCAATGTTTAATCCTCACGGTAAGTTTTCTAAACTGATCAGTTAAAATGAATTAGTCGCAATGTTTTTACCCCCCTGGGTGGGCTATATTAACCTGTTTTTCACCGTTAGGAGGGCTGGGAGGCCTGTTTTGATCGTATTTTCTCCTTTATTCACTATGGAATAATTATTTTTATTAAATAATTATTTTTCTCTTATTTTTCACCATATTGGGGAATTTTTTGTTGTCCGATAACCCTTTCTTCTCCCTTAGACAAATTTATTTCTCCCTAGTGATTTTTATTGTTCTTCACACTCTCGTAAATATTTATTTGTCAAATAATTATTTTTCCTTACTTTTTCCACTAAACAAGGACATTATTTGTCGTTTGTTTCTCCGTTCTTCCACCTCGGGCACTTTCAGCTGCCCCTAGTCCCTTCGCTTTCTTCTTCTACTTTCTTCTACTGTTCAGCACTGTTTGGAAAATAAAAAGAATAAAAACAATATATATATCAAAAATCCAAAAACAATGCAATTTTTTGTTCAAAAATCCTAAAAAGTAAAAAAACCCTACAAAAATGGTAACTTGCTTATTTCAGCTAAAACTTGTGTCTTGCGCATGGTATTTTCTCCATATCCTATTGGTTTGTCTCACATCTTCCCTGATTAATATGACTCGTGGATCACCAGATTCACAACCATTCACAAAGCTAGCTGCTTGCTTCGTCTGTACTATGGGGCAGTTTTGTTGCCTGGTGTTATTTCATTGTGCACAAATACTTTTCATGGACCCCATGTCCATTTTCATTTCCCCTTGCATGTATCCTTTCTCGGGGCATCATTCTTAACCCTTTTCATCAATCACAAACTTGTGGATCTATTCAGCATTGATAACAAAACATTTGTACAACTTTCTCGACTGTTGTTGGGTTGGATATTTGCGTTCGTACTTGTTTTCACTATTAAATGATATTGTTTCCTTCTCGTATTGCAACGTTATTGTATGTTGCATGGAATTGGTATTATTAGAAATGGACAATTGTTCGTAGTATGGCTTTTCATGTCATACTACCTTTTTTGTATGCTTATATTTTTCATAAGGACCGATGATGTAGTTCCTATGGCAATATGATGACATGCAAATTTCTGCAATCAACAGTGGTTAGAGGCTAAGCTCTTCTCTCCCCTCCTCCATAATTCTTCTACGTCACTTCCCTGTCACCCCTACTTTTCTCTCTCACAGGGGCATCATACCCCTTCCCATTCTTCTATCTACCTCTATCCTTTTTCGATCGTTGATCGGCTTCTTTCATCACCCCATCAATACTCGAGGGGGCATCTCTCCCTCCTACTAATTTTTCTTCTATCCCTTCAAAATTTTCTTCCATATACTATCTTTGAAGTGGCGTCGCTTACACCACCCCAAAGAGGGGCAAATGTAGACACCTATAATTATGCCCGAACAATTTAAATACTTAAATTATGTTAATTATCTCCTTTCCCACAAATTGATGACCTATCGTCAATGACACTTATCTTATATTCGATTGTCGTTAATTGATTACATTACACTAATTAATTAAGTTTCCTATCCAATGCATACCCTAATTAATGACCCTTCATTTATCAACACCTTCTATCTAGTCTAATTAATTATTATTAATTAATTAGCCTCCATTCTCATTAAATCAATAAATCACTATTTAATTGGTTTAATTCCCTCCTAATGGTCCAAATCACACTAATATCCATCTAAAATCTTATAAAAGCTTACACATGTATTTAATTAATCATCTTGATTAATTAATACACCCCCTTTATCCACATGAGCCACTAGAGGACAAACTAAATCCTCCTAAAGTTAACTCAACCACATCTAAAGCCCCCTTATCCATAACTAACTCTACATCTCCATTAGTCCCACATTCATGAGGATGTGTTGAATCCTTAATCCTTTGGGCTATATAAACAATCCTCCCTCTACTTCTACACCTACACCTAAATCTCTCAAGAGACAAAAGTAAGTACATAGTTTCATACTAATAGCCTTTTTTCATTCTTAAGCCCTCCATCCTCCATTCTTGAAGAGCCAAGCCTCACACCCAAGCATCCATTGAAGGATCAAAGCAAGAAAATATAATTTGATTTCCATTTGGACTATTTAGGTCCATTTCAAATGTTTAATTAGGCAATTAAGTGGAATAGAGTTCATCAATTTACATTATGTTTTGTTTAATTCAAAGTTATTAATGTTAAGGGTAGGACTTGCTCATTTCTTCATCATGATGGTGCATATTTCTCATTTTTAGCTAGGTTAGGAAACTATTTCTAGGTGGTAGTGTTCTTGCTTTAAATTTGGTTAAAATTGTAGAAACACTTGCACACAATAAGAACGAGAGAATTAAGAACTTTTTATGTAATTGAAAATATGCAATTTAATTATGTAAGTTATGGAGATTGTCATAAGGGATTAAAAAAACATAAATTCTTGAACAATAAATATAATGTGAAACAAATTTAAGAACCTGTAAGTGGAAATACGAATTTATTAGCCTTACATAATAATATTAATAGAATTTTAATCGTAATTAATATGTAATCATGATAATGATGTGTTTGGGCTTTCCAATCCCTGGGTCCCTTTTCTTGTTGGGTCATTTCTAGCATTTGTTCATTGGGGAAAGTGTGACATCGACCTGTATATGGTGTTCTCATGTGTCTATGTGAGTCGATGACTTATGTAAGTTTCATATGCATTGTCATGTTTCTGTATTTGGATCTCTTACGGTCTTGTGTAGTGAGTAATGTAAGCCAAAAAAATAGTTATCCTTGTTTTTTACTGTTATTTTTCTATGTGAAAAATGTGAGCATTATAGAAACAATGTGTCTAAGAAATTTACCTTCATGAACTGAAAAATTAGACTGTTTGGGATTCAATGATATTCCAAACTACCTACAAAGCTTAAAAGTATATCTTAAATACATAATATGGCCATCATAATTCATTTAAAATATAGTAACATCATCTAAATAAACCATTATGCATTTATTTAATAGGCTATGAAAATCCATATCCTTTGCACGTTGAAATGTTGCACCAGCATTAGAAAGTCCAAAAGGCATTATTTTATAAGCATATGTCCCCCACTTTGTGGTGAAGATTCCCTTATATCTATATTTGTTTCTCATAAGAATCTGATTGTATTTACTAGAACCACCTAAAAGGGATAACCTATTTGAACCTAAAATTGTTTTTAAAATCTTATCTATATTGGGCAGCGGATAATGATATTTTAATGAAGCTTTGTTAAAATCTCTAAAATCCACACACAGATGGATTTCACCATTCTTTTTCCTAACATGCAAAATATTAACTACCCAAATTGAACTCTTAGCTAGAAATAAAATACTTAATTCAATTAGCTTGGATAATTCTTTTCTCATTAATGTCTCAATCTTGGGATTAATAAACCTTAATTTATGCTTTACTCATTTTTAATTTTGTTGTAATTCAATGGTATGCTGAGCTAAAATGGGATCAAATCTTCTCAAATATTGGTATTTCCAAGAAAAATCATATTTCAATCCTTTTATTAAACTGATAAAATCCCATTTTTCAGCTAAGGAACATACTTTTCCAATGAATAACTTCATTTCAACATCAACTAAGACCTCTTTATAATTACCTACATGAGTTGAGATCTTTCCTTTGTCTTTTCTGAGCTCATCATCTGAACTAAAAATATTCTCTAATGTGATCATCCCTTGATGAATTTTTTTTTATTCAATCGAAAAATTTGGTCACCATATAAGTGCTGCAATTATTCACAATTAACTTCAGAAAATTTAGCTTCTTTCTCGAGAAATATGCAAATTTTTTCATAATTTTCAAAGACATGCCAATTCTCTTCATTATTAGACACTAAAGATCGGATAATCACCTTTATATCTGGCTATATTTTTTCCTTCTCGACCTGTTCTAGTACTTCAAACCTAGCTCCAACTACTATAAGTCAGACTACATGTTTATTATAAGCTCTTGGGATTGATTGTATGTTTAAATCTTCAAAATCATCCATTAAATCTGAAACTCTATGTTTGTAATATTTCAACAATGAGTTCTTACAAACATTAAAGTTTTTTACTTGATTTATCACTAAATCAGAATCACCATAAACTTGTAACATATTGATTCCTCTATTTTTGGCCTGTTGGTGCTCAATTTGATCTCGCCCCATTTGTCCTTGAAATACTTGAGTTTGTTGGCTCTGCCATATTTTCTATCTCATTATGTTATTATGTGAAAGCTATGTCCTTCATTTGGTTTCCATGATCGGTCCCTTCTTTTGGTCGAGGATCACTTTAAGTCCAAAATTTGGTTTCCGTTCCTTTATCTATGTGAAAGAATTTGTAACTTGGGTATAAAATCAGGTTTTTTCCCTTCCTTCCATTTTTCCGTAGTCACGTTTTTTTTTTCCTATCAATTTCTGTCGCAATTTCTATGGAAACATGATTGGATGCGGATTGGAGGATAACATCTGGGCCTTATATCATTTCCAAATTCTTTGTCCTTAAAAATATATTCATTTCTAGGAGCAAATGGTGACTTCTCTACATTTTACGGTTTGATAGGTGTGTTATCCCCATCAAATTTATATCTCAGTATTTGTGAAAATGTGGCCCTTTCTGGTTTAATGTGGCATGGAGGGGAACTTTGAAACTCTAAGGCCCACTTCAACTCAAAAATTGTTCATGCGGAGGGCCGACGCTCATCTGAAAAATTCACCTTTTGGTTTGACCTTGGAGTTGTGCTGGGGAGACACATGGATGTTCCACTGCCTTGCCCAGACTTAGAAATTTTTTCATGCGGCTGGTGCATCTTGGTCGGACTCAAGACACCTGGCAGGCCACAGCTTGTTTAGAATCTCCACTTTCACACGCCATCTCCAAGTTGCGCCAGGGAGACACATGGAGGCTTCCGCTGGCCCTGCCCATACTTAAACTTTTATTCATATGGCCAGTGCAGCTTTGTCAGACTCAAGACACGTGGTGAGGCCACGCTTGTTTCAGGCCTTTGCTTTTGGGCTCCATATCAAAATATCGTTGTACAGACACATGGAGGTCTCCGTTCACTCTTTCCATAGTTAGAATTTTTCAGCTGTAGATGCAACTCTGTTGGATAATGGACACATGGAGAGCCGACACTCATTTGAGGATACACCTCTGGTTCCTTCCTTAGCAGTTGCGCCAAGGAGACATGTGGAGGCTTCCACCGGATCCTTTCCATACTTAAAAATTTCAAGAAACTTTTTAAGGCGTGAGACACATGGAGATCCCGCACCTATTTGGGAACCTGTCCTGAAGTTCTATTTTGAAGGAGTGCCGAAAGGACACTTGGTGAGCCCACGATCATTTGGGGTCCCTATTTTTGGGCACCATAAAGACACATGGAATTCTTTATTGAATCTACCCTTTCTTAGACTTTTCAACAACAAAGAAAAATTGTCTTGGATCCTCAACACAGAGCGCCTTCTGTTGATCCTTAAAAAATTTCAACAACTTTTCCAGACTGAGACACGTGGTGAGCCTATGCTCATTTGGGGTCTTTGTTTTTAGGAACCATCCCAAAGGTGCACCAAGGAGACACGTGGAGGCTTCCCCTGGATCCTTTTATACTGAGACTTTTCAAATGCCAAAAGGCATTTTTCTTGGGCTGAGGGCACGTGAAAGGCCCGCGCTTGTTTGGAAACTTTCCTCTGCACTTCAACTTTTCTGTTACACCAAGAGAACATGTGGATGGCTCTACTCTAACGTTGAGAAGGTTCAGAATCAATGGTTGTACATTTCATTTGTTTTTCTACCATTTTTGCGCCAAGACTCCTAGAAATGTGAATACGCATTGATTTTCATCATTTCTGGTGTAATTCCTTGTCGTTTTTGCCTAAAAAGTGCAATTGAATGGATTTAGAGCTTAACTCATGAGTCAAAGGACTGTAGAGACTGGTATTTTGAGGTTAAAGTTTCTCGGGCACTTGCCAAAAGGTGAATTACCAGAGAAGTGGGACGTAGAGCAGAGTTGCAGAGGGAAGAGTGGAAAAAGGATGAAATGATGAAGGTTACATACTATCTGGGATTTGATTGAAATGTTTGATTCATCTAATACTATGCATCATTGTAAAAAAATTAATGTTGTTGTAGACAAGTTAATAGTGCTAGGATCTAGATTTGGAAATTATACAGTATCTCCATTTTGTGAGTATGATGTTGAAATACTAACAAGGCCATATATCCCTGACAACGTTAACAATTGGCAAGTTTTCGATGATGATGCCCAGTTGAAATGGTTTCTGCAGAACCAGGGTGAGTTTGTTGACCAAAATATAGATTTGGAACCAATTGTGTGTGCTGCTAAAGGAAAAGAAACTTTATTTGGAAAAGAAATCATCTAGCTGAAGATAAACACGATTCCCAGAGGTTTGGTGGAACTTGAATAAAAATTTGATAATGTTGATTGCATTATTAATAGAAGTATGTCATTTTCAAGATATGTGGAAGAGCATGACCTAGGCACAAAGTAAAAACCATGTAAAATCTAGTCAGGAAGTAATCTGAGAAAGAAAGAGAAGCATTCCTATGTTCAGTTGTTGAAGACATATCGAAACTTATAGCATGGTCATATCCAGAATAAAAGGCACTTGATAAATTTCCTTGATTGATATCTTAGAATCAAGGTATACTCCATTGTATAGTGTATAGTATTTTGGTTTCTTTCTACTTTCATGTTTTTCTATTTTTTTTTGTCCTGGTCTCTAACAGTCGTTTTGTTGGTTTCTCAGTTCATCCTTGGGGGATTTGGTTATTATTTTTCTGCTCTAAAATCTTGGTCTTAGACTCCATTGGCTAATGGTCTACTTTTGGCACTTGGTCTGCTATTTGTTCTTGTGACACTCACAGGTAGTGCCCATCCTCGAGTCAGAGCCGATGTTGGTGCTTAATTTAATCTCACCCCATTTTTCCTTGAAATTCTTCAGTTTGCTAACTCTCTCATATTTTCTATCTCCTCATATTGATACGTGAAAGATTTTTCCTTCATTTGGTTTCCATGATAGTTCCCTTCTTTTGTTAGTGCAGGTTATTATTTATCCTTTTATTTATTTATTAGGATAATTCTTACACTTGTGTTAGCCCTACACTTGTTGGGCTAGTTTGCTTAGGTGTACTAGTTGTGTGGAGTTAGCTTACTAGTTGTGTTGAGTTAGCTTCTTAGTTATGTGAAGTTAGCTTACTAGTATTTTGGAGTTAACTTAACTACCAATATTAGTTAGTGGGATTTCTTCACCACTAATTTAGGTAGTAGTTGTACTTCGCTCCTCTATGTACATATTTTTTATTGAATAATTAAAGTCATTCTATTATAATGTATTGAGCATTATGAATTATGATGGATCCATATATGGTATTTTAGCTCTTTTGATTTGCAAATCTAATGTGGTGTGTTATTATCATCTGAGATCACAGCTTGGAACAATCTTCTTATTGTTCATTTCATGGTATTAAAGCGATAGATGATGTAGACATCCATCTGTAAGTTTTTTCTTTGTAAACACGGGTTTATTATTTTCATGTATTTGGAATTTGTCAGCAATTTTCTGCAGCATGCATTTTTATGCAAAATGGAGTGCAGAATTGGATTTGGAAGGTGCCAAAACCCTAGAATTGACTATAAACTCAACCATGTTTTGAGACAGTCAAATCTAGATGCAGATATGTACCCTATGGGTGCATTCTTTTATCCATTGGTTATAAGTGTGTACCTTCCAGATGTATTCTTTTACCCTCTAGATATTTCAGTTTTGGATGCAATTGTTTATCCACTGGATGCAGATCTCTACCCTCTAGGTGCATTCTTTTATCCATTTGATATAACCGTGTACCTTTGGGATGCATTCTTTTACCCTCTAGATATTTCAGTTTTGGATGCATTCTCTCATCCACTGGATGCAGATCTGTACCCTCTGGGTGCATTCTTTTATCTATTGGATATAAGCATATACCTTCCAGATGCATTCTTTTACCCTCTGGATATTTTGGTTTTGGATGTAGTCTTTTATCCACTGGACGTAGATTTGTACCCTCTGGGTGCATTCTTTTATCCATTGGATATAAGCCTGTACCTTCCAGATGCATTCTTTTACCCTCTACGTATTTTCGTTTTAGATGCAGTCTTTTATCCACTAGATGCAGATCTATACCCTCTTGGTGCATTATTTTATCCATTGGATATAAACGTGTAAATTTTGGATACATTCTTTTACCCTCTGGATATTTCAGTTTTGGATGCAGTCTTTTATCCACTGGACACAAATATGTACCCTTTGGGTGCATTCTTTTATCCATTAGATATTAACGTGTACCCTCTAAATGCAATGATTTACCCTCTGGACATTTACGTTTTGGGATCAGGCTTTTATCCTTTGGTCGTAAGCATGTATCATGTGGATGCACTCTTTTACCCTTTGGACATTTGGGTGTCACGTGTACCTTTTTAAAGAGATTAGCATTAAAATATTATTTTAATAGCAAAACCTTGTAGAGCTCATAACTTTTGATCCGTAGCTCGGATTAAGGTGATTTTATTTTGAAATTGTGTATTTTTTCAAGATCTACGCATTGATGACATTTTTATAAACATATTTCAAAGGTAAAATGTATTGTTACTCATTTTAATATTTACATGCACTCAATTATAAAGTGTCAAATTTGGGAGGGTGTTGTGATCACTTGTGGACACAATTTCAGTTGAGCCCGACGTCCTAAACTTTTGGGTATTGCATTCTTGTATCTATGGGAATATACATTTATATCTCTCTTGTTTGTTGAGATATTTTGGATCTGTATTTTCGACACTTTTTTTGGCATGTCGACAGTCTCCCTTGTGGGGGAGCTATTATGGTGGAGCCCAGTGTTAGTTTGTCAGTGTTCGAGTAGTTGATTTTGACAACTCATACAGATCTGTGGTGTCACTCTACCCATTCTGCAGTATGGGAGGGTGTGGCATTGATACTACTTCTTTGGGTTTCGTGCCCTTGCCTTTTTACCTTGGATTTTTCTTGGATCATGGTACTCCTATTTATTTGGATCTCGTGTCCTTTCCTTATTGCCTTGGTTTTTCTTGAATCTTGGCACACCTATTTGTAGAAGTTGATCAACTTATGTTTCGTGTTTATTTTTCACTTTTTGACATCACTCCATTGACAGTATCCTTGTATGGAGCTATTCTGGTGAATCCCAATGTCAGTTGTTTTTGAGTTATATGATCGAGCAATGGATTCAGACCATAGTGTGCACCACACTTCTTCAGCATTGTACAAGTTTTTGGAGTCGAGATTCTGAGGAAATCTTGTAGTAGGATTTTTCTCTCTACTTTGTTATTACTTGTTTTGGGTACCTTGTGGTGTCCATTTTTCCCAGTTTTTGTATGTGGGTACCTCATCAGGCCTTGTTGCCGGGACCCACCTTCTTTTCTACCCACCTAAGATATGCTTATGGGAGGGTGTTAGTGTAGGTTATTATTTATCCTTTTATTTATTTATTAGGATAATTCTTACACTTATGTTAGCCCTACACTTTTTGGGTTAGCTTTCTTAGGTGTACTAGTTGTGTAGAGTTAGCTTACTAGTTATGTTGAGTTAGCTTCTCAGTTATGTGAAGTTAGCTTACTAGTCTTTTGGAGTTAACTTAACTACCAGTATCAATTAGTGGGATTTATTCACCACTGATTTAGGTAGTAGTTGCACTTCCCTCCTCCTATATGTACATATTTTTTATTAAATAATTGAAGTCATTCTATTGTAATGTATTGAGCATTATGGATTATGATGGATTTCCATATCTGGTATTTTAGCTCTTCTGCTTTGCAAATCTAATGTGGTGTGCTATTATAATCTGAGATCACGGCTTGGAACAATATTATTTTTGTTTCTTTCATCTTTTGGTCAAGGATCACTTTAAGTCCACAAAAAAAAATTGTTCCTCTATCCACTTGAAATAATTTTTAACTTGGGCATAAAATTGGGATTTTTCCCTTCCTTCCATTTTTCCATTTTGTCCAAATGTCTATGGAAATTTCATTGGATGTGGCTTGTAGGATCACATTTTGGCCTTATATCATTTCTAAAGTGTTTTTCCTTAAAACAAGATTCATTTACAGGGGAAAATGGTGATTTCCCTACATTTTACGGTTTGACAGGTGTGATTTCCCTGTCAAATTTATATCTTCGTATCTATGGAAACATGGCCCTTTCTGGTTAGATGCAGCTTAGAGAAGAACTTTGAAACTCTAAGGCCCACTTCAATTCAAAACTTATCCACATGAAGGGCTAGCGCTCATCTAAAATTTCACCTTTTGGTTTGACCTTGGAGTTGCGCTGGGGAGACGCGTGGTGGTTTCTGCTACCTTTCCTGGACTTAGACATTTTTTCATGCTCCCAGTGCAACTTGATCAGACGCAAGACACATGGAAATTCGACACTTCTTTAGAATTTCCACTTTCAAGTGCCATCTCAAATTTGTGTCAGGGAGACACGTGGAGGCTTCCGCTGTCCCTTCCCATACTTAAAATGTTATTCATGCAGTTGGTGCATCTTTGTAAAACTCAGGACACATGGTGAGCCCGCGCTTGTTTGGGGCCTCTACTTTTGGGCTCTGTATCAAAATATCACCGAAGGGATGCGTAGAGGTCTCCGCTTACTCTTTCCATAGTTAGAATTTTTCAGTAGTGGATGTAACTCTATCAGACCATGTAGATGTGGAGCGCCGATGCTCATTTGAGGATCCCCCTCTGGGTCATATCTTAGATGTTGTGCCATGGAGACATGTAGAGGCTTTTTCTAGCTCCTTTCTATACTTAAACTTTTCAAGCAACATTCTATGGTCTTGGACACGTGGAGATCCCACACCTGTTTCGGAACCTGCCCCTTATTTTTATTTTGAAGGAGCGTCGAAAGGACGCATGGTGAGACCGCACTCGTTTGGGGTCTTTGTTTTTGGGCATAATATTAAAAAAGTGCCATAAAGACATGTGGAAGTTTCCACTCACTCTGCCCTTGCTTGGAATTTTCAACGGCCCAGGAAAACTATTTCATACCCTAGACACATGGCACCTTCCGTTGGTCCTTAAAAATTTTCAACAACTTTGCCAGATTGAGACATGTGGTGAGCTTGTGCTCGTTATGGGTCTCTATTTTTAGGCACCATCCCAAAGGTGCGCCAAAGAGACATGTGGAGGATTTTTCTGGCTCATTTTATACTGATAATTTTCAAAGGCCAAAAGGCATTTTTCTTGGGCCCAAGGCACATGGAAGGCCTGCGCTTGTTTGGAAAATTGCCTCTGCACTTCACCTTTGTTGTTACACCAACAAAACACGTGGATAACTATAATCTAAAGTTGAGAAGGGGCAGAATCAATAGTTGTTGTACATTGCATCTGTATTTCTACCATTTTTTCTCTGAGACTCCTCGAAATGTGAATACACATTGTTTTTCATCGTTTCTGTTGCAATTCGTTGTCATTTTTGCCTACAAATCACAATTGAATGGATTCAAAGCTTAATTCATGAGTCCAAGGACTGTATAGACTGATATTTTGAAGTTAAAGTTGCTCGAGCACTTGTAAAAAGGTGAATTACTTGAGAAGCTGGACGCAGAGTAGAGTTGTAGAGGGAAGAGTGGGAAAAGGATGAAATGATGAAGGTTGCAGGTGTAAATGATACAAAAGGTGTTTCCTCGAGGTTGAAATGGATTTCTTGTCAAATCCAGCTATACATAGCCACCTGAAAATTATTAAAATGAGGATTTCTCACATGATAGAATTAGAAGAATGATTAGAATGATTATCAAAACGTTGTGGCATGGCATCCCAGTCATTAGTCGAGGGTCTAATAAACATGATCAGTTCCTTATTTGTTCACTAAGCACCTTTCAAGTGTGAATTTTTTAAGTATCACTTTCTAAGGGAAATTGGAAACAAGCAAAGGTTCCTCGAATATTCTTCTTTTTAGGGGGAAATTTGGGGTGAGTTAGTAAATGAAATGTATAAATGCAATGAGAATACTCTTGCAAAAGGTCAGGGGTTGAATTCGCAAGATCTAAATTTGAGAGAGCCCATATTCTTGAGAGACCAATATGAGAAACATGTTAATTTCCTATGTTTTAGATTTCAATCACATCAAGTTGGTTTTGAGTGTACAGCCATTGACAAGCTTTGAGACTGTTCAAAGAAACTTTCCCCTACTGATGAATCTAATCAATTTTGAGTTAATCTATGTTAATATTGGAGTAATTTGTGTCTAATTTTTTTCAGATTGTCTGCAGGTATTTTTTCTTATTCCTATAGTAATATTGTGTTAAAGTCCCTCCTAAGCACACAGGATCTTGTCCCTATGATAGTTTAGTAGAATTTACAATTTCATTTCAAGAAGAGCCTTCCTCCTGTGATGAGATAAAAAATTTATAATCACTTCACTGTCATTTGTTGATAAAGATTGTTTGTAATCATTTGAGTGTATCTTAGGCATGAGGAACTAGGGGTCTTTGATGTTTTATTGAGTCTTTATCTCGAGCCTTCATGTTCAATTATTGGAGATTGTGTGAAACCGTTCAAATCTAGGCCTCCATTGATGTACACCTTCTGGTTGAAGGAATATTTTAGCTATCCTGAAGCTTTTTATCATTTAGCTTTCCAAATTATTGTGAAGTCTCTCAAATATCTAGCATAATTAATTTTATCCTCCTTAATCTCCCACCAAAATTATTCAAAAACAATGAATCCTACCAGAAATACCCCTCTTTTCCCTATATGTCCACAAATGTATAAATTATACTACCAAAATATGCAGAAGCAATCAAGATTCCATAATGTCTTCAGTATCCTTTAGCCCTATTTAGAAAATATCACCATTCTTTAGAAGTGAAAACTCGTGAGAGTTAAATTTTCATGCATTGATCATATTTTCTAAAGGTTTCCTATCAAGTTTTTGCAAAGAAGGACATCTCCATTCTCCTTCATCAATAGAGGTTACAAAATGGGTCCTCTTACCTTGGTCGAAAGGCACAACCTAAAGTATTGAGGATAGATCAAATCCTTAATGAATGTGTTATCCATTTGTCTAAAGCCTGAGTGACAAAGATTCAGACGAATCCCCTTCTCGACTAAAAAACAACTCATAATATGATATGTTTGTCTCTTAGTGTATTGCTAAATCTATGATGTTTCTTGGTCTAAAGGGGAGAATCAGTTTAGATACCAACATGGGCCATTGTAGGTCATGATTTAATGCTTCATATTCAGTTATGTTACAATTACATGAAAATTATAGACTTAGAGATGAAAAATACCTTTCATTTGAAGGGGAAGTAAGAATCAAAATTGCACCTTGTCATTTTTTTTGTTGCTTCATAAAAATGAAGCTTCCATGAGCCTTTCAATGTATGTTATGTTTTAGACTGCAATGGTATAGGTGTGTTTTCTTAATGCAAATAATAAACACCAAATAAACCTCTTTATACTTCCTTGAAAGGATCATAAGCATGTTCTTCTTTGTTTTTTTCATCCATAAACAAGTTAGAAATATCATCGAATGTAGAAACATGTGTTGTGAAATCAAAATCATTATGATCCATGGCTCCATTATTTACTACATCATTTGGAGCATGAGGTTCAATATGAAATCTAGCCATAGGCTCCAAATTAACTGTAACTTTAGTCCCATACCTCATAGTGAAGAACAAAAATGATCGATCCAAATAAAGGTAACCTCCTATCTTTGTTGTAAATTCTATTGATAAACATAAGAAAAACTAAGGAGGTAGATCTACACTAGTTACATTTATCTAAATCAAAACATTGGGACAAGAATGTAATGTTATCTCAAAAAAAATTATGACACCAACTATGTTGGTTTTTGTTCTATCAATTTGTAATACACTCTTTTCTATTGGTTCATACTGTAGGCCTAATTTATCTGGAATTTCTTTAAGAATAGTTGTGATGCTTGTACCACTGTCAAGCATGCAATTATGAACTAAATGATATCAATTAATAAGAGAAATATAAAATGGTTGTGGCATTTTAATATCATGAGCATTTAGAATCTTTTATTACCATCCATTTAACCACTTTCATATGGTCTTGATCAACTATATCAAGGACCATATCATCTTTTCGATCTTCTTTCCTTGGATTTTTTAATGAAATATGCAACTTAGCAAGCTCTTGAGAAAGTAAATCTTGTTTTCATAGTAGATTTAAAGCATCCCATGATGAAATAATAATATTTTGGTTTTTTATAACCTCGAAAACATTAAAAGAAACAACCGTTTTAGAAACAAATTCCATAGTTTTAGCATAAGCTTTAGAAAAAAAAGACTTTGCTTAAGCATATTTTGAAATATGAGGTTTGAATAATCTTCTAAGATCAGGTTGTTCTTATTTTCATTGGTCTTTAGGAGCTAAACTTCTTGTTATTTTTGAAGTAACATCACTATAGCTTGATATTTATTTTTTTACCTACACTTAATGATTTGTTGATAACTGTAGTTAAAACAGGTCTTTGATGTTATTTTACTTCATCTTGAGGCCTTTTCTGAGACCTAGTTGTAACAACAATAAAATATTCTCCACCAAAGCTTACTTGATTTTGTTTAGATAGTTTCTGACTCTGCGTTTCTTGTTTCCCACCCTCCATTTGAGGCATGTAGAATGTTTCAGATTGAGGTTATGTAACAAGGATAGAATTCAGGGATGCATTTGGACAATTAAAATTTTAATGACATTAATTGTAAGGTGAACACCACTCTTCTGAGGCCGATATATCATGTAATTTTTGATATATAATGGATTTCCCATCTTTATCATCACCATACAACTTTTATTCATTGCTAATGTATGATCTTGGTGAAGATGACAACTGAAATAGATTAATATGTGAGGAATGAGCATCCAAGAACTGCATTATTAGTTATTTTTTCCTGTGAACTTATCCAATTAACCCTTGAAACTGAGTGACCTGAAATATTTCTTCTACCCTTTATCAATGATGACAAAAAATGGTCACCATTTTTGGTGGATTTCTTGATGTATTTCCTACCAATCAAGAAGAACCTTTTAATCTGCTCTTTTCAAGCCATGAAAATCAATCTGGAATCTTCATACAAGTTTTATCAAGCATTCCAAATGCTATGAAAATGTTCTCAAGACTGAAAATCCAACAGACATAATAAAAAATAACAACTAAAACATGTGTAAAAATTATCTTGGAGGAAATAAATAACTCTTCCAAGGTTACAACATATCATACATGCTCCAAATGGAAGCATGCAAAGTGCTCAAAAGCACTTATTTGTAGTAAACATACTTACTCTAACGTATTGAAATTTGAAGCTATACAAATCTTGATACATGAGGAGAGAAGTAGCTTCCTTTTCTCAGAATATATGACCATGAAATAAGACTTAATAGAAAATCACATGGAAAAAGTTATAACATCATTTGGATTATTATTTTTCTCAAAATATCAATCGAGAAGATGATAAATACGTTGGATTTGCAATCTTCTTTTCACAAGGTTTTAGGGATGAAATTCATGAACATGACGGTCTTACGTGTGCTCTAAGTTAAGCAAAACTACTGATAATGTTGATTTTAGTCACAAATTATCCAAGTATCGAATTTGGCATGGTCATCTCAAAGATGAAAAAATGTCCTTTTTGATGTGATTTATTTTCTTTCTTTCCTCTTCATGGTGGATGACTAAAAATTTATTTAGAATTGAAGTTGTTTATTCTTTCACAGACATTTATTCTTAAAAAAATGATTTACGAGCTCAAACTCATCTACCTTGAAAACTTGAGGCCCTTCTTGGTTTATTACAATAGTGACTAATGATGTCATTAATGAATCACTACAACCTTCTAATAGTTTAGCAAGATCTAAACATGAAGTGTAATGTGTATCGTTTGATTCATATGTATCATCTGGATCATGTGGAATATTCTCCTTGTATTCATTCTTATCATTTTCCTCTTCTATAAAAACGTATGTTAGGTTGAAAACATCTTGGTCATTATTAGAGGAAACTCTAAAATTTTTTATCCTTATTTATATTTAATCTCAAAAATTATTCTTATGTAGTTCTGATTTATAATATTCAATTGAAGAAAACTTATCATGCATGGTTAGCACCTTCATATTCTTTAAATCAAAATCATTCAAATTAGAAACTATGACTGAATCATTTTCTTTTCTAGAACATGGAACAAGATCAAGATTGTTGGCCTAAAATTTAGACTCTTCTATATGGTTATTCAAATCATGATCTATACTTTTTAGCTTAAGAGAATGGAGAAAAATATATCTAATAGTTTCTTTATGATCAACTTCTTTCTGTTGTTTTGAAATTTCTACTTATTTCTTGCACTCTTTCACTAGCTATGAAATCTAATTGGACTAAAATTTTGAAACCCAAGTATTCAGATTTATCATAAATTCTTCTCTACTAGTTTCCCTCTTTGAATGATTTTTTTATTTTCTCCTTCCCAAATTGGGCTTGGGAATGTAAGAAGATGGGTGGGTTGGTTTTTTACTTGAATTGGTAGAGTCTTTTGAAAGGGGATTGGTATAAAGTCTACATATGGAGGAAAGGGGATGAGAATAATTGCATCGATAAAGCTTGGAATTTAAAACTTGGGTTGAGATGGTTGAAAAATAATATGCATTGGGTGTTGATAGGGAAGGTAATTAGGAACATTTGATTAACAGGGTTCCTCCATCTTATGTTTATTATCCTCTAATACACACAATTGTTCAATTCGTTCAGTACGAGCTTGAGAGGTCTGTTGTAGCTTCTGAAGTCTTCTGTCAAAATCACTATTAGGCATGTAATAGTATCATAACCTACCTAATCTACATAATCTGCCTACTCTTGTTCATAATCAACATATCTCTATTCATCAACAACACAATGATTATAAGGATAACCATACTGATTAGGGAGATTTTAATCATGGGAATACTTATTGTGATAAGGATTATAATACTAATATGAAGGAGGATATTAGTAAAAGGGAGGTAGATCTGGATGGTACAAATGCTCTTGGGGAAAGGAATTCCAATGAAGGCTTGGAATCATGATTGCATGACCTCATAAAAGATGGACAAATGAAGGATAAGGTCTATTACCTGGGAAAAAGAAATGTTCGGATCCAGGGAAAGACCAAACGTGTTTTAAAAATATGACTCCATAGGGTGAAATTTTACAAAGGACACATCACACTTGGTAAAAATAAAAAATATAGACCAAGATTTCATGGAACAACTACAAAAAAATATGAGTTTGATTGTCCCACTAGGTGCACCAACAAATTTTATCACTGTGAAGTAAAACTTTGATGAAGAAGTGCATAAAACTCCTCACTTTGGTTGATAAAATGGGAACTCCTTTGACTTGTGGTTGACTCGGGTTGAGGAGAACCTCGAGAGAAAGATGTTTCACTTCATCAATCACCTAAAATAGTTCTCTGGCATGTTTGAGGGAGAGAAATAAACAGAACTTAATGAATAGAATGTAAAATACATGATACACCAATGTTTTATAGACCTGTGACTACACAAATCAAATTGAATTTATTGTTAAAGACTTCATCGCAATCACTTTATCTATTGTTTGATGGTATTTTGCACTTCAAAAAAGGCTTTAACATACACTTAAAATGATCTACAAAGCTTACAAAAATTTGGAATGGTGGTGTTTTTAAATCACGAGCATGTAAAGGAAAGAAATTCTTCACTAACACATACCAAGAACACGTTGTAACACACTTCAACACACTACAAATGGAGAAAAATCATTCTTATATTGCATTCAACAAGTGTTGTAGTGCAAAATTCTACATGTCCTAAGCATGACAGAATGAATAAGCCCCTCTTTTTCTTGAAATGAAAGGGGTACATATAGCTAAAAGATAGGAAGATTTGATACAACTCACTTAGAAAATAACTCCTTACATCACTTCAACAATCAGTTTTCTAATGGGAGACAAATCCGATATTAAGCATCATTACATTTACATACATAATTTAACTCATCCCTTAAAAATAAATCAAATATCTAATTATAACAGGGGTATGTATGATTTACAAGGGTTAAAAATTGTTTTTATGGCATATTTTTGTAGTTTTTGGCTCGGTCAACCCTTTTTTAACTTAGTCAAACTCAACTCTGCAAAAATTATGGTAAAGCTCTAATTTTAGCAAAAGATAATGTGAAAGGTATAATCAACTTTGCAAAGTTTACTTGGTAAATTGGCCTCTTTTGGTTAGTCCATACACGTGATCTTTGGTTCCTCTTTTTTGACCTTGGATAAGCATTAAGCAATTAATAATTCCGTCAATTAGACCTTGGCAAGGCATGATAAAATCACTTTTCCCTCCATGCAACAGGCAATAATTAATTCATTACAATCCATCCAAAAAAGGAACCTCATTTGTGGTATCGGTAAGGATATTTATGAGTTTTAAAAAAGGGAAAAATCCAAACTGTGATTAATCTAATCCTAGTTATCCTAACCTTGGTCGAACCCCTTTGTGAATGGAGAGGGCTACCCTCCACTCAATACGCACCTTAGTCCACATGGGTCAATGCATCATGACCGTCCACTTCTCCACTCAATACGCACCTCAGTCAATATGGGTCAATGTATCATGACCGCCCATTTTGAAATGGACCATTTCTCCACATAATACGCACCTCAGTAAACATGGGTCAATGTATAATGACCGTCCATTTTGAAATGGATGGTCATGATGCATTGACCCATGTTGACTGAGGTGTGTATTGAGTGGAGGGTAGCCGCTAGTTTGTGAATTAAGGTAGAAAAACTAGAGATAATTCATTTTCAGTTTGCATCTTCAGAGCGGAAGCTCGGTTAGAAAGGAAATCTATTAAATTTTAGTATGGTTGTCATTATTTAGATTTTGGAGATTCATGGTTCGTTGTTGGACACGATGGCTTTTAGGTTTGCCACCATAGTTTTAATACCTCGAGCTATGTAAAACAGGATCGACGATTTGCGGTGTTTCATCTAGGACATGTTTTTGAATCGCATGGAGGGTATTCTCTTATTTTTTAATTTCTGGGTCAACCCTGTTTTAGATCTTCATCCATTTTCCATGTTATCAAGATCTTGTTGGATCCATCCTAAAACCTCTAGTATTTCTTTTAGAGTGACCGCAATTTTGAATAATTTCAGCTCGGTCTAGAGCTCGCATTAAGCTCGGCGGTATTGTTTTGTATTCAGGCTCTTATCTGCCACGGGGCTTCCCTACTTGTTGTAGTACGTGAAACGAGCTGGTGTTTGCATCAACTGAACTCGGCTATGAGTTGATTGCAGCTCAACGTATTTTCCTTTTAGTTTGGCCTCGTGTGGGATTTGGTAAAGAGAGCTCCACTTGCTTAACATCTGGGTTGTGCTTTACAATTTTTCCTTGGTGACTGGACATTCTGTGTTGTGGTTCTAGCTCGCTGGCTCTTCGTATTACGTCACGGGATGGTTTATTTTTCTCAAGTTGTCCATTTCACATGAGCTCTTAATGTTTAACCAAAATCTGTATTATTTATTCACATCTCGGCCTTTCATTAACAAGATCGACTCGAAACCTTATTCAACTCACCATTTTGGTGGGTAGCTCACTAGGTTCTCTTCATGGCTCGCTCAAGCTTCATCCTACAAATGCAACCAAGCTCAAAATTTAACTAACGAGCTCTAGTGTGTATGTCGTGTAGAGTTGGGGTTCTGTGCTTGTGGGCTCGGCAATTCTTGTGAACTTGGCGAGTGATTTCCTTCACAGCTCGCCATTGTAATGTTCAACTCCGTTCGTGACTCTATTGAGAGCTCTATGCATTGTTCTTCAGTAACTTGGCTGATATACAAATGAGTTCCTTGTGCTACCAAATAAGTGTAAGATTTTTTTAATAGTTTCAATCTTTTGATACTTTAGAAACCTGGGGGTTTTAAGAAAATGATGTTTAGGCTCCCCGTAAGAAAACATGCCCTGATCTTATCCTTCATAGTTTTAGCTGTCATTTTTGTGAAAGACGAAAGCCATTTTTTGTTGTGCAAGCATGTATTGTTTTGAAAACAAACGGAAACAGAAAACTTATTTTCCCGAGTGGTTATTCTGCAAAACTTTACCTTCCTATGTTGAAAATGTATGAAAAACATTCCTTAGTTAAAAACTCTCTTTCAGATATTTTTTTCATGCCCATCTCTTTTGAAGTTAGATTTTGCAAATTTCATTTTAAAATCAAGGGTATTCATATTCCTTGAAACTTTGCTCCTAATGTTTGTTGAAAACTTGCAATTTTACAACTGAAAATTTGTATCTACCACTATTTTCTGTTGCATAATTGTTGGAAATTGGTCAATTTATAACCCTGAAAAGTGCAGTTTGTAAATGGAAAGGTTTTCATTTATCAAGATATGAAACTCTAAAGCTCCGTACAGCTATCTCAAAATCTAAAAATTTCCTTTCGAAAACTCTACTTTATGACAACTTATTTTTCTTGTAAACTATATGAAATTTGTCCTATTTTTGAGACTAAATATTTCCATTAGAGGATAAATGGCTATCTTGGAAACCTTTTATTTAGTTTTATTTCATTATTTGCTAATCAACAAACTTGTACCTTCCACCTTGTAGTTTTCACTAATGAATGTAGCCGGTAACTTGTATATCTAAACTTATTCATTGTTATGAGTGTGGTTTATTCCATAATGAATGACACGACTACATCTTATTTTGAATGTGCTATTAAAAAAACTTTATGTATTATAACTCCCAGTTTATGAAATATTTTAAAATTTTGGAAAGTATTTTACATAAAGGAAATCTGTAAATCTGTTCCATATTCTAAAAATATTTCTTTATATAGATCTTATGATGCTCTTTTAATTTTGCATTAGTTGTTCAATAGTAAAGAATTCACAAATGTCAGAAGTTAGAAATGTAATTGTTATCCAATTTTTCTTCTCCGGTAAAATTTGATCAAACGCGACCCTGCACAGGAGGAAAGGGAGAGGTTGGTTCAGTCATGCGAGCTCACATTTCAATTCCGAAAATTAGGTTGCAGGGAGGGTTGACAATGGAAATGTAAGTTTGAAAATTGAATGGCCAAGGGAACATAGAAGGAAATCATAGCTTAAGTGTAAGAATGGAGAAAGGTTCAAAGTTTTCAGACTTCAAATTATCAGCTTTTCGGGGACAAGCCGGAAAAAATTTAAAAAAATTTTGAAAGAGGAAAAAGCCAGAAATCTGAAATTCCGAAAGTCTGAAATTTTTGACTTTCGTGTTTCGGGGTTTTAGAGAAAGAGAATGGGTAGTCAGAAAAAAGTGAGCCTAAAGCCCGAAATCCAAAATTTTGGACTTTTAGGTTTCGTAGTTTCGAAGATTTTGGTGGGTGTGAAGGGATGAACTATGAAAAATGTAGGAAAAAGGAAAGATTCCGAAAGTTTGAAAGTCCAAAATTTTAGACTTTCAGGTTTTGGAGTTTTGGAGATGCAAAATTCAGAGTTTTAGAGTCTTCGGCAAAAAATAGGAAAAGTCGCCAAAATTGTTTGAAATTCTGAATGGCTAATACCCAAAAGGTTTCAGATTTCGAAAGTCAAACTTGGTTCAGGGTCAATGTGGTGGCATTTTCGGAGTTTCAGAGATTCGAGTTTCAGAGTTTCAGAACTCTCAGGCCAATTTTTTGATAAACATTAACCCGACTTCCAAAACCAAATTGTTTGAATGTCCAAATTTCAGGATATCCGAGGTTGCAAGCATTTCAGACTCCGAGAAAGGAAGATCAAGAACTCACATTTTTTTGCAGAGTGACACCCCGACCTTCAGATGGCCATAACGTTTGACTGGGAGCTCGGATTTGTACAAGAAAAGGCTTTTTGGAAAGTGAGACTAAGTTATTAAAAATTAATAAATATAGTCTTCCATTTTAAGAGGATGTTCCAAGTTTCTCACCTACCACAATAATGAAGGTATGGGCTTCCTTTCTTTCCCAACAAGGAGGACTACATGGAGGCATGGGTTTTGCAGTATAACACATCATTGTCGCAGGTGATTTCAATGCATTTTAGGGTTATTAAAGTAATAATTTGAATTCTTCTCTCCTTTCTCTCATTCTTCCTATAAATTATAAGGAGGATCATTTTTCAAAAGTTTGGACAATTTGGCTTTGCACTCTCCCTTCTTCTCTTATTTGTAAGTGATCTCGTGGAGTTCTAACCTCATATCTAAATTGTAAAATACAATCTTGCCTCTTGGGCATTTTAATGCATTGTATCAAATCTTTAGAGCAATAATAAAAATATTTGGGTGATTTTCAACCCTTTCTTTTGATCATTGCATCTTCTTGGTCTCTAATTGCAATCTTGGTTATCTATGCAAGGTGGTTGTATTACATTTTTATTGTTTGTATTTGGTGGCAAACCAGGTGTTCAGTATTCTTTTTGGTGTATCACCTTTGTTAATTTAGGTTTATTTTCTTTCAATCTTCTTAACCGTGTCTCCTTTGCAAATTAGAGTAGATTTTAGAGTATATCCTCTACAATTTGGATGTGTGCCTTAGAATAAGGGAATACGAACCTACTTTCATCCAGATATTTTTCCTAATTGTAAAGTCACACACTTTGGGAAAGCCTCCATGTTATGTAATCACACTGAGAGTTTCAACCCATAGAGTTTTAGACAATCAGGGGTGCTATGATTATGCTACAATAGTGCCCACTCCTCTTCGACACTTATTATATTTTTATTTCGATTACTGTTGACTTTATACATGGATATTATTATATTATTTTAGTTTAGCATGATGTTAGATGATAGAGATATTTTGACTATAGATGAATTGTGATTCATAGTATGATTTGTGTTGATTCTAGAGACATAGAGAGGCATTTTTTATTGATGATGATGATGTGTTGTTAGCATATATATTTACTAAAATTCAAAATTTTCATCATGTTGACTATGATTTAGCGTTGAACTAATCTCATGATCTCTTTGATATCAATGAAATGGTAGAATTGTGATGTTTTCGAAATTATAAACAAATGATAGCATTGTTTACTTTAGATGATGATTAAGTTATATGAGGATGTTTATTGTTGGATGTGCCCATATTTATTCTTGATGTATTTGATGTGGCCACAAGGCCAAAGGAGGTATTGTGTGATTTTGAAAGTAATTGTGTCAGAACAAACAAAAGGAGGTTAGGAAACCAACCACAACAGAATATTGGATAGATATAGTGATGGTCACCATGACAACTTATGTAATGTTTGATGTTTTGTTATTAGATTGTTAGGGGGTCCCAATTGTGGGGATGAACTCCACATGTGACCATGGGTTATCAGTGTAATTCTTTCCTTTCACTTTTATTTATCGTGGAGTATGTGATTTATTTTGTGATTTAATTATTTTATTCCTTGTTGATTAATGTGCTTGAACTAATTGGATTAATCATGTTTATTACGTTATTTGAGGATGTGACAAAAGGGGCCATTTTTTAGAGTAGTTAGTCCTTTGGATCTTGTGATTTAAGTTGATTTTATTTGATTTTGAGTTTGGTGCACTCTACCTTTCTTCAGAAATTCAGATTTGAGTTTACGGTCCATTTTTTGTGCTTGTGAGACAAGTTAAACTTGTCCCACACCTCTTAATTTCTTCTACCATCTATACCTATGGGTTAGGGGTTAAAAAATAGATCCCATTATGTGTTTTTAAGACAAAAGGTTATATTTATTAAACTTTTCTTATATGAGTTTAAATTGTTTCCTTAGGGGGTGTGGGTTTGTGTTGAGTGTGTATGAGGCTTATCCTTTTTCTCAACCACCAATTTTTTGTTCCTTGGGGTCAAGGTTTGACTAGTGAGGTGGAGTTGAGGATAAGTGTTGTGGTATCCTATATGGAGCTACCTCACCCTCCTCTTCTCCTTTTATATATATGAAAGTTTATATATTGGTTATGTGATTACTTCATTTTATTGTGCACTTGTATTTTTTGGAGTTTGAAAGTTTTTTGAGTACCTGTTGAAGTCTTGGAGCTTGTTGGAGTTGAATTGAACTTGAAGGATCTGGAAGTTTGATTCTTTGATCATGTTCTTACTATGGAAAGGTACGAACTACACCCTTGATTTACTTTTTCTTATATATGTGTGTATTGCATGCTAGTGAATGGTTTATGTGCTTGTTGGGATCATGGGTAGAATGCCTAAGTAAGGTGTAGGAGAAGGTTATGTGGATTTTATTTTAGAGGGAGGAATAAGAGTTTTGTTTCATGTTTTAGCACAAAGGTGGGTTGGGTTCCCCACCTTTTCATAAGAAACATGCTTGTTTTTCTTACATGGTTCAATTGAGGGAGACGTGAGAGATTGTAGGGAGGCATAAGAGAATGTGGGAGGTATAAGAGGATCTTGATGGAGGCATAAGAGTTGTATAGGGGATTTGAATTATTTTTTGGAGGGTTTTAAAGTGGGTACCTAATCCCATTGGGAGGCATAAGTGATCTCCACATAGTTCCTTGTTCCATTGGCTTTAAGTTTGCAAGCCTTGTGTATTTTGAGAGTTGCATTCTTGTGATTGTTATATTTTTTTTTATTTTTTTCTAAATGGTTGTGAAATTGTGTTTTGTGATGTGTAAACTTTATATTAGTTTCCATGGGTTGTATGCATTTCTTATTGCACTTTGGTTGGGGCTCAAGGGCCAATGAGGAAGATAATTTCATCTCCTCATTGGATTATTGGTTGGGTGGAGAATGTTGCCTACTCCCCCATTTTTGGTTTTTGTGATTAAAGTGAAGAAAATGGTGGATCTATTGTTTAACATTTGAGACTTGGAGAATTTTTAGAAGCTAAAAAGAAAATCATTCAATATAGAAAATTTTCTTATAGTTCCCACTTAAGGTGGAAGCCTATAAATCTTGTATTTAAAAGAAAATTTATATGTTATATTTTTTTTTATCAAGTTGTAATGTATTGTTGGAAAGAAAGATTTTTTCATGGTAATAAAATGAGCTATGCTCAAAGAAAAATAATGTTCATTGTTACCGGTAGAAGTTTGTATTATTGTGGGACATAAGGGAGAACTTGGAAGTTGTAAATCAATGAGATTGTATTCTTAGAAAAACTAAAATGTAATATAGTTGCTTGTGTTTTCTTTGAATAAATATTTGTGGTTGTAATAGAATAATGCACTAAGTTATAGTGAATCAGTTATTATCCAAAATTTTCCCTCAAGCAAAATTTAACAAATATGACCTTGCACAGGAGAAAATGGAGAGGTTGGTTCAGTCATGCGAGCTCACATTTGATTCTTAAGATCAAGTTGCAAGCAGGAACGACAATGGAAATGCAAGGTTAGAAAATCAAGGGATGGCCAAAGGAGTGTTGAAGGAGATCAGAGATCAAGTAGAAAGATGTAATTCCAGGCCCAAAAATTCATAATATTGGCATTCGGTATTTTGGAGAAAAGACTGGTCAAATGCAATGTCAAAAGTCCCAAAATCAAAATGTCTGAAATTCTAAAAGTCTTAATTTCAGACTTTCAGGTTTCAGAATTTTGAAGTCTTCACCAAGCAAAAAATAAAAAAATGGCCAAAATGTTTCGAAACCCAAGACCTTGAAATTCCAAAATTTCAGACTTTTCGGTTTCAAGGTTTCGAAAGTCTTAGTGGGGGCAAACGAAAAATGGAGTGGCAAAGTCTTAAAACTTGAAGCCCAAAAGTCCAAAAATTCTAACTGTCAGGGTTTTGGGGTTTCAAAAATCTTGGGAATAATGCCATAAAATAAGTGAGAAAAAATCTTGAAATTCTGAAAGTTTGAAAATTTAGAGTTTCAAATTTCAAACTTTTAAGGTTTCAGACTTCAGAGTTTTAGAAGTCTCGAACCCCAACACATGAATATCCCCCTTGATGTCTGAAACTCTGAAACTAGAAAGTCTAAAATTTCAGACTTCAAGGCTTTCAGTTTTTGTACTTTCAGAGCTCTCATGCCATTTTTCAGAGAATGATAGCTCGACCTTGAGATGGCCATATATTTCAACTGGAAGCTCAGATTTGAGCTAGAGATGACTCTTTGGATATTGATTTGGGTGAAACTAAGTTGAGAAAATACACCGAATAATGATATTATAGATTCAAATGATTCAGGATATATTATTCATATGAGAGATTACATTATATAAGTTGTTCAAAAATAGAAAAATAGAAATACCATACACTATTTTTGAAGGGGTCAGACTTCTCACTTACCACCATAATGAAGTACGGTCTTCCTTTCTTGCCCAACAAAGAATAACACATGGAGGCATGGGCTATGCAGTAGAACCCATCATTGTTGTAGGTGAATTCAATGCATTTTTTGGGTGGTTGGAGTAGGATTTTGAAATTCTTCTATCTCCTTCTCTCATTCTTCCTATATATTGTAAGGATGGGAATTTTTCTAAAAGGTGGAAATTTTTGGGTTTGCACCCTCTCTTCTTCTATGGTCTGTAAGTGGATTTTTTGAGTTCAAACATCCCATATAAAATATAAATGCAATCTTGCCTCTTGGCCATTGTAATGGACTGTATCAAATTTTTGGAGCAATAAAATAAGTCTACGGAATATTTGACTCCTCTCTTATATTCATTG
Organism: Taxus chinensis; assembly: GCA_019776745.2. Taxonomy (NCBI): domain Eukaryota; kingdom Viridiplantae; phylum Streptophyta; class Pinopsida; order Cupressales; family Taxaceae; genus Taxus; species Taxus chinensis. The sequence continues at coordinate 118,509,290 of CM034153.1, read as the reverse complement.
CATCATCTTGATCTCTCATAAAAATCCTGGTTATCTGTGCATGGTGGTTGTATTGAATTTTTTATGCTTTGTGTTAAATTTCAAAGCAGGTGTCCAGTATTCGTTTGTTGCTTCACCTTTGTTAGAATAGTTTTAATTTTTTGCATCTTCTTAACCCTGTCTCCTTGGCAAGTTAAAGTATATTTTAGAGTATATCCTCTACAAATTCTATGTGTGCACTTGAAAAGAGGAATAGGAACTAACATTCATCCAGAGAGCTTTCCTGATTGTAAAGTCCCACACTTTAGGAAGAGCTTCATGTTATGTAATCACACTGAGAGTCTCAACCCATCAATTTGCAGAAATTAAGGGGTATTGTGATTACACATCAACATTACCTTGTTGAAGGGTTACATTCATGTTGTGGAAAAGAAAGAAATGATATAAAAAGATTTAATTTCATTTCTTCATTTGAACTTGAACATAATTTTATTAGAAAAGTGTCCTTGTAGAACTGTTTCCTTATATCCTATTGAAATAGAAAATTTATGTAATTAGTGACTTAAGTCATGTCATGAATAATTGTTGTTCATGTTTCAACTTGTGACTTTAGGCACTTAAATATAAGCTAAGGTTAAATTATAAACCACCCTAGTATAGTTTGTTTTTTGAAAAAATGATGAAATAATGGGTCTGTTTCGAAAGAACAAGACTGCCACCCTATACAAAGCGGTGGTCACCGGACCATCGACTTGATCTGAATGGCAGTCTCTGAACCACCACCTAGGTATTGTCGATATTTTTTAATCCTTACCCAAGAAGGGCAGCGGTCACATGACCACTGGCCTGCTTAGGGTGGCGATTTCAGCACTTTCGGTGGAAAATTAAATTCCGTTACTGTGCAAATTTGAACTTGATTTAATTAAAATCTCAGCCTATAAAATGTAATAAAGGAAACTACCAAAAAACCACAAGGGAATAAACTCATTGTTTTAAGCATGTCAATCCTTGAATAGACATTTCAAGGTATTAAATCTCATAGATTAAATGTAAATAGGGTTTTTCCCAAATAAAGAACTCATGATTGGAAATAACTAAATAATTACTCCAAATTTAGGGTGGAAACCTCTACAATCAACAATAGAAGATATTGAAATAAAAAATCCATGAATAAACTAAACTGGCCTAGATCCAAATGAATCCCTACATTTTGTCCCTCCTTGCTTTCGTGGCTTCCACTCCTCCAACTTACAAATGAAAGAAAAGGAAAGAGACCAAATGAGGAGGCTAGGGCTAGGAAAAAGGTTTAATAAAATTTCATAAGGATGGTTAGGGTTGGGTTGGAAATCTAGGATCTAGTCACCACAATTGATTTGATCCAACAGTTAAAAAAAAAACTACAATTTTTAGGTGAGAATATATACTATGGAATTTTAAATAATTTAAATGTATGTGAAAATGGGTGAATAGGGCCACTTAGTGTCCTTGTGTGTTAAGTTAAATATGTATGTTTTAGTAAATGATTCAAGGAGAATAACTTATCTAACAATAAGGGTTTAATAAATGTGAGTTTGAATGTTTATTTGAGAGGGGGAAAATATTTAACCAAGTAAATGAATTAATGTGCACTTTTCTAGCAGATTATAACTATATTGACCCTAGTAAAGGATTGATAATATTTATTTATTAATATAGACCTATCCATCTAGTGTAATATAACAAATTTCTAGTAGAAATAAATAGAATGTATTATAGGGTCTGACACCTTTGCAATATTTTTTAAAAATAAAAATTTTCGCAACTTTCTACATAATTATTTAATGTTTCATGTGGTTTTAGAACATCAGAATTGTGGACATTACATTTGGTATTAGAGTCTTGGGTTTAACACTTGGACCTAAGGAACACTTGGAAACATAATACATTACAATAAAACTTAGCACAACTATAAACCTAGATCACATAACCTTGCATGATATTTTAAAATGTAGAAGACCAAGAAAACTGAAACAAAATCTAGAATGATAAAATAACTCTTACCTTGGTCTATGTAGGAGGTGCAAACTAGACGAGGGGTTCTTACACGTGAACATAAACTAACCACTCCTAGATCAGGTAGTATAAACCATATTTCCTTAGATACATCATACACTACATGATGTTAATTATGTTATAAGATGGGGATTTCTAGGAGGGTGGCCTAGTAAACAAGATAAAGAGCCATCAGTGGAGGCTTGTGCACCTTCCCAACACAAGGATGAGTATAGGGTAGAGAACTCCCAAGTGGAGTCATCTAAACGATATTCACCACAGAGAGGTCATGGGGATAGGCTAAAGGACACAAATACAGATCTAGGATCCCTAGGAAGCGTGATGATCATGTTGAAAGACCTAAAGGAAGACAATCTGCAATGGCAGATCACATCAGAAAGACTTGAAAACTCCATCCATATCATTTTTCTAGGGAAATTAGGGGATTTCACACAGAGGCATGGTTTGTTAGCTTGAGAGGATGCTTCAACCTATGTGTATGTACTAATAACACGAAGGCTCATGTTACAATCTACCTTCTAAGTGACAAAACTATAGTTTCGTGGAGGACCGAGGAGAAAAATATCCATGTGGATTACTAGACAATATCTTTTGAGATCTTTAAGGACCATTTCAGGAGCAAAAACTTATACAGGAGGTTTATTTAGAAGAGGAGAGATGAGTTTCATGACCTACATCAGGAATCCATGACAGTGATAGAGTACAAAATTCTATTTCTAGATTTTGTTCAGTACATTGATTACATGCAAGAGGAGGGGCTGAGGATCAACTACTTCATTAGTGGCCCGAACCTAGACTTATGAGGGTCAGTGCACATTCATTGTTTGAAGACACTAGGAAAGTCCATAGAGAAGGCCTACATTATGGAGGAGACCAGGGGAAGACAGAGCAGGCCAGAGATAGAATGTGGAGCCATATTTAATAGATGCATGACAAAAAGTCAAGGGGGTAAACTCCTCCTCCTCATGGCAGACATAGTTCTGCATAGTCTTTATTTAGACTACCTCTGCATCCACCTCAATAGACTCATCCTCCATTTATCCCTCCATAGAGACTCGATTCTTGTAGGGGACGTAGTATGAGGCCTCCTCCTAGGGGACCAATAAGGACTCAGGCACCACCTACAACTCAATTCGTAGGGGCTCATCACTAGAGACCATAAAGTCCATAGTAGGATCATTAGGGTCCATGCTACAGACCACTAGAGTACCTGAAGAAGCCATTTCTAATTAGAGGGGACCTAGTAGCTGCTACAGGTACGGTGTACTTGAGTATCATTAGAGAGAGTTCCCTCGGAACCCTAATAACAAGGGTAAGACACCAGTTTTAGAGCATAAATTAGGTGATATGCCTAGGAGTCATAGGATATATATAGCTGTCAAGAACCGCCAGACAAAGAACAAGGGAACAATGATTGAGACTATAGGTAACATTAATGGGATTTCTATTTTTGTTTCATTTGATTAAGGATGCTCATATTATTTATTTCTCCATTTGTAGCAGAGTGATATAGGCTGGTGATAGTTAGGCAGAGCTGAAGTTGGGTTATAGATATATCTTCTTGAGCCAGGCTCATAGTGGAATCCTTCGTCAAGAAGTGCATAGTTGACCTAGGACCTTTTTCCACAACCTTAGATCTTCATATCCTTCCTTTGGGGTCATATCAGATTATTTTTGGCATGGATTTGTTATCTACACACAGGGATAGAGTTTATTGTTACATTAAAGTAATATCATGTGTAGATGATTTGGTAGTGGAGATAGTGATAGTTGGAATTAGGAGACCCACCACTATTTACAGCATATCCACTTTACAACTTAAACAATGTGCACGATGAGGTAGTCATTTGTATGTTGTCATGGCTAGAGACACATCAAAGGATGAATCTAGTGGGTCATTACATGATGATCATCATATCTTGAGGGAGTTTTCAGATATGTTTCAAGAGAAACTGTTAGGGTTACCTCCCTACGTGAGATAGATTTTCACATTTATTTTGGTCTAAGAGTAGAGCCTATCTCACAAGTGGCTTATAGGATGACTACCCCTATCTCCATAATATCAAGTTACAGCTAGAGGGCCTTCTTGAGAAAGGCCTAATCCTTCGTAGTGTATCCCCTTGGGGTGCACCGATGATTTTTTTAGAGAAGAAGGATGAATCTTTATGATTTTGTATCGATTATCACCAGATGAACAAAGTAACGATCGAGAATAGTTATCCTCTTCCACGTATTGATTACTTGTTTGATCAGATTAAGTGGACCACAATATTTTCAAAGATAGATCTTAAGTCCAGATACCATCAACTAAGGATCAAAGAGGTATATATTCATAAAAAAAAATTATTTACTAGATATGGCCACTACGAGTTCACAGTTGTGCCTTTTGGTCTGACGAATGACCCCACAATATTTATGAGTTTGATGAATGGGGTATTCTATACATTTTTAGATTGCTTAGTGATTATATTTTTTGATGAAATTTTTATTTACTCACGCATGCTTGAGGAGCATGATGAGCACCTTTGAAAGGTTCTACAATTTCTTCATGAGAAACAACTTTACGAGAATCTGGAGAAGTGTGCATGTTTTAAGTCATAGGTCTAGTACTTGGGTCACATCATTTCTATGGAAGGTATCACAGTTAATCCTTTGAATATTAGAGCTATTATGGATTGGCCTGTGCCAACCAGTGTGACTGAGGTGTGCAGTTTCATGGGGTTGGTAGGCTACTACATGAGATTTTCTTAGGACCTTTCTTTGATTGCACACCCCATGCCTTCTCTTTAGCAGAAAGGGAAGAAATTTGTTTGTTCTGATGGATGTGATCAGACCTTTACTATACCAAAGGGATGCCTTATGGAAACACCCATTCTCGCAATACCAGATCCACACGATGATTTCTTCATATGAACATATGCTTCTTTGGCATAATTAAGTGGAGCATTAATACAGGATGGTCGTGTAGTTGTGTTTGAGTCTCAAAAAATCAATTATCATGAGCTCAATTAACTTACTCATCAACTTGAGAGTTCCGTAGTGGTATATGTTTTAGTGCTTTGGTGATATTTTCATTTGGACAAGAGATTTATTCTTAGGAGAGACCATTTGAGCTTACATCACCTCTTCACGAAACCCAATCTCAATACTCATCAGTAGTGCTGGATGGAGTTGCTATGTGAGTACAACATGGAGCTATAGCACATGAAGGGGAAGGAGAATATTGTTGTTTATGCTCTGAGTAGATGAAGACATTTGGTTATGGATACTTCATTGGGTATAGATTTGGAGAGTAGGATTTTATAGCTGCTTCCACATGCTAGTGTCTACCTTTTAGCTAGATCAGAGAATTAATCTCAGAGACCCCTTAAGGGGAAGTTCGATGGTTTTACATTAGAGTGATTTGGACTTCTCACACAAAGCTAAGATCTATGTACCTAAGAATCAAGGTTTTAGATAGAATATCTTGGAAGAGGCTCATCATGCACATTTTTCAACACATCTAGGGGTGAATAAGATGCACGCCACCTTGATATATATCTATACCATTGGAGAGGTCTTCAGATACATGTAGCTCAGTTTATGGTGCATTGTTTATAGCATCAAAGAGTGAAGGAGGAGCATCAAAATCCAACTGACCCTCTCTACCTGCATGCTATACTGGATTGGAAATGAGACACCATTTCAATGTATTTCAAAGTAGGGCTACTGACATCGAGATACCACCACAATGCTATAATTGTCACAGTGGATAGATATACGAAAGTGGCTCAATTATTCTCTATTAAATATCACCTATACAACTAGTTTAGTGGCATGAGTGTACTTAGATGATATTTTCAGACTACACGGGATCCTGTGGAAGATTATTTGTGACCTCAATCCCTTATACACATAACACTTCTGGAATACCATACACCATGCCCTTGGGATGAGTATAAATTTTAGTACAACATATCATCTTGAGATAGATGGACAGATGGAGCGGGTGAATCAAATTTTAGATGACATGCTTTAGATGTACGTCATGGATCATCAGTCAAGGTGGGAGGAGTACTTGTAATTAGTTAAATTTACATACAACAAAAACTTCAAGAGTTCCATTTGGATGTCACCATTTTAGGAACCTTATGGTAGGGAGTGCAAGACAACTTTAAGTTGGGACATACTTGAGGACAAAGTATCTATTGGGCGAGCTATGTTACAGGACATGGACCAGTAGGTTGTGTTTATATGAAAGAGGTTGTAGGAGGCACAAATAGGAAAAATAAGTATGTAGATCAAAAGAGAGTTGATCTGTCGACACTAAAATTTTCCTCCATAATTTCTATTTCATTAATGTATGTATTAGGAATAGGATGTTGTTAAGTGTAATTAGTAGTAGCGTCCGATAGAAGATAACGGCGCCGTCAGTACGGTGCCTCCAATAATGTGGAGTACGGTAACAGTCAAAGTACAATAGGAATGTTGTAGAAAGTAAATATTTGTCGTAAGTGGTCCGGTAATGTTAAAATGTCAAAGTTTGGGTAATTAGAGAAGTAGGGTCTACATGATTAGGAATTAGAAATATTATATTGGTAATAAGGACAAGGAGTGAGGTCATAAATATTTTGTGTATTTTATTTGTAAAAAGTCTAAAAATGTGGAACCCATGTAAAATGATAAGGTTTATCTTATCTTAACAGATAAGCTTACATGTACATATAAGAGTTAAGGTATGGAATATGATTCATCAGAGTGGATTTCTTATCCTATCTTAGAGATAGGATGGATAAGCCTGGAAGTTCTATAAATAGAGAGGCCACCCCCCTCATTTAGCATAGAAAGAAGTAGTGAGAAATATTGTAGGAAGTGTGCGAAGGAAGCCATCAGTTAAAGGTGTGTTGAAGAAACCATCAAGAGGTGTAATTGTAAAGTTTCTCCCATAGTCTTGTTGAAGTATCATGGGTGAGATTGTAACAGTTTCATGTTAATATTATAATTTATTTTGATATTTCAGATTTGTCGTCATTCTGTCTTATCATAGTCAATGGTATTCTTGTGTTCGGTTGTTGTTTTGCTTCCAGATTACATCCACCAAACTAAAGGCTGTGCATTAGTAAATAATCATAGCGCGAGGAGTTCCCGGTAAAGAATTATCATAGTGCCGGATTGGTGATGACATTTTGGTTCCGTTGCCGAGACCATTCCTCATTGGTGGATTTTCTGGAGAGATATTCCCACTTAGGCAAAAATTAATTGGAGGGTAACCTTGTTTTTACTGTGCATAGTAGTTACCATGGTAAAGTCATTTTTACCGTGAATAGTAGTTACCATGTTAAAGTCATTTTTGCCATGAATAGTAGTTACCCTGGTAAAGTCCATTTTGCTGGGAATAGTATTTACCGCAGTAACTTCACTTTTTACCATGAATAGTATTTACCATAGTAAAGTCAGTTTTTACCGTAGTAAGTCAAGTTTTACCATAGTTTACCGTGGTCATTTCTATTTTACTGTAGAAAGGTGTAAAGTCACTTTCTAGTATAGTGATTCCAATTATTTGTGCACATAAGTCTTGTTAATTGTACTTGTGGGTTGGTATTTCACGGTGGTTACTTTTGAAAATGGGAAAGATTCCTATTTTTTCAGCTCAATCTAATGAAGATGCTTCTTCTTTCATTCAAGAGTTTAAACGATCTTGTATTTGTAATGGCCTCATAAGAAGGGAACAATGGACTGAATTTTTTCCTACTTTTTTGGATGGTTCAGCACTTAGGTGGTTTGAAACACTAGGTGATAATGTGAAAAATTCATGGGATTTATTAACCGAAAGTTTTCTTGAAGAATTTGGTGAACAACAGAAATATGTAGATCTCATGATCGAGATCACAAAGCTATCCCAAGGAGAGAAGGAGAAGATAAGGAATTATCATGCTCGTGTTCTAGAGCTAAGGAGGAAGTTCGATGCCCAGATCCGGAAGGAAGGACTAGCGGATGGGTTGATGAATGGCGTGGATAATCTCCTATGTAAGCACTTCATTCTTGGGATGAAGCTGGAGATCAGACAACGAGTGAAGTATGACCGCCCAGCTACCATTGAACAAGCAAAGGATATTGCAAGAAGGCAAGAAGAAAGCATGGAAGAGGAGCCCAAAGAAATTGTTGCTAAAGTAGAGCCTACACCAGCACCTTTGGTCCTGAATCCACAACCACTCCCGGTGAGCACAAATATTTCTCCTAATACATCTACTGAGTATGAAGATTTTCTCAAAAATATGGGTCAGTTAACTATTAATCTTCTTCAAGGAAAGGAATTTAGTTCTCAGGGAGGAGATAGAGGTCCAAAGAGAAATATTTCTGAAGTTGTTTGTTATGGTTGTTATAAAAAGGGTCATTATAAGTATAATTGTCCAGATAGAGCTTCCACATCTGGTAAGGGAGATAATGATAAAGGAAAAGCACCTGTGAATTCTTTTGATGTAGTAGATAAGAGTAGAAATAATGAAGTAGATGTGTTTGTAACAAAAAGAAAGAAAGAGAAAGATAATCAAGATGGAAATGATCCTAAGAAGATGAAAGAAGAAACTAGTAAGAAACATAGGAGAAGAAAGTTGGGTGTGCAGGATTTTCTGATTTCACAGGGGCAAGCACCATACTCCATCTTGGAAGATCTGTCCAAAAGGCCTGCAAATATTACATATGGTCAACTCTTGGCTACGTCTTCTGAGAAGAGGCAGGAGTTGCGAGGAGTGCTATAGTTTTGCTGATGGATATAGCAGCTACAACCAAGTTCGTATAGCAGAGAAAGATCAGCTGAAGACCACGTTCACAACTCCTTGGGGAACGTTTGCTTATAGAGTTATGCCTTTTGGGTTATGTAATGCTCCAGCAACATTCCAGTGTTTGATGAATAGGGTGTTCGAACCCTACATTGGGACCTTCATCAGAGTATTTCTAGATGATTTTTGCATCTATGGGAGCAAGTTTGACCACCTGCACCAGATGGAGACAACATTTCAAAGGTTAGATGAAGCACAAGCCTCACTAAACCCTACAAAGTGTGTCTTTGGATGTTCTAAAGGTGTTTTGTTAGGGCATGTTGTATCCAGAGATGGTATTGGTACTGATCCTGATAAAGTTTCAAAAATCAAAGATTTACCATCTTCTATAAATAGAAGTAAGTTGAGATCATTTTTAGGCCATGTGGGTTACTATAGAAGGTTCATCAAGAATTTCTCAAAGATTGCACAGCCACTAACCCAGTTCTTGAAGAAGGATGTTGCTTATGAACCAGGAAACAAGGCGCATGAAGCTTTTGGACAACTGAAGGAAGTCCTGGTGTCTTCACCTGTTTTGAAGAATCCAGATTGGAGCAAGCCATTCATTGTGTACACTGATGTCTCAGATGCAGCACTAGGAAGTACTTTGAGCCAAAAGGATGAAAATGGGAATGAACATCCAATTTACTTTGGGAGCAGACAAATGAGCAGTGCTGAGGTAAACTATACTGTAATTGAAAAAGAGGCTCTGGCTATCATTTTTGTTGTAAAGAAGTTTAGAAATTACTTGCTAGGGCAGAAATTTATAGTTGTAACGGATCATCAAGATCTGAAATATATTGTCAATAAGCCTAACCCATCAGGGAGGATAGCAAGATGGATAATTTTGCTACAAGAATTTGAATTTGATATTATAGATAGGCCAGGGAAGAAGCATGTCAATGCAGATGCACTCTCTCAAGCCTATGATGGTTTAGGATCATCTTGTGATGATGATGATTTTCCCGATGCAACATTGTTCTCCCTTGACACAATCCCTAGTGAATACATAGATATTTGGAATTATCTGAATGAATTCAAGTTTCGTGATGGTGCTAATGCAAAGACTAAGAGAAAGATTACTCAAGCCAGTTGTCCATATTCTATTCTACATGAAGCATTATTTCGAATATGACCTGATGGACAGTACAAGAGGGCAGTTGGACGTGATCAAGGAAAGGAGATGCTAGAAGAATTCCACAATGGTACATGTGGAGGGCACTTCTCTGGACAACTTACAGCAAGAAGGATCTTGGATGCAGGTTATCACTGGCCCACTCTTTTTAAATATTGTTATAATTATTGTAAGACATGTGATATTTGTCAAACACATGGTAACCATAAGACTTCATCAGCTCCATTATGTCCTATTCTTCCCCTTGGTCCCTTTGAAAAATGGGGAATAGACATTGTAGGTCCACTTCCAACTACATCACGTCAAAAATAAGTATATTGTAGTTGCCACAGATTATTTAACCAAGTGGGTTGAAGCTAGGCCATTCAAAACAGCTTCCATGGATGAAGTGGCAAGGTTCATATATGAATGCATTGTCACCAGATTTGGTTGTCCATTAGAAATTGTAACAGATCAAGGAAGCCACTTCATTAATGAGGTGGTAGAATCCCTGGTCAATAAGTTTTCTATCAAGCACAGGAAGGCAACAACATACAAGCCAAGCACAAATGGATAGGTGGAATGAACAAATTTTGTGCTGTGTCAAATTCTAGCAAAAGATGCAGCCTTGCAGGTACATAAATGGGATAAAAGGATTCATGCAGCATTATGGGCATATAGGGCAACATCAAAGTCAGCAACAGGATACTCCCCATTTCAGTTGGCCTATGGCATTGATCCAGTTCTTCCTATTGAGTTTGATATTCCCACTGTGAGAGTTATGAAAAATGAAAGGATGGATGAAAGTGATTCAGTAAAAGAAAGGTTGGTACATCTTCATTTGCTAGAGGAAATGAGGGGAAATAGCAAAGGATACAAGCCATAAGAAGAAAATGAAGCAGAAGGAATACTTTGATCAAAAGATCCGATGGTCTCCATTTCATGTGAATGACTTGGTCCTAGTATATGATTCCAGATACAAAAAAAGAAGACAGAGAAAATTTCTTCCAAAATGGATGGGGCCCTACAAAATAGCAGCTGTGCATGAAAATGGTACGTACCGACTAGAGGAATTGGATGGCACTCCCATTACGAAATGGGTCAACCACAACAAGTTGAAGATTTTCCAAGCACCAGAATAGTCTACTCCGAGGACGGAGTAGAAGCTAGGAAGGGGGAAGATGTCAACACTAAAATTTTCCTCCATAATTTCTATTTCATTAATGTATGTATTAGGAATAGGATGTTGTTAAGTGTAATTAGTAGTAGCGTCCAATAGAAGATAACGGCGCCGTCAATACGGTGCCTCCAATAATGTGGAGTACGGTAACAGTCAAAGTACAATAGGAATGTTGGAAAAAGTAAATATTTGTCGTAAGTGGTCCGGTAATGTTAAAATGTCAAAGTTTGGGTAATTAGAGAAGTAGGGTCTACATGATTAGGAATTAGAAATATTATATTGGTAATAAGGACAAGGAGTGAGGTCATAAATATTTTGTGTATTTTATTTGTAAAAAGTCTAAAAATGTGGAACCCATGTAAAATGATAAGGTTTATCTTATCTTAACAGATAAGCTTACATGTACATATAAGAGTTAAGGTATGGAATATGATTCGTCAGAGTGGATTTCTTATCCTATCTTAGAGATAGGATGGATAAGCCTGGAATTTCTATAAATAGAGAGGCCACCCCCCTCATTTAGCATAGAAAGAATTAGTGAGAAATATTGTAGGAAGTGTGCGAAGGAAGCCATCAGTTAAAGGTGTGTTGAAGAAGCCATCAAGAGGTGTAATTGTAAAGTTTCTCCCATAGTCTTGTTGAAGTATCTCATGGGTGAGATTGTAACAGTTTCATGTTAATATTATAATTTATTTTGATATTTCAGATTTGTCGTCATTCTGTCTTTTCATAGTCAATGGTATTCTTGTGTTCGGTTGTTGTTTTGCTTCCAGATTACATCCACCAAACTAAAGGCTGTGCATTAGTAAATAATCATAGCGTGAGGAGTTCCCGGTAAAGAATTATCATAGTGCCAGATTGGTGATGATAGATCGTAGTTAGGAGGTATGCACGAAGGTGTTCCTTTATGTCAGACCTCATAATATTCCTATCTGTTACGGAAAAGGATTGAAGTTATCTCCTAGATTATTGGTTCCATTCAAGATCTTGAAGTAGATCGGTCCCTTAGGTTATTGTCTAGCCTTGCCACCCATCTTCTCTAGTGTGTATGATGTGTTCCATGTATCTTTCCTTAGGAGATATATCACATATCCTTCTCATGTATTGGATTGGACCGCATTGCAGGTGTAGGAGAAGGGGCAGATGATGGCTATATCCCATTCATATTTTAGACTACAAAACCGTGGGGCTTCGAGGCCAAGAGATTGGTCAGGTGCGAGTCAAGTGGGACATGTATGGTAAGACTCCTACTACATGGGAGGATTCTATGTTGTTACGAGCCCAGTTTCCACAACCATTTCAATGACTTCTAGGAGGAAGTCGATTCTAGGGGGAGGATGTAGTGCCCAATCCTCTCCGACACTTGTTATATTTTTATTTTGATTACTTTTAACTATAGACATGGATTTTATCATGTCATTTTGGTTTAGCATGATGTTATAGAATAGTTATCTTCAAGTCAAAGTTTAATGCCAATAAGTTTGTTGTCTAACCTTGCTTAGCTCTTATCTTGATGGGTGTTTTATATTTGATTTAGCTTTGTTAATTAAGAATACTAGGTGTTATTTTTAATTCCCCTAACTTAGTTAAACAAAACCATGCACACATTTGGCATGCCTGGTGGGACCTAGTCCCTTAGCATTTTAGTTTGAATTATATTGTTTTTGGCTATCCTTTGATATGCACATATAGTCAATAATGTTCAAATTATTGGGATTTTTTCTAATATTATATGTGTAGATCCTTATTTATAGCTATCTTTTTAAAGGATTGTTGCAAATTTCAAACTAACTTGTTAAAATTTGAAGTAGTGTGATCTTTTTTGTGTTGTTTGTCGTACTTTGGTTAAAAGTGTGGTGTGGGCACACTAATAGGGGCATAAGAACACTTATTATGGCACAGATACCTCTCAAGTGGCGCAGGTGCACTATTAAAGCTTGAATCTATGTTTGCTAACCCTGGCACACATGCACTAACCCGGTGCACATACCCTAACCAGGGTGTAGATGCACTAACCTGGGCTTAGATGTTATTTTGTACTACACCTTCACTGTAATGGGAAAACCTATCAGACCGGTGCAAACACACCAACCTAGGCGTAGACATCTCTCTGGTGGTGCAAGTGCTCTATCATAATTTGGTCTGTTATTTATCTTTTGTGGCACACATGCCCTTACAATGGTGCATGCACCTATCTGGTGGCATGGGTGCTCTCTCAGATATTGATACTATTGTTTACCTACCATGGCACACTTGCCCTGATCCTGGTGCAAACATCTTTTGGGTAGCGCAGGTGCACTATAAGTCTGAAAAGCATAGAGGGGCACATTCGCCCTAACTTGCATGCAAACGTCTAAACCGGGGCATAGGTCTCTTTCAGTCTTTTCAAAATTAAAGTGTTAAAGTCCTAACTTCTTTGTAGGTTTTATTTAATTAATGCCTAATTTTCCAGGGTGTGTTTAGATGCTTTTACTAGACTAGATAGACTTTGCATACTTGCTTATAAGAATAAGTTTGTGTATGTTCTTCTCTTGTGTAACTTGAGGTGATCTTGGGAATCAAAAATGATTCTTAGGTCTTTTTGATGCTTTGAAATTGTTAAGGATATCTAAATTGGAATGAGTTAAATTGGTGTTTGAATTAAGTGTTTTTCCATTTGACATATTCTTGGATTTTGGAAATGTCATGTATGCTCTTCTCTTATGCCCTTGGACAATCTTGAGAATCCGAAATTATGTTTACTTTTTTTATGGAAAATTACTAAACTCGGTGTGCTAACAAAAACACACGCTTGTCAAAGAAAGGTGGAATTGAAACAAAGTCAAAACTACTAATATAGTGGTCGTACAGGTTACCAAAAGGTGTTCAAGAAAACCACATCAAAATTAAACAAGATAAAAAGAAAAAAATATTCAAAACACTATATTTCAGGCTTCAGAAAAAGGTACGTCCCTATCCACTCAACTGGAATATAACCCCTTTGGCATAACACCTTAAGCTACAATAATGGGGGTTGTACCATGAACCCCAAAGTAGTCTACGTAAGAGGGAACCGTGTGGAAAAAATGGGAAGTGCTCCACACAACCTACTTGACTAGTCATTCCTTTTGATTTAGTATTACCGGTTGTCCGTATGACGACACAAGTGATAGTACACATAGACGCACTAGTTTACTACTATTTTTTAAGGGGGTAAAGTAAACCCGAGATACTCCCAAACTACTCATTGTGACTTTTTTGGTAAATCGAGCTTGCATAAGACAACTTTGTAACACCTAGGAAGAGAGAACCTCCTAAGAGGATATTCTTTGGCCAGGATCCCAGTTTGACCATTTCAAAAGTGTTGAGTTATGAGCCATCATTCATCACGAAATGTGGGAAGAATTACTTTTGTTTAGTTTTTCTCTTGCCTTAGGGCGAGGTGAAACTCTACCGAAGTAAAGCCAACATTTTTCATCCCCATTTTTTGATTTACTTCCTTCACATTATTTTGAAACTTTGTTGATCAAAGGAAAAGTGACTACCTTCGTGTTATAAATTAGTTGTTTTGCCACTTTTTTGTCTATTTATGCCCATTCATGTTTGCTTCTAGTTTGTTAAATGTCTAAAGTGTACGGATGCATATTCATATCATTGGTTGCCATTGTGATCTTGATACCCACGTCACTATCGTCATCGTAGTTAGGTGTGGTACATCATCTTGAACTTTCTTAGAAAGGTTACCCTGTTTATATCGTATCACTACAATCTTTGTATTTATGTCTTGTTTCTTGTAAAATTGACCTAAATATCTACATTGTAAGGTTACACTATACACATTTTAAAAATACTTAGTTATACTTTAAGATTTTAGTTTGACTCTATTACTACCTCTATTTTCAAGAGTGCTACGTGTTACCTCTTGGGCGTGTTATATCAATATCATCTTGATATCAATACCTAACTTTCTAATAAATTTTTGTTAACATATCTTGTTGAAATTGTTTTATCACTCACAAATTATAACTCACACTTTTTGGGATATAGGTATTAATTGAATTTGATCTTGATTCTATTATACCTTATTAGGAGGTCACATTAACTTATTGTATTTACTTACGTCTTATTCATTCCCTTGAACTTGGCATAAGTGAGGGCATCTTGTTAATTATCTTGTGACACTAACTATTTTTGTAAGAACAATCTAGGAAGTACTTCATTCATTTGATAGGATTGGATACCGAACATTTGTGTCACTTTTGATTTATAAATTTATCACATTGGTATTCTAACATTTGTACTCATTCATATTCTTGGCATTCATCTTGCATTTCACATAGGTGTGGTTACAAACTTTTAAACACCTTTTAAACTTACCTAAGTGAAACTATTACACATCAATGGCTCCTAAAACACAATTAGGGCTCAAGAAGAAAACATACGAGGAACAATAGGCGTAAGCTTGGGAAGCCTCAAACAAACAAGGGTCAATCCCTTTTATTGGTCATGATCTAGGGCCTCTATTTTCCACAGAGAAAGAGATAGAAGACATGGTAGGTCATAGTGGTGACGAATTGGAATCCCCACATGTGGAGTTTGACTTTGACCCCACCTTATTAGATGAGTTCCTTTTTAGAAACAAGGATAGGGTGCTGGCAAGGGTTTTAGAATTGGGGGCCAAAATGCCCACTGAAAATGAAACAATCCCACCTACAAATAATGCTAATGAGGAGGAGCTACCTCTTATCAACACGTAGGATATTTTAACACACGGACATGCTTCTACCTCCAATGTAGGAAATGATAATGTAGTGGGACATAGAATACATTATATCAAAGTTCCACGTAAAATCAGGTCAGAACACGAGAATGTTGAAGAACCTCCACAAGATGAAGAAGAAGAGGAACCTTTAGAAGATTAGGTCGGTATTCAAGAACAAATTATAAATCTTAGTCAACAATTACCCTTGCTAACCTCTCATGTACAAAAAGAAACAAGAAAAAATGTCCAAAAAGTAAGACCTAAGGTCAAAATTAGTGAAGTTCATAGTTAAAATCAAGGAGAATACATTGCAGAGTGTCATCATGTATATATCCCTACTTCTCCCACTAAAGAACAATTACTCGCATAAGAAGTACAATATATGAAAGAAACACTCTCAAGCCTTCAAGAGAAAATATCAATATGAAGAACTATATCCCCATCCTTTTGACAAAGCTATGACACTTCAACCTTTCCCTACAAAATTTGACATGCCAAAATTCAACAAATATAGAGAGAAGGGAGACCCAAGAGATCATGTCAAATATTTCTATATGGCATGTCAAGAGGTGTCTTATAGTTAATTATCTCATACGATTCCCAAGAGTTTAAGAGGTCAAGCCTTGGAGTGGTTTACTCATTTACCTTGGGGGTCTATTTTCACTTAGCCAGAATTGGTAGAGAGGTTTGTGCGTCACTTTTCATACAATATAAAAAGTGACATCATAATGGAAGACTTATGTGGCACCAAATTACACCATAATGAGACTTTCACCAACTTCCTACAATGCTTGAGGGGGATAGCTAGTTGCTTCCCTTATGCTTTCCCTGAAAAATAGCTCTTAAGTATCTTTGTGCCTGACCTAAATCCAGACATCTCTTTTCACCTTCAAATGCATTGTGTTCAAACTTTCAAGGAGAGCATTGAAAATGGTGTTCAAATAGAAAAAGCCCTTATTGCCAAAGGAACACTTAAGTCACAATCTAAATATAATCAAAGTGTTAAACATATGGAGAAGCTGAAAATATTCAACAAAAACAAAAACATGGTGCGGGATGGGATCACAGATTCCAAACGTGTGCAAACTATTCAAACTAGTCAACCTTTTAAACTAACCAAAGGACCTATTCAACCACCACCTAAATGGAGAATGTTCACTCCTCTCTATGATCCTTTTTCGGTTATATTGAAACAATTGGATGCAGCTCACATGGTGACTTATCCCATGACATGACCCTTTGATGAAAATGCTCCGAAAGAATAATGGTACAAAGAGCATGACTATTGTGATTTACATCATGTCAAAGGTCATTTTTACTTGGGGGCTTGTTGGTTGAAGAAAAATTGTTGATCCACCTAGAGCTTGGGTCCCAGAAGATACTCAACCAACCTAATATCAAACCCATGAATACGAGAAATCTAGTAGAATGATGTACTCCATGGGCTACAAGGGCCTCGGATGCAGCAAGAATGAGCAAGGACATCGAGAACCAGTGCCTCTCCTACATTTTAAAATAGAAAGGTATAGAATTGGAATTTTTCCTTATGGGGCACATCCCAATGAACATGATGCTACATGCTCTGAATGTGAGGATAGATTTTACTATTTAGATAGCGATACAAATTCCCATTGTAGACAATACAAGGATCTTGCCTCCATAAACCATTTCATGAATACCACTATCCTCACCATAACCCCTATAGAACCTAAACTTTACCTCGTTTACCCTTCCCTTGTTGAATGGAACCAAAAATGCCATATGTCACTACAGATATTTGAGAATGATGAAACTATTATTGAATTCATGGGCATTCGGGATACAATTCCCATTGGAGACTCCAAAAAAGGATTCTATATTAACTTGGATACCTGCGCCTACTTCAGAGAGGAGGCTGAGCTTCATGATAAAAAAAACTTAAGAAAAAGTGAAGGAAAAAGTTCCAACGCAAAGCCTCAGCAAAAATCAAAGTCCAAGTCGCACAATGAAAACCTCTTTGAGGCACAAGTAGACAAACAGGTGTAAAAATCAAAGGACAATAAAACTGACCACACCAAGGATGAGAATCTCGTGGAGACATATTTGGATGAAGATCTCAACCTTCCTTCCAATCCTACTCGTATGGAGGACTTGTCAAAGTTACTAGTAGAGGAAACTATCAATGTAAATATTAGCACAGAAGAGGACCCAAAAATAGTTAAATTGGGAGCTTCACTCTCGGCATGGGAACGGAAAACATTCACCATGTTGTTGTGGGAATTTATAGATGTGTTCACATGGTCCTATAAAGACATGTCAGGCTTGGATCCAACATTGTTCGTACACAACTTAGTGGTGCATGCATGCGCTAATCCTATTAAGCAGAAGCTTTGAAAGATGCACCCGAGGGTGGCTCTCTTAGTTAAAGAGGAATTAGAAAGATTGCTTGCAACATGATTTATTCGGCCCATTGATTACTCTTAATGGATATCTAACATTGTCCCTATTAAGAAAAAATCCTGTCAGGATCAAAATCTGCACAGATTTTAGAGACATAAATAAGGCCTGCCCTAAGGATGATTTTCCACTACCAAATATTGATATGATTATGGATTCAACATCAAGATATGAGATGCTATCTCTTATGGATGGATTTTCAGGTTACAATCAAATTAAGATAGTCGATGAAGATCAACACAAGACATCTTTTACAACTCCTTGGGGTACCTTTTGTTATCAGGTAATGCCATTTGGTCTTAAAAACGTGGGAGCTACCTATCAAAGGGAAATGACGGTAATTTTCCATGATATGATCCATGATATTGTGGAGGATTATGTGGATGATTTCCATAGAAAATATAAGATAAGGGAGGATCACCTTGCTAATTTATGGCGTATCTTCGAGCTCCTATGAGAATACAAAGTCCATCTAAACCCAAAGAAATGTGTGTTTGGCATGCTATCAGGAAAATTGTTGGGTTTCATTGTATCAAGAAGGGGAATTGAGGTAGACCAAGCTAAAGAGTATGCTATTACTGAGATGCCTCCCCCTACAAACATTAAACAACTACGCTACTTACAAGGAAAAATATGGGCTATTCGTTGCTTCATCTACCAGTTTGCGAATAAGTGTCATTTATTCACCCACCTTCTTAAAAAGGATGTTTCCTTTATCTAGGAACAAGGGCAATAACAGGCCTTCACCTTGCTTAAGAAATACTTGACCAATCCATCTATCATCATGCCTCCAACTCTTGGTTAGCCGCTCTTGCTTTATATCTCTACTACTCAATTTTACTATTGGTGCGTTGCTCACCCAATACAATTTTTGTCACAAAGAAAAATTGTTATACTACCTTGGTCGCAATCTTATCCCTTATGATCTCAACTATCCCATATCGAAAAAGCTTGTTTGGCTATATTTTTTACCTTTTAGAAACTTCTGCATTATCTATTGAACACCAAAACCAAGCTTATAGAAAAAGTTGACCCGCTCAAATTCTTGTTGTCTAAATCCACCCTCACCGGTAGAATGGCTAATTGGATCATTCTACTAAGTGAATTTGAAATCAAGTTTGTGCATCAAAATTCTATTAAAGGACATGTACTCATTGATCAATTAGCAGAAGCACCTTTACAAGGCACTGAACCTTTGAATTTGGATCTGCCAGATACCTCATTTTTATACATTAAATAATCTGTCATGTGGCAGATACACTTTGAGGGGTCTTTTAATTTTCATGGTTCAAGTGCAGGTGTAGTCCTCATTAGTCCTTCTGGAGACCCCATACCTCAGGGTTTTCGTCTAGGTTTTCCTTGCACAAGTAATATCGCAGATTATGAGGCACTTATCATAGGGATAAAGCTTTCTATCAAATGGGACATTCATCATGTTAAGATTGTTGATGACTCTAAGTTAATCATCAAGCAGGTCAATGATGAGTACAAGGTTAAGGATGAGAAACTCATACCTTACAAGAAGCTGCTAGAAATTCTGAAAGAGTATTTTGTGCACATCACATTTGAACAAATTCCAAGAGTGCAAAATAGATCTGCAGATTCTATGGAAATAGTGGGTTCTATTCTTCTCATTCTGCCAGAAAGTAAAGATATGCCATTCTTTATGGAAAATCTACACCATCCTGCGTACGACATGCCATAATCATTTCTGGCTTGTGATGTTGTTAGACCCAATACCTTATTGTATGAGCCCATATTTATCTATCTTAAAGACAACACATTCTCTCTTGACATCTCCCGTTCTGAGAAACAAAGCCTAATTCGCCAAATAGTCCATAATACCCTTTTAGGAGGTACACTTTATCATCGTGGCTATGATGCGAATTTGTTACATTGTCTCTATGTGACAGAGTCAGTCAAGGAAATCATAGAGGTGGATGAAGGGGTGTGTAGAGCACTATCTAATGGAATGGTTCTCCCCAAAAAAATGTTGAGATTAGGCTACTATTGGCCTACCATGGAAACTGATTGTTGTAACTATATAAGGAAGTGTGTACTTTATCAGAAGTAAAAAAAAAATCATCCATGCTCCATCACAGCTATTACAACCCATCACCACCCCGTGGCCATTTTCTAAATGGGGACTTGATTTAATAGGGAATCTTACCTCTACTTTATCTGATGGCCATACCCACATCATCACGGCTACTATTTACTTTACCAAGTGGCTGGAAGATGTCCCTTTTACCTATGTAACAAGAGCTCATATTTCCAAATTTATCATGAGTCCTATCATTTTCCGGTATGGCATTCCTATAGCCATTGTTACTAATAATGGAAAGTCATTTAAGAATAAAATGGTGAAGGATATCTGTCATTGGTTCCAAACTAGGTTAAAATGATCAACGCCATATTATCCCCAAGGCAATGGACACGCTGAGGCCACTAATAAAACTTTGGTGTGAATAATGGAGAAGATGGTAAGTAAGACAGGTCGTGATTGACATTTTACAAATCCACATAGCTCTTTGGGCTTACAGGACCTCTATTCACACTTCTATTGGTGCAATGCCATATTGTCTGATATTTGGAAAAAAATCTATCTTCCCATTAGAAATTGAGCTTCCTTCCCTAAGAATTTATCTTAGGGATTATCTAGATAAAGATGAAGATTATCAAGTGGATAGATGGGCGCAGTTAGAGATCCTAGAAAAGAAGTGCATCTGTGCCCTTAATCACCTAAAAGTATATTAGAACATAGTCTCTAGAAATTACAACAAAAGAATCATACCTCGTCAGTTTGAGGTTGGTGATTTGGTCATGAAGGAGAATCAATTCAACACAATGGTAGAACAAGAAAAGAAAGGAAAGTTCTAACCACATTGGTTAGGACCTTATGTTATCATGGCTAAGTACAGAATAAGAGCATACAAAATTTCTCACCCCAATGGTGATGAGCTCCACGAGCCCATGAATGCCATGCACCTTAAGCATTTCTATGCTCAAACATGGCACAAAAAAGAAAAATACACAAAAAACCAAAATATAAAAAAATAAAATCAAAATAAGAGAAAAGAGAAAAAGAGAAAATAGGTTATCTATAAGTGAAAACCACACAATTGTGGCACTTTGGATAGGTCCTTCGGTGAAAACTAGTTTTCGGCGCCTTGGGAGGATTCACTGTTCACAAGCATCTTGCATCTAGAGGGTGCTTTTACTCAACCTAGGGCTAGTTCTACCTCCGATATTCCCTCTGAGCCCACTTTTGTCAAGCCTTGATCTGGATTTCTCTCCTTTTGTTCATCTGTGAGGGGAATAATCTTTGTCTATTCCCCATCTTACATTGGGGGAACTTCTGCCACTTCACCTTCTTGTTTATAAGTGCATGGCATTTGCCCTTGTATATTCCCCATCTAATGCTTATGGCATCCACACTTTCTTGGTTACCTATGCATAGCTCTGGAAAACTATTAGAAAATCACAAAAACATTCAAAAATGTCAAAAACCCAAAACAATAGAAAATTGTATCGCAAAACTGTAAACAATAGAAAATTGTTTCAGAAAATCAAAAAAACATTCAAAAATGTCAAAAACCCTGAACAATAGAAAATTGTTTCACATAAATCAAAATAATGGAAAATTGTTTCACAAAAAAAATCTTGCAAAAACATTTACTTTAGTTTACTTGCATTCTCTTATTTCTTGCTTTGCTTGTTTGCTTGTATAATTGCTTCATGTTTGTGCGTTTGTATTATTTCTTGCTTTGGTGTGCTTTGTTAGAATTCGTCTTTTCTTGATTAAATTAGATTTATTCTTACTTGTGCATATTGAAATGTGTTTTCTCATGTTAGTGAGACATGATACATTGTTGTATTGGTTCATTATGTTATAAGGTGGCATTTGATTGTGTTTTCTTGTTGCATGTGCATCATTTTTTATCACATCATCATATTCCCATCAATATCATCACATCTAACATCATCTATAAATCATATATCAAGAAAAGCCTACGTATACATCATACATGAATGCTAAGCTAATAATCACATATTGTATCATCAAAAGGGGGCAAGAGGGATCGTAAATATCAAAATCTATCCCCCCTAGACACATATCATCATGTATTCCCCGTGCACTAAGTTTAGCACATCACATGAGAAAATACATTTGATATACTCTATAATATCTATCATCTAGAAATCAAAATACATGCGCCATATCACAAATCAGGATAAATATATATATGTGAAATCAAATCAGCTAACATCACACACACACCTATTTTTCCATGTACTCAATTAAGAAATAACAAACAATGTCCATCTCATAACACATGTGTGAGGTCAAAAATGTCCACATAATATACATGTGTGTGGTATATCTGTATCAAAAATAGATATACATCACTGTTATACATCAAAAATGCCTTCATTTGAGGCGTAGAAAAATTAAAGTATACATCGATAAGAGAATACAAAAATCCTTCATCAAGAGGCACATATATCAAAGAAAATAATCAAGGCTGACTCAAGCCCTCAGATGGGGTGGATGGTCTTTCCCGTTGGGGAGGCATAGCACAAGCATCACTCTATCTCCCTGTTTTTCCCCGTGGCTACTCCACTGAGGCCTGAGGCCTCTCTGACCTGGTCCCTCTACTCGATTGCTTGCTATAGGAAGGTGCCCGCTGCTCAGCTAGAACTAACTCAACGTATAAAGATCTCTGTGAGTGCAGGATGTCACCGCTATGCCATCTATGCGTCAAAAGGACGCTATCTCTGCGAATGCTTAGGAAATCTCATCCCGACCCACTAGTCACTCTGCGCTCAACCTATTTCTCTCTAGCATGATAGGCTATAGCTGGGCCTGTATCTGTTGATATAGGCTCATCAGCTGAGCCATCTCTACTGCCATCTTTCAAATCTACTGAAAATGAATAGCAATATCATCTCCCTAACCAATCTGGGCTCGGACCTGGTCTCTCTCTGCTATGGCCTAGTCTCTCTCGGTTAGGGCCTACTACAGCTACTGTTGTAAGGTGGATATCTGTGCAAGTGGCTGCACCGCCGAGGTCTATCCGTGTGCCTCTCTTGATGATTGTCCCTGCTCTCATAGTCTAAGATGGGGAAACTTTGTAGGTCCCTATGGCTTCTGTATTTGTACCTGTGGTGCACCCTGCTCATCGTGTGGTAGCCCATCAAATGGATCAGTTGGATCACAGGCCATTGCATCATCTCTCTCACGCCCACCATGAAAAATATCTCTCAGTGGTCGAGTACCTGCTGCCCAGGGCTCATCTGGGATAGTCAAGCATCGTGGTAAAAATATCACATACCAAGCCATATAATCTGTTGTAGTTCCTGGATCTCTAACCTGTTGAGTTGGATCCCATACCTTTGGTATCACCTAGATGAAAATGGCCCTAGCTCAAGTAAAATGTATGCAAGGTCCCATGGTCAGCCTCTCAGAGTCTCATCGGTCTTACCACAAGTTTGGATTTAGAACCCCCTGCACCATGCCTAACTGTCGTTGACACCTGTCTACTCTATATAACTCAATAATGTAGCTGCGACTATAGAGAATGATGTGCTCCACTATATAAAAACTTAGCTCTACTACATGCTCTAGCCACTGTATCTACCTATAGGGTCTCCATATGATATCCCGGCTTGGAAAATCATCAAACTCTCATCGATAACTATATAAACTACCTATGTGACCTCGTATGTCATCGCCTATTGAAACCCATGTCCTATAGAATGGTTCCTCTAGAGCTTGGACATGTAGTGTGCTTACGGGGCACTCGATAACTATGTGGTCCCATGCCCAAATCTATAGTAGAGAGGCAGGCTCCACCGTCGTCTGATGGTGGTAGGTAATAAGATGTAAATCCCAGTAGTGATGTTCCAGTATGCACTGGCCCCAACAATAATGCTCCCCACTTAAGATCCTATGCACTAGGGTCATCAGACCTTTAGGGAAGGATGTCCCGATCTTATCAGTGAGAAAAAAACCACTGATAAGTGACATAACATATAAAGGCCCTTGGTGCAATGTCAGATCTTTGATACACTAATGAGATGTAACTGTCATACCGTCATGCGGTATATCCTCTTTGTTGAACAGATCACGGACAACTGCCCTAATCTACCCCAATTCACTGGTATACTAGATGAATGAGCCTTGGATAGGCACATGGAGGATCCACCACATGTCCTCCAAGGTCACTATTATCTCTCCTGTAGGAATCCTAAAGCACTAGCTCTCACTATTCCACCACTCAACCAATGTAGTAAGAAGACTGTGATCCAAGGTAATCGAAGGCATCTGAGATACGAGAACTAGGCCCACCGCCTCTAAAAGTATCGACACTACACATCAGTCTCTTCGGCACATGCTCCCCTCCATCTCTGTAATACATGAATGACACTCTCGCGTCTGAAGCACAGGAAAGCATCTCTGCAAAAATCATTCCATGCGTCAGTTACTAACATTTCTTATAAATACTACCTATCATTTTAGGGTTAACCCAAAAATCCTAAATTTTCTTCTAATTGCCATCATTTTTGGCATTTTTTCTGTCTCTCCTCCATCTACTAGGTGTGCCTATGCACCATTTGGGGTGTGTGCACCATCCTTTTGGTGCATGTGCATGTGCACAACCACTTATGGATGTTTGGGCCATCATGAAGGTACCTATGCATGTGCGCGTATGATTTTCCTTTGTGTGTGCACTACTGTTTGGCATGTGTGCGTACGTGCACATGTGTAGCGTATACGCGTGCACGTATAATTGTTTTTGGCACCTGTGCGTGTGCACATACACCTTTAAGGAGCCTACACCATGATTAGTGCACCTATGCCCACATGTAGGCATGCCGAGGTGACCTCTAACACTAGTTTCCTCTTTCTACTGGGTATTACTTGCAAAATTGATAGAGAGGGTTAAGATACTCACAAAGACACCATCGTATGGATGTCGCTCCTACCCTCCAATTGTTTCTTCCCATCTCAATCGTTCTCATGCTCTCACCATCATCCTTGTCGCTGTCAGAGCCTCCCAGTAAAAATTCAATAGCGGTCGGTAACAAATTAATTGGTCACGGTGATTTACCCCCCCCGAGTGGGGTATATCAATCCATTTTTCACCCGTCGTGATGCCTAGAGGTTCATTTTGACCGCCGTTTTCTCTTATGTTCACTGTAGAATAATTATTTTAATTAAATAATTATTTTTCCTTCATTTTTCACTGTGCTGGGGCATGTTTTGCTGTCTAGTACCGTTTCTTCTCACTACGACAAATTTTATTTCTCCTAGGTAATTTTTCCTCTTATCCACACTCTCTTGAATAATTATATTTTTAATTTTAAAAATAATTATTTTTATTAATTTTACCACTAAACAGGGACATTATTTGTCACTTGTTTATTCTTCCTTCCCCCTGAGGCATTTTATTTTTGCATTTAGACACTTCCTCCTATTTCTCCTATTTTCTTCCCTTTAGAAAAAAAAAAAAAAAAAACAAGGCAAAATTCTCTACAAAGTCCTAAAAAAGTAAAAAACCTACAAAAATAGGTAACCTACTTATTACTGTTGAAACTTGTTTCTTGAGCATGGTATTCTTTCCACATCCTGCTGGTTTGTTTCACATCTTCCTTGATCAACATAACTCATGGATCACCGGATTTGCAACCATTTTCAAACCTAGTTGTTTGCTTCATCTGTACTCTGGGGCACATCTTGTTTCCTGGTGTTGTTTCATTGCGTACAAGGCTTTGTACTTGGACCCAATGTCCATCATCATTTACCCTTGCATGTATCCTTTTTAGGGACATCGTTTTTAACCCTTTTCATCAATCACGAACATGTGGACCTCTTCATAGTGATAACAAAACATTTCTACAATTGTCTTGACCATTTTTGGGTTGGATATGTTCGTTTGTACTTGTTTTTCCTTCTATCCCACGTTCATCAATTTCCTAGCCTTACCTCTTCATGTAAGCTATATAAATAACCCTCTTCCTACCTTTACCCTTACATCTAATTTCCTTGAGAAAACAAAAGAAAAGCACATAGCAAATAGACTATAAGCTTCTTTGTTAGTCTTGATAAATTCACCATTTGAAGAGCTAAGCCTCCTTTCTTGCATTTTCTAGCATAGTGATTGGGTCATATGGGAATAGTCAAAGGGTTCTTGTAGTCCAACTTTGATAAGCTCCCATTCCTAGGTTCTTGAAGATCAAAACAATCAATTTGATTTCCATGGAGTCTACATAGGTCCATTTGATTTTGTTGGTAATCTAGAGAGTAGAGGTTCTTGATAATTAACATGTTAGTTTGATTTATGCTTCAAATTTCTAATGCAATAATGTTGTTGTCTAACCTTGCTTAGCTCTTATCTTGATGGTGTTTTAGATTTTGATTTATCTTTGTCAATTAAGACTATTAGGTGTTAGTTTTAATTTCCCTAACTTATTTAAACAAAACCATGCACACAATTAAAGTTCATAAAATGGTAGAGCTCTTGTTGGAGATTTGGTACTTGGAGAAATTGTAGAAGCCAAAAAGGAAATAGTTTAGCCTAAAGCTCTTGATACATTTAACAAAAGAGGAGTGCCATCTTCCGTAAGAGGATTTTTCTTACGTTGACTTGGTGATTCTAGATATAATTCGAGAAGAGGTGGTATATCTATGTTGAGGGGTGGTTACATGGGAGGATCTTCAATTCCCTTAGAAGTAATGGAATGATGATCATTAGATGAATCAACTTCCCATTGAGATGTAACAATAAGAGACGAAAATGCAACAAAACATTGTGTGGTGAATGAGATGAAACCTTAACACTCAATATTTTTAATTCATCGTTGTAAAGCATACCAATTAGTGTCATTATGTTTGTTGATTTGATGATAATTAAAATATGGGAGAATGATATTTTTCAATCCAATAAGGAGGATAACAATGAGTAGTTGACAAGATGATTAATTGATGAGTTATGAGTTTTGGAAGAACATCTTGTTGTGTAGCATTAATTGCAAACTTTAGAGGCATGGGTAGCAGTAAGATTTAAGGTTCACTAATATGAGAACATGTAGAAGACATATAATGTATATGAGAAGAAGAATAATTGTGAGCCCAAGAAGTATCCTTAAGCTGTTGAATTTAATATTTTAGAGATGTGATTGTCAATTCCATAGCTTGAAATTTATCTTAAAATTCAAAATGAATAAATTGAAATTTATCTTGAAATAAAAAACAAAGATCTTGAATGCATTTTCAAATAGATTGATTGGAATTAGAATCAAGGGAGTCCACAGAAAAATGACCAAAAATACCATTGACTTGGGTACATAATATGTTGATAGGAAGATGCATATTCTTTAGGGTTTCTTGAAGAGAATATTTACAAGATGGGTGCATTTGAATAGTATTGAAGTAAAGAAATAGTACAGACATTAGAATCCATGGTATAAAAGATAAGAAAATATCTAGAACAAAGGTGGAGTCAATGGTTGGGTTCACCAAAATGATTAACTAAAATTGAACCGATGTATGTAGTATAAAGATAGTTAATCTAATATAGGAGGACATAAACACTATAAATAAATGTATTTAAGCAATATCAAGTATTTATATAATTGAAATAGTTGAAATGAAACATTAATATTCAAGAAGGTAAGGAAATAACTCAACTGATAATAGATGATTTTCGCAGGGTGTCGTGGGTTTGACTAGAAATTCTAGGAACAAGAACAAATAAGAAAAGGTCCTGAAAAGACTGAATCTAGAGGATATAAGTATACTAGGGCACCCATAGGTGCTCTGGTCTACAATCTAAGTGTCATGGTTTGAAAAAAATCTACATAACTGTTGCTCTCAGGGTTCGAAAATGAGTTATAACCTTGTTATTTTTCGCATTATTTAATCTATATTTTGTTGAATGCTCTGAGTATTCCAAGAGGAATAAATGACCTGAAAATTACCAAAAGGAACTATCAAAGCCGTAAACAAATAAATATGCAGAATGAATGGATCAAAATGACCTCATGGGCCATAATAGAGGGCTTACTAATTTGAGCCCTGCACTACATTTCATACCCAAATGTAGTTCTGTTGTGTGTGCATGTCATGCCTTGAGTGCTCTTGTGCCAATGCCACTATATGAAGTAGCGAGAAATAAATAAATGTAGAAATTTTAATAGCATGTGTGCATGGATCAGTATACAATCCCCCCCTCATGAAGTGTCATGTAGAATTCCTATCTTGTGCCTTAACGATGGAGCTATGTACATGCATGTGCAATAGATAGATGCACCCTAGGTGTGTGATAGTAGTAGAATGATGCTAGGTCCCTCGTTATGGTCCCATAACTTTATATCTTTAGGTTTCTCTTGATCTAATTTCATAATTAACCCCAACACAACTGACTACCGAACATATAAGAATTAAAAATGGATAGATAAAGACCAAAAAGTGGAGGGAAATTACAAAAAGGACCGAGGCACCAAGTACTACCATGGGTGCCCATCCTGATGATTACATTATTTGGCTTATTTATGTCATTCATATGATTGATTATTTTTCATTTACACATGATTCACAAGTGCATGGGGATGCTTTTTATGGTTATATCTTAGTGAGTTTAATGCATTTTCCTTGTCTTTGTTCATGCAACCCGTTAATTGTATAAATTTTTACTAATTTCATTTAGTATTAAAATGTGGTAAATGTGTGTAGGATAATAATGAAAATTTACTACCATTTATTGTGTGCAGTCAAGGATTATGAGTTGGAAGTAGGTATGCAGTCGTGGAAAGACTTTTTCCATTAACAGGCCTATAAACATGGGGCTTGTTTCTAGTAAGTTCTATAGGATTTTATGAACTTTAATTCAATACTTTTAGTAGAAGAACTTGGTGACTATAATTTTGGCATGATATGTAACTGACTGTGTCTATATATAGACATCTCCTTGAAGAAGAATTTAGTAGTTCGATAATATTGATAATCTACAATATAGTTTGTATCAATTAGTGTTTAATTTTCAAATGCATTGAATATGTCCTAGAACTTCTTTGAATCAATATAAGTACAGATTGTTTTGTTCACCTCTTGTTGTTAAGATTAGATATGTCCCAAGGGAGACCAAGGGCCCACTCAACCGAGGTGACTAAAGTTTGTTTACATTTTTGCATGAACGTGGTTTTTAGATAAGTCGTTATTTTCTCACTTCCTCTACTACAATTTCCATTTAGTATGTTTATTTCCTTTATCAAAATTTCTATTCAAAATGTATGTTTCCTTTTATGAAATTTCAACTCAAAGGGTGTTGTTTAAATTCAGAAAATTCAATTAAGAGTGTGTTCTATTTGAATTCAGTATATTAACTTAGTGTGTGCATCATAACTCTAATAAATTATTTCCAGTTGATGCATTTCATTACAATAATTTCATTTATGTAGATTAGCATTAAGATTCTATATATTAGTAAAAAATGAAGAAATATCCAACAGGAAAAACCCCCCAAAAAAGACCCAACTGCATAGCTAGTTTCATAGGAATTCATTGCATATAGCCTTGGGCACACAACCCTAGTTTATAATGACATTAGAAGAGAAACTTATTAGTCAAATGATTGGAGAACACAATGACCCATCATTTTTGGCACTGTTGCCAGGGACACCATAAGAAAAATATGCCAAATTTATTCACTTTTACATGTTATGGGTGTTAATGGAGTTGATCTATGCAACCAGTTGAAGTCATAGGTCTTGTTTACATAACCAACCTTAATGCATAGGCCACTAGACGATAAACAGAGATTTTTACCACACAATATCCACAAAATATCTCCAAACCGAATACACGTAGGGAACATTGAAAGTGACACTGAATCTCATTCAACACCTAGCATACATTCTAAACATTCTACTTCATCCTATTTAGAACCAAAATAACCTTAAAAAATGGGAGACAATGGGAATAATGAGAACCGACCCTTGGGAAGAACCTGTACCTATCCCATTGTCTATGATGAAGATGAGGAAGCACCTATGAAGAATATATCACCATCCATCCTCCCTATATTCTTAGGCATGCTTACAGAAGACCTTGATCAGTTCTTGTTTGAATTTGAAGTTCTTTTCCAGACATGTGACTACATAACAGAAAATCAAAAACTCAAACTATTTCCTTCCACTCTCAAGGAATAATCTATGAGGTGGTTCATGGGATTTTCCCCTTACTCAATTCATTCTTGGGATGTCATGGAGATAGGTTTTCTAGATAAATATAAATACTACTTTAGGGGAAAGGATAGGAAGGAATAATTCTTCCAGATAAAGAAAAAAGAAGATGAAAATCTAGAGGATTATCTTGATAGATTTCTCTTTATCCATTAGAGAAGTGGTTATGAGTTACATGCAGAAATCACAAAGCCATTTTTCCTTAAAAGACTTGATGAGGAAACCAAGGATTCCCTCTATCTTATGGGAGGAGGTGATGTGCAAAAACTTAGTATGGAACAAATCACTAAGCTTTGTAGAAGCTACTCTAGATCACGATGAGGTATAAGGAAAAGAAAAACATTCAAGCTTTCCCTAGGTACCTCATAACTTTTGGAGGAAATGACTAATATGAAACCAAATTTTTTTTCACAATTAACATTAACCATAGATGGGCTTAAAGCCAAAACTAGTGATGTAAAAGAACCTCTGCATATATATTTTTGTAAATGCAGGAAAATACATCCCTTGATAGAGTGTCCTTTAGATGTCACAGACATGTGTTTGATCGGTGATGTCATTGATCACGATACTAAGCATTACACTTTCTTACCTCAGTTGAAATGAGGATTGAATGTTGTCTCTCAAACTGATGCAAAGTTAAACTTTGTTTAATGGACAAATAATCAGGTTGTGTATGCTCCTCGAAATACTCAAAGTCCCTAGAGGATGTCATGGGCCAGTCAAACTCCTCAACCTACTTGGGTATGACCTGAGTGGACACGACAAAAATAGATTACTTACCCACATCCACCACCATGGATGAATCCCTACAATCAGTAAGATTTTCCATCACCAGTCAATGCAAGTCCATGGAAAAACCAACAATGGGTATTGTTATCAAATGTTTCCCCTCAGGAAAAATTGATCAAACACGATCTTGCACAGGGAACATGGAGAAGGTGTTTAAGTTATGCGAGATTGCATTCAATTTCAAACATCAAGTCTTAGTCAAGCTCGACAATGATGATGTAAGGATGGAAATGAAATGGCTAAGGGAAGACATAAGATATTAGAGCTCGAGAAAGATGAATGGAGGTAAAAAAAATTGAATTTGAAATTTCATAGGATTTCAGCATTTCGGGAAAAATAGGGCCCCAAAAATTTTGAAATCTTGAAGTCTAAAAGTCTGAACTTTAAGATTTTTGGGTTTCAGGAATTAGGAAAATATCAGGTATGAAATTTGAAAAGGGCCCCAAAATATCTAAAATCCCAAAGTCTAAAAGTTTGAAATTTTAGACTTTCAGGTTTCAAGGTTTTGGAACTCTTAGGTGCAAAATGGAAAAAGATAGAAAAAAGCTATGAAACCCGAAACTCTGAAATTTTGAAATTTCAGACTTTTGGGGTTTTAGACTTCAGAGTTTCTGAGGTCTCAAACCCCAAACCTGAAAATCATCCCTCATATTCTAAAAGCCCGAAGTCCAAAAGTCTGAAATTTTGGACTTTCGCATTTCAAACTTTTAGAACTCTCAAGTAATTTGGCATATGAACAGTGTTTTTTCTCTAAAAAACCTATTCGAAAGTCCCAATTTCAGAATTTTGGAGGTTGCATGCTTTCATACTTTTAGAACTCTCAGGCCATTTTTCACAAAATACACCTCGAGCTTAAGATGGCCATATCTTTTGACTGGAAGCTCGGATTTGAGCAAGAGAGGACTTTTTGGAAATCTATCAACGTCTGATACTCAACTATGACTATATATATATTTTTAAGGTGAGACTAAGTTGCTAAGAATAAAAAATAAATTTTTCCATTTTTTAGGTGTCTGAGGGTTCTCACCTACCACCATAATAAGGTATGGGCTTCCTTTCTTTCCCAATAAGGAATAGTACATGGAGGCACGGGCTTTGTCATGGAGCCCATCATTGTTGTAGGAAAATTCAATGCATTTCTTGGGTGGTTGAAATAGGATTTTGAATTCTTCTCATCCCCTTATCTCATTCTTCCTATTTATTGTAAGGAGCGGCAATTTTCTAAAGGTTGGAAATTTTTGCTTTGCACCCTCCCTTCTTACCTAGTCTGCAAGTGAATTTATGGAGTTTTGAAATCTCCCATTCAAGTTGTAATGCAATTTTTTTCTTTTTACCTATTGTAATGCACTTTATCAATTTTTGGAGCAATAAGATAAGTCTGTGGATGATTTCAACCCTCTCTTGTGTTCATTACATCCTCCTGATATCTCATTGTAGTTTGGTTAGATGTGCATGGTGATTGTATTACTTTTAATGGTTTTTGTTTAATTACAAAGCAGATGTTCACCATTCATTTGGTGCATCACCTCTTTTAGTTAGGTTTATTTTCATGCATCTTCTCACCTCTGTCTCATTGGTGAGTTAGAGTAGATTTTAGAGTAGATCCTATGCAAATTGTATGTGTGCACCTGAATAGAGGAATAAGAATTGACCTTTATCTGGAGAGATTTATTGATTGCAAAGTACCACACTTTGAGAAAAGCTCCATGTTATGCAATCACACTGATAGTTTGAACCCATTGAGTTGCAGACATTCAGGGGTGTTGTGATTATGCATTAACATGTACCTCAACATAATTCTAATGAATAGAGGAGGTTCTAGAAACCACAAAAAGATTTAATGACCCCACCACAAAACAATCAACAACATGGGAAAATAGAAAAAATATAACTTCCAGTCTAGCTTGTAGAGAACACTAAAAATCACCCGACAAATTCAATTAATGAAGCAAGACCTAGTGATACAATGAAGATTAATACTATCAATAATTTGTGACTAATTTCAGGAAAAAAAATTGAATCCTCCTCCTATTGTTATAATAGTAATACCTGTAGAAAGTGAGAAAGCAAAGACTCCTGAGGAAAATGATGAAACTTAACATGTTCCACAAACACAAGACACTGGGAATAGTTAAGGAAAGGATAAGAATGTTCATACAACTCCTTTTTAGAATGATTACAAGAGACTTGAACTGTAAAAGAAACAATGCTAGTTCATGATTTGAAAAATATGAACATAGATATCCCACAGTTAAGAGAAATAAGGGACATTCCTGAATTAAACCAGAACATTAGAAATGAGTGTATAAGTACATCAGGAAGAAATAAGAAATGCTCAAAAATGATAAAGGTGGAAGGGAATTTAGTTGATCTTATTACTAGAAAACTTATTTCACCAAACTTTGGGGATCTTGGGAGTCCATTCATTACTATTTTTATAAATGGTTAGTCAATATCTAATGTTTTGGTGGATCTCGGTGCTTCCATCAATGTTATAACAACATATATGTTCAATCTATTATTCTTAATAGGATTGTAGCCTACCAATATTATTCTTTAATTAGTAGACCAATCTATTATTATACGAGATGGTGTGATTGAAGATATAATGGTTATAGTTTAATCCTAAGAGTATCATGTTGATTTTATGATATTACAACCTAAAGCTTGGAATTTGGGATATCGAGTCATCCTAGGAAGAAATTTGTTGGATACTCTTGCTGCATATATTGAATGTAGGTCATAGAAAATGACCATTTTGAGTCAGAAAAAATAAAATAAAATTTCATTATATCCTCCTACCCAGACCTATTTATATGATTGTCAACATGTATGGATAGATTATTAATATAATACTTTTATGAGTCCTTCTTATCTGACCACCATTGCAGTGAAAAATCACATGACATAAATTGTTCAGTAATATACAATGTCTGATGAAGAGGATACTATGGCTAGGAAAATCTTCACTGAGGCTATGGATATTGGAACTAAGGCTAAATAACCATTTGTTTTGAACACATCAGATATTATTACATTGGTAAGTGACATTTCCAATGAATATTGTAAAGAAATCTATGATTGTAATACAGAATGTACAATCACTGTTTTCTATTTTCCTTTAACCAATATTATGTCTCTTGATAATTTAACTATTTTACACATGCTTCAGCCTCATGGTTTTCCCTTGAATTATTTAATTTTATATGTAGAGCTCACTATTTTAAAAGATACTAAGCAAGTGACACTTGACATAGAAAAGAAGATGACCATTGGTAATAACTGAGAGGCTAGTAAAGAGGATACGGTTTTACCAATTTTAAGGAAATATTCCTAAGATTTCTCTTGGGATTATAATGATATGAAGGGAATTCATCCAAGCATCTGCACTCACTATATCTACACTGAGAATTTTACATCCTTAAGACAACCACAATGAATAATTAATCCAGCACTCAGAGACAGTAAAAAATGAGATAGAAATTTTTTTGAAGGTAGGTTTCATTTATCCCATATCTCATAGTCAGTGGGTATAACTCTTATTTATAGTTCCCTATAAAAATGTAAATGGAGAATTTGTGTTGAATATAGGGAACTTAGTAAAGCCATCAAGGAAGATTACTTTCCCCTACCCTTTATTGATCGGGTTCTAGACAATGTCGTTGGTAAGAAATATTTCTCCTTCTTGGATGGGTGTAGTGGGTATAACCAAATAGGTATTGCACCTGATGACTAGGATAAAACCACCTTCACTTGTCCCTAGGGTACATTTTCTTATAGGGTATTAGCATTTGGGATTTTTAATGCACCTGCTACTTTCATAAGAGCAATTTTTGCCATTTTTGCAGATCTTACAAATGACTTTGTTGAAGTCTACATTGATGACTTCACTGTCCACATCTCCACTATTGATGAATGTTTGAACAATCTTAAACAATTCTGTAGTAGATGTGAGCAGCATCAACTCTCCCGAATCATGAAAAATGTCTTGTTATGGTTGACTAGGGATTTTTCTTAGGTCATCATATTTCTGCCAAAGGAATATAGGTCAACCCTCAAAAGATTTTAGTAATCACTCGGCTTCCTACAGCAACAAATTAGACTAACATCAAGAGCTTCCTTGGACATGCATGGTATTATACGAAATTCAACAAGGACTTTAGTAAAATTGTTTCACCTATGTTTACATTGAATGAAAAAACATTGTGTTTTCAAATGGTTTCCTCAATTTCAGCAGACATTCAATATTATCAAAAAGAAGATAACCACTGCTCTAGTCTTGAGAGGACCCGATTGGGGGACAACTTTCATATTCACATTGATGCATCTAATACAGCCATGGGAGTTGTTCTTGGAAAGAAAGATGAAGAAGATAAGATGTATGCCATTTATTTTACTAGTAATAATCTGACCCCTATAAAGAAAAACTACACCACTATAGAAAAGGAATTTGTAGTTGTTGTTTACTCCCTGAATATATTCAGACATTACATAACTGTGTATAAAAGTCTTTTTTTACACTAACCACTCAGCCATAATATATTTGATGAATAAACCAGTTTTGGCGAGTCAAATTATTTGATGGTTACTCTTGTTACAGGATTTTAATTTAACCATTATTGATAAGCCAAGAAAAACTAATGTTATTGCTCATTTCCTTTCCAGATTGAATTTTTCAGGTGATGAATAAGTAGTCCAGGACAATTTTCCATATGAACACTTATTTACAGTATCAATTCAACCTCCATGGTTTGTTGATCTTGCAAAATATCTAACAATCGGGAAGTTTCATGCCTATTTTAATAATAAAGAGCTACAAAGTGCAACATACAAATGTTAAAATGGAATTTTATTCAAATGTTTTCCTTATATGGTTCTTCTCATGTGTGTTCGTGAGGATTTACTATATGACATATTGTGAGCTTGTCATGATGAGCCTTGAGGAGGAAATTACTCAGTGAAGAGGACAATTAACAAGTTCCTTGGAGATGGGTATTATTGACCCTCTCTTCACAAGTCTATCAGGAAGTATGTGTGGCAATGTGATACATTTCAAATAATGGAGAAGCCCACACTATCCATAGAGATGCCTCTCAACCCGAAGCTGGTCTTAGGACCCTTTTAGAAATGGGTAATAGATTTTGTCATAATTTTGATCCCCCATCCTTTCGGAAAGAATACATATTTGTGTGCATTGAATATGTCACGAAATGAGCTGAGGTTCAAGCACTGACATCTACCAATGAGGATGTTATTGTTGACTTTTTGTACAATCGTATAATGTTAAGAATTGGTGCCCCTAGAAGAATTGTATCTGATGAGGGACCATAATTCGTGTCTAATATGATTGAGGATTTTCTAGAAATCTACCAAATCAAACAATGAAAATCATCACCATACCACCCCCAATCCAATGGAAGGTGGAAGTCACAAAAAAAGAACTTGAGAACATTTTAACGAAAGTAGTCAATGCGGATGGAAAACATTGGGTACCAAAACTCCTAGAAGTGGTTTGAGTTTACAATGCAACCTAGAAGACCACTACTAGTTTCTCCCCATATGAACTAGTGTATGGGAAGAATCCAATATTATCAACAGAATTTGAATTATAGACTTGGATGAAAACAATGGAAGATGGCATCGATTTAGACGAAGCACGATGTGAGAGGGTAATACACATAAATGAGTTAGATGAATTACAGATGAAGGAACAACAACAAAATGAGTTTCTTCAACATTAAAGAAACTGATGGCATGATGCTCATATCATATATAGGAAGTTTAAAGATGGATATTGGGTCTTACTGTTTGATGTACAGTATGAGTAGATCAAAGGCAAGTTGAGGACAAGATGGTTGGGGCCATATTAGTTAAAAAAATTGTTTGATAATGGCTCTGTGTGACTATTTCCAATTGATGGAAACAAAATAACTCTTCTCATCAATGGGCATGGGCTAAGAATTCATCAATGTCCTCTAGATAAGGAAACTTTCAGCAAAGATATGCTACTGTGTGTGGAAATGGATTCAACGGAGGCACTCTGTTTATAGATATAAGGGGATCATGAGTAATTATTTTTTCATATTTTTGACCTTCTTCCCTTAGTTATATTCTTGTTTTCAATAAGGAATAAATATTCATTAGTTGATTGAACACTAATTGAATTTTATCTCAAAATATAGGATGTGGGAAATCTACGGATATCGGGAAGCTAAGAAGCTAAGGGTAAGTGCATTTTACTTCTAAATTGATATTTCCTTCTTAAGAAACTCCCCATCGTATGTAATTAGTATGCTTTAATCACTACACAATGTTTAATGCATTTATCGTAGATATTATTCCAAATCTTAAGATACAGAGTGAGGTGTAATGAGTCCTAATTACCGAGGAAACTGCATGTGTCAAATTATTATGAAAGGGATACACTACGTTATAGGGGTCATATGTTGCATTACTATTTAAAATTGTGGGATATGTTCTATACCATGCATTAAAATTTCTCACACATACCTATTCATGTCAACGTTTTACGTTGCCAAAATTTGCACCAACAATGGACAATTAAAATATTTTGGTGTATTTCAAATTATGACTTGGTTATCACTTCTTGTCATTTCTTTTTGCATCCTAACATAATCTTGTCTATGTTATTTCTACTATCGGGGTTTGTTTCTACTATGGTGAAAATGAAAAAATCTGAACCAATCTCTCTAGACCCATTTCTCTAGAATGTTTCCATCTCCCACGTATTTTATGATGTCAGTTGGCTGCAATTCATTCAAAAATTTTAAGGTTTTGATGAAAATTTGGTAGTTGAATTCCTGGTAATTTTTTAAGCTACCTGGTCATGCATTGTGGGCAAGCAAGTAGAAATCAATATTTAGATTATTTTAGAGTTTTTAGGGTTGCCATATTTTGGTCTCAAAGTCATGACCAATACTCATCTTAAGGATTTGATTCATTTTTTTCATGAAGATGGCAAAGCTTTTCAAGAGGAAATCCTCACTTACAATAGTGTTCAGAAAGGGATTAAGAGGAAAAGTCTTCCTAGAATTTGGAAAGAGGTAGCTAAATGGGTCAACCAATACTTCATCTGTGATGGAAAGCCATCTGTTCTTGGTGGGGACTCGCTAAAAATTGTAATTCATTTCTGGCATGACTGCACAAACCCTACACTTAGGGTTAATTTACCTAAATATTTAGCCAATGCATTAATAAAAGTTGAGAAAAAATATAAGAATCAAGGTGGTAAGGAAGCACTAAAACATCTTGGTCTTATTTAGTTGCTCTTCTCACATCAATATTTCTATAGACTAAAGAGATGCTTCAAACAGATAAGTGCGGGGGAGAGTTCTAAACCACAAAAAATCAAAAAGGGACCATGTTCCATTATTTGACTGAAGCTCGAGTCAGCCTCTCTCCTTTCACAAGAGCATGTGGAGGAACTTGATAGTCAGGTGGACCCATATTCTATGCCACACAAGTCTAAGGGTAAGAGCACTTCACCATTTTGTTCTTCCATTTCATTAAGGCTGAGATGATCCTATACGTTACAAAGACCTAGAGGTTCCCATGGAATTTTTTTGAGGTTTTGATGGAGTCTGGCGTCTGTGGATTACATCAATGTGATGTACCAAGGTGTTATTTAGTAGAAATTTTCTCTCTCAATGAAAAATTGAAAGGTATGCAAGAAATAAATTTATATTTGCAAAATTAATTCACTCAAAGAACTATAGAAAAGGTTAGAGAAATTACTACTTTAGATGTAGTAGTTAGTAGCCTTAAAAGACAAAAATATTTAGGCCTTAGAGTTTTGGCTGATTTCAATCAATTATCTCTTCAAAATAAAGAGTTAAAAAAGGAAAACAAGAAATTAAAGGAAGAGTTTAAGGCCAACAAAAATGAGAAAAATAAGTTACAATATCTGTTGGACTCTATTTGTCCTTTTTCTTGTTTACTCCTGGCCTAAAGGAAACCTTATTTTATTTATAGTATGTTTGTTCAAGAACAATTTTACTCTTGGGAGTTGTTGAGACTATGTAGTCAAGAACCTTATAAACCTCCTGATTGTAAAAGATTTCTTATTAATTTAACAAGATAATCCGCCTGACATAAAAAATCAGCTATGTGAATCAACTGCCTCACCATGTTATACACAGAAATCATCGCTAAAGTAAAGAATAAAATTACTACATCTTCTCTAGATCCTACATACGTTGATGATTGGGACCTAGATAACACTTACTATGATGATGAACCATTTTATGTTCACACTCCTCTATAACATCCTATAAATTTTATCAAAGCTACTACTCCTAATGATGAACAAACCACATCTCAAATTTTGTCACCATCGCATGGTCCTACTGTTGCTTTGGCCTACTATTGTGTTGGATCTCTCTCTCTCATCATGAGACAGACAACACTCTCCCATAAGGCATGAAACCTCTGATTTTTTTGCGTAGTTCTAAAAAATCATATTGTATTTCTAGGACATAGCACCGAATACACTCACCTCTCCTCACGTACACATCTGTCATTTTTTCATTTTAATATAGGCATCTTCATCACACGTATTAGCACCATTGATACCTATTGACACACTATTGTGGCTCATTTTACACTTTACTGTTAAGGGATTACCATTACAATGAACCCCACACACTACACCATAGGATTTACACATTACATTTCATCACACATTGTGTGTACAACACCTTACATTCTATAAAATTTTGGCATTTTTACATTTATACATCACCTATTATACTAGTCTTCATCCTACATATACAATATTTATATCATCCATGTGTTATCATCATACACTATTCATTTTACACATTACATACATCACTAGGCTACCTACGTTTACCCTATACCTAGTCACATTAGACACTGCACATCTATACATGACATTTATTCTACATACTACGATAGTTTACATTACATATGGGTCTATATTTACATTTTCATTCCTACGTTATACCTTTATCACATATATACATTGTGTATTATGCATCACTTGTTTCATACATTAAACATTGCCATTACATACCGCACATTTACAAATATTCCTCACCACATGGTCATTTCATTATTACACACACTACATTATTTTCTATGCACTACGCTCACCACCATATGACACACTTTAGTTACTCACTCTATACTCGACTTCTGAGGGTTTACAAATCAAATGGACCTTATATTCACAATGAGACATTTCATCCTTGGACATTCCTAAGCTAGTGACATATGGTTTAGGCTAAATCTTCACTCACTTTTTCTATCTAGTAGTGGTATACGCTTTAGGATTTGATCACCACCTCCAGTTTTTCATATTTTTTGTGGTATACACCTTAGGTTACATCACCACTTTTTACTATTTATCATATAGTGATATACGCTTAGAGATAAATCATCACTCCTCTTGGTCATCTTGTAGTGGTATACGTTTTAGTCTATAATCACCACCCCATATTATTCATCTTATAGTGATATATGATTAGTGCTAAATCATCACCAATCACTCATTCTTTCATCTTTTAGTGATATAAAATTAGGGTTGAATCACCACTCCTGTCATTAAACTTGTAGTGGTATATGCTTTAGGCTAAACTATTTCCTTTTTGGCTTCTACAATTTCTCCAAGTACCAAATCTCCAACAAGAGCTCTACCATTTTATGAACTTTAATTGTCTGCATGGTTTTGTTTAACTAAGTTAGGGAAATTAAAACTAACACCTAATAGTCTTAATTGACAAAGATAAATCAAAATCTAAAACACCATCAAGATAAGAGCCAAGCAAGGCTAGACAACAACATTATTGCATTAGAAATTTGAAGCATAAATCAAACTAACATGTTAATTATCAAGAACCTCTACTCTCTAGATTACCAACAAAAGCAAATGGACCTATGTAGACTCCATGGAAATCAAATTGATTGTTTTGATCTTCAAGAACCTAGGAATGGGAGCTTATCAAAGTTGGACTACAAGAACCCTTTGACTATTCCCATATGACCACACTTTCTTTCACACGTTATATTTCTTTCTTATATGTCATTATCATAAACACATGTGTGTCCATGCCTTTGTATAGTGTGAGTGTAGATACATAAATTTACACGTAAGGGTAAAGGTATGATCACCTTCTACCCTTCCTAAACTAGCTTACATGATGAGGTAAGGCATCCAGGATTAATCTTATCAAGGTGCTATTGTTTCAAAAACAATTATACACGAACATTTCCATACCCAAAAATGTTCAAGACAAGTTTTAGACATATTTTGTTATCACTCTGAAGAGGTCCACATGTTCGTGATGGGTGTTCCATGGTGCAACACTTATGTCCCTGGTAAGGATTACATGCAAGGGTCCATGACTGACCTGGACTTTGTTTCTACTTAGAAAGCTTCTTGTACTTGCAATGATTTTCAACACTTTTCTTGTGTGTAAAGACTTGTCCCATTGTTTAGATGAAGCATAACAACCTTGTGTCTTGTGACATTGTGAGTGTCCCATGTTTGCAAAATAGAAATTTTTGTAAGAGTCTACATGTTTTCAAAAATGCGAAAAAATAAGTTTATAATACTTTCTGTTGGTAGTTCTTACCTTGTCTGCATATTTTACACTTGTTTTCTCCAGGCCTAACGCATACCTGTATTTCGTACTAACACTATGTTTGTGGCTAGAACAATTTTACTTTTCGGCAGTTGCCTTGAGACTATCTAGTCAAGTGATTCCCCTTATAAACCTCTTGCATCGGAAGAGCTTTCTTATTAAGGTAACAGAGTGTAGTTAGTCCTCTTTTGGGGCCACATTCTCCTTTCTGCAACGTCACATGAGTACCTCCAAAATATGTTAGCCATCATTGAGGGTCTTGACTACTTTATTAACACAATGTATCATGGGACCATTTGAAGTTATAATGCACTTTCCAGCCACTACTTAGGAATCAAATTGTGTGGGGATACATATAATGAGTGACATTTTTAGACTAGTCTACAAACTCACAAACATAAGTGGCCTCGACAGTATATGGTGTCCTCATCGGTATGATGTTTCCATTGAGAAATAGTTATAAATCTTGGGGTTTACAGTCAGGTGTGCCTCTATGGGATAATTCATCCAAATGGCTATCGGAATGTGTGCAAAATTTTGAGGACAATAGTCAGAAGTATCTCTTGGTGGGGGGTAGTTCAAGTCAAAGATGGTTAAAGGTTGGAGGGAAACATTGAGCATTTACCCTTGAAGAGGAGAGAGGTTATATCTAGTCAAAAGTGAAGTTGAAGTATGAGACAAGGTGATGCACTCATCACAACAATTCAAAAGTCGTCAGAAAAGTAATGAATATATCCTTCTACACCCTTTCTGATCAAGTATGGACTGCAGGTGATACTATGTCTCCATTTGAGTCCTAGTACAATTCAGTGTGATTTACATTTGTGTACTTTACAGTAATTTCTATATAGATGATCTGAAAACTGTGTGATTGTAATAATTTCAAACACTTGGGGATGTAAGTGATCCGAAAACAGGTGTTTGATTTTCTTAATCAATGTTAATCGTATTCTAAGGATCCAAAAATCTGATTAAATTATGAGGTATTAATGCATCC
The DNA here is from genome assembly GCA_019776745.2 of Taxus chinensis. Taxonomy (NCBI): domain Eukaryota; kingdom Viridiplantae; phylum Streptophyta; class Pinopsida; order Cupressales; family Taxaceae; genus Taxus; species Taxus chinensis. The sequence goes on along the minus strand of CM034153.1, from coordinate 118,466,331 downwards.
ATAGATTAGTGATGGAAAATCTTGGGTAAGGTCTGAATAAATAATCTGAACTGAAAACACTCAGATTTACAAACAAGATTGTTTATGGGGTTCGGAAATTCCTACGTCCCCAGGTTTGGATTGAACCAAATTTAATTAATATTATTGAAATGTAAGTACAATAACTTATTACAGTTGCAACCAATAATGATATCACAGCCTGCAAATGAGCTTGCATCAATGTCCCAAGAGCTCTGAACAATAGCAGAGAACTATTCGAATAATAGATCTGTGGCTCCTGCAGTGTTTTCACAATTCCTGATGTCCCTGCAACTACGTGGTAGAAAAACATCCTACAAATGGATATGTTAAAAACATTCTATGAAAACAATAACCTTTATATATTCCAGATCATGAATCTAAATTCTGCAACACTGTGTTTCATACCTTACACCAAGTCACATTAATCAGAGCTCAGAAGTGCTATCCTGAACCTTCATGTTTTCCAACTAGTTGTCTTGTAAATCCCTATGGTAAAAACTGCATTCAAAGCTGTCAATTTAATTAGACTATAAACTCAATAAAAGTAGCATCCAAATCGGATTACATGATCCCACTATGGCAATCGCCTCCGAATTCCCTGACAAAGTTTCACCTTTTTAACTTTGAGTTTCGATTCTGGAAGTGAGCAGAAGTGCCTTCAAAAATGGTAGTTTTCTGAAAATTGTCCTCCCTATGCTGCTTTGCACTAGACTCTACCTGACCTCTTGTATAAGTTGAAGCGAGAACTATTTTATAATCCACCCAAGCCTCTAGCCAAGTGAGTTGGGTCAAAGCAAGTCTGCTTGAGGGCATAGGTCATCGGGTTCAAATCCTAGTGGTCTACATTTTGACATAGCCTATGTTGCCTCCTTTTGATTGGAGGATCCCACATCTCAATTTGCATAAAAGGTGGAGTAGGTCTTAAAAGATTAGGGCAGTTTTAGTTTATAATTGGCTTCTTGAGCCACCGTTTAATGGTGGAATGCGCCATAGTTGGGCACTTCCATGGCTATATGTTATGAGTTGTGGCTGCTTGGAGGGATAATGTTGAGATAAAGTGCATGGAGTTAGCATAACATGCGTGAGCAAATGATGTAATGTACCAAAGGAGATATTGATTTGTTTGGATATATATATATATATATATACCAGTATATATATATCATGCTATATATATATATATATTCCAAGACCTCAAGCTATGATAGGACATTGAAATATCCTTGGTTGTTGATAAGTTAATCCCTGAACTTAGTGTTATATCCTCGAGCTCTCCAAGTTGGATAATAATAAGCCCGAACATAACAAATAATTTGGCTTTGTAATTAACATGGATGTTAATATCAAAGAATTACAAAGGTAATAAAAATGGAATTTGACCCAAGTAGTATAATGACATTCCAAATGAAATATGGAAATAAATACTACTTTTCGACCCTCGATAGGAAAATCAAACTTGTGGTGGCAAGCCACGTGGTGGTTTGAGGACCCATCACGTCGATGATAATATTATCGTCCTCATGGCAGCCGGGCTCCCCTCCGTAACAAAAGTTGAGCCTCTTGTTCTGGCCCACTTTTACGTGTGTCAAAGACTGGAGGTTGAAAACAACTCAAAAAACCTTCATTTTCCCCTTTTTCTCATTTTTCCATGTGTCGTAGTGCTATTGGTTCATTATTGACATGTTGACCAGAGTTGACTTTCTCGTTAACTGAACTTTGACCTGGACATATTTTGAGCTCAGAGTGTCTATTTTTCACGTTCTTATAGTCATCGGAAATCTCTCTGAAGGATCTACTGCACTGGCATGTTTTAGGGAATTTTAGGGAATATTTGACACTTAAATTTATCCCCTGATCACTCCTCCCTACTGAGAAGTATTTTTGTACACAAAAAGTTGTTTATCAACCCAAAAATAATGTTGTCTCTTCATGCATTGCACAAACACATACAAGAACCTGAAATAACATTATAGGTTGATAAAAACACAAATATTTTATTAGCTAATTACATAACCGATCAGATAATAACACCCAATTAAGCTAGTGTTCAACTGAAACGTTATAACCCTGTCAACTCTGCACACAACTGTGATCTGTCATACCCCACTTTAATGCCATCACAATTAACTGACCGGATAATAACACCCATTCTATTATGGAAAGCTAGTGTTCAACTGTCACTTTGTGATATAGACTGATTACCAAAAATTACAATTCCATAAACACATATAAATATGTATACAAGACATCTAAACTGCCCACAATTAGGCTAGTGCCCACTGCCCATCTGAAACTGTAACAACTGCAAGTATTCACTATCCAGAATATAATAGACTATCAACGCCCAAAAATAGCTATAGTCAACAACTGAACCCACGTGAAGCTGCCAAAACATTGTATCGCCATCACAAATAATAAGTCAGATAATAACACCCATCTATAATGGAAGCTAGTGTTTAACTGACACTTTGTGATTATGTTGATTACAACTGCAAAAAACGGCTATAGTTAAAATCTTAATCAACATGAATATGCACATATTCTATCCATACACTGAACTGTAAAGGGATAGATTATAAATGGTATGGTTACCCAAATTTTTGAACTACCATAATTTGTAAAATGATCACCCGTTGTCTTTGTAAACCAATTTTTCCACGTAATAAATTTACACCCTAATTACAACCACATCTGATAGTTACAAAAATAAAATTTTCCCAAATCTATCCATAAATTTCAACAAATGACAACACTATAAAACTATAGGTTTCAAAATAGACATTCTGATGATGCCTGTATCCTTGCATATTGTTTTCAGAAATGGAATAGCCAACCAAAATGTGAGAAGATGAATATGAGTATGATGAACCTATAACTCAAATATTCTCTACAACTGCTTTAAAATAATTTCAAATCTAAATATAAACATAGGATAAAATCCCTAAAATATAGCTTTGAAAATGTTTGCATACTATCACTAGTTACTGCAATGCAAATATAAAGTTGATGAATATTTTACCAATCCAATTACTTGGATTTTTCCGTTTTGGTTGTTTTACCTTCTCCAGTACCAAAATGAGCATTTACATGAGTTAGGTTTAGCAAACATTGGTTTTACAATATTGTTACTTTTTAATAAACTTTCCAATTATTGCACTGTTTAAGAACAAACCAAAAAACCTTAACATCATGACCATTCCTATTACAATGGGAACAAAATTTAACTTCCTTGTTTTTAGGAGTCTTACCCATTTTACTATTCTTAGAACTCTTGTCTATGAGAATGATTCCCCTGTTTAGGAGAGGGTAACATTCTTGCCATTTCTCACCTTTCCTTGGTGAGATCGGTATTTAGCACCTGCCTTATCATTCACAAAAGGCATTAACTTCTTAACCATTGTTTTCCTCTTCAAACAATATGCTACAGAATGATTAGAACCTTCACAAACAGTGCAAAGAAAACCATACTTTTGTCTACAAAAGTTATATTGTTCAAACTCAAAGAGTGTTTTAGAAGTCTTAGGATTTAATTTACCCTTAGTGCTATTTTTAGTGTAAGTGGGAGGAGGTGGAATTTCATTACCTCGTTTACCTACTTTCTTACACCTTTCATTGTTCCTCTTGATGACGGAATACTACATTTCTAGAGGCATAGATCCTTGGCTGTTGGAAGCTTGTCTTCCTTTAGCTTCTTTGGAACTTTCTCCAATTTCCATTTGTCCACTAGAATAACCCAAACCTCCAAACCAAGGATGATACTTTACATGTATTGGATTAGCATCACCTTGTCCATTTTTACTAAGGCCTTTTTCGTTATATCCCATTTTAACCATTACCTTAGACCCAATTCCCTTAGTGTGATTTTCAAATTCACGCAAAGGAATGTATGAAACTAAATGAGAGGAACTATTTTCATGTGAACAACTTACAATGAATTTCTCTATCATAGTACTTGCATATGATTTGGAAGGCATTTCCTTCTTTTGTTCACTTTGTTACAACTTTTCCAAGAGGGAATTATTGGTCTGTATTTCTTCCTACAACTCTTTAACAAGGCCCATCAACTTCTTGCTCTCTCCAAGCATCTTGTTGACATAATACTCTTTCTTGGTTATAGAGGATTGTGGCTCAAATTCTAACCACTCTATTTCCTCTTCTAAGGAGTAAATATTAGCTCTCAGGAAAGAGTTTTATTCTTGGAGTTGGAAATCTATGGTTTTAAGCTCATCCAGTTGCTTTAGTTTGGATGAATTGCCCATGATTCCATGTTCCTGCAAAGACAATTTGTACTTTCAAAATTACACACTATAAAAGAAGATTAACAAGCCCCAAAATGTGTGCACACTAGAAACTGAAATCAATATTGAAATTGAAGCCAAATTTTCAAACACAATTAGAAGCTAATCAAGCAATCTAACTTCTTTGATACCAAAATTGATTCAAAAATGGGTGTTTGAATCTAACACTTTTAATCATTTCAAAGGATCTGTTGGTGCAGAATCGCAGCACCCCTGGACGCTGATCAGGTTTCTAGGTTGATCGTTCGAAACATCCAGTGTGATTACACAACATGGAGCTTCTCCCAAGTGTGGGACCTTGCGAAACGGGGAAAGATCTCCAAAGAAGGCTGGTTCCTACTCCTAAACTACCTGCCACAAGCTATTCTAGTGTAGGTAAGCTAATCTAATCCTAATCTAACCACCAAGGGGACAGGGAGAGAGAGAAAAGGGAAAACAGAGCCTACACTAAAATGGTGATACACTAGAGAAGGAGAATCTTGAACATCTATCAAAACTACCATGGAACAAGGAGAGGTGAGCAATGGGAAGGATGGACAGACGCATCACAGGCCCAAGGATAGATTTCACATAGAAAATGTCCCAAAACTCCATGAACACAGCTCCAGACCTGTAATGAACATTAGAACATGCACAAATACCTGCAATGAAGAGAGGCAAGAAGAAAACAAGTGAAAAAACGAGCAAGGATGAAGAGATGCATCACAAAACATGTTTTTTGTTGCTTCAGAAGTTTGCACAGAACATCATTTCAATAATAAGAGGCAAAAAACGCCATTACAGAGTAGGGGAGGAGGTTCGAACTCCATTTTCAACCCTGGAGAAGAAAAGGAGGGAGGGAAGAGCTAAAATGATGAGAAACCTCTTGAAAGAAGACCCTCCTTATAATTTATACGAGGAAAAATGAGGGAGAAGAGAATGATTCGAATTCTACCCCAACCACCTCCAAGACTGCACCTAACTCATTTCATTATGGCGGTAGGTGAGATCCCCAACAAACTCAAAATATGGCGAACTATATTTTTGAATTTTTAAGAACTTTTTCCCACCCAATTAAAGATATCCAACTGTATATGTGGGTAGAGGATGCCGAGAGCTTTCCGAAAAGTCCAACCTTGCGTGAATCAGAGCTCCCTATAAAAATTTATGGCAATCTGAGTATTTCCCGTGTCAGGGTCTTCTGCCTGTCGGGTTCGGGGTTCTCCTCTGCATTTGCATCGGATTTGGAAGATGCCTCAACATGTGTTTAATGCTTGTGTTTTCCCAAAACCCGCTTCCGCCGGTATTTCCAAGATTTCCTTTGTTTCAGGTTCGGAAATCAGACTTGCATGTGCATCGGGTTTGGAAGGTGGCTCGACATGTTTTCGCCCCATGCTTTCCCGACTCTAAGACCCGATTGGCCTAGGCAGTGTTTCAGGTTTTTGGAACTCTCAAGCATCAGGACATCCTTTTCGATTTGCATGCTTCATGTCTCATGTTTCCCAAAACCTGAAACCCGATTTTCCTTTATGTCGGGTTTCTTGACCCCTCTGACATATTTCCATGTGTCGAGTTTTAGAACCCCTCTGACATATTTCCTTTGGCGACTTAGCAAAATTTTCTTTTTCCCTCCGCCAACGTCCGATGGTGAAGACACATGGCGACGTTTCATTGGTCACGGGCCATGCGGGCCAAACTTCCCATTTTGATTTTTGACAAAACTTGACCTAAAATCTGACTTCTCCCCCGACGCCCACCATCTCCTTTGGACACGTGGTAACACCTCATTGGCTGCGGGCCAAAATTCAAAATTTTCCCCTGTGGCAAACACTTAGCAAATTTTTCACCCCGCTCCCCCCTCTAACACGTGGCACGTTCCGATTCGCCGGCGGGCCTGCGGGCAAAAATTTTCCTTTTCCAAATTTTGTCCAAAACTTGAAACTTTCTTAAGTTCTCCTCCAAACTCCACCACTTCCTGGGACACGTGGCAGCTTCTTATTGGCTGCGGGCCTCCTAGGGGAAAACTTCCCACAAAAACTCCACCGAGCCATAACTTGAAAAATATGAGGAGTTAGGAGGAAAATTTTACCTTTCTGGAAAGATGAGAAAGAGCTCTATCCAATGGTGCCATTTCTAGAAAGTTTTGAGTGCCTAAAAATAAAAAAATGGAGACTGAGGCACAAGAGAAGGGGAACAAAGGAGTTAGCCATAAAAATGAGCAGGGTGGCACATTTTGGATAACAGGATCATTAAATCTATTCAACTTAAGAGGTATTAATGATCCAAAATATTGACTAAAAATATTATTTAGGACTCAATTCAAACTGACATTAAGTTTGTAATTTACTCAAAATTTAATTGTTTGATCGAAGCCCCAAAAATCATTGTTTCAGATTTTATTGATTTCCCAATTTTATCAATTACTGATTATATTTGCATCCACATTCATATTCTGAATTTAAATTCCTTGCAAATATCAAAAACTAAAAATAAAAATTAGAACACAACACTAGATTGTTTACAGGGTTCTGAATTCCTACGTCCCTAGGTTTGTGGTCAACTGATCCATTAATAATGTTAAAAAAATGTAAATACAATAACCTTTACATTAACCTTTAATGAATCAAAAATATGAAAAAATTGATTCAGACCTTTGAAGGATGTTAATGTAGCTCAACCTCTATCCTTCACCTTCCTGATCCATTTTTAGCAGTGTCTCCCTTTGGTTCTATGCCTTTGTGTGACCTTAACAGGTAATAAATCTATCACAAATTCTCCAAGTCAGATAAATTGTCAATCCATCACAATTGTCTCAAAATTCTAAGAAACTTTCATATATAAATTGAGACCTGGAAGTTAGTAGAAGTGCCCCAAAATTACACTTTTCCAAAACTGCCCCTTATCCTCCTTCCCCTAGTCTCTACCTGACTGTTGTTTAAATAAAACTGCGTGTTGTGTCATCTCATTCAATCTTTTAGCCGAGTTGGTTGGTTGGACAAGTCTTTGAGAAAAAAGTTCATGGGTTAAAAACCTAGTGGGCTACATTTTGATGCGGCCTTTGTTATCTCATACGTGGGAAGATCCCACATCTCCAGCGTGAAAGGTGGGATTGAAGTTTATATTACTAAGGATTCTCCACAATATTCATGGTGGCAAACACATTTTTCCCTCCATTTTAAACGTAGGTTATTTTTTGATAGGCCAAATGTTGGGCTATGTGTTGAGTTTGATCTGCCGAGTATATTGTAGACCGTTGTGTGTTGATTTATATGACCCAAGTTATATGGATCCACCAATATAAAGGTCAGGATGACAATAGATAAGGCCAAGAACTCAAGTTGTATAGTTTGTTTCAACAACCCAAGTATATAGTCATTAGGTAGAATGGTCCTCCGAGATAAACTTAGATATTAATAAGCGCAAACATAGCAAATATGGCTTGGTAATTAACATGGAAGTTAATTGCAAAGGTAATAAAATGGAATTTGACCCAAGTAATATAATGTGATATTCAAAATGAACTATGAAAATTAAGAACACCTATCAATCCTCGATAAGAAAATTGAACACGTGGTGGATTGAGGACCCAACATGTCAATGATGATATAATCATCCTCACAGCAGCTAGGCTCCCTTCCGTTATAAAAGTTGAGCCTCTTGTTCTGGCCTGCTCTTATGTGTGTCGAATACTGGAGGTTGAAAACAACTCGAACAACCTTCATTTTTCCCTTTTTCTCCCTTTTCCACGTGTCACAGTGTTATTGGTCCATTATTGACCTGTTGACTAGAGTTGACTTTCACATTGACTTAACTTTGAACAGATATAAATTGAGCTCATAGTTTCTATTTTTCACGTTCTTATAGTCATCGGAAATCTCTCTGAAGGATATACTACACTGACATGGTGTAGGGAAGTTTAGGTAACTTTTAAAACTGAAAATTATCCCCTAATGAGTAAGGGAACTAGGAAATAATATGTCAATAAATTTGAGGAGTATGACATGGCTCAACAGCTTTGCCAAAGGGTAGGACAAAAATGATTTTCATTGGGACATGTAATAGGTAAAGTGAAGGGGAGATGATGAGTACATTATTTGACTTATTTATGTCATTCATATGATTGATAATTTTTCATTTACACATGATTCACTAGTGCATGGGGATGCTTTATATGGTTATATCTGAGTTAGTTTAATGCATTTTCCTTGTCTTTATTCATGTAACCCGTTAACCGAATAACTTCCTACTAATTTCCTTTGTGAGTGAAATGTGGTTAACATGTATAGGATAATAATTATAATTTACTACCAGTTTTGGTGTGCAGTCAAGGATTCTGATTCTTAAGTCGGTATGCAGTTGTGGAGAGACTATTTTCATTAACAGGCCTATAAACATTGGTCTTGTTTCTAGCAATTTCTGTAGGATTTTATGAAATTTAATCAGATACTTTTAGTAGTAGGACTTGGTGCCTATCATTTTGGCATGATATATAACTAAATTTTTCTATATATAGCCATTTCCTTCGAGAAAAATGTAGCAGTTGGATAATATTGACAATCTGCAATATAGTTTGTATCAGTTAGTGTTTACTTTTCATATGCACTGAATATGTCATAGAACATCTTTGAGTCAATATATGTGGAGATTTTTCTAAGCACCTCTTGTTGTAAATATTACATCTTTCCCAAGGGAGAGCAAGGGCCCACTCGATCGAGGTGACTGGAGGATCTTTACATTTATGCATGAATGTGGTTTTCCGATAAGCCATTATTTGCTCAATTCCTCTACTGTAATTTCCATTTAGTATGTTTATGTACTTTATCATAATTTCCATTCAGAATGTATGTTTCCTTTTATGAAATTTCAATTTTGAGTGTGTTGTTTTAATTCTGCAAATTCAATTCAAAGTGTGTGTTATTTAAATTTACTATATTAACCTAGTGTGTGCATTATAACTCTACTAAAGTATTTCCAGTAGATGCATTGCATTACAATAATTTCATTTCTGTAGGTTACCTAAATAAGATTTCATAGATTAATAGGAAAAGAATAAATATCCAATAGGAAATACCCCTAAAGAAAGACCTAATTGCATAACTGGTTGCACAGTGCTTCATTACATATATCCTTGGACATGTTGGTGCTCAAAATGGTTTCACCCCATTTGTACTTTTGAAAATTTATTCATTCATGGCCTCTGTCATTATCTCCTTCCCCATATTTTGCTTGGTTTTTCTTATTGCCATTTTTAATCTTCTCTTGGGTCAAAGATCATATATGGGTTTGTATTTGTCTCCTTTTTCCTTTGTTCCTCTGGAAAATCTCTGTATTTTGAGTCTCTCGTGCTCTGTTCCTTCAAAACACACGTTTTCCCATTTTCTCCATTTTTCACAATCAAGATCTATTTTCCTTGCCATTTTTGCCCTAAATTCCTAAAGAGAAATGAAGTGATGTGTCCCTGAGGAGTGTATTTGAGTCTTGCAACATTTCTAAAATCTCTGTCCTTGAAGAAAATTTCATTTTCAGGCTCAAATGGTCATTTCTCTATGTTTTACGGTTTTACGGGAATTTCTCCTTGTCAAATTTGCAATCCTTGTATCCACAGAGGATGTGGAACCTTTTTGTTTGACGCGGCTCAGCTGGAAAATTTGAAAATTTAATAAAAAGCCTCAACTTTAAAATGTGTCCACATGGAGGAATGACACTCGTTTGAGAATATGCTTTTTTGGTTTGATTTAGAAGTAGAGCCAGGAGAACACGTGGAGGCTTGGCGGGATGGAGACAAGTGGAAGCTTCCACTGGTTTTCCCATACTTAGAAAAATTTGAAAAGGTATTTGAGAAGTCCAGGACACGTGGAGGAATGATGCTCATTTGAAGATCTACTTTTGGGTTTTGCCTTGGAGTAGCACCGGGAGGACACATGGAGGCCTCTACTTGCTTTACATTTTACATAGACTTTTCAACAGCCAAAAGGAGGCTACCATAGAGCATGACATGTGGCACCATCAACTGAGCTTCTATTATTCAGAAAAATCTCACCAGAATAGGACATGTGGCGAGCCTACGCTCGTTCAAGGTATCAAATTTTTGGGTCCACCTCAAGGTGTGCCATGGTGACACATGGTGATTTGAAAATTCATAAGGGGTAGGGAAGGAGACCATTGGAGGTAACTTAAACTTTTTGTCTCTTTATCTCAAAGGGTTAAAATATTAAAAATAGCCCGCAAGCCCGACAATGGAAAAAGTCAAAATATGTTTCTGGTCAAAGGGTCGAGAAGGCGAATCATCGAAGGAAACATGGAATTTTTTCCTCTTATATTCGAATGACTCAAAGTATCAAAAAATCCCGAGGGCCCAAGGGAAATAATCAATGTTTTTCCCCAGTCAACGGTGGAGGTGCAGGGTTTCAGATGAAAAGTGAGGATTTTTCCCTTTGAGGAAAAAGTGTTAAAGGCATAAAAGGACTGGGGTTCCGCTGGGACCCACATCATAATCTTGAAGCAGAAAGGGCAAAGCTATGGGGGAAACTTGGAAAATTTTCCTTTTTCCAAAAGAGGGTCAAATGAAAGAATTTTTTCACAGTTCCTTTGGGACCCTCCTCAGAACACGTGTCAGGCCCATTTTCAGAGGCAAAGGTGCGGAGAATAATGTACAATTTGTACATTTTTTCAAAGGGTCAGAAAAGGTCAAAAGAATCCCTCGATCCAATTTTTGAATCTTCCATATGGATGACCCATATTAAAATCAAAGATCAACGAAAACTATGCATCTAAATATGAGTTTCCCCCCATTTCGATTGTAAAGCTCCTAGAACTATGAGTCCTCATGATTTATTGCTATTTTATACACGCCAAATAGAGGGGTGAGTTAATTTTGATATCTAGAGTTTGGTGGGAGAGATCTGGAGATGTATTTCACCGTTAAAATGATCTGACTCTCGATCTCGATCTGGTTTTTGGTTTTTCTTCTCTTGAGCATGCAAGGGGCCAGATTTGATAGATTTGGGGCAGAAGTGGTTGGAAAATTAAAGGAAACATGATTTACCAGAGGAGGAGTTGAATGCGGGAGGTAATCGATGAGATCTGCCCCCTCGAGCACCTAGAGACTTTTGTAGATTTGATTTTGCGAATCATGAAAGATTCATGGCAAGCACTAGTGCATTTAAAGTTTTTTTATTTTAGGAGGAATGAACTTTATTGTAAAGGTTATAAATGGCATAAATTTTTCATGTAAATGGTTGTAAGTTGGAGGTCAGAGTGCTAGAGGTTGAAGAAAGGTCCCAAGAGGAAAATTTGACTAAGCCTATCTTTTGAAAATCCATATGAGAAACTAGATTATCTCTTTTTGTATTAAGTTTTATTGTTTCAAGCTGGTTGCAAGTGTACATCCATTGACGAGCTCTAAGATTGTTCCATGAAAATTTCCCCTGCTAATAGATTTAATCAAATTCGAGTTATTTATGTCTTGTCTTGAGAAAAATGTGTTTGTTTTATTTCTAAATGTCTACAAGTAGTTCCTCTTGTTTCTGTTGCAATATTTTATTAAAATCCGATTCAAAAACACAAGCCTCAATCCTTGTGATAGTTTAGTGGTATCTGCAATTCCATTTCTTAGAAGATATTTCATTTGGGATTGGAATAAACGATTTAAAATCACTTTTCTCTCATCTATTGACAGAGATTGTTTGTAAGCCTTTGGGTGTATGTTAGGTGTGATTTGGCTTAGACCTTGGTGCTTTGTTGGGTTTTCTAACTCGATCCTTCATGATAAAATCTGAGAGATTGCGTGAAGGAGTGCTAATTTGCACCTCTATTGAAGCACATATTCTAGTTGAAGAAACATTTTAGCTATTCTGTGGCATTTTTTTGGTTTGACTTTCCATTTTGTAAGGCTCCTCAAGGATCTGGTGAATATAGTTTCACCATGCCCAACCTCCCACCTAAAAATCATTTAATAACAACCAATCCTACCCATAATACCCCTGTTTGTCATGTGTGTACACAAATGCATAATCTTTGTTACCAAAACATGCATATGCAATCAGGGTCTCAAATGTCTTTAGTAACCTTTGCCTTGTTGTGAAAATATCTCCACAATATGGAAGTGACAACTCGTGAGAGTCAAATTTGGAGTGTTGATCATATTTTTCCCAAGGTCCTCCCCATAAAATTTATACAAAAGAAAGGTATTTGTATCTCCATTCAAATAATAGAGGTTACAAAATAGGTTCTCTTACCTTGGTTGAAAGGCACAAACTAAAATAGTTAGGATCAGATCACATCCTTTTAAGGTGCTACCCACTCCTTTTCAAAGACTGAGTGCTAAAAGATATGATAGATTGCTTCCCTAGCTGCAGAATGACACATATAATCATCTATCTTCCTCGAGTGTGTTTTTGAATCCCTGATGTGGCTTGGCCTTTGAAGGATATTAAATTTGGGTAACAACACACTTCTGGCACCGCTGCTAGGGAGGAAGAATGCAATATCAAGACTAATTTGTTAATCTGCTTCTAGTTCATATTCTTTTGATCCCTTCAACATCTATTGTATTTATCCCTTCAACACGCTTCTCATGCCGTTTTTGGGGACTACAGTTAACATTCAAGCCCTGGTAAAACACTTCTTGTATGCTCTAACTATTGTGTGCAATTATTTCAGTGTTCACACCTAGTGCACTAGCTTTCATTTCGATAAATCTAGGTAAAGAAAAGGTAGAATCCTTCCATTTCTAGTTTCTAGCATTGACAAACATTTGATCAATCACATTTAGTGAATTTGCACAACTAAGGTGGAAATCCTTAGTGGCGAATCCCTATTGATCTAATTTTTAATTAGTGCCAGTGTCTTAAAACTCTATCAAAGTAAGATTTGTTACTACTATTTGTAAAGTTGGAAGGAAGAAGATCTTTCTTTGCTAGGGATCCTACTAGGACATTGTTTCTAGAGCTAGGAAAAGTAAAATTAGAAGGAATAAAATCCTAGAGAGTTGTGGGAGATCAGCAGACAAGAAGGGGGATCTCCATTGATGAAAGTGATTGGCCTATCATTAAAGACTACCATTCAAGTGACTCTGAATCAGGTAGCCTCTTTGTGGAATTGAATTCTCCAGTTGGAGAAGGGCCTTCATTTGATTTTGAAATATTTTCTTCTCATTTTGCACCTGTATTTTCTGAATTTGATAGGGATTTACAAGAAGTAAGGCCTTTAGAGGGTGTCCATTTTGAAAGCTACACTCCTGTGTTCCAAGGACCCTCAGCCCCTCATCAATTTGTCACCCCTCCAAGATCACCTCCTCGAATCAATATGCCTCAGCCCCCATCCAGACCCCCATTTTTTGTAAACACCTTTGGACCTATAAATTTTGTGGGAATGGCTGGTTATCCAAATGCAGTACCTCAAGATGTAAGGAACAAAATTCCAAAGTTCCACGGAAACAATGCTATAACTAGTGATCAAATCTAAAGCTTTTTCTCAATATGATGGAAGACTTTGAGATCGAACATGAAGATGTGTACATCAAATTGTTTGTTCACACTTTAGAAGAGGATGAAAGGTGACTGGTATAAAGCATTGCCAGATAAATCTATTGATTCTTGGACTAAGATGAGCAATGCATTCAGATTGTAGTATGGTGATAGAACCGACCCTAGGTTTCTTTTGACAGAATTTGAAAACATCAAGAAGAACCCTAATGAGTCAGTACATGATTTCAACACAAAGTTTAATAAGACCTTGAGAATATTGCTTGTTAGAATATGGCCTTATGATGAGTCATGTTTGATCAAATATACTCATGCATTTGATAAAAAGGCTACATATTACATAAGAGACAATAACCCCAAGAATTTGAGGCAGGCCTTCACCATGGCTCTGGAAATAGAGAACAACATCAAGGCAATTGGGAAGCCTCGAAAGAGGGAAGGTGTAAATCTGGTTAACCTAGAAAAACCTCAGAAGAGCAAGGCTGCTGATTTGGAAGAAGTTATGAAGACTTTGGCAGGGGTTGTCAAGGAGATCTCCTAAAAAATAGACCAAGATAAGAAAGGAGTTGGGAAGAGTTCACAAGGACAACACAGGCAAAAAGGCCAAGATATATTTATAAATCATCAAAGAATTGATGACAGAGGCAAAGGACCTATTGGATTTGGGAATAGGTAGCCCCAAGGTAGAGAAAATAGAATGGTGCTTGATCCTTTGGCTACTAGAGTTGTTGTTGTGGAAGAGATAGATGTCATTGATTGGTGTGATAAGTGTTTCATGCCTCATGCTCCTTGTGAAGAAGATAAACAAGAAGAAGAAGAAGCAAATGATGAAATTGATGATGATGCCTGCATGGTGGATATCCCTACAAGTTTTTCAAGGGAAGCAATTTTAAATTGAAGTAATAAATGTTAAAAATCCTTGTTGATTTTTGGGATTGCATTTTCCAGGTACCTATTCTTCCTCCCTCTCATACTTTAGAAGTAGACACTGTACAAGCTTTTGAATTTCCCACAAATGATTTTGAATACTTGAGGGCGTTAATGATTGAAAAGTATGATGGAGGAGTTCCTTTAGAAGAAGATAGGAAACTATTAATGAATGATGTAGTTGCCCAAGAAAAGGAGCACAATACCAGAAGTAAAGCTTCCAAGGGGCCACAAGCCAAGTCAAAATTTCCATTGCTTACCAAAGAAACCCCAAAGAGAAATGCATCTGGCAGAGAGTTTGTTTCCCCAAGAAAAAATGGTGTTCCTCCCCATGCCCAAACTGAAAATAATCCCATTCCATTTGATGAATTTACCAATCTTTCTCCTAGTGCTGCTTTGCCCAAATTTGCTCCATATGACATTGCCCAAGTTTTGAGCCAAATCAAAATTCCTGTCCCAATTATTGAGCATCTTAGGATCCCTGAGCACAAGAAGAGGGATTTTGTGTAAGAAAGGGTGGGATTCCCCTTAGTGTTGCAACATTGGAAAAGCCACAAGTGTTGGAAGAGCTAGGGGAACCACCAATGGTTTATTTAGGAACTTCTTTGGTTAAATCCCAACTGAATGTGGATCCATTTTTCACTACCCTGGTTATCAAAGACAAGTTGTTACATAACTGCATGTTTGAAACTCAGGAGCTTCATGTAATGTGATGCCTCTTGAGGTCATGAATGTATTAGGTATCAAGGTAACAACAACATATGGGAAGTGCACTGCCATGGACTCTAGAGAGGTGTCAGTGGTGGGATGTGTCAAATATTTGGTTGTGCAACTTGCATCTTATCCTGGAAGGAACTTAAAGCTTGTTGTAGTCATCGTTGCCTATTCCGTGCCAAGTGGGGGATGTTGTTGTCAAGAAAGTGGGCAGCAAGTGTTGGTGGCAGTGTGCAAATGGACATGTTCTATGCCACTATTCCCATTAAAGTCAACTTGGTGAAATTATATGGAGAGAAGAAGATGATGTACCTGATTGAAGACCCAAGCAGTGCATCTTATGAAGTTTTGCAAGTAGATGCTCATCTTAACAACTTTGTGAGTTTTGTGGATTTCAGGGAATATGAAAGTGTTGAAAATAGAGCTCCTAAGTATGTTGTTTTTTCTGGGAATTTGGTCCATGATTCAGCCTTGAAAAATGTTAAAGAGTTTGACTTAAACAAAATGGAGGAGCTTAAGAGAAAATGGATGGTTTATAAAATGAACAAAGAAAAGAAAGAGGTATATTTCCAGTTGATGAAAACTTATCATAACCTCTTGGCATGGTCATATCTAGGATGACAAGCACTTGAAATTTTTTCCTTGATTGTTTTCTCTAAGTCAGGGTAAACATCTTTTGTACAGTGTATAGTCAGTTTTTTGTTTCATGTTTTTGTGTTTTGGTTCGTCGTGGTCCTTGGTGACCTATTTTTGCTAGTTTCTCTATTTTTTTTTAAGATGGCTCTGTTGCTTTTCCCTGTAAAGATGACTCCGCTGACCAATGGATATTTTGGCACTTGGTCTACTTTTGTTCTTATGGCACTCACAGGGAGTGCCCATCCCTAAGTCAGAGCCTATGTTGGTGCTCAAAATTGTCTCGCCCCATTTGTGCCCTTGAAAATTTATTGATTTACGGCCTCTGTCATTTTATCCTTCCCCATGTTGTGCTTGACCAGTATTTGTTGCCATGTTTAATCTTCTTTTGGGTCGAAGATCATGTATGGGTCCATATTTGTCTCCTTGTTCCTTTGTTCCTCCTGAAAAGGTCTGTATTTTGAGTCCCTCGTGCTTTGTCCCTTCAAAAAATCACATTTTCCCGTTTTCTCCATTTTCCATAGTCAAGATCTATTTTCCTTGCCATTTTTTCCTTAAATAGTTGAATAAGAATGAATTAGTGTGTCCTTAAGGAATGTATTTCAATCTTGCAACATTTTTAAAATCTCTGTCCTTGAAGAAAATTTCATTTTCATGTTAAAATGGTCATTTCTCGGTGTTTTATAGTTTGATGGGCATTTCTCCCATTCAAATTTTCATCCTTGCATCAAAAAGGAAATGTGGCATCCTTTGGTTGGATGTGGCTCGGCTAGATACTTTGAAAATTTTATAAAAGTCTCAACTTTAAAATGTGTCCATGTGAAGAAATGTGTACACGTGGAGGAATGCGCTCATTTGAAGATCTACTTTTTGGTTTGACTTAGAAGTAGCACCGGGAGGACACGTGGAGGGTTCCAGGCTTCCAGGTTTCCCATACATAGAAAAATTTCAAAAAGTTTTTGGGAATTTCGGGAAACGTGGAGGAATGACACTCATTTGAAGATCTGCTTTTGGGTTTTACCTTGGTGTAGCGCCGGGAGGACACATGGAGGCTTCTGATACTTAGCTCATACTTAGAAAAAATTTCATGCAGTTGGAGCAGTTTGGTAGAATAGGACACGTGGCGAGCTCACACTCATTCAGGGTCTCTACATTGGGCACCATCTTGAAGTTGCGCTATGGAGACACGTGGAGGAACTGTGCATGTTCAGGGACCGGCCCTTGAGTTTCATTTTAAATAAGCACCAGGATGACACGTGGAGGCCTCTTCTTGCTTTGCATTTTACTTAGACTTTTCAACGGCCAAAAGGAGACTTCCCTCAGAGCATGACACATGGTGCCTTCCACTGAGCTTCAAGAATTTAGACAAATCTAGCTAAAAAAGGACATGTGGCAAGCCTGCTCTCGTTCAAGGTATCAAATTTTTAGGAGTGCCTCAAGGTGCATCATGGTGACACATGTGGTAGTTTGAAAAGTCAAAGAGGCAAGGAGGTGGGCCATCGGAGGTGACTTGGATTTTTTGCCCCATAAGGATTAAAATCTCAAAATCACCCGCGAGCCCGATGAGGGAAATAGTCAATGTTTTTCCCCGGTCAATGACAGAGGTACGGGCTTTCGGAGGAAAAGTGAAAATTTTTCCCTTTAAGGGAAAAAGTGTTAAAGGCATAAAATAACTTGGGGTTCTATTGGGACACACATCATAAACTTGACGTAGAAGGGCAGAAGCTGTAGGGGAAACTTGGAAAATTTTCCTTTTTCCAAAAGAGGGTCAAATGATAGAATTTTTTCACGGTTCCTTTAGGACCCACCTCAGGACATGTGTAAAGCCCATTTTTAGAAGCCGAGGTGCAGAGCAAAATGTAAAATTTTTACATTTTTTCAAAGGGTTAGAAAAGGTTGAAAGAATCCCCCGAGCCCATTTTTGAATCTTCCACGTGGACGACCCATATTCAAATGAAAGATCAACGACAGTTGTGCATCTAAATATGATTTTTCCCCTATTTTGATTTTAAAGCTCTTGGAAGTGTGAGTCTTCATGATTTATTGCTATTTTCTAAATGACAAATAGAGGGGTGAGTTAATTTTGATATCTAGAGTTTTGTGGGAGAGATCTGGAGATGTCTTTCACCATTAAAATGATCTGACTCTCGAGCCTGATCTGGTTTTTCATTTTTCTTCTCCTGAGCACACAAGGGGCCAGGTTTGACAGATTTAGGGCAGAAGTGGTTGGAAAATTGAATAAAATGTGATTTACCAGAGGAGGAGTTGAATGCAGGAGGTAATTAATGATATATGCCCCCTCGAGCACCAGGAGACTTTTACAGACCTGATTCTGTGAATCACGAAAGAATCATGGTGAGCACTAGTGTATTTAAATTTTTTTTCTTTTAGGAGGAAAGGGCTCTGTTATAAAGGTTATAAATGGTATAAATTTTTCATGAAAATGGTGGGAAGTTGGAGGTCAGAGTGCTAGAGGTCGAAATTTCCCAAGAGGAAAATTTGACTAAGCCTGTCTTTTGAGAATCCATCTGAGAAACTAGATTATCTCTTTTTGTATTAAGTTTTATTATGTCAAGGTGGTAAAAAGTGTATAGCCATCCAAAATCTCTTAGATTTTTCTGTGAAACATTCCCCTGCTAATATACTTAATCAAATTTGAGTTATTTCTGTGTTGTCTTAAGAAAAATATGTTTGTTTTATTTCTGTGTTTCTTAAAGTAGTTCGTCTTTTTTATGTTGCAATCTTGTATTAAAATCTGATTCAATCACACAAGCCTCAATCCTTGTGAAAATTCAGTGGCATATGTAATTCCATTTCTTAGAAGATATTTCATTTGGGATTGGAATAAACGATTTAAAATCACTTTTCTCTCATCTGTTGACAGAGATTGTCTATAAGCCTTTGGGTGTACCTTAGGCATGATTTGGCTTAAACCTTGGTGCTTTTTTGGGTTTTCTAACTCGAGCCTTCATGATAAAATCTCAGAGATTGTGTGAAAGAGTGATAATATGGGCCTCCATTGAAGCATATATTCTAGTTGAAGAAACATTTTAGCTATTCTGTGGCATTTTGTTGGTCTGAATTCCCATTTTGTAAGGTTCCTCAAGGATCTGGTGAATCTAGTTTCACCTTGCCCAACCTCCCACCAAAAATTCATTTAAAAATAACCAATCCTACCCATAATAACCTTGTTTGTCATGTGCGTACACAAATGCATAATCTCTGTTACCAAAACATGCAAATGGAATTAAGGTCTCAAATGTCTTTAGTGTCCTTTGCCTTGTTGTGAAAATATCTCCACAATCTGGAAGTGACAACTCGAGAGAGTCATATTTTGACTGTTGATCATATTTTTCCCAAGGTCCTCCCCATAAAATTTATGCAAAAGAAAGGTATTTGTATCTCCATTCAAATAACATAGGTTAGAAATTAGGTTCTCTTACCTTGGTTGAAAGACACAACCTAAAATAGTTAGGATCAGACCACATCTTTTTAAGGTGCTACCCACTCCTTTTTAAAGACTGAGTGCAAAAAGATCATATAGATTGCTTCCCTAGCTACAAAACGACACATATAATCATTTAGTATGAGATAGTGATAAATAAATGTCTAAAGTGCATGATTTTTTTATCACATACATGCTAGATTCTGCATTAGCATATTTACAAATTTTTCACCCCCTTCCTTTATCAATATTGTGTCGAAAAATGGTGTGTGGACTCAAAATCTAGTTTACGAGGACTCATATATCTTCTTATCCAACTCCTTACATGTTGTTCATTGTGTTGGGCACTGTTGTACTACAATATCATCTAAAAAAGGAATATTATTTTTCATTTTCTTATAAAACAACTTACTTAGTGGTACCTTACAAAAAAAATTCAGGTTTGGATCCAAATGTTTTTTAGGCTACGAACTCCTATATTAATAGTGTCAACTTATCTATATAGTAGCGAATTGGTGTATGTTACTCTATAACTACCCTTGTCATGTGTGTCAAGGAAGAAGTGATTTTTTTGCAATGGGATGAGGTGTCATTCATGGAGAACAAGATAGCGAATGGATCTTTGGAGAAGGCGAAGACTGAGTACTCCATTTTATGGTCTCAACCCATCGAAAATCTGTTGGCTGAGTTTATTGGTGGCTCTATTCAAATTCAAGAATTAGAACGATATATAGCTGCCATTTCCTCAATAGAGGGAATGGTGACCAAGTCCCCTATTTTAAAGGATAGTTTGATTGTAGTGGCATTGTTGGAAGAAGATTTTATGGTGGATGGGACTAAAAGTGACTCCAAAGAATGTTTTAATTCTAACGAGGATGTTAATAGTGGATTTATTAGTAGCCCAACGTCTGGTAATATGGAAATTGTATTAAATTTTTAAGAACCTGGGTGTTTGGAGATGAAGGATATCTTGGAGGATGAGGAAATCATGATGAATTATCCTCCCAATAAACTCCAAATATTGAATTTCTAGGAAGGTCCATGTTATTAGGATTAAAAAATTAAAATCTTTGGCTTCATAAATCATAATGAACTCATCATACATGAAGTTGAGGAAGAGGGGTGGAATAAAGTACTACCTAGGAAATTAAAAAATCCTCTCTTTCATGAGGCTACTTTCCCTTTCTCTTGATTATGTTCAATGGTTTGTTTTTTGTTTATCTATTTATGGACAAAGGTGATGTCTTTTTTAATTCTTAGGCTACTAGGAAGATGTGCTTCTTTTAGATGTCCCACTTTTATCACTTTATCGGGGTGTTGACCCTTTTTTGTAATCCTTTGGTAGGGCCCCTATGAAAAAATATTTGTCCTTAATTAAAAAAATAATTTTATTATTTAGTCAAAAATTTTGAAGAAGAATTTAAGAATCAATAATAGGATAATACAAAAATTATTGTATTTAATGACTCACTACCAACACTTAACAAATTGTTTTTTTGAGAGAATACATGTGAGAGAAATTAAAGAGTGGATAAATATTTAACATCTCCTAAATTATTTAAAAATATGCTTTTACTTTTAATGCCATACCAATGTTGAAATAAAAATAGATTGCAGGAAGGGAATCTGTTTCTATAAATATTACCTATAGAACCCTAAGCGATGGATCCTGCTCCATAAGCCCTAAGTGATGGCTTACAACAATAGGTGCAGGGAAATGGTGGCAGCGATGGATATTTTCCCTATGAGCCTAGAGAGAGAGATAGAGAACATGGAATGGGTAGATCTACATTTGTTTCTCTTGTTAATTTGTTTGGTCTTCTTATGACCTTAGACGTATCTGGGGAGGGAGGTACCAAGAGCTCCTGTGTGGTTGTTGGTGACTCCTCTCTTGGGTGTAGGACTCTACATGGGCTTAAGGGGAAGATTAGAGGTGATGATCTATCTATGAATGTTACAACTCATATGGAGTATGGGATTTTCCCTTCCCTTATCTGTGAACTCTTTTCTAGTGATGGCAGGGTAAACCTTCCACTTGCGAGATCAGATTTGGTTGTACGATGTGGGCCTATTTGTAGCTTTATTGGTAGAATCTTCAATCTTGGCGTGGTTGTCTTACGAAATATTAGTGCTTCCCCTCTCACTACCTCTAAACACACTATGTACATGAGTTAGTTAAAAATGCAAAATAAATCAAAGTTAACACCTAATAACTTTAATACAATGATAACTAGATCAATATACCATCATGCTTACAGCTTAAACAAGGCAAATATATTACAATATTTTCATTAGAATGTGAAATGAATATTCAAACTAGCATGTTAAACATATTAACCTCTTTCTCTAATTCAATGTTAATGAAATGAATGTATTTAGATCCGTAACAATCAAAGGGTTTGATTGTATGCTTGAATCCCAAGGTTTCAAGAATGGATTATTTTTAATACATGGCTACAAGACCATTTAACATATCTTCATATGACATCAAAATTGGAAGAATGAATGCAAAAAATGAAAATAGCTAGCTCATGCAATGAAGAATGCTGTAAGATGATAAAATGGCTATAACTTAGGCTCAAAGCTCATTTTGGTGTGTAAAGGTGTTAATAAAAAGGTAGGAGGAGGGATCCTTATATATCCCAATGGATAAAATAATATTTGTATCTTTTTACATGTGGGATAATAGCAAGGCTGAGTTAGTTTTGGATAATGATGGTTTATAGAGGGTTGAGTCAACCTTACGAGAGTTTAGTTTGTCTTTTAGTGACTCATGGGTTTTGAGGGGATTTATTAATTCACCAAAGTGATTAATTAATAGGTGATCAAACATGTAGAAGCTTTTTAGAATAATAATTAGTATGATTTATCGGATAAGAAGAGTTTAATCAAATAAATGACAATTTAATGATCTAATAAAATATGAAACTCAATTAATTAAGAATAATTAATTAATTCAAGTAGAAAGGGGTTTAATTAATGGAAGTTCATTATTTGTCATCTTTGATGGATAAAAGGGCCAATTAACTAGCATAATGTAGTTAATTAACAACGATACAAGAGAACATGTGTTATATTGACGATATGTTGTCAATTTATGGGAAAGGGAATAATTAGCGCAATTTAAGTATTTAAATCACTAGAACTAAATTATAGGTGTCTACATTTGAACCTCTTTGAGGTGGTGTAAGTGATTCCACTTCGAAGATGGTAGACAAGTAAAAATTTTAATGGGTAGAAGAATAATTAGTAAAAGTGAAAGATGCCCCCTTGATTGTCGATGGGGTGGTGAAAGAAGGTGATCAACAATAAAAAAGATGAGAGAAATGAATAGAATAATGGGGAGGGGTTGGATGCTGTAGGAGAATTTAGTAGGAGAATAATCAAGAAGAAATATAGGAAGAGGGAGAAGGAAAAATTAGTCTTACATCCAGTGTAGAACTCTCTTTTAGACAACTTTCTTATCATCATTTTTCCAATTATCTACTTCATCGGTCCTTATTAAAAATGTAAGCATATTAAAAAGCATAAAATGACATGAAAACCCATACTACAAACAATTATCCATTGTTGAAAACACAAACTCAATGAAACATACAAAATGCGATGCAATACGAGAAATTAAAAGATGCCTAATTCCATGCAACATACATAATGCAACGCAATATGAGAAAGTAAACAAGGTAATGCAATAGAGAAACATAATGCAAAATTTTTCTTATCAAGCTTTGATTCCAACCTGTTTGAATTAATGACAAGGGTTAAAATATGGTGGCCTGAGAAAGTATACATGGAAGGAGAATAACAGAGGACACTTGGGTCTTATGAAAAGTAGTGCACTATGAAATAGTACCAAGCAACTCATTATGCTCTAGAGTACAAACATAGTAAGTAAAAACACTTTGTTAATGGAGTTACATCAATATGATCTACAAGTCATGCCAAAAATAGGTGAGAACCAAAGAGAAACATTTTTTAGGATGATTTATATTGTTTTTATTTTTTAGAATTTATTTGAATTTTGAACATTTTTTGGAAACTATGTACAGAAAGACAAAGAAGTGTGGTTTCCCCCAGTGATAGATGGGATGTACAAAGGTATAATGCCATGTGTATGCACAAGAAAGTGAAGATGTGAAAATTCCCCAAAAATTAGGTGGGAGTATTCAAAGGTAAAATTTTCATGCGCTAAATGGGGGTCAAGGAAAATATAAAATAGGTTCAATCATGAGAGATCAAGGATGCCCCCAGCATAAGCTGGCTAAGAAACACATTAGAGAAAGGAAGTAGAAAATTTTCTTATCCAAAGATCAAGGGTTTACTCTTCTTATCCAAACTTTCCTTTTCTTCTTTGGCACAAAGGCCCAAGCATGGCTCCCAAAGACTTGAAAAATGAGACATCTAGCTTAGTGTTGGATCAAGCTTCATCTGGAGTCAAATATAAAGTGCTCTATGTGGTGTGTGATTCAAAATTTAGTTAGCACAATTAACTACTTCAGCCCAATAGATATGAGGTATATCTTTAGAATGCATCATATAGTTAGCCATTTAATTGAAAGTTCTATTCTTTCGTTCTACTAAGTCATTCTATTGTAAAGTATGAGGAACAAAATGCTCATGAATAATGCCTTTAGTTGCCAAAAATTCAAAAAAATCATTATTGAAGTACTCCCCCCATTATCAGTACAAATATTCTTTATGCAACTAGAAAATTGTTTCTCTACCAAAGCCTTCAAGACTTTGAAGTGTGAAAAAACATCACTTTTGTACTTGAGAAAATAGACCCAAGAACACCTCAAGAAATTATCAATAAAGGTAAGTACATACTTAG
This sequence comes from Taxus chinensis, assembly GCA_019776745.2. NCBI lineage: Eukaryota > Viridiplantae > Streptophyta > Pinopsida > Cupressales > Taxaceae > Taxus > Taxus chinensis. The sequence goes on along the minus strand of CM034153.1, from coordinate 118,441,998 downwards.
CTCCATTGAAAGAGAGGGTTGGAAAAACCATCAAGTCAATATGCATAAGCTCATGTGTTGAAGATCTCTTAGAAAAAATCTTAGGAAAAGGATCTTGGTGTTGTTTCCCTAATGCACAACCATGAAAAACTTCTTTAAGACAATAAACTCTAGGAAGACCATCTACCATACCATGAGTTCTTAACTACTTCAAATATCTATAATTGAGACGTCTAAATCTTTCATGTCAAAGTTTACTCTCTGAATCTGCATGAGAATCCAATCCTGTCCCTATATAAGAAGTGTCATCAAAACCCTCAAAGTGATATAGTCTAGAACTCAAATCAACAATACCCTGAGGAACCAGTGAATGAGGCTCTTGTTATCCAAAATTCACCCTCAAAGTAATTTTGATAACATACATCAATTTCTTCAGTCCCAAGCAAGTACATTGATTCAAGGCCCAAAATCATGTTTTTCGGGGTCCCCTTAGCCTTTTTCTAACTCTCCCATCCTAGAAGAAATCCCAACGAGTTAGAAAAAATGGAAACAATGCAAAAAATAAGGTTGTAGGACTGTTTTAAAGCATTTCAGGTTTGAAGGGTTTGGGTCGTACTGAGGTTCGTCGTACCAAGCTTGGGGCCGAAAAACAAAGAAAATCGGCTAAGTCAGACATTTTTGTCCCAGGCGGTCCGTGGGACAGTTGGGACGTTGGGATACGAGGGATGCAAAAAGCCGAAATGGCCAAGAGTAGGGAAAATCTTCAAATTTTTGTTTCACGTGGTTTTGAGACAGCCAGGACAAAAGTACGCGCGGGATGCGAATCGGCCGATTTGCCGACAGACAGTCCATTTCGGGTGGTTCGGAGATATTTGTCCCAGGTAGTCCGCGGGACAGTTGGGATGAAAGTACGTGAGGTACATGTGGGACGTGAAAAGGTGAAAAATCCACAAATAGGAACAAGGAAGCCCAAATCAGCCGAAGCAGGAGATTTTCATCCGAGACAGCCGGGACAAAGGTACGCGAGGGACGCGCGGCACGCGAAAAGGTGAAAAGGTCGCAAAAGAGAGATAAGGAATCCCGAATCGGCCGATGTGGGAGAATTCATCTAGGACAGCTAGGACAAAGGTATGCACAGGATGCGAGGGATGTGAAAAAGCTGAAACGGCCGAAGGCAAAGAAGAAAAGTCAACGTTTGACCCATGAAACTTCAAACGGCCATAACTTTTGACTCCGAGCTCCAATTTTCACAAAATTGGACTTTCTAGAACGAGCATGACGTCCTCTACACCACAAATACTAGATTTATTATTTTTAATGAGGGTAGATATAGATAATTTAAAGAAACATATTCAGCTTTAGTCAGTTAATGCTCATTCCCGTCAAATGACAGAAAACGCTTGCCAGACCCAAAATAGCTGCCCGCACTCAGAAGGCCATAACTTTTGCATTTCTCAATGAAATCAGAAAAAATTGGTACCGTTGGAATCATAGCTCTGAGCCCGACACACAAAAAGCAATAAATTATAGATTTTATGAGAGGTTGATTGAGGATTTTAAGAAAATGTTTCCGGGTTCATAACAGTGTTTTATTTTGGTGGTTGGGAGTGCAATTAAGAGGCATGGTCATGATTCTTTCTCTGCTGCAGCACCTGAGATTGTATGGGGAGCCTTTTGCAAGTAATATATAATCATTTTACTCCATTTAATGCCTCTTACAAGTGGTTGAAGGATAAATTTCGGGATTTTCATTTTTTCCTCTCTCTCTCTTCTCATCTTTTCTATAAATTGGAGTGTTGGGCTCATTGTAAAGGGAGGTAGTTTTTGTAGCAAAGCTATGCCAAAATTTCTTTGTGAAGTAGATGTGTTACAGGCCCTTGTTGTGGACTCCTTTCATGGCAATCCAAGCCCTTATCTTGTAGTAGATTGAACTGTGCATGTCATGAAGCAATAAAATATAAGTTTGTGGATATATCTTCCCCTGCTGTGTTTTCTTGCATTCTTCTTGCCCCTTCAACCTTGATTACAAGAATATTGTGTCTATTATTATGTTCATGCAGGGATCCATTATCATTCTGTATGTTTGAAATATTGTTGTGAATGTGTTTTGCTAGATTATGGAGAACTATCATCACCTCTTCTAGTGTGCACTTTGCTTCTGTATTTCACACATTTGAAGACTACTCTCACACCCTCCTTTTCTGTTGTATCACTGCTTTAGTGTAGGCTTTCATTTTATGCATTCTCTCTCCCTGGTCTCCTTGGAGGTTAGATTAGGATTAGATTAGCTTGCCTACACTGGAACAACTTGTGGCAAGTGGTTTAGGAAGAGGAACCAGCCTTCTCTGGAGATTCCTTTCTCATTTTTGCAAGTCCCACACTTGGAGAAAGGATTCAATGTTGTGCAATCACACTGGATGCTAATATGATCAACCTAGAAATCTGATCGACATCCAGGGGGTGCTGTGATTTGGTGATAATAGCTCCAAAAAAGTTCATACTTCTGCTCCACATGTTGTAAACGTTACTATTTTTCCTTGACCAGAATGAAAAATTTGATATACATAAAGAAAATTTGTAGTGATGTTAGGAACATGTAGTGCATCTTGGATAATACCAACATTAAGTTTTATATCTCCTTTTCCGTTAGCAGAAAGAAAGGAAGAATCTCCAACCTCAATTTTTGAAATAGAAATCAAACGTAGAGAAACAAAAGACTCCTTACAAGAAGTCATGTGATGAGAAGCACCAGAATCTATAACCCAACTATCTGTAAGTGGTGACTGAGATCTTCTAACAACATTAACTTATTTTCCTTGTTGATTAGAAGGAAGTGGCATGGAGAGATAAATTTTGTGTTTCTTGACTCCATCCTCTAAGGCTTTCATTCGCTTATAACACCTATGTTCTTCATGATTACTACCCCCACAAAAAGAGAATGAACGACTAGACTTATTCTTTGATTTAGATGAATCTTTGGGTTTTGAGATGGAAAAGGTGTGGATTTGGTTTTACTATTTGGTTTTCCCTTACCTTTAGGATTAGATGCAACTAATGAATTTTGAGAGGTGAAAAACTCAAGGTGAGGTAATCTGGATTCTTCCCTAGTAATTCTTTGACAAAATGTTTCTACGTAAGGAATTTTGAATGTGTCACCTAAGGCATCCATGCTAGAGAAAAAGGTAGAAGAAAAACTTTTGAATGGTCCTCTTAACTTGGATAGAATTAAGTGAACACACTCTTCATTTTTCTTATCTCTTCGAATCTCCTTCAACTGTGTTTAAAAATTCTTGAACTTGGTAAGATAGTCCATATTGTTGGAAAATATTTAGGAATAAGAGAGGTGATCTCAATGTCAACTTGCATGGCTCTCATATGATCCACATTACCAAATAAATCCTCAAATTTCTTCCAAATTTGGAAAGGGGATTCACATTTTTCCAAATGAAACAAAAGAATGTCACTTATATAAGTTCCTATCAAATCCATACACTCAAAAAAGTTTCACTGGTACTGAAATTTCTCATATTCTCTAGTGAACACTTATTGTTCTGAAGAAGTTAAAGCCCATAATCCTTTCTGCTTAATTATTGTTTCTATTCTTGGTTTCCATGTGTGGTAATAATGTGTTGTTAATGGCTCAACATGATCTAATGTAGAAATAGACACCATCCGCAAAAAATCACAAAAATAAATGAAGGAACCAAGCAATACAATAATACCCCCAATTAAGGCAACAAGAGTGCCCCCCACCCCCCAAATTTTGGCACTTTATAATTATAGTGCAATTCTCAAAATAAATATATCCAATGGAAAGAGCACAAAAAAACAAGAAATTTTACAAAAACTTACACTCAAATATCCACACATATAAGTGGGTCAGGATAAATACAATAAAGTTAAATAAAGTACCTTAGTGAACATGAGCTAAGGTAAATACGTACTCTAAAAATTAAAAGTGGATTTTTTTTTTTGCAAATATTGAAAGGATGCCATCCTATACACATGGATGTTCTAAATGATTTTTGAGGAACAAATGATGCTATGAAAACATTTACAAGGTGGTCGATGAAAAAGTGATTAGCCCAAGGCACAGATCATGAGACAAGACATGTACTAAAGAAAGAGTTTGAAAAAGGTCTAAAAAATAACACTTGGTAAGATACTACTCTTCTTTACTCATCGATATCTCGTGTGTGCATGTGGAAATGAATTGCCTCTTGAAGGAAAGAGTTGATAGAAATCAAGTGAAGACACTAGCCAATCTGTAGTAATGATTTAGTTTGAAATGTGATTTATGAATGGATTCTGAAAGGAGATTAGTACATTGCTCTGCTACAACCCAGGTGTTCATAGCCCTGATAGAGATGCTTTTGATTCTAATCAAAAAATTTATCTACTGCTAATTAGGTATGCATAGTCTCGATAGATATTATTGGGAACACACCAAGAGAGAGTTATATATCAGATTGATTTGACCTTTAGCTTTTTCTTTTTGATTTATTTATTTTGATTCTTTTGCTTTCTGAAAACTTATTTCAGATATCTTGTTTGACAAGGGGTTAAAAACCATTAATATCTTCATGGAAATATTTTGGAAGTGATTATGATGACAAAATTGGATAGTGTCAATGAATACGCCCAAAAATTCTTGTTATCCCAAATTTGCCCCCAAAAAAAAGGGATCAAGCACGACCCTGCACAGAAGGAAATAAAAAAGACAGCTCTGTCAAACAAACTCATGCTTCAACTCAAGAAAATAGGTTACAAGTGGGCTATAAAATGGAACAACATAACCAAGGAAGGAGAAAACAGTTTCAAAGAACCAGAAGCTCAAAGGAGAAGAAACGGAAAAGGCTCAAAGTCGTTAGGATCTGTAAAGGACTCAGAATGAGCCCCAAAATTTGCTAAGTATGGAGTGATAGCAGAAACTGCCAAGTGTCCAATCGGTGCACCTCTAGAAGTTAGATCCAAAAGGGAGACTTAAACAAGCTCCAAGCCTCCACGCGTCCAAAACCCCAAAAGTTGCACCAGCCGTTGAAAAATCTTTGACTAAGCAGAAGGTTCCAAGTGTCCAAATGGCACACATTCAAAAGTGGGATCCTGAGTAGAGGATCAAACTTGTGATAGCCTTCCACTTAGCTAATGGTCAAAAGAGGTCAAAAAGGAGAGCGGGTCAAAAACTTGTTAAGTATGGAAGAACCGTCGGAAGCTGCCACGCGTTAGCTCGATGCATCTTGAAAGGTAATTCAAAAATTGGGTCTCCCAAATGAGTGCAAGGCTTCCACGTGTCCTAGGTTTGAAAAAGGGACAATTTCAGCCGTTTAATTTGACTAAGTATAACATTTCTAGTGAAGCCTCCACACGTCTCAATGGTGGAACACCAAGCCTAGGTCTGAATTGCAGAGACTCAAATGAGTGCAAATACTCCACGTGTCTAGGGTCCAATAGAGTCAACAATGGGAGATAGAGCGGGCCCAAAATCGACTAAGTATAGAGAACTAGCGGATGGTGCCATGTGTTGCATTACCAAAATTTTAAAAGCGCGGACCAAAAAATGATTCCCAAATGAGTGCCAACTCACCACATGTTCAGGGGATGAAAAAGTAAGATTGGCCATTGAAAAATCCAAGAGCCTACGGAGGATTCCACGTGTCAATCCGATTCTCCTTCAAAGGCAAACTCTTGAGCAGGTTTCCAAATTACTATGGATCTTCCATGTGTCCCAGGTCAAAAGAAAGGGATAGGGTCAGGGTTGAATAGTCAAAGTAGAGGCATGCCAGTGGATGAAGCCAAGTGTCAGTATGGCACTAATTCAAGAGTAAAATTAGGGGAAGGTTTCTAAACAATTGCAAGGATTCCGCATGTCCCTTGTCAGATATATGACCCCATCGAGCAAAGGACTTAGCCAAAACATGAGGAAACTGAGAAAGCTATAGAAGATGCCAAGTGTCATCCTAGTGCAACTTCAAAAGCAAAATACAAAGGCAGCCCCATACATGCCCTAGCCCTCCACGTGTTCGATTTCAAAAGGGGCTTGATTTGGTAGCTAGTTCTCGCCACTTTTTACAGACCCGATTCAAATTTCAAAAGGGCATATCTTTTGACTCGGTTCTCGAAATCTGACAAATTTGTCACCATTGGAAATATTTTAGCCTCTTCTATGCCATAGATATCTAAAACTTTAATTTTTGAGAGGTTAGGTGGGGAAAAATGAAGAAGTGTCTTCATGCCATTAATACAGGATCTATTTGCCCCTAACAACTAGATCAGATTCAATCTAATCCGTTGTTCCCCCCTCCTTCGAGGCGCCTAACAAGAAATCAATGCAGACATGATAGATTGTGGGTCGATCCACACCAGGAATTGAGGGACACTAGTTGGTCTTTTACAGTAGGATTCAATGCATTGCAGGGGTCATTGGAACAGAGTTCGATTTTCCCTTTCTTTCTCTCTCATTCTTCTATATATTGTACAGGAGGGGCATATTCAAAATGGTTGGTCATCATTTCTCCTTTTCCCCCATCTCTCTTTCTTCCTTAGGGTAGAATGTGGAGTCTAAGCATCCTCCTATTGCTTTGTAATGGTGTTTTCTTACCTCTTTCCCACTGATGATGTACCATGTAACATTTTGGAGCAATAAAATTTGTTTCATGATGCATTTGTCCATCCTTGGCTGATTTTGTTTTCTCTTTTTACCTATCATCATTGCAGGGTATACTATGCATACTCTAATGTTTATTGTAGGTTCTAGGAGTTGTGCTTAATGGGATTTGAAGTGGTGTTCCATTTGAAATCTATCTCTGGTCCATGGTGCATTATGTCCACCTTCTCTTCTAATGACCTCTCTCCACTTTAGGCAGTTGGATCTATAATTCAACCACTTCCTTTTCTGGTGTATCACTACTTAGTGTAGGGTATTTCACCCTCACTCTCTCTCTATTTGTCCCCTTGGAATGGTTAGATTAGGATAGAATAGGTTCTTCTTGTACTAGAGTAGCTTTTGGTAGGTAGATTAGGAAGTAAGAACCAGTTTTCTCTGAAGGTCCATCTCAAGTTTTGTAAGTCCCATAACTTGAGAGATGGTCCCATGTTGTGAACTAACACCAAATGTCCCACTTCACACCTAGGCCATTCGGGGGTGATGTGATTCTTCACTAAATTTTTTGGCACACCTGGTGGGATAGGTCTGAAGTACCTTACCACTTCATCTTACCAGGTTTGTGTGTTCATGTTAAGGTTCAGCCTTTTAAGGCACATGTAAGCACATCTGGTGACTCCATCTAGTCAACAACCCCATATATGAAGTTGCAAACCTTTTCCATCCATTTCCACCCATCTTCATTCACTTTTCTTTCCATATCTCCAATTTTTCTTCAATTTCATGAAGTTGTGCAATCATGACTTCATTCCTTTCATTGAATTCACACCTACAGTAGTGTAGTCCACCTCCAATGTTTTTCCCAGCTCCTCCAAATCAGCATTATGATTAGATCAATAACCATTATGCTTACCCATATGAGCAGGGTCAAAACCATTTTGACCATAAAGCTTATCAAGAACAAGGGGACATATAAAATGGTTACAACTATATGGAGAATGTTGATCTATTGAAGAAGATTCAAAGAATGGAGGCCAACATGGTGTAGTCAAGGGATACAATAAAAATGAAGGCATTTAGGATTGGTTGCACGGCACCTTGTCCATGAGGGGAATTTTCCAGGACACTATAGCCCACAGGAGAAGCTTGATTTCATGATTGGGATGTTGCCCTAGCTTACATAGTGGATTGAGGAGTTAGAGACCTACGAATTTTGTGTCAGGGATCCTTGTCAATGGGTAAGTCATATGCCATCATCTGGTAATTTTCTCCCGTTCCCCAAGCAGCACCATCTCAATCGGAGTTTCAATTCCCAGACTTCCCATCTGTTGCCCCTTGTTTTAATTTCCCTTCTCCGTCCCCTAGTCTCGCATATCACCTCAATTCTTCTCCCCTTTTCCCTTCAAAATACAATACCCCTCCATAAGATCCAAAAGAAACACCCTCCCCTCCAAAAACTAACTAAGGAGAACACCAAGTAGAGGAACCCAATAGAGAAGAAATGATAGAAAATATGAGGAGTTGGGTTGCTAGATTTGAGTTTATAAAGATTCCCTTGTTTGTTAAACCTATGGAGGAGGCTGAGGTCAAGCCACAAGTGGCGGAAAATCTAGCTACAGGAAAAATAGGGGAAAAAGGAGCTACTCCAAATCCAAAAGAAGAGGAGAACATTCTAGTTGTGGAGGAGAACGATGCAGTTTCAGTGGCTCCAAGTGCGGAGCAAGCCACAAGAGAACCTTTAGTTCTTCCTCCCACTTCATCCCCTTCAAACTATAATGTTGAAGAATTTTTTGAGCTTTCAAATTTCATATTTGAAGATGATGGGGACCATGGTGAGAAAATTGTAGATCCAGAGGACACCATGCAGGAGGTTAAACACATGCAGCAGGAAAACAAGGAGGCAGACTTTCTGTCAGAATTGGAAGATTTCTTTGATGGAGAGGAGCCCATGGAGATCACATCATTTTCTCCTCCATCATCCACCTTCCAAGAACATGATCTTGTTGCTATTAAGGAGAGTGTTCAAGGAAAACAACATGCATTCCATAATGGCTCTCTAGAACCAAGGTTGGAGGATCATAGTCTTACATGTTCTTCACAAGAGATGAAGGGAAAGAGAAAGAGGATGTCATCATCTCTCTCACACCATCCACCTAGGAAGGTCAACAGGAAGACTCTATTTTTGGATTTGAAGTTCAAATCAATGGGCACATCCAAAGGACCAGACCATGCCCAATCAGGTACTTGGCTTCATTGGAGCCAAAGGAGAAGCCAAAATTAGTCATTCCTACTTTAGGGCATGAGGATGAGTATCAAAGTACCAAGGGTCATCATCAACACCTCCAAGAGTCCAATGCCAGTCAACTTGAGGAGGATTTTTTGGTTGATGTTGATACCTTGATGATTTGGGAGGAGGACCAGCTTATTGTTAGTTTTTTACTCATACAAGCAGCCATATTCAGTTTCAAATCATTTGCATGTGTGCCCCTCTTAAGAAAGGGAAGCTACCTCTCCCTACTAGTTGCAAGATTTTTTTGAGTCCCTCTTCTCTCCTGTTAGTTTAGGATTACGTTTAGGTTTTATTTCAATAGAACAAGTGCTTGTGCACACTCTGCGTATCTCATTTGAGGCATGCATGATATTTGTATTTATATATAAGTTTTGTTTGCATTGTGCCAGAGCTGCATGAGGCCAAGCCCTTCACTATTCATTACAAAAGACCTTAGTTTCCTGTGACAGTTGCTAATTTCAAAATAAAACAAATATAGAGTAACTAAAAATGTTTTGAGGTAGTCCATTTTTGGGACAGGCTTAGGGTCAGCAAGAGCAAGTAGTCAAGCTCGCAGTGGCTTAGGGATCAGATTTTCAAAGAAAAAGGATCAGTATCAAGCTATTACTCTTGACTCCATGCCTAGTGGATGTTTCAAGCCTACTGGTCCCTTCATGTAGCAAGAAGATGTCCTCCTGAGTCTTTAAATTGTTACCCCAAATTTTCCCCTGGTAAAAAGGGATCAAACATGTCCCTGCACAAAAGGAAATTAATAAGATGGCTCCTTCGAATGAACGCATGCTTCAAATCTAGCAAATAGGTTGCAGACGGGCTCTAAAATGGAACAGCAGGGCCGAGGAAGGAGAAAAAATGTCAAAGAACTAGAAACTCAAATGAGAAGAAATGGAGAAGGCTTGAAGTCGTCATGTTTTGCAAAGAACTCAGAATGAGACCCAAAATTGGCTAAGTATGGAGTGACAGCAGAAGTAGCCAAGTTTCCAGGCAGTGCACCTCCAGAAGTTAGATATAAAAGGGAGACTCAAACAAGTGCCAAGCCTCCATGCATCTAGAGCCCCAAAAGTTGCACCATCTGTTGAAAATTCTTTTACTTAGTGTAAGTTTCTAGGTGTCCAAATGACACACATTCAAAAGCATGATCCTAAGCAGAGGCTCAAACTTGCGTTGACCCTCCACATAGCTAATGGGCAATAGAGGTCAAAAAGGAGAGCATGCCCAAAATTGGTTAAGTATGGAAGAACTGGCAGAAGCTGCCACACGTCATTTGGGTACATCTTCGAAGGTAAATACTAAATCGGGTCTTCCAAATGAGCACGAGTCTTCCATGTGTCCCAGGTCTGAAAAGGGGACAGAGTCGACCATTTAAATCGATTAAGTAAAAGAGTTCCAGTGGAAGCCTCCGTAGGTCTCAATGGTGCAACACCAAGGATGGGTCCAAAGTGCAGAGACTTAAATGAGTGCCAACTCTCCATGTGTCTAGGGTCCAACAGAGTCAACAGAGGGAGACAACAGGCCCAAAATTGACTAATTATAGAGAACCAATAGTTGGCGCCACATTTTACATCAACACAATTTCAAAAGAGCGGCCCAAAAGGTGATTCCAAAATGAGCGCCAGCTCACCACGTGTTCAAGGGCCAAGAGAGTAAGAGCAGCCATATAAAATTCGAAGAGCTTGTGGAGGATTTCACGTGTCAATACGACGCTCCTTCAAAGAAAAACTCCTGAGCAGGTTTCCAAATGAGCGCGGACCTTCCACGTGTCCCAGGTCCAATGAAAGGGTCAGGTTTAGGGTTGAATAGTCAAAGCAGAGGCAGGCTAGCAGAAGGAGCCAAGTTTCATCACAATGATAATTCAAGAGTAAAATTGGGGGAAGGTTTCCAAACAAGTGTTAAGACTCTGCATGTCCTTGGTCAGATATATGACCCCGCCTAGAAAAGGAATTAGCCAAAACATGAGGAAACTGAGTGAGTTGTAGAAGATGTGAAGTGTCATCCTAGCGTAACTGCAAAAGCAAAATAAAAAAGGAAGCCCCAAGACATGCACCAGCCCTCCATGTGTCTGATTTTGAAAGGGGCCCATTTTGGTAGCTGGTTACCACCATTTTGTACGGACCTGATTCAAATTTACAAAGGGCAAATCTTTTGACTCAGTGTTCGAAATTCGACAAATTTGGCACCTTTAGAAATATCTCAGCCTAGTCTATGCCATGGAGATATGAAACTTTACTTTTGGAGAGGTTAGGTGGGGAAAAATAAAGAAGCATCTTTGTGCCATTAATACATGATCTATTTGCCCCCAACAACCAGTTCGGATTAAATATCATCTGTCGTTCCCCCCTCCTTCGAGGTACCGAACAAGAAATAAATGTAGACATGATAGATTATGGGTTGATCCACAGTGGGAATTGAGGGACAGTGGTTGTGCTTTCAAAGAAGGATTCAATGCATCGTAGGGGTGGTCTGAACAGAGTTTGATTTTCCCTCTCTTTCTCTCTCATTCTTCTATATATTATACAGGATAGGCATATTCAAAGTGGTTGGGCATTTTTTCTCCTTTACCCCCCTCTCTATTTATTCCTTAGGGTAGAATATGTAGTCTAAGCCTCCTCCCATGGCTCTGTAATGGCATTTTCTTGCCTCTTTCCCACTGATGACGTACCATGTAACATTTTGGAGCAAAAATATCTATTTCATGATGCATATATCCTTTCTTGGATTATTTTGTTGTCTCTTCTTACCTCTCATCATTGCAAGGTATATTGTACATACTCTTATGTCTGTTACAGGTTCTTTGAGCTGTGCTTAATGGGTTTTGAATTCATTTTCCATGTGAAATCTATCTCTTTTCCATGGTGCATTATGTCTACCATATCCTCTGCTCACCTCTCTCCACTTCAGGTAGTCTAATATGTGATTCAACCACTCCCTTTTCTAGGGTATCACCACTTAGTGTAGGCTCTTTCACCCTCTCTCTCTTTGTCCTCTTAGAATGGTTAGATTAGGATAGAATAGGTTCTTCCTGCACTTGAGTAGCTTGTGGCAGGTAGATTAGGAAGAATGAACTAGCTTTCTTCAGAGGTCAATCTCAAGTTTTGCAAGTCCCACAACTTGAGATATGGTCCCATGTTGTGCAATCACACCCAATACCCCACTTTACACCCTAGCCATTTGTGGGTGTTGTGATTCTGCACTAACAATTCTTCCCAACAAATTTTTTAAATGTTGATTGGGATAGGATCTCTATGAGTTTAGTCATTATTTTATTTACCAAAGTGACGAAAGACCAAGGTCAAACGAATACCATAGATATAAAGGTCACACATTGTGTGTGAATAGGGTAACAATAATAACATCAAAGGGAAGAAAATGGTAGATGAATTATAGAGGAATATGAAAGAAAGTGAAGAAAGAACATCCATATGTATGCAATTCCTGATTGTAATGTTTGACCTTTGTTCCTTTGATTTTGTTTTTGTAAGGCTAAGTGCATAGAGATGGGAGGCTAAAAGGGGGTCAAAAAGAGACACCTTTTTCTAGAAATCAACAAACTTGAATTGCATTGAATAATTCGGCCTACATATGCTCAAAAATTGATACGATAAGAAGAATAATTACCATAGATCTCGAAATCTAGTTTCTAAACTACTATTTTTTTTAAATGGTTAAGATTAGGATTTTGAAATGTGGTGCACACATGGAGTATGTCAATTTTTGTTTTAAAAAATAAGAATCTATTGTTTTTACGCCCCCCCCATTTTTCAATTTTTATAACATTTTTTTTTCAAATACCTTTCATAGAAAGTTATCTAAGACCATGTATGAGGTCCCACAAAAAATTCATAATTTTTGGATGAGTATATAATTTATTATTAATTTTCAAAGTGCAGATAACCTGATAAGGAAATATTTGTGTGTGCACCCCAATAAATTTGAGAAAAAAAGTGTATTTTAGTTTTTTTTAGTACGTGTAGAATAGAGTTTAGAAAAAAACAAAAAATAATAATTTAGAATAAAAAATCGTAAATTGTGCACCAAAACGTATACATAGTTTTTTGCAAAAAAAAGGGACTAGTAAAAGAAATTATGGATGAAATCCTTAAAATAATCAAATTTTAGAAAGAATTATATCATCATCAAGTTAAAAGTGAGCTTGACATCATAGTATCTATGATTTTTTAATATTATGTTTTAATGCATGAGAAATTGGGGTCTACATGTGAAATTTTGATGTTTTTCTATCAAACACAATTTTAATCACGCAATACACAGTACAAACCTCTGATTTAGAAATCCAAGCCTTCATATTTGGTATTCCAAACCCCAACAAGATGAAACGTGATCTCATTATAATGTGCTAGCGTTATAACGCATTTGTATTATAACGTACTTGCGTTCTTTTTTTCAATGTGGAATATGTCTTTTTGGGAGGGATAACGTGGAAAAACACATAGAAAACCATAACGTGAGTGCGTTTTGGCTTGGTAAACCTGAGTCATAACATGATCATGTTATAACACAACCTATATTTTCCCTTTTCATGTTATAGCATGACCGAGCCATAATGCAAGTGCGTTATGGCCAAAATGGCCAAAAAAAGGATTTGTGTTCGCTTTTTCGGCCCCCATATTTGTGCAGACACCTGTAATGTTTTAATGTTTTCTCATTTTTTGTATTTTTCAGTTGTTTTCCATTTTTTATTTTTTATTTTAGAATTTTTCAGTGTTTTGGGAGATTGAGACTAACCATGTCACTTTGCGTGATAGGATCAAACAATGATGTGTGTCATTTCCTTTATAAGGGAGACTATGTTCATTTGTTTGTCAAGTGTAATATTATTCCCGATCTAGATGAATTTTGTGAGTTCACACTCAACAAATAACTGTCATTTGTTTTGAAATGTGGGTTTTGGATGTGGGGGCTTGAGTTCCCTATCCATAGATTTCTGCACTTTGCACCATATTGTATGGGTGTATTGGTGTACATTCTTGAATCACATTTGATTTGGGAGTTTATGATCATTTGAGTTGTTGGAAGATTTGGAGTTCTTCAGTGTTTTGATATAAGCTTGATAAAGACCATGTCTACATTTCTTATAAGCTAATGCATGACTTGTCAGATCCCGAGTACTGGGAGAAGAACGTCGATGTTTATAATTGATGTGAGGAATGTGAGGAATGATGGTGGGCTTTCCACAATCATTGGTTAAAGAATAATATGATAGTAAAAAAGGACATGGTTTAATAATTTAAGAAGATGGGATACCTGGAGGTGAGCCACGAATAGAAGATGAAGGGATACTATGATGTGGCCTAAGAATCAAAGAAGAAAGGTTGTTAAGATGCGGCCAATAGATGTAAGATGATAGGCCACTAGGATGTGGCACAAGAATAGAAGATGATGGAATACCCGTGGGTGACCCATACATAAATGAAAAGGGGCTAGTTCAATGTGCCCCAAGAATAGAACATAGTGGACTAATTGATAATGTCCCACAAATAAAATATGAAGGGCTACTAGAAGGTGACCGAAACCTAGACGAAGATAAAGGGCTACTTAGTGTTGACCCTATAAGATATTTTGATTGAGGAATTTTGATAGAAAAAGAATTATTTGGTGATGAGGAGATATGTCATGGATCCATGTGAGACCCAGGAGTTTCATCATGGAATGAAGAATGTGAAGACAGAAGAATAAAAGGAGGATCAAGTTACATGATCTGAGGCTCTACCTCTGTTGATAAAAGAAATGAACCATTTCCTCAAAATATGTGGATGCATCAAATTCTAAAGAGAATCCTTTCTTATAATTTGTTAGAGTGATATCTTCATGTGCCCTTATAAAGGCCTTGATCACTCCTTCATTATGAAAGAAATCAATCGGTATTGGTTGCCGATCAACCATGAGGGTTTTATTAGATGAAAAAGGGCCAACTAGTGTGAAATATTTACAAGATGTTTGGTGATGATTCATAGAAGAAAGTGACATGGAACTAGATGGACTTTGAGTGATACGACACTTTAAAGAAGGAAGAATTTGTGAGGGTGATTGATGAAGAAGGGGAGGATTGTGATTCAAGAATCGAATTGGATGAATAATAACAAGGGTCCTACGAAGAAAGAGAGGATCATGATTAAAGAATTGTATTAGATGTTTCATTGAAGGGATTTGGAGTCACGTGTATCTTCAAAGGAAGAAGACATCATTGAGGCAACTGATAAAATAGGTCCTGCGAAGAAAGGGAGGACCGTGACGTAGGATTCGTATTAAATAGATGATGAAGAGGATCCTAGGAAGAAAGGGGGGACTCAAGAAACATGGTAGGATGTATGATGAAATATGTCTTGTGAAGAAGGGGAGGACCGCGACTTAGGATTTGAATTAGATGAATCTTAATAGTATTTTGGGTCTGAATCATCAGAATAATTAGAGGAAATATTTGGATTGGAATCCTCTAAAGAAGAGGAAAAAATTGGATTATAATCATAAGAAGAGTGAGGGGAACCCAAAAAATATTTTTGATCAGAAGTGTCCAAACCATACAACCGACTATGAGATGAAGGTGGCAAGTGAGTAACCCGAATGGGTTCTCTAGCATGAAGAATCAAACATGGTTTAGTCATGATGGACATCTTTTGATGTGAATTCCTAAATTTTTGTTCTCTATGGTCATATGTGTAAATAACCCTATGAAAAATAAGTCACGTTTTGCGTTAACTAAGTCCAAATGCTTAGACCTAGATAGTGTGATTGAACTCCTTCAAATAGTTTAAAGCTCCTTGGGAACTCAGGTAGTAAATAGAAACCAACTAGATATTTTTCAAACAGATAGGGGATGTTTATGTGATTTTCCAAGGGGAAGCTAAGGAAAGCATACACCGTGTTGACATAAAATTGAAATTCCAATAAGGTTTGGACAACAATTTTGGAAGCATAATTGTTAAATGATTGGTCAAAATTATAGCAACATAAAGGATACAAAGGAAATATTTCCAATGTTTGATTGATGCAAAAAAATTGACAGGAATTTTTTTTCTAAGGTTTGAAAGATATGTTCAAAAATGGCCATGAACTTAGGCAAAAAAAAGAAGATAAAGAGGATCAAAGACCCAAAGGATTATCCTAGAAATGAGTTTATAACCAAGAACAATCATGCAAGTTCAAAACACAAAGCCAAATTAATGACCAAATAATAATGAAGAATTAATGGATCAAATTGATTTTCCTAAATGGATAAGTCAGAATGACGAACAGTTGCAAGACACAATCATGTAAGGTTTGTTCTAAACCAATCAATCAATTAGGTTCTTCCTAAGTTTGTTTTCAAATGATAGTTGTTGTTTTAGGATGAATAACAAAATGTCACCACTTATGTCAAGTTCAAAGAAATGAATAAGGCATAAGTAATAACAAGAAGTTAATACAATCCCCAAACAAAGTTTACTAAAAGCAGGATTGAATCCAATTAATACCTATATTCAAAAAACTTGTAGTTACAATCGTGAGCGACATAACAATCCCACCAATATATGTTAACCAAACTTTGCAAAAAATTAAGCTATTAATATCAAGATGATATTGATATAACACGCACAAATGGTAACACTCAACACATTTCAAAATTGAGGTAGTAATTGAAATCAAACTAAAGTTAAATTATACTAAGAAATTGTTAGATTGTATATAGCATAATGTTAAAATATAGATATTTTGGAAAAATTTATAAGAAACAAGACGTAAATACCAAAAATTTAGCGACACAATATAAACAAGATAATAATTCAAAGGAGAATCAAGGTGATGAATCAAGCCTAACTAGGATTGATGATCTTGACTTGGGTATCAAGATTAAAAAGGATACTAATGATATGAAAATGTCTTCACACACTTTAGACATTTAACAACTCAGCCGCAAACATCGATGAGCATAAACAAACATAAAAGTGGAAAATGCAATAAATTAGAAAAACAAGGGTAGTCACTCTTCCTCTAATCAACAAAGTGTGAAAATAAAGCAATGGGAGTAGATAAATTGTTGTTGAATAGAGTTTTGTCTCACTTCGGAAAAGTTTCTCCTCACTTTAGCTTGAGTAAAAACTAAGAAAAAGTAAAACTTTACAATCCTCGTGAGGAATGACGTGTCGTTCAAAATTTTATGGACTCTCCCCTTGTTCGATAAACAAGGTTATGACTCCGAAAAATTTCTCCCTCGGCGATGGATCTCAACTCAAATTTGTTTTGATATGATCAAATTTGGCTCCTAGTCAAAGATAGATTCCTAGGTGGTTCACTCAACTAGGTGTCACAAGTTATCTAAAAGTGAGCTCAGTTTGCCAAGGTTTCCCAAGGATTATCATGGCTTTACTTTACACCGTTCAAGTATAGTGGGAAATAAATGTATCCATCTTGTACTCCCATTAGGGTTGTGATATGAATAACTTTGACGTTAAATCTCACAAATGGTAAAAATAGTCAAGTAGGTTATGCAGAGAACTTTTGTTTTTCTACAAGGTTCCCTCTTGCATGGACTACTTTAGGGTTCCTAGAACCACACACATTCTTGTAGCTTAAGGCATTATGCTGAAGGGGTTATGTTCTAGTTGAGCGGATAAAGATGAACCCTTTTCTGAAACCTTCAAATACATTGTGATGTTTGTGGTGTGTTTTTCTATCTTTTTTATCTTAATGTGGTTTACTTGAACACCTTTTGGCAACCTGCACAGAAACTGTATTAGTATTTTTGTTTTATCACAATTTCTTCAATCTTTGAAAATAATTTTTGGTCCTGCACAATGGATTAGTAACTTTTCCATGCACTCAAAGAGTACAAGCACTGGTTTTGATTCTCAAGATTATCCTAAGACACAAGAGAAGAGCATACGTGATGAAAGATCTAACTAAGAAATACACAAATGGAAAATACTTTAATCAAACATGGTGCATGTTTATTTTAACTAAAATTGACATTCCCAACATTTTTTAAAGAAAAATAAAGAGATACAAATCATTTCTGAATCCCAAGATAACCCAAAAAGGTGCGAGAAAAAAGCATACGTGAATTTAGTCTCATGATTAAGTATGTAATGTCTATCCAAATTTAATAAAATTTAAATTAAAGCATGTAAATACACCCTATAAAATAGAAATTAATTAGAATAAACCTCTAAGATGTTATTATTTTAATGACACAAACTTTTTTAATTGTTAAAAAAAATTCATAACCGGATTTTCATACCTGTGCACATATCAGGGTATAGGCATGTCGATTATGTTGCCTACACACCTTTGTGTGGACTAGGAGAGCTACAAAGTGCCTATGCGACCAGAGAGATGTAGGTGCCTGCCTTAGCATGTTTGTGTTAGCAGATAGATGTGTGTGCATGGGAAGTAAAACAAAAACTCAAAAAACTATGATAGTGTGTGTGCACTAGTAGAATGATGTTTGCACTCAGAAATTTGTTGGATAGACACAAAGGGGAGAAGTGTTGGGCATGAAAATGTAGGGCAATGGAAGAGAGTGCAGTGTTATAGTATGGATGAACCACCCAGGATCAGGAGTTAGTCATTTCTGTTGGTAAGGCTATCTTTGGAGATAGTGTACTCAGCACACAAAGACATGAAGACTTGCTATCCACACAAGGGTATTTTGGGTACAAGCATCATCCAAGTACTATGCATAGTTTAGGCTAATAATAGGCTTGCTAATAAGACTTAACTATAGGAAGTTTATTGTTAGAGCACTTACATGTTTTTCATCATTTTTGTAAATCCGCATGACTATTATTAACATGTGGCCTATTTTGAGATAGTGCATGAGGCGGTGAAGGGAAATTCCCCACCCCTATAAATATGTATCGTTTTTCATAGTTAACGAGTTTCAGTTTGTAGAGTTATGTTATTGTTGTTGTCATGTGAATGACTCATGGAGATACCTCTATAATGTATTAAGCTTATGTGTTTTACATTATTCAATACAATGGATCTTATTGGTTGGATAATGGTGTTGAACATGACTGAAACTTTTCCTTGAATGGTAATTCTTGTTATAGTCATTGTTTAGTTGATCATATATATATTCTAATATCTAGATCTAGTTTATGCAATGTGGATTGTTTACTATTGGTTATGAATCTAAATATGCATATGCACTATCATGTTAACATTATGTACAAGAAACACTAAAGAGTGACCTAGTGCCTTTTCTTGCTTCGAGTGAGTGCTCATCTCAGGCTAAGTGATGTGCCATTGTGTTTGGGTCATTTATAGTGAATTCTAGGTTGCATCATTGGTTCTATTGTTCGGACCTCTTTCTCATTTGTTTTTCAAGATGTTGCATGATGAAGACATACAAGTTGACCTTAGCAATTGTTGAGTAGTGGTTAGTAAATCTGGAAGAAGAATAGGCTCTAAGATTCAACACTATATCTTATTTTGATGCATACGTGTGGGTTGAGATGAATCAGTATGAATGTTTATATGAGATATTATTTGTTATCTTTTCCATAGAATTATACACGTGGCTAGTTCCTTATGCATCTAAAATGAATTGGTGGTTGTGCACACTTGTCTAGATGTAAGAAGAATTTCAGGCTCTCTATGATACTGATCTAAGTTGGACATGCCTTGTGGATACTTGGTTCAAGTGTTCTAAATAACTATATTTTGGAGTACTCAATTTCTAGTTACTCTTGTCCAGAGGTAGTTGAGTTTCAATTTTTACATTGTCCCAGGGGATCATATCTGCACAGAATTCCGCTGGCAATCAAGATCTTGATTGCAATCATAAATTTTGAAGAGAATTCGATGGCTAGCTAAAACCCATCACGTGCGAGGATAGAAGCAGGTGTGGTGAAGGATGGTGGACCTAGTGGAAAAGAGGCAAAGAGAAGAAAGATGGATTAATTTTAATGAGGTTCATTAGTGGGATTTAGAGAAGTAGCGTGAGGTTGTAGAATGAATTGTGTTTTGGAGAGAGATAGCTTGTGAAGGATTTGGAGCTCACGCAGAGGATGTGAAGCCAGAGCATTTGGAACTCCCCTATTTTTTTAAGCATGAAACGCAACCCTCATTAGCCTCTTATGAGAGCACACCAACATAGAAAAAATGGGCCACGAGTGTGCATCTGAATCTACCTGGTGGCCTATCCCTTATGCTTTGTTTCCAAGTTTCTAGTACAACCAGTAATTAACAAGGTAATTTGGGTAGTAGAGTAGCAAGAGGTGAAATTGACTAATCAACAAGTTTAGGAGTAAATCAAATAGCACATACCTTTATGGCCAGGAAGAAGTCTTCCTTTTTATTTGGAGGTCTAGTTGGAGGTATATTTTCAAGTTCATCATCCATGCAGAACACAGGTGCGCAAAAAATTGGACTCACATTGGGGAGTAGTGCAACTTCGCAGACTGTCGGAGTTGAGTTTAGCACCAATGTTGGGACATAAGGTAGTGCATCCTCCAGTTCAATTCTTGTTATAGGTTGAGGATTAGGAGGAATAGGTGGCTCAGGATCTGGTAGATCTGGAGGCGGAGGTAACATAGGAGGTTCTTCATCTTGTGGGCATGGTCCTCATCAACCCCAGAATATTTACATGGAGATGGCAGTTTTATCTCCCATAGTATAGGGGGAAAAATTTGTTGTTGAGCATGTCCATATGTGTGAGATACACTGGTACACGAAAGGAATTACAACCTCCGAGTGTAAACTTTGTCATTTTGCAAATACGTTCGAGGATGCATACACAACTGGTATAGGAAGTTCGACCTTGATTAGACTTGTGTGGATTATATGATGTTGCGAGGTGCTTTCATTAAAGAATTTTATGTCCCTTAGTTTGAGAAGAAATGTATAATTACACTCATGGATATCAAACAGGGCACTACTGAGAGTGTCCTAGAATATGATGCTCATTTAAAAACACTCTTTTCTAAACTATCTTATGATATCCATGCAATTCAGCATGCATAGTGGTTCTTCGGAGGCCTGATCATGCCTATTCGGAGGGTGCTTTCACATAATACTTATACAGAGCCCCGTGAGGCGCTTGAAGCAACTTTACCCATTAAGGAAGTCGTGAGCATAGACACTGGGGTGAGACCATTCTTGAAATATCAGATTGTGGAAATGGAAAAATATCTAGAGAAACTATCATCCAATACAACACATGAGGCACACACTAGAATTTGGTGCACATATTATGAAGTATAAGGGCATACTAAGTATAGTTGTCCTCGTAGATCGGTGCACTCTTTGTTACTGGAGTGTGAGATATATCATTTAGGCCATGATGTGAGTCGCTACCCATTTTTAAAACCCACAACAAGGAACAACGTGTCCCACTATTGTAATATTTTTTAGTCCACAACTCACAATACTGAAGATTACAGGTTTATTGATCAAATCCATGATGCCATTGATATTGGTGCATGACGGACTGAAAGTATGAATAGATCTAAGGATAAAAATGAGCAACATGATCATGATCACACTCAAGGGCGTTATGATCATAATGAAGGGTGATTTTAGGAAGGCCATGGTAAAGGTCAATGATACCGTGGTGGATTTAGAGGTCAAGGTCATGGCGGTAGACGAGGTGAGTTCCCTCGTGGAACATGTCACACGTGCGGATATCCTAAAAATTAGAAGCATGAGTTTCATCATAATAGTACTTTTTATTTTTGTGGAAAGAATAAGAACTATGAAGAGCTCCCATACTTATATGAACATCTAAGCTAGAATAAAAAATAGGAGAACAAGGGTGCATGGATGGTTAGAATACAACGCACTGTGGAAAACCAATGGGTGCCAAAGTTAACACTGGATCCTGAGGTAATACATGTCAGAATTACTATGTGCATAGAGGCTATGCGAGCCAGGGAAACATTACAAAACAAGCCTACCATTACTAAGGAGGATGCTTTACATCCAAAATACCCAGACCCTACACATAGAAAGGAGATTTTATCAGGAAACCATGGAGGTACTCAGAAATCTACAGGGTAAAATACAACATTTAAACGATCAGTCGTGGAAGTTGGGATAGAAGAAGGTGGTTAAGACTTTCAAGTTAGATGTTGATGATCTGAAGGAAGTATGCAAGATGTTGTGTTAGGAGAAAATTATTCCACTACTAGGGAATTGGATAGAGGGAAACACTCTCTGTGCTGGTATTGAGAATGGATGGCATATTTTTCATGCTAATCTCCCTCCTCATTGTTTGGATTATGACAAGGATATCACTCTGAATGTTGTTGATGGATGGCTTTTGAGCAATATTTTGATTGACATAGGTACAAAAGTGAATGTGCTTAGTTTATATGCATGGGTTAAAATGGGAAGACCTTCATTACAACCATCTACCAATGTACTATATGTGGAAATCAGACTAAGCCCATGCCAATTGAAGTCTTGAAGGATGCATCCATTACTATACAGGGGGCCAAGTTAACTAGGGACTTTGAGGTCTTAGCGCTTGCAGAAGTGGACAACTTCCCATCTCTACTTGGGTGCCCTTGGTTTTTTGAAAATAATGTTGATCTACGATTCAATAAGGGATATATTAATTTTGAGAACAAGGAAGAAAGATTTATCATCCCTTTGATAGACAGGAAATCAGGACCTTATAGTGAGCTCTTAGTTGAAGAATACCTGAAAAGAATTTATGTGCACACAATTTGAGATCCAGAAGCATATGATAAATCTACAGAAGGAATTCTTGAGTGGGATGATGCACAGTGCATCAATGATACTACAAGTATTTAATAAAAACATTAGTCACATGGCACTTATGAGATGGTTGGGCACGAGGTAATAAGTGTAGTTGCGCATGTAAGTAGGACATACTGTGTTAGGCATTTAAGCGACAAACCCTATACCTCGATACACTGGTGAAGGAAACCCTAAGGTCTTCCCTATGAGCCATGGATGTATAGTGGAAGGATCAAGTGGACAGAAGAAACATGTTATTTTACACCCAGTGTAGGACAACAACATGATGGTGGATGATTCATAAGGATAATCTCATACAATGGAGAGATGTGAGAATTACACTATCAGCAAGGTTTCTTAGAAGTAATGCACCTACTCAAATCTATGAATATCAAGGTAATAATCATGTTCAACACCACATTCAGCAATGGGAGAGACTTTGGACAAAGGGGTGGGAAAATTTACCGCCTTTGTTGTGGGTGCACAAACTTTATTTCACCTTGCGAGGCTACACGAGTGCTTGGTATGTTTATGCGGAGTTACATAGAGAGACTGAAAATTTGTAAGACTTGACTGCAAGTATGATCCAGATTTTTGACTACTTCTCCACTAAACCTCTGATGAAAGAGGCATTATAGGTTATGATTTGATTGATTATGGGAGATAGTGAAAATTTTAATGAACTCATTCAGATGTTATTTGATGAGTCAGACCTAGAAGTGTGTTTTGATTAAGTGGATGACAAAAATGTAGAATTGCTTGAGCACGCTTGCCTAGAGAAGGAGAAAGGAAAAATGGTCTACGTGGTGGATGATGAAGAAGCAGAAAATTTTGACATATATCATCCAGAGGGTATGCGTGAATTCTTAAATAGTGCCGATGAGAAAGAACACACCTACCATGAACCTCTGAAGACGAAAAAAGTAAAAATTGGAACAGGTGTTGAACCTAAGGAGGCCATAATTGGAGATTACTCATCTGACTCTAAAGTGGCTAAGATAATTGAGTTACTACGCAATTTCCAAGACTTGTTTCTTAGGGGCTACCATGAGTTGAAAGGAGTGCATGAATATTTGGGTGAGATGAAAATTAAGTTAAACGAAGGTGCACACCTAGCTTGGAAGAGACCTTACACGATGAACCCTAACATGCATGTAAAATTTAAAGAAGAAATTGACAACATGTTGGAATCTGAAATTATTGAGCCCATAGAGGAATTAGAGTGGGTTAGCGTTATTGTAATCAACATAAAGAAAGATGGAAAAATTAGGATTTTTGTAGACTAGAGGGAACTGAATGTTTCATGTGTGATTGATCCTTTGCCTACACGATTCACTGAAGAAATATTGGAAGGAATTGCAGGGAACAAAATTTACTCTTTTATAGATGGATTCTCTAGGTATCATCAAGTAAGAATTACTAAAGAAGATCAAGAGAAGAAAAATTTCACCACTAAATGGGGAAGTTTTTCATACACTGTGATTTCATTTGGATTGAAAAATGTGGCTATAGTATTTTCACACATTGTTGTTCAAGCATTCCAGGATTTTATTTACAAATTCTTACAGGTTTACTTGGATGATTGGACCATGTATGGGCTTGTAAAGGATCATTCTAAAAATTTGAGTTTAATGTTTGAGAATTATAGATAGTTAAGCATCTCTTTAAATATCAAAAAGTATGTACTTGCTACACCTTTTGGAATTCTACTAGGGCATATAATCTGTAAGATGGATTTCTTAGTAGATCCAGCTAAGGTTGCAGTCATCTTAGGCTTGGTGGAGCCTACTAGTAAGAGTGATTTACGTAGATTCTTGGGCCACATCAGGTATTACAATAAATTTATAAAAGGGTAAAGGTAATTTCTATTGGGGAGAATCGTAGTAAGACACATTTAAAGTGCGGAAGGAAATGCTTACCATTGTGCCTATTCTACATTTTCCTTCATGGAATATACCTTTTCACATGTACATGTGCATGCCTCTGGCATGGCCATTGGAATAGTTATAGCTCAACCTGGAGAAGGTATTCTAGATTATCCTATTTTCTTTCCTAGTAGATAGTTGACTTCTGTAGAACAAAATTATACAACTACGGAATGTGAGGCTTTGTCAATGACTTATGCGTTGCATAAGTTCTGACAATACTTGCTAGAAACACCTTTTTTTTCTATATAGATTACATGGCATTAAGATACTTGGTTAACAAGCCCATCTCATAGGGGCATATATTCTGATGGGTTCTATTGTTCCAAGAGTTTAACTTTACAGTGGTTGTAATGCAAGGTAAAAGAAATTATAGTCCATATCATTTGTCAATGATTCAATCAGGAGAGGACGCATAGAGTATTGAAGATACAATGTTAGATGCACAATTATATAGGTTAAAATTTACGCCCTTGAAATTACAGGATATTGTTGTCTTTTTACGATCAGGTATGGCGCCTGAAGGAATGAAGGCCTTGGAAAAGAAACATCTTGCAATTCTGTCACACCTTTCATGTTGATCAGTGGTGACTTAAACAAACTAGGCCAAGATGAAGTATTGTGTCGGTGTGTACTAGAGCATGAGCAAATGGAAATCATAGAGGAGGATCATGGTGGTATTACAAGTGGACACTATGCAAGTGATGCGACCATGTGTAAGATTCTACTAGTTGGTTTATGGTGGGAGACCTTGTATAAGGATTATAAACAATATTGCAAGGCATGTGATCACTATGAGCACATTGGAAAACTTGGGCAGAGAGATGAAATGACTTTGAGGCCTATTACTAGTGCAGAACCTTTTGAGAAATGGGCAATTGACTTCGTGTGTCATTTTTCCCTAGTCGCACGCAGAACTGGATCGCACTACATCATCACTTGTAAGGATTATCTTAAAAGGTGGGCAGAAGTGACACCTACAAAGGATTTTACAGCGGCTATGGCATAAAGGATCTTGTGGGAAAATATTCTTACTAGGTATGGATGTCCTTTAAGTTTGACAAGTGATAAAGGAACTCAGTTCACTAATGAGACCATCAGGATATTATTGGATGAATTTATGGTTG
Organism: Taxus chinensis; assembly: GCA_019776745.2. Lineage (NCBI taxonomy): Eukaryota > Viridiplantae > Streptophyta > Pinopsida > Cupressales > Taxaceae > Taxus > Taxus chinensis. Next base: position 118,416,378 of record CM034153.1, on the reverse strand, counting down.
CACACCATAAGTCAACACCTTATCACCCTCAAGAAAATGGGACTCTTGAGGATTTCAACAAGATATTGAGCCAGACTTTGACAAAAAATTGTGATGTTGGAAGGAAATAATGGGATGATAAAGTTTTTTTTTGCGCTTTGGGCATATAGAACAACCTACAAATGGTTAAATAAAGAAAACACCCTTTTAGTTGGTGTTTAGCATAGAGGAAGTTTTACCCTTAGAATTCATGTTACCTTCTTTGCATATTGCACGCACAAGGTCTAGATGATGAGAAATTTTTGAAAGAAAGAATTAACAAGTTGAAACAAATACAAGAGAGGCACACAATAACATGATTGAGTCAAAAGTAAGAAAAATCCAAGAAAAATGCATGGTACGATAGTCACATCATGGAAAATAAGCATGAGGTTGGGCAGATGGTACTCCTATATGATTCAAAGTTTTTGCACCACCAAAGAAATATTAAGGTGCATTGCTTGGAACTGTATATCACTCAGATATTGGACTCAGATGCTTTCCAGCTAGAGGCACTTGATGGAACACAGCTGCCTAGTTACTTCAATGGGAGTAGGCTGAAGCCCTATTATAAACAAGTCTTCTTGGTGTTTATAATAAGAAAGTATTTCAATTTATATTAGATTTCCCTTAATATATTTCTTTTAGATGTGTTTCCTTCAATGTTACTATCCTTTGTCAGTTTATTTCAGTGTTGTGTAATAAGCACGATTCCACGTCAGAAGCTGGTTGCAATCTAAAGTGTTTTTATGCATAGAGGACTGTACATACCCTTAGCGTGGGTTGGATAAAGAACGTTATTCATGTACATAAAAGAAATAAACTCATGGGTGACTATAAAGAGAACATTCTTTCAAAATTAATGAAAACTTCAAGAGAAATTTCTCAAAGTTAACACCAAGTATAAGGAGATAAATGCACAGTATAAAGCAAGGAGGCTACAACATTAGAGACTACGTATGTTGGGTCAGATTGGATAAAATAATTTGGTGCAAGGAAACACGGGAAGAGGATTTATGTGACAGATAAGTAGTGGCGCGCAAGAAAGTTATGACTGAGGTGTAAAACTTTGAGGTGCGAGAGATTGGGGTGCGGGACAAAGAAGAACAAAACATGGTCAATGGGAATTAATTCCAGCTATAGTGGTAGGTGGAGAAATTAAGGAAGTGGATTTTCAAAATTTTTATAAAATCCAGTGTTTGCAACATCATTTGTTACCTTGCGAGTTTGAAGAAAATTTAGAAGTGTGAAGAAGAGCTAAAGAAGACGAGCACTTTGTAGATAAAATAAACTTATCGATATTTGAAGCACATTGTTGAGATTCCAGGCATGGAAGTAGGATTCAGGTAGTGGTGCATGTGTAGGATGAAGGGGTGACTGTGATTTTGTTTACACAACATCCATGTTTTTATTCGCAGTTATAAGATTGAATGAAGCAATGGCACCACTGAGGGCTCCAACTATGGAGAAGGAGGATGAAGACCCCACAGAAGAATTGTTGGTTGAAATGTTATACCTGAAATATGCGATTGAGGGGAAGCCATGGAAGTTAAAAATAAGACGGTGTATGGTTTCAGAAATAATTCACGAAGCTGAGAAGTGCCTGAAGGAATATGTAGCAAAAATCCACAAGAAAACTAACTGGTAGAAGAAATTGACAAGATGTTGGAATCTAAAATTATTGAGCCCATAGAGGAATTAGAGTGGGTTAGCGTTATTGTAATCAACATAAAGAAAGATGGAAAAATTAGGATTTTTGTAGACTAGAGGGAACTGAATGTTTCATGTGTGATTGATCCTTTGCCTACACGATTCACTGAAGAAATATTGGATGGAATTGCAAGGAACAAAATTTACTCTTTTACAGATGGATTCTCTAGGTATCATCAAGTAAGAATTACTAAAGAAGATCAAGAGAAGAAAAATTTCACCACTAAATGGGAAAGTTTTTCATACACTGTGATTTCATTTAAATTGAAAAATGTGGCTATAGTATTTTCACGCATTGTTGTTAAGCATTCCAGGATTTTATTTACAAATTCTTACAGGTTTACTTGGATGATTGGACCGTGTATGGGCTTGTAAAGGATCATTCTAAAAATTTGAGTTTAATGTTTGAGAATTATAGATAGTTAAGCATCTCTTTAAATATCAAAAAGTATGTACTTGCTACACCTTTTGGAATTCTACTAGGGCATATAATCTGTAAGATGGATTTCTTAGTAGATCCAGCTAAGGTTGCAGTCATCTTAGGCTTGGTGGAGCCTACTAGTAAGAGTGATTTACGTAGATTCTTGGGCCACATCAGGTATTACAATAAATTTATAAAAGGGTAAAGGTAATTTCTATTGGGGAGAATCGTAGTAAGACACATTTGAAGTGTGGAAGGAAATGCTTACCATTGTGCCTATTCTACATTTTCCTTCATGGAATATACCTTTTCACATACATGTGCATGCCTCTAGCATGGACATTAGAATAGTTATAGCTCATCCTGGAGAAGGTATTGTAGATTATCCTATTTTCTTTCCTAGTAGAAAGTTGACTCCTGTAGAACAAAATTATTAAACTACTGAATGTGAGGCTTTGTCAATGATTTATGCATTGCATAAGTTCTGATAGTACTTGCTAGAAACACCTTTTGTTGTCTATATAGATTACATGGCATTAAGATACTTGGTGAACAAGCCCATCTCATAGGGGCACATATTCCGATGGGTTCTATTGTTCCAAGAGTTTAACTTTACAATGGTTGTAATGCAAGGTAAAAGAAATTATAGTCCATATCATTTGTCAATGATTCAATCAAGAGAGGACGCATAGAGTATTGAAGATACAATGTCAGATGCACAATTATACAAGTTAAAATTTACGCCCTTGAAATTACATGATATTGTTGTATTTTTACGATCAGGTATGGTGCCTGAAGGAATGAAGGCCTTGGAATTCATGTCACACCTTTCATGTTGATCAGTGGTGACTTATACAAACTAGGCCAAGATGAAGTATTGTGTCGGTGTGTACTAGAGCATGAGTAAATGGAAATCATAGACGAGGCTCATGGTGGTATTGCAAGTGGACACTATGCAAGTGATGAGACCATATGTAAGATTCTACTAGTTGGTTTATGGTGGGAGACCTTGTACAAGGATTGTAAACAATATTGCAAGGCATGTGATCACTATGAGCACATTGGAAAACTTGGGCAGAGAGATGAAATGACTTTGAGGCCTATTACTAGTGTAGAACCTTTTGAGAAATGTGCAATTGAATTTTTGCGTCATTTTTCCTAGTCGAGCGCAGAACTGGATCACACTACATCATCACTTGTAAGGATTATCTTAAAAGGTGGGAAGAAGTGACACCTACAAAGGATTTTACAGCGGCTATGACATAAAGGATCTTGTGGGAAAATATTCTTACTAGGTATGGATGTCCTTTAAGTTTGACAAGTGATAAAGGAACTTAGTTCACTAATGAGACCATCAGTATATTATTGGATGAATTTATGGTTGCACACCATAAGTCAACACCTTATCACCCTCAAGCAAATGGGACTCTTGAGGATTTCAACAAGATATTGAGCCAGACTTTGACAAAAAATTGTGATGTTGGAAGGAAAGAATGGGATGATAAAGTTTTTTTTTGTGCTTTGGGCATATAGAATAACCTACAAATGGTTAAATAAAGAAAACACCCTTTTAGTTGGTGTTTAGCATAGAGGAAGTTTTACCCTTAGAATTCATGTTACCTTCTTTGCATATTGCACGCAGAAGGTCTAGATGATGAGAAATTTTTGGAAGAAAGAATTAACAAGTTGAAACAAATACAAGAGAGGCACACAATAACATGATTGAGTCAAAAGTAAGAAAAATCCAAGCAAAATGCATGGTACGATAGTCACATCATGGAAAATAAGCATGAGGTTGGGCAGATGGTACTCCTATATGATTCAAAGTTTTTGCACCACCTAAGAAATATTAAGGTGCATTGGTTGGGACTGTATATCACTCATATACTGGACTCAAATGATTTTTAGCTAGAGGCGCTTGATGGAACACAGTTGCCTAGTTACTTCAATGGGAGTAGGCTGAAGCCCTATTATAAACAAGTCTTCTTGGTGTTTATAATAAGAAACTATTTCAATTTATATTAGATTTCCCTTAATATATTTCTTTTAGATGTGTTTCCTTCAACGTTACTATGCTTTGTCAATTTAGTTCAGTGTTGTGTAATAAGCACGATTCCACGTCAGAAGCTGGTTGCAATCTAAAGTGTTTTTATGCATAGAGGACTGTACATACCCTTAGCGTGTGTTGGATAAAGAACGTTATTCAGGTACATAAAAGAAATAAACTCATGGGTGACTATAAAGAGAACATTCTTTCAAAATTAATGAAAACTTCAAGATAAATTTCTCAAAGTTAACACCATGTGTAAGGAGATGAATGCTCAGTATAAAGCAAGGAGGCTACAACATTAGAGACTACATATGTTGGGTCAGATTGGATAAAATAATTTGGTGTAAGGAAGCGCAGGAAGAGGATTTATGTGACAGATTTGTAGTGGCGCGCAAGAAAGTTATGACTGAGGTGTAAAAGTTTGAGGTGCGAGAGATTGGGGCGCGGGACAAAGAAGAACAAAACATGCTCAATGGGAATTAATGCCAACTACAGTGGTAGGTGGAGCAATTAAGGAAGTGGATTTTCAAAAAATTTATAAAATCTAGTGTTTGCAACATCATTTGTTACCTTGCGAGTTTGAAGAAAATTTAGAAGTGTGAAGAAGAGCTGAAGAAGACGAGTACTTTGTAGATAAAATAAACTTATAGATATTTGAAGCACATTGTTGAGCATCCAGGCATGGAAGTAGGATTCAAGTAGTGGTGCATGTGTAGGATGAAGGGGTGACTGGGGTTTTGTTTGCACATCATCCAGGTTTTTATTCACAGTTATAATATTGAATGAAGGAATGGCACCACGGAGGGCTCCAACTGTGGAGAAGGAGGTTGAAGACCCCACAGAAGAATGGTTGGTTAAAATGTTATACCTGAAAGATGCGATTGAGGGGCAAACATGGAAGTTAAAAATAAGATGGTGTATGGTTTCATAAATAATTCACGAAGATGAGAAGTTCCTGAAGGAATATGTAGCAGAAATCCACAAGAAAACGAACTGGTGGTGGGTAGATGGCACTAGGGTTCTGGACGCCTCCTTGAGAAAGTTAGTCGATAGCGTGGGGGTCATAAAAATTATGGAATTACCCTATTTTGGTAAATTTTGAGTATTTGTATAGATGGCTCATGTCACACGTGTATCAAGGATTTTTATACTTCATGGGTTAGAGAATGAGGATCACTGCCAAGCTAATTGGGAAGGTGACAGGGTTGCATGACTTAGACCCGGAGATCACTAGAGATTTGTTAGAAAATGTGGGTATTGATGTAACAATCACCATACATCGGTATAAGAAGGTGGACCGAGGCTTTAAAGTAACAAACATTACAGACATGGCCACCAAGGTTCCAGCACGGTTAGCAGGGAGTAAGTTGGGTGCCTTTGAGCGGTGGAATGAGGTAAATATGCATTGGTTGCATATATCACACATGATGGAAAATAAGACATACTAAAACATTGCAAGGTACATTACAAAAAGCCTGAAGAATGAGGCATGCATGCACGCATATAAAGGTGAGAAGATAACTTAGGGTGCCATCATGTTGTTGATTGTATTTAGTGAAATTGGCATACTTAATGGACTAACCCTTTGAGATTTTTTTGTTGGAAAACAAATTCCCAATAAGGAAATATGTTAAGTATACTATGTGTGGTGCTATTTATAATACATATAAGGAATGGCTAGAGAAGTGGTTCAAAAGGTTGTGCATGGTGTTTTAGGGAGGATGGCGCATTCCATGCAAATTTCCCAAGGAGCTAGACAGAGAAGCTAAATTTGTGATTTACCAACACTTCAGCTTAGGGAGCTTCCATATGAAGTCAAGTGAGAAAATCCCATGGTGTAAGTTGTCATTCACCTTTACTGCAAGGTACTTTAAAGACTCTATGAACATATTCCTTGATGCACACAAACTTGATTTCGATGCAAATAAAGTAGATGAAAATGTTCACTTTCTGCACAAGACCTATGTATGGCAAGGTAAAGACACCTATGTTGAAACAATGGAGTCTGACAATGTTGAAATTACGCCGAAGAGTTTGGTCACATCACAAATTAAACCAACATACGTGTACATCTATCTAAGGCCAAGGTTCAAGTATGGAAATGTGGTGAAGGGTGCAAGTATGAAATTTCCAGGACCTCTAAAGAAGTGACAAAGAGTAGGAATATAAAAGAAATTTGCATCAATGTCCCCTAATGATGAAGATCCAAAGCCTACCAGATTAGAGAACATCCTAGAATAGACGGAAAAAGAAGACAGTGCCAGATTCATTTGTACAAGGAGATTTTTGTAGAAAAGACGCACATCTAGAGGTATTGGTATAGGTACTTCGCAACCGATAAGAATATCATTGCATGTAACTCCTTTGAATTATGAGGAAGAAGAAAAGAGAGTGCAAAAAATATGTTCCAGTAAAGGATAGTGAGGAGTCCCCACAATTAAGTGCACAGAATGACGAGGCCAATCCATGTATGGGAGAGCATAGAGCAGAGGCCATCCCCATTATGGAAATGCATGAGGATGATGATATATGAGAGCGAGTAGTCAATGAGACTATAGGCCAAAGCATGGGTTTCCATGAACATCTCTTAGGTGAAAGAGAAAGCAGCGCCAGTGGAGACACATAAATATTAGTATGCTCCGCACCGAAAGAAGGAGAGAATGAAGAAGAAGTGGACTAGAATGTGGGTGGAAATGTGTAGCAAGATGAAGGAATTGTGCTACAACAAGTTGAGGGTGTGTTTGTTCATGAGAACGTTAGGGAACATACAGGTTTGTATGAAGATGAAGAGGCAGTAGGGACTCAAAATTTGGGCTATATGCATGACTTGTCAAAAATTATTTGTGCCTGCTTTTAGGCACTTTTCCTAACAATCAATTGTATGGCTGAGATTGGATGGATCTAGAGATGGAAAATATGTGCACTCATAAGCAGCTATCACAGAGTATGCAGACTCACATGGATGAGCCTAAATTTGATGTCTGTGAGGAGGCATGTAGTTTGAAGAAGATAAGGAAGGTGCCAAAGACACACCATATGACTATCAATACCACACAATTTTAAGATGAACAAGTGAGCAATGCATTGGTTAAAGTGTCAACACAAGTAGCACACTGAAATATTGATAAGGCGGAAACAATAAAGGTATTGTTGGATGATAAGAATAATAAAGACACAGAGATCAAGATACCCACCCATGAGTGGGATAATGTAGTGGATGATGCACAAAATGTTAATAAGATGGAAAAATAGATAGTGAATGAGATCTTACAAAAGAGGCTTGATTTTAAGGAGAAGGTTCCACAAAATTTTAAGTTTAAACTGCATTATCTATGCACAATAGTTCATCTACTTCTGGAGGAAGGACCAGTGTGCCTCCCTAAACAAAAGGATGTTACAGAAGAAGCATCGAGGGCCAAGGCTTTAATTATAAGGATGATATCTAGTTATGAGGTTGTTTTTCAATCCTTAAAGTATGAAATGAAGAAGCCAGATTCGGTGTTGGTCATGTGTACGGTGCTTGAAAACTTAATACATGTAAGAACAAAAGTAGAGGAAAGTGAAGTTCTACAAGCAATAAAAGATGAAACACTCGGCTACACAAAATGGGTTACCCTGGTAGAAACAAAGCACGACGTGCCGGATGCTAAAAGGAAACAAAATATGGATCGAATCAAGAGCATTGGGAAACTCATTTCCAGAAAGATGGATTTCATGGAAGGGATGGTCTCAGGTATGGCCAACATCCTTAGAATTTTGAAGACTGAGGGTGGAAACATGAATCTCGATGAGTTATATGGCATCGTTGTGGAAATCCTTGATAGGACGAATGCAACGCTTAAGGACTTGTATGAGTTTGATGGGAAAATTCAAAGTGAATATCTAGAATTCATTCTACTAGAAGAAGAAAAGGATACACAATAAGATGACTCAATGCATTCTTTAATCTTTCATTCATTATCCTAAATTTTTTTGGAATGATAAGGTGATTACCCATTACCGGGGCGACAATCCATTTTATTGTGGGGTAATGTTTGATGGAAAAAATTGGTCTAAGTGTTGGACATGTGAATGTAAGGCATTGGAAGAGTGCACGACGCTATAGTATGGCTGAAGCCCCTTGGATCGGGAGTAGTCATTTTTGTTGGTATGGCTTATTTTGGAGTTAGTGTACTGAGCACACAAATACATCAAGACTTAAAGTCCACGAAAGGGTATTTTGGGAAGAAGCATCAGACGAGCACCATGCATATTTTAGGCTAATAATAGGATTTCTACTCAGAGTTAACTATAGGAAGTCTATTGTTAGAGCACTTGCACGTTTTGCATTCTTTTTGTAAAGGCCCACAGCTATTATTAGCATGTGAATTATTTTGAGATAGTGCATGGGCGAAGAAGGGAAAGTCCCCACCCCTATAAATATGTAATGATTTACATTGTTAAGGTGTTTCAATTTGTAGAGTTATGTTGTTAGTTTACTCATGTGCATGACTCATAAAGATACCTCTATTATGTATGAAGCTTTTGTGTTTTACACTAATTAATACAATGGATCTTATTGGCTGGATAATGGTGTTGAACATGACTAAAACTGATCATTTTATGGTAAATCATGTTATAGTCATGGTTTAGATCATCTTATATATATTCTAAGATCTAGATATAGTCTATGTAATCTAGACTATTTATTGTTGGTAATGAATCTAAATATACATATGCACTATCATGTTAACATTTTGTACAAACAACTCTAAAGAGGGACTTGGTGCCTTTGCACACTTCATGTGGGCACTCAGTTTCTCCTAAGTGATGTGTCAATACCCCTTGGTCATTTACAATGAATTCTAGGCCGCATCGAAGTGGGTGTATGTGCTACTATGTAGGACACAGAGTGTGTGTGCCATCATAAGAATGTATGGGCTACGGTTCAGGCACCTGCGTGGCTCTGACATTTTTGACATAAAACATGGTACAATACTACAACAGTGCGTGTACACTAGAATAATGATGTATGCTCTAGGAAATGAGTTAATGCACTTTGGTTTATGTGCCTGCATGCCCCTACAAAAAATGTACCTTATGATTACGTCAAAATATGAAACAATGATGTAAGAAAGCTCAAAAAGATCAAAATTTTAAATTGTTAGCTCAAAATTTCTAATAACCCATCAAAATTTTAACATGTTATCTCAAAATTGACAATAACCCATCAAAATTAAACCTCTAAACAATACTCAACACATGCAAAGGTACCAAAAAACATTAAAAATATTAACAGTATTTCACATATATGCATATCAAGGGTTATCCAAATATTGAAATAACATAAAAAATTGAATTACGATGTTAAGGAACTAAGGATCCGTCTGAAATATCACCAATGGGATACCACTTAAAAATTCTCAAAAATATTGAAAATATGCAACCACATAAAATATTGATTTTACCATATTTTAACAGTTAGGGCAGCGAAGTAAAGAAACATAATATTTCCCTAAAATGAGCACTCAAATTACTTGAAAATGTAAAGAGGGCTTGATATTATTATAAATGACATAAGGAAACTATATTTGGAATATTATAGAGATAAAAATGCTTCCAGGAAATCACACCGAGCCTAGACAACTAGAAAACCCTCTCCATATAGGTTATAAGTCACCACGCTTGGGATAGGAGTCAGAAAATGATACACACGCCTTCAGCGTGCTGCCTCACCTAGCCCAAAATTCTGCCATGACTCTAATCTAGGCCCCTCTGATTGTCTTCAACAAATTCCCCCAAAACCCACAAAATCCTTGAACAAGATGCCTTCAACGACTAGCACACTCTACCCAAATGAATTCCGTGGATCTGATCTGCTACCGTGATTCTGATCTGGAAGCCCACTAATTAACCTCTCCAAATGCTGCCAAAAATATTCAAAATCCTTCCTCTGTACCTTATGAAATATATATGTAACACAGCCCAGAAATCGGATCCAAAATGACATACTACAGTAGATCTCTAAGTACCGAAGAATTCCCTACTAGCTAGGGACGGGTCTCTCACAACTGAAGCTAGGGTCCCTTAGGGATTTGACTGCCCAAGTTGTAGATGTGCAATGGTAGCAATTGTTTGTGAAGGGGTCAATAAAATTTACGCAAAAAGTACCTTTTCTTGCTCCCTCATCTCCTTATAGACGTATCCTTCACAAACGAGCCACCATAACCCTAGGGACATTTCATTCTAAGGAGGGGCCAATAAAATAAGAGTAACTATAGTTACTCTTTTCCTTTTTGAGATGCCATGTCCAAAAGTGACCCCCAATGTAGAACTAGGATATTAAAACCATAGGCCCCTTCCCAAAAGCTTCCAGCATCCACAGTCCCCTAGGTCAATCAATGGCTAGGACTTGACCTATCCCTTAGGCCTTTGGCGCTAGAAAAGGGGACATGACAATCCTCCCTTCTTGAGAAATGTTTGACCCGAAGCATTATCCTGTCATGCAGTAGATGTTGAATACCACGTCGTAATTTTTTCCACCTCACTCTGCAGTCAACCAAGGATCAGTGTAATTAGAAGTAACCAAGAAACCCCATGTAGTCATCATGACCTCCATTTGTTATCGAGAATCGAGAGTAGTGGTGTCCATGAAGTAGGATGATACTCAAACTGACTCTTAGCTAGTACCCACACCATAATTTATAATTAGTTCAATCCCTACCAATGCAAGGTTGTCATCATGTGATCACTGCCTACCTCTCCAATCAACTCCTGGGTAGGAAAGTCCAATCTAAACTCTGTAGAATTCCCTAGATCAACCTATGAAATAACTTGTATACGCACCAAGTATGCCCAATCTCCCACATGACCCACATCGGTGTGAGAGTAAAACTCCTCATGATGTATCTCAATGTGTCTCGTGGGGGAAAAATCCCAAGATTCTAGTACAGGTCAACCGATAATGTCAACTCCACATAGTTCACTTCCTGTGATGAGTGAAACCTTTTGAAAAACCAGGTAACTAAGTCGAATCCATCCTTTCACTAACTAGCACATGTATGAAATGCCCACCATGCCTAGAAGTAGTAAAATACATAGGACTAATATCCCTTGTTGACTCAGAACATGATGAGTATATAAGCTCCGATTTATTATAAAGACAAACTATACATCCCTATATGAAGTTAGGGATATCCTCCCTCAACCCCTTCCATTCAAACCTATCTGATATGAGCCTTTAGGTCTAATGGAAGCTCAAGTGTTCGGTCATGAAAGAACAATGCACATGTCACAATATCTCCATCCTCAACCCTGAGTTTGACACAAGGTATAATCTGCCATGATAGGATATCATCTCGTCCTCTAATCTGTAGGTGTCATCCTGTATGTGACCATCCAGAATCTCACAAGTGTGTTGGTTCTTAGAGTACTCAACAAGAGAATGAGATCTCTAGTGTATCGACCGTTTAGATAACAAACATAATGATAAACTCAGAGAATCTGCACCTGTAACGCCAATCTTTGTAACTCTCTCATATGCAACATTACTTATCACATCCACATCTATCCTACTCTACATCGATCCGCAATAATAAAAATCCTCACCATGCCAGAATGTCCTCTCCATCCCCTTAGCTGTAACCACCCTAGGTGATCCTATAGATAATCCCCTCAAAATCACATTCCTACCCTCAGATTTAAAATTCAGCTCCATCATCTGAATGTTAGTCCAAAACTCACCAAGAGGATAAAGTCACTGCACTTCTAGCTCTATGTTAACCACTCCCACACCAACGATGTGGAGATCATCGATAACTGCATAGTTACCCATTTTGATGCTCACTTGGGGAACCTTCCGTGTGTACCTCATAGACTCTCCATTGGCTACAACCCTATTGAGGCCCTCAAAATATTTTGTATGTAATCCTCACCTCTCAACCAATGAGGCATCAATATAGTTTTGGGTTACGCCAATATCAATGAGTACCCCAACTCGCTGACCATGCATAACTCCTCTAATTCTAAATGCCTTGTACATCAGAGTACTAGACAATGTGGCTATAATCTCCCAAGGAAAAGTCTCCTCCTCCTGCCCCGCATCAACACTATCCAATGCAACCCCGTCTCCATCATCCATCTCACGAGTCTCTAAATCCTCACCTCTCTCACCCTTGTTCTCCTCAAAGACTTCAATGAATTGGGCCTTCCCTCTACCTCTGCAATCATGTCCTGGAATCCAAGGTGTGTGGAAATTGAAACATAGTTTCTTTCGCCTTAACTCATCTCTATCTTCATAGCAAATGATTGGGTTTTTAACCACCTCCTGCCTCAGTAGAGGCTCCCTCTGCTAACATTCTTCTAATCCAGATGGAGGTTCCCTTTGCTGAACATGACTTGGAGCCCTCGGCTTTGGAGTGGATACTTCCAAGTCTCGAGATTTCCTAACATCCTCATGAAGGTTCAAATGCCTTCACAAACCCAGTGAAATCATCTGTCAAACCTGCTATAAAAATTGAAATCAACCTCATCTCCATGACATCAATTACCATGACTGATAATCTTTGAAAATTTGTGATGTATTGATCAAGGGGAGCGGTTTGTCTCAAATGAGTCCACTCCCTGAAATACCTATCAAGCTCCTTCCTATCAAATATACTCACCCACCTCTGTGTGAACTCTGCATAAGCAGTATTGTGTATGTTTCCCTATGTAATCAACCCATGATGCCACCAATCATGAGTGTCTCCCTCAATATGCAAGCTTGCAAACTTAGTTGCTTCTTCCTCGCACATAGGATTCAAGCCAGAGTATGTCTTCAACTTCTGGACCCAAGATAGTGCAGTACACTTCTTAGAACCAACAAAGTGTGGAATGAAAATCTGTCCCAATCTCCTTTGTAACTCTGTTATGTGTTTCTGATCATCTCCCTTGTGTTAACTACTAATCTTCATTTTGTAAAATTCTTGGAATGACATGTTGTTATGAAATCCCTCACTCCAAATTTGGTTCTTCTCCTAAAAAGACTCCTCACCCAAAATATCTACAGGCTATTGTACCTTTGAAACTTCTGGATCCTTCAAGAAATAAGGTTCGTGAAGCCCCAAAGGCTTGGCAGAAGAGTGGGGAGGCCACTGCCCTGAATGTCCACTCTCGCCTCTTTTACCCTATTGTCCTGTATTGCTATTTTCTCTTATCCTTACGACTATTGTTAGACACAGTACAACAAGCTGAAGATGATTAAAAATATTTTCTTACCCTTTTTAGCAATCATAAAACCGATGCTAGTACCTTGAGAGGTACTCTCCCTTCTTACACCAGAGTCTCCACTGGAGAAATCATGCTTGCCAACACAAGACACATTTGAATTCCTTCTTTTTCTTATGAAATCAGTTAAAAAAAAATTAAAATCAGAATTTATAGTTTTGGATAATTTCCACATATTACTAGGATCCCATAGCTTATAATGCCCATGAGCCCTTGTATCTGTTAAGTGAGCTACAAATTACCACCATATATCATCCACAAGATGCTCATATACACATAGTTGGAGCAATGGTCCAACAAGCTCCATTTTAAGGCCATCAATTTCCTCTTTGTGTTCAAGATAGACATATGTTGAGCTACCCCCAACATTGTTTCCTGAGTGCCTATTGAAATTATGTAAAAGCTGATCAAAAGTTACTGGTCTGGAAATTACAGTAGGTTGCAGTTTTACACCAGTGTCCATGTGAGGCTCCTCGTCATGTGCCAGCTTCTCTATAGAGTCTTATTTCGTGGGTGTAGGCCTCCTTACATCATTTTCCCACATCTTTTACTTGAATCTTGTAGGTGTTGTCTTACTTGGGCAGCTCTCAATCTAGCAGCTCTAGCTCCGCTATTCCATTTCTCACACTATTTTAGAATTTCCATTACATCTTCTTTGCTTGCATATACAAATTCCTTCTCCTTAGCTAGAATAATTTCTCCAACAAGAAAAGTTTTACTGATGCAATTATTTTTCTTGATGGAAATCATACCTTTTTCTCTAGAAGCTTATTCTTCTTCAAATGAGTTTCTTTTTAATTCAGGTACCGGAATATGATGACCTTGCTTGAGCTTACTACCTATCTTCAAAATGCAATAATTTGGAAATGACATATTATCTCTGAAACCCTTACTCAAAGATTGGTATTTCCTCCAACAAGAATCCTCATCAATCACTTCTATTGGCCGCCCTTTATCACTGTTCTCACCATGTTCCTTATTGTCCCTAAATATGCTTTGATTCAAATTCTGAGTGAGGTGACTTAAATACAGGTTAGTGACTTCCTGTTGTTTCACCATGTTGGTGAATATTTCCTTCATAAAACTGGCATTGAGATCTTTCCAAACTATCATATTTAACCCACAGAGGCTAGAGGAACAACAACTCTGATACCACTGAAATATCCCCGATGGGATACCACTTAACAATGCACAAAAATATTTAAAATATGCAATTACATAAAATATTGATTTTACCATATTTTTACAGTTAGGGAAGCGAACTCAAGAAACATAATATTTCCCCAAAAGGACCACTCAAATTACTTGAAAATATAAAGAGGGCTTGATATTATATTAAATGACATAAGGAAACTATATTTGGAATATTACAAATATTAAAATGCTTCCAGGAAATCACAATGAGCCTAGACAGCTAGAAAACCCTCTCCATACAGGTTGTAAATTGCCATGCTTGGGACAGGGGTTAGAAAATGATACACGTGCCTTCAGCATGCTGCCTCACCCAGCCTTAATGGTTTCCATGAATTTTATCTCGGCCCCTCTGTTTGTCTTTCCCAAAAGCCCTCAAAACCCACAAAAATTTTCAACATGATGCGTTCAACGAATGTCACGCTCTGTCCAAATGGTTGTCATGGATCTGATCTGCTACAGTGATTTTGATATGGAATCCCATTGATTATTCTCTCCAAATGTTGCCAAAAATATTCAAAACCCTTCCTCTGTACCTTCTGAAATATCTCTATAACACAGCCCAGAAAACAACTCCAAAATGACACACTAGGGTAGATCTCTAACTGCCGAAGAGTGCCATGCTAGCTAGGGATGGGTCTCTCACCACCGAAGCCAGGGTCCTTATGGGATTTGACTGTACAAGTTGTAGATGTGCAATAACAACATCTTCCTATGAAGGGGTCAATAAAATGTATGCAAAAAGTCCCTTTTCTTCCTCCATCAGATCCTTATATACTTATCCTCGGAAAACGATCCCCCCTAACCCTAGGCACATTTCATTCCAAGGAGGGGCCAATAAAATAAGAGTAACTATAGTTACTTTTTTCCTTTTTTATTTGCCATATCCAAAAGTGACCCCCAATGAAAAACTAGGATATTAAAACAACGGGCCACTTCCCAAAAGCTTCCACTATCCACAGCCCCCCAAGTCTGACCATGACTAGGACTCAACCTGACCGTTATGCCTTTGGCGCAGGAAAAGGGGACATTACACTGTCCCACCAGGCGTACCAAATGTGTACATGAAGTAGTTAACAATGGAAAAGAAATCAAAGCTAACCCCTAATAACTTCAATACAATGATAACTAGATCAATAGAACATCATGTTTAGAGCTTAAACAAGGAAAATGTATTAGCATATTTGCATTAGAACATGAAATGAAGATTCGAACTATCATGTTAAACATATTAACCTCTATCTCTAATTGAATGCTAATGAAATGAACCTATTTATCCTTATTAATCAAAGATTTTGATTGTATGCTTGGATCCCAAGGTTTCAAGAATTGAGTCTTGTCAATCCATGGCTACAAGACAAATTGACATATCTCCATATGACATCAAACTTGGAAGAATGAATGTAAGAAATGAAAATAGCTAACTCCTTTGATGAATAATGCTCTAAGATAATAAAATGGCAATAACTTAGTCTTTATGCTCATTTTGGTGTGTAAAGGTGTTAATAGAAAGGTAGGAGGAGGCCTCCTTATATAGCCCAATAGATAAAATAATCTTTGTTTCCCTTTACATGTGGGATAATAACAAGGTTGAGTTAGTCATGGTAAGGATCATTTAAAGAGGGTTGGGTTAATCTTAAGTGAGTTTAGTTTTTATTTTAGTGACCCATGGGGTTTGAGGGGATTTATTAAATAACCAAAGTGATTAATTAATAGGTGAGAAAACTTTTTGAATGTTTTTAGAAGAATAAATAATATGATTTAGGGGATGAGAAGGGTTTAATAAAATGAATTATGATTATTGATCTAATAGAAGGTGAAACTTAATTAATTAAGAATAATTAATTAATTTGGGTAGAAAAAGGTTTAATTAATTGAAGTTCACTAATTTTCATCTTTGCTATATAGAAGGGCCAATTAACTAGCGTAATGTAGTTAATTAATGACAATAGAAGAGAAAATTTGCTATATTGACGATATGTCATCAATTTGCGGGAAAGGGTATTGTTAGTGCAATTTAAGTATTTAAATTGATGGAGGTAAATTATAGGTGTCTACACACACTCCAATTCCTCCAAAGAAATAAATAAAATTCTTTAGGGAGGTGGTTCATAAAGTCTCTGATTTCGTCCCCATGACCTCTTCTTCTTCCACTTCGTGTGTGAGATTTTGAGAATAAGTTTCCAAATTCTAATATTACTTCCAAGAGCATCCTCTAATCCATAAATTTAGTGGATGGCGGCGCAATTTACTGGACCTACACACGTAGATTTCAAATTGGTTGCTCCATTTGCTTAAAGGATAGGTATACATTTATCCTTGTGCTAAAGGTTTTTTTATTGTCTCTTTATCTTATCTTAATAATAAGAATTCTATCACTAAAGTCATTTGAGTCAAGCAATCTGACTACTTGGTTTTAAAACCCTAGTTCTAATCTTTTTACTCTTTTATTGAATCTTTCTCAAAAGAACAAGTTTGGATTCAATTGCCTCATTTTCTCCTCCAATTTTTGTAGCCAAACTTTCTTTTTACCATAGGAAATGTTTTAGTTAATATCACAAATATTTACGCAGACACAAGTTGTTATATCCACACAACCTATGCCAAGATCCTCATTGAATTAGATGCCTCAAATAAACTTCTCGTCAATATTGACCTTAAAGTCCAGGATAAAACTTAGACTCAACCCCTTTATTACAACAAGCTACCCTTTAGACACAAAAGATATTTTTCTTTGGCACATAGTGTTGCAGACTGTCATCTCAAGAGGTGTAAGCATGTGAGATCCACTTGGTGGAAAGATGCACTCCCTTGTCATACTATGATTAGTGAAAAACTAGAAAGTGTACTAGATTCTAACTCTTATTTGGAAGAATATATACCTGAATCAGCTATTAGGAATCCTTTCACTTCATCGACTAAGGAATCTATCGATGAGGAAAATATTTAAATCATCGTACTGATTCACTCTAATGAAAATGTAAATCCAAATCCTGATGCTTGATGGACTATAGTGGGTAGAAAGAAGAAAGAGAAATTTGAAATTGATCCCTTTAAGATGCTTTTAAGATCCCATGGGAGGGAGTCGCAGGGATAAGGTGGTTGGTTGTTTTTTTTTATGGTTTTGTTATTTGTTTGGTTTTGTTTATGTTTGTCCCTGTTTTCCATTAGTAGAGGAAGCTCCATTTTATCCTAACTGATAAATATTTGTCTCCATTTAAATGTATTGTAATGGGGAAGGGTACCCTTAACCCTCGTTTACAAATAATAAAAAATAGATTGGAAGGAAAAAAATATACTATAGTAGAGGCATGAAGATATTGAACATATAGTGAAGGCAGTCCCAAAAAGGAGCATAAAGAATGTTTGATGAAATGGAAAGGTAGAAACATGGAATACATATTGGTTTAGTTAAGTAGACTCTCATAGACCTTGTCATTCAATTTAATATCTCAGGAAGTACACTTGATAAAGGATCTAGCTTCTTCTTACCTAAGATATACGATGGATGCGAATTTATGTTCAATTCCAATCCTTTGTCAATAAAAAAATATTAAGAGTTAGTGAATAAAGACTTAAAATACTATTTATTAACATGTAACAATTCATATAGCATATATTATAACTCCTTGTGTATGACAAGGAGACATTAATTAATTCTGCAATATCTTGTATTTTTCATAAAATTTCTCTATTCCGTGGAGACCTATCTATGTTGCAAGAAACTACTTAGTATTGTAAGTCCTTAGTAATGTCACATAATATAATTGGATTGTGACAAGCCATGCAATAGTACCCCATGTTCTACAACACCACAAAGACAAATTGTTCATTGTAATCATGTTAGACTATACTAATTCTTGTTCAATTTCAGCAATGATATTCTATATTACCAATGATTCAAAAAATATTATGTAAATTAAAATATTCTTCAGCTAATGAATTTATAAAAGTGGAACTTATGAAGATATTGTGCGATGTTATGAATCATTCTTTCTTTTCACATGCTTTGAAGGAGAATTTTATTTAATATTTCCATGTTGAATTCACTATATGTAAACGTATGGCTTATTAAATGCATTCATAAGGTTAATAATAGTAATTCCAATATATATATATCAACACCCTCTCATTTACAGCTAATCAATTATAAAATACCTCGTATTGAATCATAAAGCACAACTACCCAGTTTTCACCATGACATATTATATAACACTTTTTATTTCTACATGATCTTCACTATTGGATTTAATATGTTATAGTTTCATATTTGATTTGCTTACATTTCGACTTAATAATTTGATGAAATTCATATTGAACTCGAAAATGACAAACCCTTAGTATGTCTAATTTTACGTGTACAACCTTTTTTCCTTTTCTTTCTATCTATTTGTCACACAAATCAAACTTTGTATAGTATTGTGAATGGTCATATGTTGTTGATTTATTGTTAGTTAACTTTAGTAATTTTCATTACATCCACTCTCCTTAAAATAGCGAATCGCATGACAAAAATTGTATCTTAGAAATGTTATTGTGAAGGATTTCCTAGCTATTGAGAGTTATATAGTGGGAGTACTCTTAAAAAAACATGTTGCAGAACACTAAAATCCATGTTGATACTTTGGAGAAACAAAAAAAATTAAATGATACCAATTCATCGATTTTTCATCTACTCCATGAATCATCCTGTCATCCCCTCCCATTGCTCCACATACCCTACCCCAAATATATTCTTAGAATTTTTTTAATTTACTCCCTTATACCCTTTAATATAGGGCAATATATTGGGTCCATTTTGATAAAACTTAAAACCCTAATATAAACTAGAGTGATAGGCATGTTTTTTGGTTTGTAGATCCTCTATAATAATTCCATGATGGTAAATCTAGCATCCGTGAAAATCTCTTGTCAACATTGATAAAGCTAGGGGGATAGACACATAGCTGTTGTCAGGTTTACTTCACCAATAGACAATAACTGATGGACCTAATAAAGTGTGATTCGATAGAGATGATTTTAAGGGAAATGGCTTACAGTCTGGCTGAGGATATCAATGTTGATAACGGTAATGTCAACGAACCTTTGTATGCGTTTCTTTTCTTGGAAAGATATCCTTATTTGAATTTCAAGTCATGACAAATTCTATAAATAATACGGTGCTATGGGCATGCGAGGAACTCTCCAACAAGAGCCCGATATCATGATCTCGGAATTTATTGAGATGTTTTTAAATTCAGGGAAGGCTCGTTACGTAGAAGCTCAGTAGAGTAAGTACACTTGATTCAATAGGTCACATGAATGCAGTTCTTGGAGGACTGTTGTAGACTTTTCTTATTAGACAACAAAAGTCTAATTCTTGTACGTCAAATAGGGACAAATAGACTATTTTACATACAAATAAAACATGAAAAACGTCATCTGGAATGGGTGTCAAATCTTAACTCTCTGTCTCAGTCATATTTTAATTGAGACCCCAAAATGTAACTGTACCATATTCCATGTACTATCTAGAACAGCCTCAAACATAGTTTAAGGTCATGATATTTATTCTAATGGACATCACACTTTTGTTACATAACTGACATCTACATTCAATCATAACAATTTTATTTAGAAAATGCCATTGATTTATAATATTTACTACTAAACCCTTATACTAACACATCAAATCAACCGTAGAAGCATTGAAGTCAAAGCTTCTTATTCCATCATATTTCTTCCAATATAAGTTGTACAATACTGTTGACGACAGAGAACCAGCTTATCGAGCAGGGTGAATAGGATTATTTTGACATGAATGTATAAGCATCATTGCTAATAAAAGGAAACTTCTAAAAGTTACCCTTGATCGTTGTAGACAAACACTGTGCGGCCTTTAATGTCAAAACAACTTCAAATATGAAGATTGAAAAGATTTTTACTTTACCTTTTGTACACAGAGACGATGCGCCTTCAATGTGAAAACACCTTCCGAGTTCCGACACAGGGGAGCCATTGTTTACAATCTCGCATACAGATATGCAAGAGCGCACAAGCACATCAACACAGGTTCCTTGCTAATCATTATTAGAAAACAAGATAGTCAGGATGAAAAAGGCTGTAGCGGTGAGAAAAAACTGTTACAGCAATTTTCATTCTGGATTTCTTGGTTTCTAAAAAGTAATTTGATGCTGTTGTTTTATGATTGAAGAATATTTATAAGTTTGAGAGGACCTTCAATTTGTTGTGGGCAGATTCAATAAATGCACTGTTTGAAGGCCAAGTACAGATGGACCATAAATTTTATTAAAGTCTTGTTCAGATCACGCATGGATATCTGGATTTGGTCGGTCTAAAATCCAGCAAAAATGATACTTCAAATTTTGACCATCGCGTTCGAAAGTTGGAAGTCAAAGAGAAATAACGTCATTAATACAAATTAAATTGAGTTTTAGCCATTCAAAGAGGATTATATCTTAAAGTGCGCGGAAATATTATGTAATATAAGCATGGGTCCCCCGTCCCATTACAGCAGGACGAAGAAGTTTACAAACAAATAATGGAGACTGCAACAGAATCATCCAAAAGATTTTCTGAAAGCTGTGCCATAAAGGGTATGGTATCTGGACAATATTATTTGTGCACCTCCCATATGCAACCCTTGGAAATAATAATATTTGCTACGGCTTTGTATCTGTGCCGTCCATTTGATTCCCAAATCTGGTGTTTATATATTATTTAAATAGTAGACAACCTAGTTCCAAGTATGCAATTCAGTGGACGACATAATGTTACACGTTGTACAAGGTCACACGTATAGTTTTAGAAGCCAAATCTCGAGTTGATAAGGTGATTTTTATAGACATTACAGCCGTTTTGTGATCATTACTGAAATTAAAAGTTAAAAATCTACTTCATAAATGATTCGTATAATATTTTTGTCATGTGGGTTGTACTTGTGTTTTTGGTTTTGATTAATTTCAACCCTTTTTGATTTTGAATCTTCTATTATTAAACCCATTGATTGATTGTATACTAGACAAGGTCATATAAGGAGGAAGGTGGTGTAGGTTTTTAGTGTGTAATATGTAGGAGAGAGAAACCTCGTGTATAGAGGGAAAGAAGAATATATAGAAATTAGATAAAATATATCAAACAATTTGTATAGTCCATTAACTAATATGACTTAAAAAATAAATGTATTTTTCATTTTTTAGATATATTTTAGTGATAGAAAAAAATTAAATTTCATTAAATATTTAGTTATTTACGAAATGTAAAATTGTTTTATTTTGCTTCAATATATTTACGTGAAACCTCCCTAAATATTCGTAAAATATATGTATTTTGAATAAGTAATGACATTTTAGTTATGACTACAAATAATTGACCTTAATAGGAAAACTAAAAAAGTTACATTAAGAAAAATGATGAAAATAGCATATTTTTATGGAATAAATAGAGATCATAAAGTTATATATTAAAAACCAAGTTCTAATCGGGATGATCAAAGAAACCAACTAGCAAATTTAATAGATAAAAAGAAACACCAAAATAAAATAAAAATTTAGGGTTTATGTCCTAACATAATATCATTTATATAAAAACATTTTAAAAATATATGACAACAATTCTAATAAACCTATTTTTAATGTATTTGATAATTTCAATAGATAAACTTTTAAATATGGATATGAATGCCCAATTATAATTTACGGTTGTACAAGTGCTACCAATTGACAAATATTAATATGCATAATAATGTAATAAAATTAGTTGCATAAGGAGAGAAGATTATCATAAAATTATATATATCTATGTGTGTGTGGTTCTAATATTGTATAGAGGATAATATTGTTGGAAAGAAGATATGTTACTATTGGAACTCATCTTAGGGGTTACAAATCTATATCCTCGTGCTCTAAGATGAGTTCTACTTTTTAGATGTACTTTATCTTTGTTAGAATGCATATAATTTTTATTAATGATTGTATTTTGTATGTATACTTTTTTCCCCACTGGAGGTTATAAAAGGTGGTTAGTAATGATCCAAAATTATGATCCAAGATGGATTGAAGACACAATACTAAAACTTATTTATGAAAAATTATCTAATACTAATTTATTATGAAGATGTACCAACCGACACATAGCTCTCTGAATGCTATCATGTTATGAAGAACCATAAATAATGTACAAAATATAGATCACATAATTTATCTCACACTTGGAATATACACTCATGAAATATTTTTTTCTCAGTGAGGGTAGAAAAATAACCTAATAAACTATCATAAGAGAAAAAATACTAATACTAACTCCTTAATACACATTGAAATAGTAAATTTAATTAAACTAATATCACATAGAACAAATAATGTATCGGTAAAACGTTTTTGTAAATACATGGCATTGAAATTCTCTTATTGCATTAAATTAACCATCTACAATATAATAATGCAATTCAATACTTGACTTTACCTTAATGTGTAGGTGACTATATATAACCATAAAAATAAGAAAATGTTGAAGTCGTAGTACATTACAGTGGGTTACATAAAATATGGGCTAAAACTACCTAGATTTGTACCTATATGGTCCAAAATAATGAGTAAAAAATCAAAAAATAAATCTGAGAGGTATTAATAATTTTAATAGCATGATGTTACGGTTTTCCAAGGAATGGGATCTTCCTATTCTTATTCATATCACATTTAGAGTGTTCCTCTAATAAGAAATCCCTAAAATTTCCTTAAGTGTTAGATTGAATGTGCTTATGTATCTTAGAATTTCTATAATTTTCTACTTAATAAAACAACAAATATCAATTTGGTTCAGTAAAATTATTTATGCATTTAAAAAAATGACAGTTGCAAGAAAAATATAGAATTTCATATTAGGTGGGATAGGTTCATGGCAAAAGTAGTTCTTGACATGTGAACCTATCTAGGATAATTCTTGGTTCATCAATTTCTAACAAAGTGCACATTTTTTTATGTATAACAAATATTTTGAAGTAATTATTTATATTCTACGTTAATGAAAGATTATGGAGTAATGGATGTAGAACAAGGGATATAGTGGTAGGATATTTTTACTTTTCATTAATAGGTAAATGAAAATAAGTTTGAAAAAAATGGGAAAGTTTTATTACAAAGTACACATAATAAAATATTGTGTACTATAAATAGTAAAAATTTGAAATCAATCAATTTTTATAATGGTTCTTACTTCAATGATTGGTATATATATTTTTACTCATATGCAATTTTAGATGGCAAAAATATATGTAACATACAATCATACATATCTAGAAAAAATATGTCATTTACAAATTGTAGCTGTAATTCTAAGGAACAATAATGTTTCTGTCTATGAGTATAAGCATGAGGATTTTCATTAGATACATCCTTTTTGATTTTAGAAACTATTTCCTCAATACTTAACTGACAATTTGAGATGGATTTATGAATCCATGTATTATTCACAGTCTTAGTCTTTTCAGGCATTGGCACTATAGACTGGAATGTATATCTTCTGTTTATACTGACAGGAGGATCAAACAATTTTATACTATCCTGAGATATGCTGAATGTATTACATTTTTGCAGAAAATCTATTCCAAGAAGACAGTCATAATTTTCCATATTGTGTTGATAAAAATCAACAGTCAGGGAGTGACCTTCTATATCTATCAGGATTTTAGCCATGTATCTGCAAATAACTTCCTTCTTATCAAACCTGATTTTAGTATGGGTATTTACCCAGCAGTCAGAAGGAATAGCATACTGTCTTAACAGACTGATCTCTGCTCCTGTATCTACCATAGCGTCTAACACATATGGTTTAATGTTGGGTATGCTTATGGCTATTGCTATAAAAGGATTTTGTGTGCAACTTAGAGTACATACCTCAGAATGATCCTTGTGGGATGCTATATGTTGGTATGTGTCTTCAAGATTGTCTTCAGAGTCTTTCTATTCCTTTTCTTCTTCTTTGATTAATCTGGAATACTCCTCTGAAGCTTTTGCAATGACCTTTTCTAGCAATTCAATTCTGGCTTTTCTCCAGTTCTTGTAGACTTCTTTAGAAGCTGGATCTGGTTCTGTATGAAGGCCGGATGACTGACCTTCCTCATATATAGGAGGACTGATTCCTCTGCCACGTCCTCTCCATGCTCCAAACCTTCCTCTGGTAGGAGGTTGTCTTTGTCGTATCCTCTGCTGATACGGTGGTCGAACTGGAAATGCTTCAAAGGGTTCATCAATCTGCTGATCAGATTGTTCCCTTAGTCTATTCTGCTCAGCTTCAAGCTGTCTGGCATAATGATCTTGCATTTCTTTGAGTTGTTTACTCAGAGCCATTTTCCTTGCAGTGTCCCATGGAGGACAACTGTCATAGATATACTGGAAACTTTCCAGTTGTTTTCTTAATAATTCTGCGCTAGGTGGTATCATGGGGTGCACAAAATTTGAAACCATATTAACAGTCAGATTAGCAAAAGAAGGTACTGAACTGTAACCACTATCTGTACTGTCATCATCTGATTCCTGCTGAATCATATTACAGTGCTCACCATCCATGGAAAAATAAGATATATCAGATGAACAACTATCAGTATCTGAAACAAATGCATATTCATCATCATTTATACCTTTTATGGTTAAGGCATTGATTTTCGCCTTACCTTTAGCAGAATCTCTCTGGGGACATTTGTTAGCATAATGTTCCCCTTTACAAATGTAACATGTAGGCCTGAATTTACCTTTCTTGCCTAGATGTTTGAACTTTCTGAATTTATACTTTCTGGCTGGATCTTTGTCTTTGAATCTTGATTTCTTGAACTGTTTATATTTCTTAAACTTTTTTCTGAACTTACTGCGCTCCTCCCCCTTTGAAAATGTGCAGTCCCTGCACGAAGACTTTTTCTTTTTATGAGGAGAGATTTCTAAGTCCGGACAGCCAAACGGTTCTAGAGAATACTGCTCACAAAAGATATTGCCCAATGCTTTCTGATGCTTTAAGGCCTGTTTACGTTCCCATTTGTCCTTACATAATTTTGCATTAGTTTGGTCGATTATCTGGTTTATCGCACCAAAGCTAAGCTCTGCAGTCCGCATGCCATGCATTGCTTTCTTATACTGAGTGGCAAAATACGGAGGGAAGGACTCTATATACCTGAGACGCATGGTCTCATCATTAATATTCCCTGAACTGTAATAAAGCTTCTGCATGAAGCATTGATATTCCTTTACCCGAGTCATGTCACAAAGACGTGCTCGTAGGAACATTGCAGTATTCATCATTTTATCGTCATCGATATTACCGATGAACTCTTTAATAACTGCTGCAGTCAAACCCGTATATCCAGCTTGGAGAATCATTTCTTTATTGGGAAGAAGATCCCACCATTCCTTTAGGATGCCAACAAATCCATTGGCAATTGTTGCAGCTATGTTTCTGGGACTTCTACCATATGTTTCCTGTTGGGTGTTTCCCCAACCTATCATTGCATGTACAATTTCTTTTATTTCAGGAATTGTTTTACATTCAACCCTGTAGAAATTGGGTTGTAGTGTAATCTCAATCCTATATTTAATCTAATTACAAAATATTCTCCATATATTTATAATGTACACATATGTTATAATCTAATATACATTTCTATTTATCTTATTCCACACTATAACATACAATAATGGAGTTAGAGTGATTTTTCTTACATGTCAAAAAAAACATCTAAATTATTTGAGAATTTCCATCAATCCATGGGATATATTAAAAGTATTTACGCAAACATTTTTAAAAATGTCTAGATACAGAGCTGATTTTTCAAATCTAAGCTCGCAGGCTTGGTGATTCACAGCTTTTCTTGGCTTCATATGCATTTTCCCCGGTTATTTCACTGCAAAAACAGTAAGTTTTTAGCCCTTCCTGCAGTCTACCCTCGGTCTTATCATAGTGATTTTGGCCTTTTCCCACTGCTCAAGTGGTGTTTGCACCTATAAATGGCCAACCCTCTCCCTATTTCAACTATTGTTGATACTGACAATCATGTCTCCCAAGCATGCAATGAAGTTTGTACGGAAAGTCTACGATGAGGTATTGACTCTGAACCCACCCCTGATGTGGTTATTTCTAATGTGTTTTTTGATCTTGTGGTGCACTAGTATCATAACCACTTTCCTATATCCTACTTTTATGGTTGTATCCCAACTGAGACTTATCCATAGAATTGAATTAAAAACCATTGGGAGTCTACTAGTATCCATGTTTTTGGAATCTGTAACCTCACCACAGTATTTTTATCCTTTTACCTTTCAGGAGCTTTAATAGGTCCAAGCCCTTATGCTTAGAGAAAATTTCTGGTATTTAGGAAACAACCTTCTTTTGTTATGATCATGGACTCTAAATTTCAATCTGAGTAATCAGGTGTCACTAAAAATCCCTGTTTGTCTTGAGACTACTGGCCTTCCCGTGCATCTCATGTCTTTCATGAGGAGATATTGAAGCTCATTAGTAAGGTGTTATTCCACGAATAGGACCATTTTTATGACGCCCATCCTAACAAGTGTGTGTGTGTCAAAGTGGACTTGGTGAAAGATTTATGGAACCATCGTAATATTTAGGTTGGGTCCCTAAAAATATCTCAAACAGAAGTTAATTTTAACCTTCCCAACACATGTTTTCACTATCAGGCCTCAGACCATTGCATTCAGGATTTTCCTCTTTTAGCTCACTTTAAACCCGTTCCCAGACTGCCCTTAGAACCAAAGTATGTGGTTACCCCTCAAGATGGTGACTAGAAGGTGGTTGGTTCGAAGAAGAACTTGAGGATGAAGGCTTATATGGAATTTTTTCCTATGTATTCTCATTCTTTTCCACCAACCAGGGATGAGTTTCTAGTGGTGCAACCTAGTCCTTCAGTTTCCATTCTAGGTACCACTCTGTAAAGACAAGATATGATGATGAATGTTGAGACTTCTTGGATTGTTGCTTGAACCTCTCTACCATTTTCGCGTTCACGTAGTTCACCTCATTAGGTGTCAATATGTGGCTTGTAGGAATAAAATGGGGTAAAATGTCGCTCCATTCAAGTTGAACCTTCTTATTAACACCAGATTGATCTTCCTAATAATTTCACCATTCTCAGCTCTTAGTATGGAATTTAAAATGGACAAGGGGAGTTTGACATGTTTTATTTTTCATGAATTTTAAGTTATGGAATGTTCAGGGTCTAACAGATCCCTCACGTAATTTTTTTGTTAGTTTCCTTGTTAATTAGCAGTTTAGATGTTATTTGCTTATAGGAAATCAAGATTTCTTATTTTTTGCTTCATACTGCATTGAAGTGTATTGTTCCTTATGTTGTGTACTTCCAAACTCATAACATTGATGGCAGAGGTGATGCTAGCTTTTCCATTGTGCCAAAAAATTTGGCATTAAAAATTTCTTCAGGCCACGACCTGAGTAATCAGGTTGTGTGGACGGTTATGAATATTAATGATATGTCTTTTGTTATTCTCAATATTTATGCTCCTAATGACGGAACCAAAAGAAATTTATTATGGAGAAGGTTAGGTGATAACTCACCCCTTGCTTATTGGTTAGTTTGTGCTGATTTTACAATGGTAGAGCATCTTGATGATAAATGTGGAGCACTTTCCATGTGTTGGTTCCTTGGGGAGCATGTTGTGTGGTTTTATTTTAAAAACCATTAGGGAATTTAAGATCCAATTCTTAACTGGCGGAAGAAATTTGCGGACCACACTTTGTTTACATGGACCAACCTCCGAGAAGGATCTGATGGCATATTAAAATGCCACGATCATGCCCTACTTTTACAATAGTATTTATTTAATTTCAACACATGGATCCACTGTTATCAAGGTTTGGTCAAAAGTAATTTTTTCATATGACCATCCAATCATGTTTAAGGTTTTTTGGTTGGGTGGCCCTCTCAAGGTGCCTAATAGGTAATCGTTTTTAATGTTTAGCTATTGAGTCACCTTGTGGTGGTCCATCTCATTGCCAAAATATGAAACATGGTGCCAAATCCTCCATTTGCTACTAGCTATATCTCTTGGTGGGAAGCAACGATCCAACCCACCATTAAATTCCTCTGTTGGTTTGGAAAATAGGTCTCCTGGGTTCAAAGAAGGGAATATTCTTCTCTACATAAATAATTCCATCTATTTTATCTAATTGTAGAATCTCATCCCTTTGATCTTTATCTTGAATCAAAAGTTGCAAATCTTTGGCATAAGCCTAAGCTTGGTGAATCCTACTTTGCTCGTGGCATTCAGATCCACTCGTGGCTTCATTGGCTATAGCTAGGAAATAAAGCTTCTAAAAGAATCTTTAAATCTCTTTGTGCTAAGCATGCACATCAAAAAATCAAGGCTATCTATGAGTCACACCAAAGGCTTACCGAGCTCCTAAAAATCTCTAAGACTTTTGTCAAGCATTATCGTTTTGTGTTTCAATCTCAGGAGGATTCCCCTTAATGAACCTCCACTTTCTAGAAATGCATTGTTGTTGTACCTTTAAAACTCACGCCTTGAGATCGAGCTAGTTGTTATGCTCGTCTCACTTTGGAGGAAGGTCATGCTACATTACTTTTCTTAGCCAATGATAAATTTCCTGGTTTGGATGGTTTCCCCAACAAATTCTATAAAGAAACCAGGTCCTTTTTCAAACATGATCTGCTGAATGTATATAATGAGGCTCTAAACTCTCATTCTTTAGGGAGATTCATCAATCAAGGCAACATCAAGTTCATTCCTAAAGCTAGTGATTTGGAGAATATTATTAATTGGAGGTAGATCAATTTTTAATTTCATATAATATTTTACGAAATTATTCTACCCAAAATTATGTGACCTAACCATAAAGGATTTTTCAAAGGCCGTTACATTCTAGATAATCTTCTCTAGTTTGGGAAAGTATGAAATGGGGTCATCTTTCTTGTCAGAATCCCCTTTTATTAAACATTGATTTTGAAAAAGCTTATGATCACAGATAATTGCCCTTTATTCTTGTTATGCTTAAAGCATTAGGGTTTTTGTGATTTCTTCCATTCTATTATGTCCAATTTTTTCTCCAATGCTTCTACTAAACTCACCATTAATGGCCATTAGTCTCCAGCCATCGATCTCTAGTGTTTCATTAGACAGGGGTGCCCTCTCACTCCAAATTTTTTCATTCTTGCAGCTGATGCTCTTTGCTATTGAATTACTCATCAAGTAGATCAGGGTCATATTTGGGGAATTGTTCTTCCAGACCATCACACATAACTGATCAATGGTCATTTTACAGATGAATCATTTCTTATGATTACAACATCAGAACAAAATTTTCTAGTGGTTTTCTATTACTTATATACCTTTTTTCTGGCCTCTGGCTCCATATTCAGATGACTAAAACACTTGGATTTTGTCAAATTTGTATGTCACCACTCATTTGGCTTAAGGCTTAACCCTTGAAATAGATTGGTCTTGTTGAGAAATTTTACTTCCTATCCATCCCTTTTTCCTTTGAAAATAATTATGTGACTCTATGGAATTATGTGGTTAATAAAGTGAAGCAAAAAGTGAGGAAGTGTTCCTCTAGACCACTATCTCTAGCAGTACAATTTCAGGTTTATACCAAAATTCTTTCCACAACTCATGTTTATTATCTTGCTTACTGGTGCCCTTCTTTTACTTCTTTCAATCACCTGAATAAGCTTCTATAGGATATTATTTGGTGTAAAAGTTTTGGTTCAACTTTCTTTCATCATGTTGCATGCGATGTTTGTTGTCTCCCTAAAGCACAAGGTGGTATGGGCATCATGGATCTTTATTGGAAGAGTGTTACTTTAATTTCCAAATAGGTCATTCAAAGCCATTCAGGGGAAAAATCGTGGCAAGTTCTGTTGCGACATTGTTTTTAATTTGAGGATCCATATGGAAAGAAATGTTGGAATGACATTGATTTTCGTACCCTTATTATTATGCTTTTCCAGTTAAGGTTATGGGTAACTTTGTGGTTAAGATAATTTGGAAATCATTTGAGTAGAAAAAACCTTTTTTAAGATGGATCACAGATGGGTTTCACATGGGCCTTTCGTTTAATGCTCAAAACATCTAGTGGTCTTCAATTCTCACTGAGGGCATGCTTTGGTTAGCTAAAACATCTTGCATCAAATCCATTCAGCTATTTTGTAAGGGCATTCACACTATCTAAGATCTGGTGCAATGTAGGAATTAGGTCACTTGTCCTGAGCTCAAAGATAAATTTCATTTGCAAAATTTGTAGTATCCATCAATTTACAAAATTTAGGACCTTCTTCTAGATATGATGCTACATAAATTTGGCATTCAACCTTTAGCTACCTAGTGGTAGGACCATAAATCAAACCAGGACATAACCTTCTTGTACTACAACACTTGTATAATTTATCATCTTTTATGTCGTTTATCAAAAACAATTACTAAACTCAATTCTCTCCTGGGACTCCAATCTCAGTCATCCACTTGGCTTTGTCAGCTTACTCATGATTTGAACCCTCTTCTAGAACCCAAACTTAACCATTTTTTGTGGTGTTTGATTTATCAATGTTTAACCTTACGTGAACAACTTAGGCATATTGGCATACCTCCCTCGACTTACCCCTTCTGTTTGTAGCCTGAATCTTACTTCCATTTATTTTGGTTTTGTCCCCATACATAAAATATCTAGCATTGGACCCATTCCTTGTTTCAACCTTATCACCCTGATTTTTTCTCATGGTATCTTACTTAGTTTGGAAACTTTATTCCATTATGTAATGCCCCGTTCGGCGTGTACCCTAGTTCTTGTCGCAATGACACCTTTATGTGTGGACTGTGTAATGTCTTGTGCGTTAACCTATTTAAAGAAGGATATCACATCAGTACGCCATTGCCGTATTCAATTTAGTTATTGCCTTGTGACCTTAGTTGACATTTATTGGTTTGACAATCGTAACTTGAGTTCATTTGATCTTTTAAATAGTGGCTTGGTTTCAATTCTTTATTTTGTCTTCGTGATTTCAATAAAGTGGTTGTAGTTATGATTTCCTATCATATCTTGTGGTATCTTGTTGATATCATGTTAACTATATCTAAGGACTTTAATTTTTCCTAAGCTAAGACTTGACGTTTCTAAACAGTATAACCTAGACCTCGTCTTTGACATAAACCACAACTTAGGCATTATATTAATCAAGACCAATGGAGTCAAGATCATTGTGAAATTTGACATGAAGCTATGTTTTGAAAAATAGCGACTTGAATGTTAAAAGGAGATTTTTAAAAAGGGTCACAGATCCGACTGGAAACATAATTTAAATTGTAATGTTAATGTCTTTTGACTTTGTTTCCTTGAGATTGGCATGGAGGTGGGTGGCTTTAATAGCCACCTTGCCAAGTTCATTAAAAAAACCCCCATCCTTCTTGGCGTGTTCAACTCTTCTCCTTGCTGGTGGCCGCACTTCCTCCATTTATTCCCTTGCCTAGATTTGCAAATCTTCTTGGTTGTTAGCTTGCAGTTGACTGCCTGCATATCCTGGTCTCTGACCACGTGAGATTGTTCCTTGGATGCGTACTGCGTGTGGAGTGGTTGAAACATGTTTTCTCCCTGGTTGGTGGCAGGACAACATGGAAGTTGGTAAGTACAGTTTGTGTGAGTAGTTATTGATGTGCACTGTCCTTGCGTGAGGGAGATTCAAAATGTGGGTAGGAGTCCTGATCTCCTCCACCCTGCGATTGTCCTCGATGTGAATAGCTAAGGTGAATGTATCAATCCACTATCATTGGGAGTCGCTGTGGCAACGTTCTGGTTGAAGGTCTTTATGCTCCTTGGCATCAAATCTGAACCGACGCATTTTTGTTTTGGCCGTCTTCAACTGTGACAATTAAGAATGCTTGTTCAAGATAAAACAGTGGTGATTAGTGTGATGCTCAAATGGGTAAGAACATCCTCATGGAAGGTGTTGAAGCCTGCTCCTATAAGTAGTCTTACAAGCTTCAAAAGGCTGAAAAACAAGTCTCAAATACCTCCTCAACCATTGATCAATGGTCCGATTACCAGTCTGTACACTGTAGATTGTAATCACAGGGTTGAAAATAGATGATTTTCATGGTGTCTCTTGATTTGAAAAGGTGGAGAATGCCATTAAACAAATCTTCGATCCCCCTTCCTTACTGCTACTCCTTCACTCAGGTTTGAAACGTGAAGCAACAATTTTTTTTAGGCTGTCCTTAAAAATGTGAGTCTGGGCTGCTGTAATGGGTTTAATATGCGCACATGGTTTTAGATGAAGCTTCAGGCTAGTGAAGTAGGCATGTTACCTCCACTTTCTTTGGGTGCTACGAGGTGTGTTCTGGTCAGGAATCCACTGCAACAACCTGCAACAGTGATTAGCCAGGCGGCAGGCATGTTGCAGTATAGACAGAAGCCTATTGTGAGCGCTTCGAGCAAGCAGGTTGTCAAATTATGTTATTATCTGTTCAGTATAGAATGCATCCTTAAATTCAGGATCTCTCCTTCAAGATTTGTTTTATCAAAATCGACTATGTGATAGTGAGAGTGTTACCAGGAGAACCTGACGAATTTTATTGCAAAGATTCTCTATTGAGACCTTACTTGCTTTACAATGTAACCCATGGACGAGAATCTCATAGACGCGGATCTGTTTCATATCAGAATATTCATGAATGTTCAAATTGCCTTGCTGCTTGCAGAAACCCATATGATGGTGTCAGCTTGAATTTGGCTTTGGTTTCATTTTGCGTAACCCTTTTTGGTTTTGTGACGATGCTGTAGCTTCAATACCCAACAGAGGTGAAACATTGTTACTGTTTACATTCCTTTAGCGGATTAGATAAAGAAAGGAAAGTAGTGATCGGGATGGTGGTGTCGAACAAGATGCAAAAATTAGTAGTTGTGGCAGTGGACAGCTGGTCTCTCCTAGTGATAAGAATGATAAAGGTGATACTCGCATCTTATTAGGAGATCGATGAAGGATAGAGGATTTAAAAAGAAACTTGGGTGTAGTTGGATTAAAGGCAATAAAATGGTGCATGCTTTTTGTGTAGGTGAAAAATCACACCCACAAGCACAGGAGATCTATGCAATGTTGGAGAAAATGTCTTGGGAGATGAAGGTAGCAGGATATTTTTCAGATTCAGAACATGTACTGAGTGAACAGGAAAGTAAAAGTATTCCTCTGCTCAGTTTTGTTCCTGCTTCCTGCAACGAACCCTCTTCCTTTCATTATCTTCTCCTCTAGTCTGGCACTATAACAAGGCGCAATGTGCCAGGTCTACAGTGATAAATAAGGGACCAGATTTTATTTCCAGTTTCAAAAATATATATATATATTCTAAGCACTTGTAAGATCTAGACATGGTGGTCACCCTCTCCCTGACTACACCAGGCACTGCCATGAAGCTTGCATGAGAGATCTACGTGCTGAGGAAAATGAATGTTTTTGGAATGTGTTGTAGCTGCTAGAGCCTTGGTTTGACGTGGCTGCATTGAGGAAGCCCCAAACAGGCAAGATATTTCTACACTTTTCTACTATTATTCTATTTAAAATTATTGTGAAATCAAACCACTTTTTCCTTGCATTGATTTGTCAGTTGGATGTCATGATGGGAGATTTCCCCTTTCTGCTTGTTTCTTCTTGTTTTATCTTTTATCGTTGTCTGTATGATTGGTCGAAAGGATGTGTGTGCCCTCTCCTCTGTGTGTTACATTTCTCTTGCTCAAGTGATAGACCTTCGTCTAGTTGTTTATGTATTTATTCTTCTCTATGATTGAGTTGTAAGTTATTATGTTGATCAGACTAGTATTTTTGATATCATGGAAGTAAGTTTACGATAACTATGAAACCCCCTACCTAGCACACGAGTTTTTCCTTGACGTTTTTTTTGTTAGCTCCTTCACAAGTCCCTTTGATAACCTTTTGGCATCAAGAAAGGAAGGTCGTAGGATTAGTGTGATCAATGCTTGGGCTAGTCAGCTTAGAGTTTTGGTATTAAAACTTATAGAATGAAAATATTTGTGTGCAATGTGTTTTCTGTCTTGCGTGTTTAGACTCTTATTTTATCTTTCATCTTGTTTCTAGGCTTTTAAGGCCATCCTCAAAAAGTACCTTGACCATCCCTATCAACTTGAACCATAACTAGCTTTTCGGGTCAACTAAGCTCGAGGTTTCATTGTGCAAATCCAGTACCTCGTTGACACTAGAATAGTTTTGGTCTAATCCCCCTCTCAGAACTGTTGTTGATGGCGCTCTTCTATTTTTCCTAACTTTCATTATTTCTCCTTGGTAATGTTAACGCTATTAATTAATATTGGTCGGTTTTTATGCACGTAATTACCTTAATATTTTGTGATGGAAATTTCCTTAAATATGATTAATCTTTGGGAAAAAAACTCATCTTTCATTTGATAGTCCTATGGATTCATAGCGGAAGGTTTTTTTTTGATAATGTCACTTAGAAATTATGTTTGTATCTATATGTGACGGTTGACTGTATTACCAAGGGTTTCCTTAAATTATGGTTGTTTTGGGAAATGGGTAATTTATTTTAAATTAACCAAAAATTAGAATTGTTGTGGAGGTTTGCAAATCTTTAGTGTTATAAAATTTGTTGATGACATTATTGTATACTCTTTTTTGACGGAACTCCCTTCTTCTCTCGCGTGTTTGCTACTAGCCTGTAAGACTTTGACCCTTCTTGGATGATTGGAAAATCTCTTGGAGTTAATGGTCAAAACTAGTATACTTGCCTTCGCTTCGAAACTTATGTTGTGTGTATACTCTATTTTTATTACCGGTTTGAAACTCAATTATACATGGGTTTTTGTGTTAATTTTTGAAACCCATGGTTCCCCTTTCTTGCGCCGATCAACTCTTGTTCTTTTAGGAATATATTATTTTAGCCCATGCATTTGGTACCTTTGATAAATTTCTAGATGGTTGGTATATATATCAAATCTCAATCTTGTAATTATTATTTAATTACTTACTTGATGGGAATTCTGTTTTGCTAGATTGTTTAATTCTACTTATAGGGCCAAGGGCCATTCTCATACGATTGCTTTACTTTCATTGCTTTTACTCCAAACTGAAGTACAAGGTCTTCTCCTTCTTTGATTGGCATGATGGAGACTTTATTATATCTTGATGTGTTGATAGTTTTTAGAGGTTTGACCCAATTCTTGTAGTAAAGTGCTTCCTTTTGTGGTATTGTTAGATAATAGTTATGGTGGTTTTGTGTAGCCTTATCTTTCTCAGTTCTCGCAAACTGACTCTTCTGGAAAAATTTGTTACAGATGGATTTTGCGAGTAGATGAGGGATAGACTTGTAGATTTTTACATCAACCTTAGTTGAGAAGTTCTTTTGCATGAATCATTTTTATATTGTTAAACTATTGATAACATCTAGTGGAAAACTTACAAGAGGATCAATTTCTTAGTATATTATATCATGGATTATGTCGTCTTAACTCTGGAACCTTGATTTGTTTGACTATCTTTTAAAATTATAAGAAAATTTGTTTACTGCTTGTTGAGTAACCTTATTTTCGTTTTCGTAAATGGGTATTGTTAAACTTTATCCCTACGAATAAATGTTGAGCTAAATCTTTCTAAGACTTAGTAATAGTGTGTTATAAGTAAAATATAATGGGTTGTCTAATACTTATAGAAGTTAAACTAAAATTTATATGGCAAATAAATTTGTGTAGAGGTGACCAACTTGAGAGCATGTAATTCCATAAGTGATCAAAGATGAAACTATCCATTGTTAAGTAACATTATATAGCTTGATATCCCTAGCAACACTATTGAACACTATCCCTTTCATGGTGAAATTCTTAAATGAACTTAACGGAAATCTATGGTTTTTTTTGGAAGATAATAAGATTTAATAAGTAGGAGATAACACTTTAGAAACCACGCAATCTATCTCTTAGCCATTGGATGGTAAATTGTTTTATTTTTTTATAAAATTCATTTAGTAAAGCCCAAGTAAAATCTTTAATAATTCTGGTTAAGTTTTCAAGTTTCAATTATATCTTGGTAATAGCTAATGAGGCCTTGAAGATGATTTCAACTCAACCTTCTCCCTCTAACATTTTTCCAAGGTGCCTTGTCTTTCTTCTCTTAAGTATGTTAAACGCAAACCCATGTTGTCATATGGGCATGAACAAGTTCTAGTAGCGTAAGTGTTAATAGATGGCATTGTGAAATTAAATTACCCCTTTCTCTAAATAAACGAATTAAGCAATTGAATTTCATAATAGAGAAGATTAAAGATGATTACTCAGTGTAAAAAGAATAAACTTAGCTTGGTAAGATGAATTGTATGAATCATATCTTGAGCCTCCTTGAAAACGTAAGCTAAGAATTGCAAGATGTATTTTTAAAATAAATAACCCTCAAGAATATCTCATTGTGGATGGCCCTAACTGTAAGTGTGTTCTGTGGTTGGACTTCTATGTTGTCTTGTCCAAAAGATAAGTGTATTATCCTTTTTGGTGTGAACGTTTCCGTGCTGACCCTATGGTCATCCCCGTAACAAGTGGTTCCTAGAGTTGGTTGTAACTTTGTGACGACATGTTGTGCCGTGTTATGTGTTGAAAAAAGTCAAAAAAAAATTATCCTGTCTTTTACTGTGTTGTTCATGTGTGTGTATTTTGGGTCTTTACACATTCCCTCATTATATAGCTAATCCATGGAATCTTTTTTGTGCATGCATTTTATTTCATACCTTGAAATCTCACAATCCCTTTATCTTCAAGCATGATCTTTCAATTATCATCTTTCTCACTAATGAAAAGGTGATTATTTTGTCTACTATGCAAACACATATTCAAGCATAGGCTACAAAAGTTTCTCTGGAATTCACACACCATCAATATCTTTTGAATCACTGGGGGAGTGCACCATGCACTATGAGCCGAGTTACACCTAATCCATAGTTTTCACCACCTTGACATTCACCTCTTTGGCAGCCACATGCAGCAACCAAATGCTAGAAGTTCCACTTATGTAGCCATTTTTCATCCTCCATGCAAGACTGCACTGCCTCGCCTCGTGCAAAAATGGGAACTCGAAACATTTTTGAAAATGAAAGATATTGATGAAATGGACCTAACTAGGGGGATGCATTACAATTTTATTGTGTTTTTTAGTTGTAGTAATTGATTAGCTACATGTAATCTGCATGTATGTGTGATGTTACAGAAAGTAACAACTCACATAGATGGCCATTCCATGTTCATCTTCAATAAGGAAACATAAAATCCCTGAAGGACCAATGCATTGCCTTGATGAAGGCATGAATCATAGTTTAGTTCAAATATTAAATATAGGAGCAAAAAATAGAGTATCATTTTACATGAAGGAGAGTTCGTTATTAAAGTTACAAGTTTATTAAAAAATCATTATATTTTCATTATTAAAACATTTAATTATGTGATTGAGTTGTTCATTTCAATATACAATCAATATCCATCATAAAATCTAAATGCAGAAATAAGTATATAACTTGGTTAGAGAAATTAATATTATTTATTCATGAAGAAATTCAATGTTTCCCACACAAGCCATGGGATGTAACTCAAAACTACTAAAGAAATAAGTACATGTGTATAAAGCTAAAAGTAAAAGAGCATAGAGGAAACCCATCATTACCTTCGGTTTTCTTCTAATCTTCTTATTTCCATTTCCATCTCCATCTTTAATCTATGTTGCAAGAAGCTGCAGTGTACCTAAAAAATAAAATAAATGGCATCAATATAGAGCCCAGGGTTTAATCTATACTCATGTATTATATAACTGCATGTAAATGAATTTCTTAATATCAAAAGCATAAGGTACATCAAAGGCAGATGTAGAATTGATAAAGTAGTATTTTACAATAGTACATATGATTCCAAAAATCATGATAGTAAAAAGAAAGAGAATGAAAACTATGGAACAAAAGAGACGTTGCAAGCCTATTATTTTTCTAACTATTTCCTTAAGTATGCAGGTACATGTAAAAGATGAAGAAAGTAAGACTATCTTTTCATGAACTAATTGTTACTTCTATAAGTATAGCTACGTTTTTCACAATAAGAAATATGGAGATCAATTATTTTCTTTCAATTAAATTGAATAAATAATATGGACTTCAAGATCATGAGTTCTGAAACTTGAAGCAAGAAAATGAATGTTTCCAAGTGAGAGACAACTATGTTATAGAAGACCATTTTCATTCATCAAATTTCTGGAGGATGCAAAATGCTACTGTATATGCAAGTTGAGGGTAAAAATGATTTTCAACCCTTCATTTTTCAAATAATGGACATCAAGAAAAATAAATTTCCTGCCATATGGAAAAAGCATCAGGATTACACTCTCAATTTACAAAGTCTCTATATCTGTGGGAAAATAGAAAACTACAGCTGAAGTAAAGGAACCAAATGTTCTTTGAGAAACTGAAATATAATTATCCAAAAAGCTTATATAAGAGCTTCAATGCATTAATTGTTTTAGGAAGACTCATCAGCAAGATACAATTATTCAATAACTATGCTACAAGAAAAATGACCTTTTTTAAATTCTCAACACCCACAGATGCATATTCCATAAATTTAGAATTGTCAAGAGGAATGATTCTTCTTTTATTTTTCACTTCAATTCATGAAGAACAAGTACATAAAGCATGAATAGACAATTTTGGATTAGATTTTAAGATCTTGATTTCATAATTGAACAAGAGAAAGTCAATAAAGTAAAAGTGCAACAAACATCAAGATCATGGTCATCTTTTCAAAATAAGCAAGACATATTTTTTCAATGATCTAATAACTACAATTCCAACATCAAGCTTCAAAAGAAATCAAGAAGGCATTCATTCCAATTCAAGATGCTACATCATTCAAGAATATTAAAAAATATCATTAAAGTGTTTAAGAAGAACACAAAGTACAGTCAAGAATTTGTGAGTTACGTTGATCATTTTCCATTCAAGGAAACAAGAGCAATGAAATTTTTCATGAAGATAAAGTACTATCATTGTTTAAGAAAATGAACCTAGCAGTAAATATTCTGAAAGGAAACTTGATTACAAATAGAGCAAAAATCTTTAAGGTAATATCACCAACAACAATTATAGTCAATGAATTTTTGAGCAATGATGATAATTCTCATTTAAAGGAAAGAGGATAAGTAAAATTTATTTATGTTAAAATACAACTTCAAGGGAAAAAAAATTATGATTCCAATAAAGATTTATAGTTATCTATTACTAGTATGGAACATAGTACAAATAGTTACAACTCTTGAACAAAGTTTTTATCAGAGGAAAGCATGCTACATTGAAAGAAAATATTGCAAAGTATAACTTCCATCTATCCAGTTCAAAGAAATACATGTGCTATATTAAATAAATAATAAGATGAAGTTGAAGGTCAAATATCAGATAAAATAAAAGTCATCAAAATCTTCGAAGATTAAGAAAAGCTACACATATTGACGGATTCTATGATAAGTCTGAGAACAGATCAAGATTCAGTTCCATTATTTCATAGATAGAGTTACAATGGCGCTTAAAACCCCTTTTCTTTTCACAAAATTTCTAAAGTAATTGAAATATAGTGGCCATTATGCAAAAACATAGTGATATATTGAAATTAAAAGCCACATTGGGATCGAATTTAGAAAAGTCATAGTCATATTATAGAATTGCAAAACAAGAGCAAAAGTCAACTACTAGTATGTCTCACCTCTAGAACTTCCAGGTCACAACATGGTTTGGGTATCACAATATCCATATTTATAGTTTAAGAGAAAAAAATGAAGGGTAGTTTGAAATTTTGAATGCATGTACATTCTCAAAAGAACGCAATAGAAACGATCACAAATTTCAGACACTCAATTTGATGGGCATGTACAAATAGTAATGAATGTACAGAAAGATCAAAATGTTTGAAGAAAGTAAATGCAATGTTATAACTTCTCATGAGTAAAGAAAATAATGGACCAGATTATTAACAAGATGGAAGATCAAATAGATTGTATAAGCTCAAGATAATAAAATCAAATACCCAAAACCCATTTTCTCTAGGATGCTAGTGAAAGGTTTCACAAGAGTAGGAATCACAAAGTCATAGAGTTTTAAAAGCAATTTTTAGAATATTATCTAGGGGAGGAATGAAATAAAGGAATAATAGATCAGAAATACTTAGAAAACTTGAAATGGAATGAGCATGAGGTTTTAAAAACAAGAAGGATACCTTCCTCACAATGGCGGATTTATAGAGTGAAAGAGCTAATGCAAGTGTAGACCTCAATAAATTGAGATAAGAACAAACCCTAAATGCAGGATAGATAAATATTGAAAAAACTGAAAGTAGAGCTCAAGAAAAAGTTAAAATGGTGCCCAAGTGATTACAAAAATTCCAAATGACAAAAAAATGCAAAGAAAATCGAGATACGTGCTCAGAACCTCTCACAAGATCAAATTTTACATTGAATCGAGCTTGAAATAACATATTCATGGCAGTGAGCTAAAAATTGGCTAGGGCTTCGCCACACGAAATGAGCAAGAAAAATGAACTAATGATAAGATTGACGAGATTTTCACTCAAACATAACTCATTATGAGTTAGCATCAATGGCGAAAAATTACAAGTACAAGATCAAATGACGTACAAAAAAAACAACAATCAAAACTCCCAGCTCATAGACAGATGTAAAGATCAATGATGAAGATGAAATTTTTCAAAGATCTAAGGATGAAAAACAAAAACTACCAACTCTACCTTAGATTCATTTATTTCAACCACAGTCGCCAAAAACATTGACAGTCACAGATTAAAAGAATCAAGATCAATGGCATATAATAGATCACCAAATGTAATGCCAACTCGACCACCATCACCAACTAACTTGTACAAAGTTAAAATATGACAACCATTGATCATCAGGATGAAGATCAATAATCCTCATCAAAAACAAGTAATACAACCAGAATTGAGAACCCAACTGAAGTTAAATATCACCCCCAACAAATCTTAGATGGGTCGAGTCATCGTTGGAGGGGCCAACCCAATAATGAAATCATCATTTGCATTGACCTGATTAAGGTCCAAATACCATGTGATATCGACCAAGTAAAAAGGTGGAAGATCAACATATGAAGAATGATTAATCAAAAGGTGATAAAAACCTTTGAATGTGTTCAAAGTATGGTGTATAATCAAACAAGGAAGACCAAGATAATGTATTTTAATGGAGCCACTTTCAAAAGAAGGATGAATCATTACCTTAAAAAAACTTGCAAAATACCTTATTCTTTGCAAAGGAACCTCGTACTCTCAAGGTTGTCAACATACAGGTGTCCTTGACAAAAGGGAGGAATATTTTGCTAAGGAAGTTACATTATCAAAATGGTATGTTACAAAAAGTTAATTATTACCTCAATTTTTGAAAAATGCCTTTTGTACTTGAGAAGACAAAGTATGCACATGCCTATAGGTGGTCCCCACAGTGGGTGAATTGTAGTTGAATAGATTTTTGCTAAGTGTAAGAGACAAGGAATTATTTTTACTTATAGAGAAGTAATTTTGCATGTCATCCACTAGAAGATAGAACAACAAGGAAGTGCTCAAATGTCAACATCAGAGATCATGAAAATCACTTTTGCTAATTACCTTTTTTTAAAATAATATAAGGGTATTGTTCTCTTACACATGCCTAGAAGTGGTCCCCACACATTGGGGAAATATTTTGCTAAGAGTTGAAGGAAAAGGAATTATTTTTGCTTACACATGGATATTATTTTTACATGTGCATCCAAGAGGGAAGAATTGTACAAGCTTCAAAATTTATCATTACAAGTGGATCAAATTGCAAGTGTCACATGAAGTAGATGAAGAAAAATATTGCATGCACATTGGAGAAGACTTGCATAGGAAGCAAAATATATTATTAGCTAAATTATTCATCTAAGTTTTATTAAAAATAGATCAGTCCACTGCAATTTGACTAGAATTTATTTTTGTAACTAAGGTTATTAATTCCTCATTGTAATCAACATGTCTATTTTTATTCCTTTATTTATTCATGATAAAGTGGTAAAACTAGCATGCATGTACGGCAACAAACTTTATCCTATTTTTGGGAATTGTTGGGTGAATAATTTTTCTATTTATTGTGTGCATTGATAAAGCACAAGAGGAGGAATTTTTGGACATAGGAGTAATGAAGAAATTTTCTGCTGGTTTTTCCTTAAATAAGAAGTAATTTTTTCCTTTCCAATTATTTGCAGTGGTGTGTATATCTTATTAACTCCTGTGATAGACAATTCCCTAATTAATCATCTTACTATTGACAATTTTTGCACTTGTGAAAAAATGGGAAACTTCAAACTTTGTTACAATGGATGGCATTGGTGAAGTATACCTAAGCTAAGGGAGTTTTTGATATTATTGTTACTACTGAATTAGTTAAATGATTACATGAAATCTGCAACTATGTGT
This sequence comes from Taxus chinensis, assembly GCA_019776745.2. Classification (NCBI taxonomy): domain Eukaryota; kingdom Viridiplantae; phylum Streptophyta; class Pinopsida; order Cupressales; family Taxaceae; genus Taxus; species Taxus chinensis. The sequence continues at coordinate 118,373,211 of CM034153.1, read as the reverse complement.
GTTGTTACAAAATGTAACAGATCACATAGTTTGCAATTTCATGACTATTTTCAGCAAAATAACGCAACGCCCCAAAGGACATTTGTGTTGTCTTGATGAATACATTCAATTACAGAATAGGTGAAATGCTAAGTTTTGGAGAAACATACATAAGTGCAGATTGTAGAAATAAGAGTTCATTACTGGATGTTACAGGCCTTCTCTAATTTTCTTTCCTTCATGATTAAGGCATTCAATTATATCACTGAGTTGTTTTATTCATCATACAATTCATACAGAAAGCTCAAATGTAGAAAGAAATATACAACTCATTTTCAGAAATCAATGTTTTATTCATAAGGAATTTTCAAATGTTTCCCACACAAGCCGTGGGATGTAACGTAAAAGTAAAGTAAAGCTACTAAAATAAGAGGTACACATGCATGAAAAATAAAGTAAAGGAATATGAGTGAACCCATCATTTCCTTGGGGGTTTTATTCTTTCATTGAAGCATCTCCATTTCCTACTTTTTTTCCTTCTTCATGTTCATTGTAAAATTCACTATACCAGAAAAGAAGAAAAGGAGAGAACTGTCAGTTACGAGCTCAGGGATCAATCCATATTCCTATACTGTCCTAATTCATGCATATAAATCTCTTAACAATAGGAGATATAGTTTACTTAAAGATTAAACTCCATAGATGCTTTTCTCACTCAGAAAGGAGAAAGAGAAAAGAAAAGAAAACCAAGGACACAAGAGAGGAAAATAATCCTAGGTATTTTCTAATTTATTTCTTAAGTGTGCATGTACAGGTTACAACCAAGAAGAAATAGAAAAGTCAGAAGTACATGCTGGAATGAAGGAAGAATGTAAATCATGTTTTAGTAACCATCCTACAAATGTAAGAAGTTACAGTACATAAGAGGGATTGGAAAATAGAAGTACATGTTTCAGTTTGCAACTAAAGAAGAAGAATCAGATTTCAAGAACCTGATGATAACTGGAAAGAAAGAGTTAGAGTTGAAACAAAATAAAAATACTATTCTGGAAAATTTTGACAGGGCTTCACCATGTAAAATGAACATTTATGACTTTTCATCATGTTATTTTCAACTATTGCATGCTTTAAAAGAATTATGTAAATAAAGTAAGTGATACATAAATCAGAAAATCATGACATGGTCAAGATAAACAGTTATTATGTCTCAGTTCTCCAACAACCAAATCAGCTTTAATAGAAAAGTGTTACATTCTGTATTTTGAATCAGAAAAATACAACTACTATAATTGAAAAGGGAAGGAAGAGATAATTATGGAAAAAAAATTCCAAGGCTTCGCCATGAAAAATCAATTTTTTATATTTTCCAGCATGCCAGAGCTAATACTATCAAGGAAATAAAGCACCTAAGTAAAAAAAACAAGATTACAGTATTCGAATAAAGTGACAGAATCATCTTCAGAATCAAAGTAGAATCACTTTCAGAATATTAAAGTATAACCCAGTGAACAAAAGAGGCAAATTTCTACAACATAAGTAAATATTTAGATCAGAGCATAATCCATTTTTTTGACAAAGTAAGGATCAAAGAAGTACAATCATACAATGCATAGCAATAAGTTCAAGGTACAGAAATATGCATGAAGCACTAGAAATCAGGTTGTAGCAACATAAGTGATGTATGCAATGCAGATAACAACTTCAGGGGAGAATACTATGAAGCCTCATGATTTATAGTTGAACAAATGACAAGCATGTAAGTGCCTAATTGATCATTTTAGGCTACATTTTTTTTAGTTAAAGTAGGTGCTTCATGTTTTAATACACAAGTGAATGGAGTATCAAAACACCAACTAAGTGTGTCAAAATGTAGTTCAGAAGCATCCAAGTAGCAAAATATTAAATGTTTGAGCATCGTAAGAAGTTTAGGTTGTGAAATCAATAAGAAAATAGGAATTAGAGTTTTTATAAGCCACTTTAAAAAATATTTAGGATATGAGTTCAAACTTTCTTGATAGAACAGAGGGAAAAGAACTCAGGAAAATCCACCGAATGTGGATTTGTAGAGATCAAATGGCAACAAAAAATGAAAGCTACAGAAGTGAAAAACACTTCAGAATCAAGTCTGTAATGAAGGAGAATACAAAGTAAAGGTTGCACTTAAATGGCTCCCAAATTAACCTCAACAATCTGAAGATGATTAGAAAAACCAAAAAACTACATTTTTTTCAGAACTTTCAATGGAGCCATGAAGTAAAAATCATCTCACAATTTTTTTTTCAGAGCTGCATAACATCAAGCACGATATCACAGAGTCAAAGAATTTATCAAAAAATCAGATCTACGAATACCCATGTATTGGAAAGCACATACTCTTGCTTTAATCATTAAACACACTAATGGATATCAAAATCATATTAAGAAATAAGTACTTACTGGTTTGTCAAAAATAAGTAAACCCCCATGAGATCATTAAGTTAAGAGAAAGTAATGGAGGCTCAGACTGATTTTTCATCTCAAGAATCCCCAAAGGAACAATGTGGTCATCAAAGCATGCAAGGAAGAAGTGAAATATCAATATCCCAAAGCCAAGCTAATAATGAAAATAAGTTACCATGTTCAGAGGTCAAGAAATTACCATCCTCATCAAGCAGCGATATCATTTACACAGTTCAAAGCTCAGAAACAGTCAAATGAACAATCAGAAAGACCTCCAAGACAAAGGGATAGAACTCACAAAGTGTTGGCCATTCTAAAGAACTCATAGAGACCAAAGAATGATACACAGTCGAGCTTTAAGTTCATGATAGTGGCATCCATCAGAAGTTATAGTACATAAAATAGAGCTCGAATTCAAATAATGGTGGAATCCTCTAAAGAACTGACATAGACCAAAAGAAACAAAAGTCAAACTTCAATAGATAAAAAATGGCGGTCTGCAGAAATTTTGGCAGGGCTTCACCGCTCTTTGCAAGAAAAAAAAACTGACCAAAATGATGGAGCTCAGGCATTTTAACTAACTTGATAAACCATGGCTTAACCTAACTCATCTGGAGTTAGTGATCGATGATAAAAATTCAACGGTCCAAATCGATGGCTAAAGATCGAGCTCCATGTTCAAAGAAAACAATCATGGACAGATGCCACCAATTACATTAAATGTCAGGTCAAAAATGCTAACCGAGGGTAAAGAGTCAATGGATCCAAATCAAAAGGAATACCAATCAAAGGCTGAGAAACGTTCACAAACCTCAATGCAAAATTTATGCCAATAAGATTTAAAGATCGACGATCAACATATAATCAAGTACCAAAATCAACAATTGCAACCCCGAGTTAGAGATCGATGACAAACATAAAACACAGTACATAGATCAATGGTGGAAGACTAATCACCAACTTTAATGCAAACCCATTGGTTAGCAGGAGAAACTAGAGTTCAGAAAAGTAATAACATGGAGAGCTTTTGGAAAACCTTAAATAGGGTTGGGCTAAATTGCCACTGATCAACATGTCAAGGGCGAGTCATCATGTAGAGGGGACCAACCCCATGTTGAATAAGATTAATCATTTCATATTGACTTAAGTCATGATAGTGTATGTAACCATGTAATCAAAAGGAGCCGACCACCATCATGCCAACAATGATCACTCACAAGGTAAGTTTTAGCCTTAGTCACCAAGTGTTATTCAAATATGCAAGGGCCAACAAGAATATACTATCCATGTATTAATCAAAAGTGGTGAAGACTATAATATACCATGCAATATAATCAAAGGTTGTCAAAATTATAAATTGCAAAGTCTACAAGGTGGCCAAACCAAATGGAGACCAGTGATCAAGTGCAACGGTGGCCCCACATACTACAAAAATAAAAGGAAGCATGTGCATGTGGAAAAGTGGTCCCTACAGTGTATGATTTATTTTGTTAAGTATTGCAAGTATTGCAATTATTTTACTCACAAATAGGGAGTTGATATTTTTTTCATGCTTAACAAGAGGATAGAGCAGACAAGAAGAAGGATTCACATGCACAAGGAAAGAGATTTTTCCAGCAAGCAAGCTTATTATTAGCAAATTATTCACCTTTGTTTTCTTAAAAATATAACAATCAACTTCAGTTTGAATGTAATGTAATCAAGGCTATTAATGCCTATTTGTAATTATATGTTCTATTTTTGTTCATTTATCTATTATTAAATAAAGGATAAAAATAGGATGTTTGGGTGAGTACAAGACTTAGACTATTTTTAGGAAGGGTGTGAAAATTATTTTGCTATATATTTTGTGTTTTGGCAAAGTACAAAAGGGATGATTTTTTGGATATAGGAGTAATGAAGCAATTTTTCTCAGTTTTTCCTTCTGAATGTGAAGTATTTTCTACCTTTCCAATTATTTGTAGACTTTTGTATGTTTCTATTAGTCTTGTGAATGCAAATTCCCTAGTTAATCATCTTACCCTACTATAAATTAAGTAATCTCTAGATGATATTAATGTGTATGTGTAACTTAGCAGTATTTTTGTGATTCTATCCCTCAATACATCAAAGTGTTTACCCTTAATTATTTTTAGAAATCTATTGGCCTATGCATCAGAAGTTCATTCCTTATCAATTGTGTATGTACTCAGTCAAAGAGCTCATACAAGTTTTGTGTATCACCTTAGTTTTAATTCATTTTTTACAGTCATCTTTTACCATTAAACCCCAAAAATTAATTTAGGATACATCAACAAGGAACCAACCTTGATATCGAAAACTCACCTCAAAATAGGTATACCCACAGACATGAGGTTTTTCCATTGTATCTACGAAAGAGAGAGAGATCATATTTTTCAAGCTTTGAAAACATGCAGCCATCTCTCTACAGGGTGCACTTTCGAGAGATAACACTTACCTTACCGTAAATTTGGTATTTTCTATATAATCTTAGTGTAGATGTTCATCTTGTTGTGTTGTTTTGATTTATCCCTTAATACATGAGTTTTTTGCCTTAATATTTTGTTAAAAACCATTAGTTCATGTATCTAAGATTCATTCTCAAATTTATCGTGCATATACTAGGTCAAATCCCTCTATAAGTTTGGTGTATTACCCATTTACAATTTCAATTACAGTCATCTTTTTACCCTCAAAATCCCAAAAAATTAGTTGAGGATACATCAATAAGGAACTGACCTTGGTAACAGAGACTCACCTCAATAATAGGTATACCCATAGAATTGGGGTGTTTCCATTATATCTAGGATAGTGAGAGATTCAAAGAAAGCTTATAACCCTCGGTGTCATCTCTCAACTAGGGTGCACTTTCAAGAGATAACAATTTTTGGCATGCCCGATGGGACGTAGATCAGATCTGCAGTGTATTGCAACAAATTATAACAATTTATAATGAAAGAAAGTCACTTTTGGAGAAGCAAGTTGCAAAAATTTATTCTAAAGATCGAAAAAAATATTTGGTCCATAAGGCTTATTTTAGACCAGTTTTGTAGCATGTTCCATGCCTAAAGTGACAACAAGATCGTCGGTAAGAGGAATTTTTGCTCAATTTATTTCCTTACCTTTGAACTCTGCAAGAAGAAGAAGAGTTTGCAATACCTTACCTTATAATAGGCCTTGTTTTGGCAACCCTCCCGCTAATCTTTCTTCACCATGTATTAATTTTGTTGTTAAAATCTCTGTTATTCCAATGACTATTCAACCACCTAGAAATTTTGTGACCTTTACTAATGGCATCCCTTTACTAATTCAAGTTTATCATGATATACCTGATGCTGCATTGGAAATTTTATCTTCATTTATTAGTGAGAATCAAATCACCCCTACAAAGAACATTAAATATGTTGCATCCATTTGTGTTGTCCATAATATAACTCATGAATATTTACCCTTAAGACTTTTAGCTACATCATTTAAAGGATAATATTTGCAATGGTACAAAACTATAAAAATAGGGAGTATAAGAACTTGGGATGAGTTAGGAGAGAAATTAATTAAGAAATTTCAAGAACATTCTGATCATTTAACTCTCATAGAACAACTGTTTATGATAAAAAAATCTCCTCGTGAATTTATGACTAGTTTTAACATCATATTTTCTAGAACATGGGAAAGAATTCCAGCCAATATTAAGCCTCAATTTGATCATGCATTTATATATTATCTTAGAGATTTAAATAGTGATATTTCAACCATGATTCAGTCTATGGGAGGAGACACTCTCCTAACAGCTTAAAATATTTCCATTAGGGCTAACAATAATGTTACTCAAGTTGGAAAATTAGCCCCAAGGCCTTCAATGCATCTTATAGCAGATTTTTAACCTATCCCACAACCTATTACAATTATAGAGCCTAATGTTATAGCTCCATTAGATTATGTATTTAAGGCTTTGCAGACTATAGGAAATAAGTTAATGTCAATTGAGAACATACTACCTAAGCCTACCAAGCCTTATTAAGCTTCTTACAATCAAAATAAATAGAATAGGCAGCCTTACTAGAAAAATTAGAACTATAGAACACCATATCAACCAAAGGAATTTGATCCAAAAGATCCAAGTTCATCTAGCGCTCTTGTTCCAGAAAATGTGCTTTCAGAAGATTGGTGTCCACCTTGTAATTAATCTCATTCAGCTACCAATTGTCCAAATGCATTCCTGAATATAAGCCTTGTTGCAAAAACTCAATTTAAAGCATTTTTTATGCCTCAAATGGAGGGTGGGTAGAAATCTGCTCATAGTCAAAAACCACGAGAATAGAATGTAGTCAGCTTTGGAAAGGGAAGATTTCATTGCAGTCACAACTAGGTCTCAAGAAAAGGCTCAAGATAAGAAAGCTAAACAAACCTATTCTTGCTACAGTCACTGATAAAACAACAAGTACATGTCAAAACACAACCAGAAACTATGGTATTCCTTCAAATATAGAAAACAATTCATCTAAAAAAGAGTAACAAAAACAATTGCAGCCTGATCCCAGTAGATTATTCACACCTCAGATTTTAAAAGCTGCTGAAGTAGAATCAATTTTTGCTAAATCTTATGCTAAAAATGTAGAGGTTGTTTCAAATAATGTTTCTTATTTTAATATTTTTGAGGTGATGAAAAAGCATAATATTAATATCTCATTGTGGGATGCTCTAAGTATTCAGGGAAAACAAGAGTTACTCGCTCATGAGCTTGCTAAGTTACAGATTTCTTGGAAAGCAACAAAAAAGGAAGCTCAGAATGTAGACATGGTTTTGGTACAATGGAGAAAAATCATATGAAATAGGTTAAGTGGATGGTATAAAAAGTTTTAAATGCTCGTGATATTAAGAAACCACAACCCTTTTATCTATCTATGATTATTGGAGATCATTTAGTTTATAACCGCATGGTTGATAATGGTGCAAGTAACACAGTAATGTTAAAATAAATTGTAGAAAATTTAGGCCTATAGTATGAACCTACGGAAAAAGGTGTGTTGCAGCTAGATGAAACAATAACTAACATAGTCGATATCATTAAAATTTTGGAGGTAACTTTATATGCTTTCCCAAATGTTATTATCTTACAAGATGTTATTGTTGTATATTTACCTCCCTACTTTGAATTATTCTTATCAAGAGATTTCAAAGAAAATATAGGGTTTTATCTTTCTTTAGATTGTTCACTTCTATTCTTTATTACAAGGTATGGAACTAAAGTTACTGTAAATTTAGAGCCTTTGGCTAGATTTCATATTGGGCCTCATGCTTCAAATGTTGTAGCAAATTATGTAGCTTCAGATCATTCTTATTTTGACATTACAACACATGTTTCTAAATTAAATGGTGTTTCGAATATTTTTATGCATGAAAAAAATCAAGAAGAATATGCTTACGATCCTTTCAAAAAAGCATAGGAAGCTTTTTTTGGAGTTTATTACTTACATGAAGAAAATGCACCAATCCCCTTGTTTTCCATAATAGGAATAGCAACAGAAGGGCTATGGAAGATTCATTTTGATGGAACCAAGAACAAGAAAGTACAAGGTGCAGGTTTCATGACCACTTTCCCTACAAACAAAATGTGTTTTTCAGCTCTAAGTCTACAATTTTCAATTACTTCTAATCTAGCTGAATATGAATCATTAATTCATGGCTTACAATGGGCCGGAAAGGGAGGCATCATCATGTTGCAATTTTTTCGATGATTCAGAGTTAATGATTAATCAAGTGAAAAACTTTAATTTGTGTAATAATTCATTACTGAAATATTAGAAACATAGATTTTCAAATTTAATGGAAGTCTTTGATGTTATTAACATGAAATCTGTTCCAAGAGCTTAAAAAAAACATGCAGACAGACTTGCAGCAGTTGGTGCTAGCTTTGATGTTCTAGAACAGATTGAAAACAACAAAGTACAGCCACATATAAAGTTTATTATTAGACCTTTGGTACCTGATAATGAAGAAAATTGGCAAGTTTTTGAAGATGATAAACAAATCTACATATTTTTGTAATAAGAAGCTAAATCTTCTACAGGAAATCAGAACAAACTGCAACATTTATATAGCAACCATATTTTTAGTTAAAGACAAAAAAGATACCCCAAGGAATGGTCACACTAGAAGATATTTTTAGTTCCAATGATTAGTTAAGAAAGGATAAAGGAAAGATTTCAATTCACATAGATAACTACAAAGAAATATTGGTGGATGATGAAAAGAAATTATTTATTGGAAAGGTATGCTGCTTAGCTGAAAAACAATCATTTATTAATTTATGTAAAGAATTCATAGATGTTTTTTCTTGGAAATACCAAGATCTGAAAGATTTTGATCCCAGTTTAGCTTAGCATACTATAGAGTTATAGCCAAATTCCATGCCAGTTAGGCAGAAACAAAGGAATTTAAATCCGAAGATTTAACCATTAATGAGAAAAGAGATATTCAAACTGATTGTATTAGGTATTAGCTTTCTAGTTAAACATTCAAGTTGGGTAGATAATTTTGTTCATGTTCGAAAAAAGAATGGATAAATCTGGCTATGTGTGGATTTTATAGATCTTAATAAATCTTCATTAAAAGATCATTATCTGCTGCCCAATATGGATAATATTTTAAGAACAGGTTCAGGTTCAGACATACTATCTCTTTTGGATGGTTATAGCAGATACAATCAGATTCTTGTGAGTGAAAAAGATAGATACAAAACGGATTTTACTACAAAGTGGGGTACTTATGCTTACAAAAGAATTCCTTTCAGACTTTCTAATGCCGGTGTAATGTTTCAACATGCAATGGACATGGATTTTCACAACCTATTAAATAAATGCATACTGGTTTATTTAGATGATGTTACTGTATTTTCAAATAATTATGATGATCATCTTATGCATTTAAGGTAGAATTTTAAGCTTCGTAGGTAGTTTGGAATATCATTGAATCCTAAAAAGTCTATATTTTTTAGTCCATCAAGGTAAATTACTTGGACATATTGTTTCTGGAAAAGGTTTAGCTATTGATCCTTTCATAATCGAAGCAATTTCACAACTATCCTTGCCTCATCATAATAAAGCATACAAAGTTTTTTTAGAAAAAACAACTTTGTTAGAAGATTTGTTCCAGATTTTACAACATTAGTCAAACCATTAACAACCATGTTAAAGTTAGATAAGACTTTCTCTTGGACCATCAATGGAAGAAATGGATTCGAGGCCATCAAGATAACTATTTCACAAGCTCATACTCTAGAAAATCCAAATTTTGATAAGGATTTCACAATGTATGCACTTACAGGAGATGAAACCATTTCAACCATATTAACTCAGGTTAATGATGAAACTATTGAGTAGCCAATTGCTTTCTTTGGAAAAAACTTACATGACTACAAGATAAGGTACACTTTTCTTGAAAAACAAGTACTTTTTATAGTTAGAGGATTAAAGAACTTCAAGTACATGTTTTCCAATAATAAGATACATGTCTTAGTCTCTCATCCAAGTGTTAAAGCGTTATTTTTTAACAAGGAAATGAATGAGAAGAGATCAAACTGGATTACAAAAGTTATAGAATATGATGTTGAGATCCATGTTGTAAAAATAGTTTGAGGAAAAGAATTGTGTGAACATCTAATTACTGATATGGAAAAATAGCAGGTTGGAGAAACACAAAATTCAGAATAGTATGCAAAAATCACATATCAACAATCAAAAATCTTGGTACAACCTGAAAATCAACAACTAGAAGTCAATCCAGAAGTTCAAGAATCAAGATGGGTGACTGATTTGGTTAATTACTCGTAGCACGGTACTTATCTGGAAGTTATGGACAAGAATAAATGAAGATAATTTAGGTTAAGTTGTACCTTATGTTTTCATTGATGGTGTGTTGTTTAAAAGGGATATAAATGGAATTTTGGTGAGATTTATTGATTATGATAAAATTCAGCAACTATTATCTGAGTTTCATGAAGGACCTGTAGGAGGTCACTTTTTAGCACGTACTACAACCTTAAAAATTATTAAAGCTAGTTACTATTGGGCTAGCATATTCAAGGACTGCTTCAAATGGATTAGAAAGTGTAAGAAGTGTGCTTTTTTGTTGGAAAATAACATTTAGCTTCACTACCCCTGCAACCTATTTCAGTGGATCGGTCATTCATACAATGGGGTCTTGACTTCATTGGCATGATAATTCCACCTTCGTCATAAAGACACAAGTGAATCTTGACTTCTACAAATTATTATACATGCCGGACTGAAGCAGTAGCTTTGAAAGAAGCTAACGAGACTTCAATCTTATCATTTTACGAAGGGATCATTTGCATATTTGGTGTTCCATCAACTATCATTTCAGATAATACCTTAGTGTTTCTTGGTTTAAAGGTATTAGATTAGGCTTTCAAACATGGAATTTATTTAAGAACTTCGTCTAATTATTACCAACAAGGTAATGGGTTAGCTGAAATTACTAACAAAAATATCTAGAGGATCATCAAAAGAACACTCAAGGAGAATTAAAGATCTTGGTATATAATGTTAAATTCAGCACTTTGGGATGACAGAGTGATTCCTAAAAGATCATTTGGCAATTCACCATAAAAACGTATTTATGGATGAGAGGAAAGAATATCAATCTCAGTTAAGTTGTCCACATTGGATTTACTGCATCAGATGGAACTACTTGAGAATGAACCATTACAGGTTTGTTAGATAGAATTAATGGAGTTATAAGAGCTAAGACATCAATCTCATCTAAACATGGAAAAGAATCAAAGACAGATCAAGAAAACATTTGATAAAAAGGCTAAGTTTAGAGTCTTTAATGAAGGAGACATTGTGTTAAAATGGGATGATGATCATGTAAAGCCAAGAAACCATGTAAAGTTTGCTACAGTCTGCAGTGGTCCCTATATGATTTCATCTTATAAAGAACACAATGCATTTTAACTTTCAAGGTTGAATGGAAAGGAACTTCCCATTCCTATGAATGGTATGTTTCTTAAACATTGTTATTGAAAATCTTACAGTGTTTGGTTAGAGTAGGATTTCCCTTTCAATAAGTGCAGTTCATGCACATTGCAATGTTTTTCAATTGAATAAGTGCACTTGTGCACGTATCTGGTTCACCATATCCTTTTCCCCACTTTAGTTCATTTTTTGGAAAGGTAATTTTGGTTATATACTTTAACGCCATGCCCAATGGACAAGAGAAAGGCACTGGTCTACAAGCTAGTAGGTAGCTTTCCTCGCAGGATCGGAAGAAATGTTGACAATATTTTGCACTCATGCAAAAATGGACAACTTGAAACTTTGTTTATGATGGAATGTATTGATGAAATGGACCTAACCAGGGGGATGCACTACAATTTTATTGTGTTTTTCAGTTGTAGTAATTGATTAACTACATGTAATATGCAACTATATGTGTTGTTACAGAATGTAACACCTCACATATACTCTCATTCCATATTCATATTCAGCCATGAAACAAAAAATCCCCAAAGGACCAATACATTCCCTTGATGAAGGCGAGAATCACAGTTTAGGTGAAATGTTAGATTTAAGAGAAGAAAATAGAGTTGTAGTTTACATCAAGGAGAGTTCATTATTAAAGTTACTTTCTTAATGATTAAATACATTTAATTATGTGATTGAGTTATTTATTTCATTATACAATCAATATCCATCATAAAAGCTGAATATAGAAAGAAGTATACAACTCAATTACAGAAATTAATGTTATTTATTCACGAAGAAATTCAATGCTTCCCCCACAAGCCATGGGATGTAACTCATAAACTAATGAAGAAATAAGTACATGTGCATTAAGCTAAAAGTAAAAGAGTATAGAGGAAACCCATCATTGCCTTGGGTTTTCTTCTAATCTTCTTGTTTATAGTTCCAGCTCCATCTTTCATCCATGTTGCAAGCAGCTACAGTGTACCTAAAAACTAAAAGAAAGGGTATCAATATAGAGCTCATAGTTTAATCTGTACTCATGTACTGTCTAACTGCTTGCAAATGGATTTCTTAGTATCAGAAGTAGAAGGTACATCAGAGGCAAATACAAAATGGATAAAGAAGTATTCTGTAGTAGCACATATGATTCCCAGAATCATGATAGTAAAAACAAAGATAAAGAAAACTATGGAACACAAGAGAGGTTGTAAGCCTCTTATTTTTTTAACTATTTCCTTAAGTATGCAGATACATGTAACAGATGAAGAAAGTATGGACTATCTTTTCATGAACTAACTGTTACTTCTACAAGTATAGCTAGGTTTTTCAAAATAAGAAAGATGGCTATCATTTCTATTCATTTTATTCAAGTGAAGAAATAATATGGAATTTGAGATCATGAGTTCTGAAACTCGAAGCAAGAAAAGGAATGTTTCCAATTTAAAGACAACTATGCTACAAAAGATCATTTCATTCATCAAATTTCTGGAGGATGCAACATGCTACTGTATATGCAGGTTGAGGGAATAAATGATTTTCAACCTTTCATTTTGCAAAGAATGGACATCAAGACAAATAAATTTCCTTCCATATGGAAGAAGCATCAGGCTTACAATTTCAATTTACAAAGTCTCTATATCTGCAGGAAAATAGAAAGCTACAACTGAAGTAAAGGAACCAAAAGTTCTTTAAGAAACATAAATATAAGTATCCAGAAAGGTTATATTAGAGCTTCAATGTATTCATTGTTTTATAAACACTCATCTAGAGGATAGAATTATTCAAGAACTATGCTACTAGAATAAAGAGCTTGTTCAAAGTCACAAGACCCGTAGATGCAGATTTAATAAATTTAGAACAATCAAGAGGAATCATTTATATTTGATTTTTCACTTCAATTCATGAAGAAAAAGTACACAAAACATGAATAGATAACTGTAGAGAAGCTTTTAAGAGCCTGATTTCATAATTGAATAAGAACAAGTCAATAACATATAAGTGCCACAAGCATCAAGATCATAGTGAGATTTTCAAAATAAGTGAGACATATTTTTTCAATGATCTAATAACTACAAGTCCAACATCAAAATTCAAAATCAATCAAGAAGAAATTCATTCCAAATCAAGATGCTACATCATTGAATAATATCAAAAAAGATCAGTAAAGTGTTTCAGAAGAAAACAAAGTACACTCAAGATTTTTTGAGTTACTTTGATCATTTTCCATTCAAGGAAAGAAGAGCAAGGAACTTTTTCATGAAGCTACAATACTATCATTGTTTAAGAAAAATAACCTAATAGTAAATAGTACATATCCAAGATGAAAGGACACTTTGTTACAAAAAAAGTAGAAATCTTCAAGGCAATATCATCGAGAAAAATTACAGTCAATGAAGTTTTGAGCCATCATGATCATGCTCGTTTAAAGGAAACAAGAAAAGTAAAGTTTACTTATGTTAAATCACAACTTCAAGGGAAAAAGTATTATGATTCCAATCAAGATTTACAGTTACCTATTACCAGTATGGAAGAGAGTACAAACAATAGTTCTAAATCTTGAACAAAGTTTCTATCAAAGGAAAAAATTCTACATTGAAAGAAAAGATTACAGAGTATGACTTCCATCAAGCTAGTTCAAAGATATACATGTGCTATATTAAATAAAGAAGAAGATGAAGCTAAAGGTAAAATATCAGAGAAAAATAAAATTCATCAAAAACTTCAAAGATTCACAAAGCTACATAGTTTGAGGGATTCTAAGATAAGTCTGAGAAAAGATCGGGATTCAGTTCCTTTATTTCATAGAAAGAGTTACAAAGGCCCTCAAAACCCATTTTATTTTCACAAAATTTCCACAATGCTCGAAATATGGTGGCCATTATGCAAAAACAAAGTGACATTTAAATTAAAATCCACATTAGGATCAAATTTAGAAAAAGCACAGTCATATTATAGAATTACAAAACAAGAGCAAAAATTTATCTACAAGTATGCCTCACCTCTAGATCTTATAGGTCACAACATAGTTTGGGTATCACAATATCCAAAGTTACAGTTTAAGAGTAAGAAAATGAAGGGTAGTTTGAAATTTTGAATGCATGTATAGTCTCAAAATAATTCCAGACAAATGATCACGAATTTCAGACACACAGTTCGAAGGGCATGTATGGATAGTAATGAATGTATAGAAAGATCAAAATATTCAAAGCAAGTAAATTCAATATCAAAGCTTCTCATCAGTAAAGAAAATCAAGGACCGGATTACAGACAAGATCAAAGATCAAATAGATCATATAAGCTCGAGAGAACAAAATAAAACTCCACTACAATGACAAAGACATGCCCAGTTGAAAGAAGACTAAACAAAAACCTTCTCAAGTAAACAATAATAGCCAAAGAAAAAATTCTCTAGGCAAGCACATATAACAAAGACCCACATGAATCTAGAGTTCATTAATTACACATTAGTCACAAATGAGCAACTGAATTTTGGGTATGGATAATTTTGAGTACAATTTCATGCATTAATGGCCATTTTAATTATATAGAATTCTCTGAGAATTTCGAGCTTGCAAAATCTTAAGTACGACATTGAAATAATAAAACCCAACTCACGGTTAGAGCATCAATTCAAAAAGAGAAATACGGAATGCCTGGATACTCATATATATTTTTCATAAAAATGAAGAAAGGATTTACAGATGGGTCAAATACAAACATCAAGAAGAGACATTTTATTTTCATTAGAAATTAAGTTTTAAACTCTCAGGATATAAAGATGAATACAAAAAGCATAGTTCAAGTTTCCACAAGATTCACAACAGATGCAAAGAAGGTGGATAAACTTACCATTCTTCAAATAAATCTTCAAACCCTCGAATCACCAAGGTAAAGGACGAAGAAATTGAATACCCAAAACCCATTTTCTGTAGGATGCTCTCGGAAGGTTTCATAGGATAAGGAATCACAAAGTCACAAATTTTTCAAAGTAATTTTTAGAATATTATCGAGGGGATGAATGAAATAAATGAATAACAGATCAGAAAATCTTGGAAAACCCAAAATGGAATGAGCATGAGGTTTTAAAAACAATAAGGTTACCTTCCTTGCAATGGCATCTTTCTAGAGTGAAAGAACTAATGCAAGTGCAGAGCTCAATAAATTGAGATAACATCAAACCCTCAATGCAGAATACAGAAATATTGAAAAAACTGAAAGTAGAGCTCAAAACAAAGTTCAAATGGTTCCCAAGTGATTGAAACAAATTCCAAATGATGGCACAATGAAAAGGAACTCAAGATTTGTGCTTAGAACCTCTCACATGATCAAATTTTACAATGAATTGGGCTTGAAAGAGCATATTCATGACAGTGAGCTAAAAATTGGCCAAGGCCTTTTGCTACTCAAAACGAGCAAGAAAACTTAAAAAATGATAAGCTCGACAAGTTTTCATTCAAACCTAACTCATTCTGAGTTAGCATCAATGGCCCGAATTGTAAGTACAAGATCAAACAAATTACAAAAAAAACATAATATATCCACCCATCTCGTACACAAAGGTAAGGATCGATGATGAAGATTAAATTGTACAAAGATATAACGATGGGTAAAAAAATTCCAACTCCACCTCATATTCATTTATTTCAACCACATTCATTAGAAACATCGACGGTCATTGATTAAAAGTATCAAGATCAATGACATATAGCAAATCACCAAATTTAATGCCAACTCGACCACCATCACCAACTAATTGGTACAGAGTTTAAATCTGACATTCATTGATCCTCAGGATGAAGATCAAGGATCCTCATAAAAAACAAGTAACACAACCACAGTTCAGAACCCAACTGAAGTTAAATATCTCCATCGATAAATCTTTGATGGGTCAAGTCATCGGTTGATGGGCCAACCCATTAATGAAATCGTCATTTTCATTGAAATAATTAAGGTAAAAAAACCATGTGATATCGACCAAGTAAAAAGATGGATGATCAACATATACACAATGATTAATCAAAAGGTGATATAAACCTTTGAATGTGTTCAAAGTATGGTGTATAATCAAACAAAGAAGACCAAGATAATGCATTTGAATGGAGCTAATTTCAAAAGAAGGATGAATCATTACCTTAAAAAAACTTGCAAAATACCTTATTCTTTGCTAAGGAACCTCATACTCTCAAGGTGGTCAACATACAGGTGGCCCCCACAAATGGGAGGAATATTTTTCTAGGGAAGTTACATTATCATGATGGTATGTTACAAAAAAGTAAATTATTACCTCAATTTTTGCAAAATGCCTTTTTTACTTGAGAAGAAAAAGTATGCACGTACCTACAAGTGGTCCCCATAGTGGGTGTATTGTAGTTGAATAACGTTATGCTAAGTGAAAGGACAACGCATTATTTTTACTTGTAGAGAAGAAATTTTGCATGTCATCCACTAGAAGACAGAACATACAAGGAAGTGCACAGATGTCAACATCAGAGATCATGAAGACCACTTTGGCTAATTACCTTATTTTTCACAAAATAAGGGTATTATTCTCTTACACATGCCTGCAAGTGGTCCCCACACATTGGGGGAATATTTTGCTAAGTATTGAAGGCAAAGGAATTATTTTTTCTTACAAAAGGATATTATTTTTGCATGTGCATCCAAGAGGGAATAATTGTAAAAGGTTTCAAATTTATCATTGCAAGTGGATAAAATTACAAGTGTCACATCAAGAAGATGAATACAAATATTGGATGCACATTGGAGAAGACTTGCATAGCAAGCAAGAGATATTAATAGCTAAATTATTCATCGAAGTTTTATTAAAAATAGATCAGTCAACTGCACTTTTACTGGAATTTATTTTTGTAACTAAGGCTACTAATGCCTCATTGTAATCAACATATCTATTTTTATTCCTTTATTTATTCATGATAAAGGGGTAAAATTGGCATGCATAGGTGAATACAAATTATAGCCTATTTATTGTTAGGAAATATAATGTTTACATTATAGTGGGATATTTACTGAAAGGTAAATAATAATTAGTTAGTTATATTATTGTTATATAAGCACTTATATATTACTTAGAGTTGTTTTAAAAATTCATATGATTGGATTTGTGTATTGTTACGTGAGTAACAATCATAAATAAATAGGATTATTTTTAGAGCAACTTTCTAATTTATAGGAGTTGTATATTTATATATATTTGTTGTATATCCTTATGTTTAATATCAAAGCAATATAGAAGAAATATATGATTTGTGTGCTAAATTATTTCTGTTATTTTTTGTATAATTCTCTTATATTTCATATCAATGGTATCAAAGCTATGATACTAATTCTCTTTTTTTAATGGGTTTTTGAATTTTTTTTAGGAGTGATTTGAAATGTCCCTACAAATGGAAACTCTTTATGAAGAAGAAATTAATCTGTAGATGAGAACTTCTTTCTTTTCATGGGAATTCACATACAAGACAGAACAGAGACAAAGGAATAAATTTCAAGTTAGTTAGATTCGCTATGACCAAAAATAATTTTCTGTTGGGCCTGCTGAAACTCAATGGTGTTGGAGGAAGTTTCATGGAGAAGCTTTTGGAAGAGATGCATGGATGATCATTGGTGTTCAACTGGTTATCTTGTACTTCATCGTATATATAAAATTGATTCTTTAGATCTATTCATATCTTCATACTATAACAATATGATCATCAATATTCAACTTGAAAGGAGAAGGACCACTATCTATTTTTTCCTTTGGTTGGAAATTTTACAAGACAACAATATTAAAGAAAGGAATGTGTAGCATTTTACACCTGTAGCATTATGAAAGTGGCTCAGCTGAAGTGTTTTAGTGTCTTGTGTGCATTTATTCTCCTCTCCCGATGCACCATCACATCTATCCATTTTGAGTGGTATTTGGATTGAAGAATAGGGTTCCAACAACTATGGTGATCATCTTTTTGGAGCACATAAATAAAATTCATCATTCCTATGACACATTTCATCCTCTACCAACACAAATTTAATATTTGTGCTATAAATGACCTTTTAAAACAAACAAAAATTACCTCGTGCATGCATTTTTGGTATTACCTGACATCCGAAAAAATAAAGTGTTTCACATTGTCGGAGGGGAGATATAATAAACAATGTGGAAACAATTGAGCTTGATATAAAAATACAAGTGAGTTAGTAGCATGTTATTCGAGGATGGAGGAAACAGAGACTAGAGGTCAGATAACGACCTATTTTCAGTCACCAATGACGAGGCTGCATGAAGATGTGGTGGCATTTTGTGGTGTGAGTTTTATTTCATTTATGTGCATACGGTCTTAAAGTTTGTAATTTTTAATAAGTGGAAGTTTCACATTGAGGGGGGAACATTGTCAAACATGATCCAATGTTCCATTTCCAATTTTTTAGTTGTGTATGTGATTATTCCTACTTAAATTCCCCGATGTAAAAAATAGTGAAGAAGAGATAGCATAGTGAAATGCAACATCATGAGTCTTGATCAGGTAGAAGAGTCAGATGCATTCTTGTTCGGACCTAGGTTTTTGGTTAGCCTACTAAAAACCATTGAAGGTTGTTCATTTGTGTTCCTTCTTGAGTTCCCACATTGTTAGGTCAGATGTGTTTCCTAGAGTGACTGGTTGATAAGAAGATTATTTCGGAGTGTGTTCCCATCCTTTTCAGTCAGATGTGTTCTCGACAGTGCATGGTCAATAAGAAGTTGATGTGTTCCTTGTTCTACCTTCAGTTCGAGTGTGTTCGCAAATCATGAGCGTACAGAGGTGGAAGGATAGAGAGGAAGTATGAAAATTATTTTACTACCATGTAAATATTAAGGGGGGAATGTTAGGAAATATATTGTTTATATTATAGTGGGATATTTACCAAAAGGTAAATAATAATTATTTATTTATATTATTGTTATATAAACAATAATATATTAGTTGGAGTTGTTTCAAGAACTCGTATGATTTGAGTTGTGTATTTTTACATGAGTAACAATCACAACTAAAGAGGATTATTGTTAGAGAAACTTTCTAATTTATAGGAATTGCATATTTCTATATATTTGTTGTATCTCTATTTTTTTAATATCGAAGCAATATAGAAGAAATATATGATTCGTGTGCTAAATTATTTGTTTGAATATTTTTATAATGCTCTTATAATTCCTATCATTTTTAGGATGGGTTGGATGAATAAAGTTTCTATATATTGTGTGCATTGGAAAAGCAAAAGAGGAGGACTATTTGAACATAGGAGTGCTGAATTAATTTTCTACCATTATTGCCTTGAATGAGAACTAATTTTGGCCTTTCCAATTATTTGTAGTGGTGCGTATATCTTCATTAATTCCTGTGAATTACAATTCCCTGATTAATCAGCTTACCTTGCTACAAGTTTTTATATTTTCTATATAATATTAGTGTCCATGTTTATCTTTTTTTTTTGTTGTGACTTATCCCTCAATACATAAGTGTTTTGCCTTAATATTTTGCTGAAAACCATTGGTTCGTGCATCAAAAATTCATTCTCAATTTTATCATGCATATACTCAGTCAAAGACCTCAATAAGTTTGGTGTATCACACCTTTTCAATTTCAGTTGCATTCATATTTTTACCCTCAAAACCCCCAAAAATTAGTTTATTATACATCAATAAGGAACCAAATTTGATACCAAAGACTCACCTCAACAATAGGTATACCCAGAGACCTGAGGTGTTTCCATTGTATCTACAAAAGTGAGAGATTCGAAGAAATCTTAGAACCCCTTCTGTCATCTCTCAACTAGGGTGCACTTTCGAGAGATAACAAGATCTGGATTTTCCATCCACAGAGCCTTCTAGCGAAGACTCCATCCCTCCCTGGTATAATCCTCCCAATCCTCCTGATGCAGTGATGGCGTGTGGTTAATGGTTTTCTTATAATTTCGGTTTGCCATGTGGGCATGCTCTTGTAAATCCTTTGTGGTTTGTTTTTTTTCCTTTGTGGAAATTTTGAGGGACCGTGAGTTGTCCATTTTCCCCTTACTATGTGACTTTCCTTTTATTTATTAAATATAAAGGGCAGTTCCAATAGTAAAAAAATTCTACATGAAAAACCAATGTAAGAAAATATTAACAAAATAAAATAGAACAAAACTTTAGAATCACTTATGAAACAAAAGATAGTTCCACCACTTTGTATAATTGCTTGAAACGAAAGTTCCAACTACCTCATGATAATGTAGACATACATTTTTTTGAAGTCTCGTTTAGGTATCAATCTACAATTTTTTAAAGAAACTATTAAATGTGATTGAATATATCATTGGATACATAAGTTCGATTCCTAATTTTATATAAATTAATTTTCAAATGAAAAAACTAATAAGAAAAGGTTTCTAATTATGATCTCCTTACCCATTAATTTTTTTTCGAAATTGCACACTGTTTTAGAAGAAGAAATGACAATTTAGATATCTTATATTGAAGAAAACGATTGTTTTATTGTGGAAAAATCCCATAACACTCAATTGAATACAAGAGTACAAATGAAAAACAATATAATTCTCACTTTAAATATTATACCATCCAAGTTCCAATCTCACAAAATAGCCCAATAATGATCCCTTTATACAACCATGTCCAGAGTTGTATTCTTGGTCGGAGCTCACACTAATTTTGGAGGCATAGTCAAGCCTAGAATCACATTATTATATGGATCTCAGTCTCAAGCTCAAGTCATGTGTAAAACCAAGTCTGGAGCCATGTCCAAAGACACTTCAAAATCTATTATAGCTCAGTCCAGAGCTGAAGCCAAGTATAGAGCTTAGTTTAGAACTAAACAAAGTGAATCATCTTTTGAATCAGTTATCAAAGATGAATCATGACTATGACATCTAAGGTTTAGAGATTTAAATTTTTGAGGTTTGAATTTTTTACATAGGAATAATATGGTTAAAGGTTTACCTTTGATTCCAAAACTAGAGAGAGTTTGTGAAGGTTGCATTTTGGGGAAGCAACATAGAGATTCATTCCCAGTTGGAAAAACAACAAGAGAAAGTACACCACATGAAATTGTTCAATTCAAATTTATGTTGATGTACAAAAACAAATTATATTGGAGTTTGTTCATATTTGATGAAATTTATTGATGACTATACAAAGAAAACATGGGTATATTTTTTGAGACACAAATCATATGCTTTTGATATATTTTATTAGTTCAAGGCCTTAGTGGAGAAGAAAAGTGGATACTACATCAAATTTTTTATGATAGATAGATGAGGAGAGTATGTTTCCAATGTTTTTCTAAGTTTTTGCAAAAATCATGGAATCCATAAGTAATTTATTACTAGTTATACACATGCACAAAATGGTCTAGCATAGAGAAAGAATAGAACCATTTGATTTTAACAAATATGAAATTTGTGAAATATTAATTGTAGAGTCATATATGTTAAATAATTGATAAAGAAAATATCAGACACAAGAAAGAAGCTAATGAAAATTTAAACCCTAGGTACAAGATAGATAATAAAAGACTTAGTTGATTGTGGAATAAATCCTGTAGTGTTTTATTGTGGAAAAATGATGAGGAAGAGGAGGAGACTATCCTAGCCACATTCTTAAAAAATTTAACCATTGGAATATGTGGGACATGGGTTCCTGGAATGGGGGTAGGGAGCTTAGGCACTAGAGACCTCTACTAGGCACCTGTAATGGTGCAAGAGCTCAAAATTTATTTTTTGTTGTGTCACAATGTGGTGGTTAGCCTTTTCCTTTGGTTGTATGTATTTTGCTAGATGATCATCCAATTCACATATAACCTACAAAATAGATGATATCCTACAAAACCCCAAACTACATCTAATAGTAAAATGGAAAGATGTAAATGATGAATCACACAGACCCTGGTGGTCACTCGATATAGTGAACTTATAATTAAATATGGAACTACATCTCAGAATTCATGTAGTTATTGTGTGCATGAAATAATAGAGCCTTAGAAATCCCTTACGCAAATGCACGTGATAATGAGAAATAACTAGATGTACCTATTGACATTTCCCGCACATGTGCAAGAAAGGTCAACTCAATTTCTTTTTTCAGATTGGAGGGGTAAATTTGATTGATTGAGGGACCTAACTAGGAAGAAAGGAAATGTGAGTGTCAATTGTCACTGTGATGGTTTCAAGATGTCTATCATTCCCTTGAATTTCCTTTCCAAGTTCATCATCTTCATCAAGATCGTGCACCATCCCTTCAAAAGTTGATACATGGTCATGATCAAGATAGCAAAGGCATGATAGGTGTAAAATGGACATCCCAAAGTGAGAAGATGGACATTCCACATGCTAAAGGGTGAAGTGAGTTAGATTTTTTTGAATTGATTCATTTAAGTTTCATGATTAAGAAGGTACATGTTATCCATTATATTACTTGTGATTATATCAAAAGAAATTATTAAATGAAGTTTCAGTTCTTAGTGCATTTGAAGTTAAAGTAAATATAAAACACCATAAATATCATTTTATAAAACATTTGCATATATCTATGAGTATGTTAGCTATACATGTTCCCCACACAAGCCGCTAGAAATAACTGAAAGGATAGAATTAAGATAAGTTAAAAAAATTGGAGTGGAAGGGAGAAGGGACCCATCATTCCATAGTAGATGTGATCCCCTCTTGTCATATTGTTGATCCAGCTTCTTGTTCCATTTCGACATACCTAAAAAGTAGAAGAAAAAATACTCATTTAAAGCTCAGGGTTTAGAATCCATTATATTCTCACATTTCAACATATATGCATTTTATCATTCTAAATGACATCAAGAAAAGAACAATATCAACATTCCAGTCATCTAGGTACATAGTAGAGGTTCTCAAGTATAACCTATTTACAAAATTCTAATTGTTTACACAAGGAAATATAGATATGAAGACATGAACTGTCAAAGTGAAAATATTTCTTTTTCAAATTCACATTTACAAGTACAATTTCTAGCATATGTTTCCATGTTTCAAGAAGAATACATATTTCAAGGTACAATACCTTAATGCATTAGTATAGTTGATCATTATACAAACTATAGGTTTAATATTTAAAAGGGAATCAACAAGGAATGGAGAAAATCTCATCAATATAGAGACATTCCATTTTGCAATACAAGGAATATAGATGTTTTAAGGAATATGTCAAACAATGAGTTTAAGACTATATCTACAAGAGGTAAATCTAACTGTAGTAGATCAAAAATTGGAGGTAATTATATTTCTCATGCATAGAACTGTGTGCATGTATACTTTGATTAATGCTAAATCAAATGAAGCAAGAACTACCACCTAAAATAGTTCTACAATTTAGCTAAAACAAAGCATAAACACCATCATGATAAGAATTAAACAAGGGTTAGATGCTAGCATTCATCAATACAAACTTTGAAACTAACAATGCTAAATATCTAAACTCCTCTATTCTCTAACAACAAATAAATGAATGGAGCTAAGTAAGCTCCATGGCTATCAAAATAGTTGTCCTTAATGCTCCAAGAACCTAGGAATGGGGGCTAATCAAAGTTGGGCTACAAGACCCTTTTGACACCTCCCATATGACCCAAGCACTTTAAGAAAGAGGCTTAACTCTTCAAGATGATGAACTCTCAAAAGGGCAAGGTGCAAGCTCTTAGTCTCTTTGCTATATGCTTTGCATTTGCTCTCTTAGAAAGTTTAGGTGTAAGTAAAAAGGTAGGTGGAGGGATCTTTATATAGCCCAAAGGATAAAAGATTCAACACATTCTCATGAATGTGGGATAAAGGTAAAACATGATTAGGAATGGATAAGGTTGCTTTATTAAAGGTAACCTTACTTTATAAGAGTTTAATACATGTTTAACAA
This sequence comes from Taxus chinensis, assembly GCA_019776745.2. NCBI lineage: Eukaryota > Viridiplantae > Streptophyta > Pinopsida > Cupressales > Taxaceae > Taxus > Taxus chinensis. Next base: position 118,348,902 of record CM034153.1, on the reverse strand, counting down.
GTCATGGGAGTTGGGGGGTATATTAATTAATCAAAGGTGATTAATTAATAGGTAGGTGTAAGCTTATAGAAGCCAATTAGAAGAATATTAGTGCGATTTAGGCTATTAAAAGGGGATTAAATCAATTAAATATTGATTTATTGGTTAAATGGAAGGGAAAGCTAATTAATTAATAATAATTAATTAGTCTAGGTAGAAGGGGTGATTTATTAACAGAAGGTCGTTAATTAGGGTATTTGTTGGATAGGCAACTTAATTAATTAGCTTAGTGTAATTAATTAATGATGATATGAGGGAAAATGAGTGCCTTTGACGATATGTCATTGATTTGCGAGAAAGGGGATAATTAGCACAATTTAAGTATTTAAATTGATTGGGCGTAATTATAGGTGTCTACATTTGCCCCTCTTTGGGGTGGCATAAGTGATGCCACTTCAAAGATAGTAGACGGAAGAAAATTTTGAAGGGATAGAAGAAAAATTAGTAGAAGGGAGAGATGCCCCCTCGAGTGTCGATGGGGTGATGAAGGAAGTCGATCGACGATCAAAAAAGATGAGAAGTAGGCAGAAGAATGGGGATGAGGCAGGATGCCCCAAGGAGAGGGAGAATTACGGCTGAAAATGAAGTGCTGTAGAAGAAATATGGAAGAGGGGGGAGAAGATATTAGCCTCTAGCTGCGGATTTGTTTGAAACAATTTGGATATCATCATATTGCCATAGGAACTACGTCATCGGTTCTTATGAAAAATATAAGCATACGACAAAGGTAGAATGACATGAAAAGCCATAATATGAACAATTGTCCATTTCTGAAAATACCAACTCCACGCAACATACAATAATGCAATGCAATACGAGAAGGAAACAAGCTCATATAACAGGGAAAACAAGTATGAACACACATATCTAACCCAACAATGGTCAAGACAGTTGTACAAATGTTTTTTTATCAGTGCTGAAGAGATCCACAAGTCCGTGGTTGACGAAAAGGGTTAAAAATGATGCCCCAAGCAAGGATACATGCAAGGGGAAATGAATATGGACACGAGGTCCATGAAAAGTATTTGTGTGCAACGAAACAGCACCAGGCAACCAAAAGTGCCCCAGAGTACAGACGAAGCAAGTAGCTAGCTTTTGTGAATGGTTGTGAATCCAGTGATCCGCGAGTCATATTAATCGAGGAAGATGTGAGACAAACCAACAGGATATGGAGAAAATACCATGCGCAAGACACAAGTTTCAGCCATAAGAAGCAAGTTACCATTTTGTAGGGTGTTTTACTTTTTAGGAGTTTTTTGAAAAATTTTACCTTATTTTTAAATTTTTTTGATATATATATATATATATATATATATTGTTTTTGTTGTTTTCTCGAAAAAATGTTCTATTGTTTTTGTGTTGGGTGAAACAATTTTCTATTGTTTTTATGTTTTCTCAAAACAATGTTCTATTGTTTTTGTGTTTTGTGAAACAATTTTCTATTGTTTTTGTGTTTTGTGAAACAATTTTATATTGTTTTTGTGTTTTTTGAAACAATTTTCTATTGTTTTTGTGTTTTTCTCGAAACAATGTTCTATTGTTTTTGTGTTGTTTGAAACAATTTTCTATTGGTTTTGTGTTTGGTGAAACAATTTTCTATTGTTTTTATGTTTTGTGAAACAATTTTCTATTGTTTTTTTGTTTTGTGAAACAATTTTCAATTGTTTTTGTGTTTTTGACAGTTTTCCAAAGCTATGTGCAGGTAACCAAGAAAGCATGGATGCCCCCAGCGTTAGGTGGGGAATATACAAGGGCAGAAGCCACGCGCTTATGAACAAGAAGTTGAAGTCGTTGAGTTTCCCCCAGCGTAAGATGGGAAATAACGAAAGACCACGTCCCTTACAGACGAATAGAAGAAGGCAAAGCTGGATCAAGGCTGGACTAGATGGTGTGCACAAGGAAACTCGAAGGTAGAACCAGGTCCAGGAAAAAGACAACTACCCTTCTAATACAGAATGCTTGTGAACAATGAATCCTCTCGAGGCACCGGAAACCGGTTTTCACCCAAGGACTTGTCCAAAGTGCCACAATTGCGTGGTTTTCACTAGTGGACGACTTGTTTTCTCTTTTTCTTTTTTCTTTTTTTTGATTTTTTTTTTTGATGTTTTTATATTTTTTTGTGATTTTTATGACTTTCTTGTGCCATGTTTAGGCATAAAACCTCTTAAGATGCATGGCATTCATGGGCTCCCGGAGCTCATCACCATTGGGGTGAGCTAACTTGTATGCCCCTATGCCATACTTGGAAACTATGACATAGGGTCCTAACCAGTATGCTTCGAACTTCCCTTTCTTTTCTCACTCTTCTCTGGTGTTGAACTGGTTCTCCTTCATAACTAAATCACCCACCTCAAACTGGCAAGGGATGATTCTCTTATTGTAGTTGCGGGAGATTCTGTGTTGATATACTTTCAGGTGATTAAGAGTGCAAATGCGCCTCTCATCTAGGAGCTCTAACTCAGCCAATCATGCCACTTGGTAATCTTCATCCTTATCCAAATAGTCCCGAAGATAAATTCACAAGGATGGGAGTTCAATCTCTAAAGGGATGATAGATTCTGTCCCGAACATGAGGGAATATGGCGTCGCACCCGTAGGAGTTTGAATTGATGTTTGGTAGGCCCAGAGGGCTGGGTGGATTTGTAGGTCCCAGTTTCGACCAGTTTTTCTAACCATCTTCTCCATTATCCTTACCAAAGTCTTGTTTGTTGCCTCAACTTGTCCATTACCCTGAGGGTAATATGGCATGGACCATTTCAATCTGATTTGGAACCATTGGCAAAGACCTTTCATAGTTTTGTTCTTAAATGTCTTCCCATTATCTGTGACAATGGCTGTAGGGATACCATATTGGCAAATAATGTGATTCATGATGAATTTAGAAATCTGTGCTCCTATGACATAGGTTAAAGGGACAGCCTCCACCCATTTTGTAAAGTATTTTGTAGCTGTGATGATATGTGTATGACCATCAGATGAGGTAGGAGTAAGCTTCCCTATTAGATCAAGTCCCCACTTGGAGAATGGCCATGGGGTAGTGATTAGTTGCAATGGTTGCGATGGAGCATGGATGAAATTTCCATACTTTTGGCATAACACACATTTTCTAACATAATTACAACAATCAGTTTCCATGGTGGGCCAATAGTAACCTACTCTTAACAGTTTCTTAGCCAAGACCATTCCGTTTGTATGTGCTCTGCATACTCCTTCGTGTACTTCTTTAATTGCCTGGATTGACTCCGGCACATCCAGACAACGTAATAGATTCCCATCGTAGCCATGACGATAAAGTGTACCTCCTAATAGGGTGTAATGGGCTATGTGGCAAATTAGGATCTGATTTTCAGAGTGGGAGATTTCTGGAGGGAATGTACTGTCCTTAAGATAGGTGAAAATGGGTTCATACCATGGTGAATGGGAACCAACAACCTCACAAACCAATCAAGATTCTGGCATGTCATACGCGGGCTGGCGTAGATTTTCTACGAAGAATGGAATATCATTGTTCCCTGGCAGAATACAAAGCATAGATCCCACCATTGCCATAGCATCTGCCGATCTATTCTACGCTCTTGGGATTTTCTCAAAGGTAATGCACAAAAAATACTCCTTCAGAGTTTCCACCAACTTCTTATAAGGTATGAACTTGTCATCCTTAACTTTATACTCATCATTAACCTGTTTGATGATTAGCTGTGAATCACCTACAACCTTCACATGTTGAATATTCCACTTGATGGCTAGCTTCATCCCTGCAATGAGTGCTTCATATTCCGCAATTTTGTTCGTGCAAGGGAAGGCCAGGTGGAAAGCCTGTGGTATAGGATCACATGAAGGAGTAATAAGGACCACTCCTGCACCTGAACCATGAAACGTAAAAGATACATCAAAATGTATCTGCCATACGACAGATTCTTCAATGTAGAGCAAAGATGCATCTGGCAGATCCAGACTCAAAGGCTCTGTGCTTTGCAAAGGTGCTTCCGCTAGCTGGTCAGCAAGTACTTGTCCTTTAATTGATTTTTGATGGAAAAATTCTATATCAAACTCACTGAGTAGAATGATCCAATTAGCCATTCTATCTGTGAGGGCGGGTTTGGACAACAAATACTTGAGTGGTTCGACCTTGGATATGAGCTTGGTCTTAGTATTTAGCAGGTAATGGTGAAGTTTATGAAAGGTAAAAACAACAGCCAAGCAAGCCTTCTCAATCTGAGGATAATTACATTCATAGGCGATGAGGGTGCGACTTAGATAGTACACTGCTTTCTCTTTATGGCTAAGGTCATATTGGGCGAGCAGTGCACCAATAGCATATTACGTAGCGGAAATATAGAGCAAAATTGGTTCTCCCGGAGTGGGAGGCATGAGGACAGGTAGATTAGCCAGGTACTGTTTAAGCAAAGAAAAGGCTTGTTGTTGCTCAGGTCCCCAGATGAAAGTGATGTCCTTCTTAAGCAAATGACTAAATGAGTGACATTTATCTGCAAGCTGGGAGATAAAGCGGTGAATGGATTGAATTTTCCCTTGCAAGCTACACAGTTGCTTGATATTCTCAGGTGGAGGCATTTCTGTGATGGCAGATACTTTAGCAGGGTCTACCTCAATACCTCGTCTTGACACGATGAAGCCTAATAGTTTCCCAGATAGCACACCAAAGACACACTTCTTTGGATTTAGCTTGACTTTGTATTCACATAGGCGTTCAAAGATACACCGCAAAATGATAGGATGTTCCTCTCTTGTTTTGGACTTTCCCAGGATGTCGTCTACATAGTCTTCCATGATGTCATGAATCATATCATGAAATATTACTGTCATGGCCCGCTGATAAGTTGCTCCCGCATTCTTAAGGCCGAATGGCATCACCTGATAACAGAAGGTGCCCCAAGGAGTTGTGAAAGCTGTTTTGTGTTGGTCTTTTTCAGCGATCTTAATTTGATTATAACCCAAAAAGCCATCCATAAGTGATAGCATTTCATACCCTGCGGTTGAGTCAACAATCATGTCAATGTTGGGCAATGGAAAGTCATCTTTAGGGAAAGCTTTATTGATGTCCCTAAAATCTGTGCAAATTCAGATACCAATAGGTTTCTTCTGGACAGGAACAATGTTCGATATCCATTCAAAATAATCAATTGGCCTGATGAATCCTATTGCAAGCAACCTTTCCAACTGTTCTTTAACTAACAAGGCCACTCTTGGGTGCATCTTTTGAAGCTTCTGTTTGATAGGCTTAGCGTCTGCATGCACAACCAAGTTATGCACGACCAAAGTTGGATCTAAGTCGGGCATGTCTTTGTAAGACCATGCGAACACATCAATAAACTCTCGCAGTAGCATAGTGAACGTCTTTTGTTCTCTGGCTGAGAGTGATGCTCCCAATTTTACTATCTTGGGATCTTCTTCAGTACCAATATTAACATCAATGGTTTCTTCAAATAACAATTTTAATAAATACTCCATACGCGTGGGATCGGGAGGTAGGTTGAGATCTTCATCCAAGGAGTTCTCTACGAGATTTTCATCCTTGGCATGGTCACTTTGTTTGTCCTTTGATTTTCTTATTTGTTTGTCAGTTAGTGCCTTAAAGAGGTTTTCACTGTGTGACTTGGACTTTGATTTTTTCCGAGGCTTTTCTTTAGAACTCTTGCCCTCGCTTTTCTTTAAATTTTGCTGACCACAAAGTTCAGCCTCCTCGCCGAAGTAGGCGCAGGTGTCTAAGTCGATAAAGAAACCCTTCTTGTGATCTCCAATGGGAATTGTATCCCTTATGCCCATGAACTCTGCAATAGCCTCGTCATTCTCGAATAAATCTAGTGGCATGTGACGTTGTTGGTCCCATTCAACAAGGGAAGGGTACACAAGGTCAAGGGTCAGTTCGGTGGGGGTTATGGTCAGGACAGCGTTATTCATGAAAAGGTTCGTGGAGGCCAGATCCTCATATTGGCTATAACAGGAATCCGTATCACTGTCTAGATAATCGGAGCCATCCTCATGCTCTGAAAAATTCGCATCTTGATCATTAGGGTGTGCCCCATAAGGGCGAATCCCGATGCCATATCTTTTAGTTTTGAAATGGGGGAGAGGGACTGGTTCCCTTTGTCCTTATTCATTCTTACCACATCCTAGGCCTTTGTAGCCCATGGAGTACATCATTCTGCTAGATTTTTCATATTCCGGGGTTTGATAACAAGATGGCTGAGTTTCCTCAGGGACCCAAGTAGTAGGTGGATCAATTAATTTTTCCTCAGCTAACAAGCCTCTAGGTAGGAATGACCCAATAGTGTGTTCCTCTCTAGGTCTCCTGAAGTGGTAATTGGGTCGACCTCTAGTCTTGGGTGACAAGGAGAGGTCAGAAACCAAGAGTGCTTGTTGTACATTATACTCCCCACAGCCATATTCTAGAATTTTCATCTCCCATGAATCAAATGGAGATGTGGAAGTGGACGCCCCATGAGCGTAAGAACTAAGAGAATTTGAATCTACTCGAGATTCCATGGCCTCAGAATGAAGAGGGACAACTATATCTGTGGAGGGACATGCGTATGTACCCTTTCATGCAAAGCTATTAAGATCTCTATAATGAGCAAAGGGCTCTGAGTCTCCTGGTATTGTTATTGTATGTCCCTCATGCTTTAGCTTGATGCATTGATGAAATGTTGATGGCACTGCTTGCATGGCATGGATCCATGATCGGCCTAGAAGCATATTATATGGAAGTTCCAAGTCTAAGACATGAAACTTTGTCTGATGGCAAGTGGGGCCCACCTCCATTGGCAGCGTAATGGTGCCTGCTAATTCTCTTTCCGCGTTGTCATATGCGGTGATAGTGATGATATGGGACTTAAGATCTTCTTCCATATGTCCCAATTGTTTGACTAATTTAAGCGTGCAGATGTTCAATCCAGATCCGTTATCCACAAGCACCCGTTTGATTTTCCTACGGGTAACAACTACCTCAATGTATAAGGGAAGATTATGTGTAGGATTCTCGGTAAGGACCTCCCTATGGTTGAAAGTGAGATGCTCACTGGGTGCAATATTTGCCACCGTGGCTTGAAGGTATGCAGGATCGACTTCTAAAGGCACCCCCGACCCCTGAAGAGTTTGATAAAAAATGTCCTTATGCACATTGGATATCTTGAGAAGATCTAAGATCGAGATCTTAGTAGGTGTCTTCTCAAGTTGTTCTAAAAGGTTATATTTACCAGTTTGCGGGGTTAACAGAAAGGGTTATGGAATCACGAGGCTGGCACGCATTGTTACCACAGCGTAGTCCTTTCCCTTAATCCGGATGGTATTGACACGGTCAATAGGGGAGTGAACACATCTGATAAGTGAATCGTAATTATTGTTATCTCTCTTGGTATACAAGTAATTCGTGGCTTTATAGGTTTGGGATGACTCTCCCCGATCCGGTTTTACCTTTTCTGACTTATCATGCTTGGGGAATGGTTCCTTATAAATCCCCATTTTCTCGTTAGGTGTTTGCATGTGGCTAGGGTTATCCACCTCTATCTCCCTGTTGTCAATGAGGTCTTGAATATAGTGGCGAAGTCGCAAACATTTGTTTGTTTTATGACCTTTAACGCGATGCATTTCACAGTATTCATGCTCCTTATACCATGAAAGTTTAGGAGTGTTGTCATCAAACAGTTGCGTTGTAGGATAGGTCATCATGTGGGCCGCATCCAACTATTTTAGTATGACAGACAATGGTTAATTGAGGGAGGTGAATGTTCATTGCTTTGGTGGTGGTTGAATTGGGCCCTTGGTCAGTTTAAAAGGTTGACTGGTTTGGACCGTTTGAACGTGTTTGGAATCAGTGATTCCATCTCCCACCACGTTTTTGTTTTTGTTAAAGATCTTTGGCTTTTCAGCGGGTTTGACACTTTGGTTGTCTTTAGATTGGGTTTTAAGGGTGCCTTTGGCAATGAGAGCCTTTTCTATTTGAATCCCTTTCTCGATAACCTCCTCAAAGGTGCGGACACAATGCATTTGGAGGTGGAAAGCTATATCTGGGTTGAGATTAGGGACGAAAATACTGACTAGCTGCTTCTCAGGGAAAGCGCAAGGGAAGCGACTAGCTATCCCTCTCCATCATTGGAGGAAGCTGGCGAAGGTCTCATTTGGTCGTTGTTTTGTGCTGCACAAGTTTGCCATGGTGACATCACTCTCTATGTTATATGAGAAATGACGCACGAATCTTTCCGCCAATTCTGGCCAGGTGAAAATTGATCCTCGTGGCAAGCGCGTAAACCATTCTAATGCTTGACCTCCGAGACTCTTAGGAAAAAGTCTGATGAGGTAATTATCACTATAAAACACCTCTTGACATGCCATGTAGAAATCTTTAACATGATCCCTTGGGTCTCCGTTTCCTTTGTATTTGTCGAACTTTGGCATATCAAATTTCTTTGGAAAGGGTTGAAGGGTCATTGTCTTATCAAAAGGATAGGGGCATAGTTCTTCGTATTGGTATTTCCTAATACTCCCTATATTGCTTTCTTGTATGCTCGTAAGTGTTGATTTCATAGATTATACTTCTTGTGCGAGCAATTGTTCTTTAGTGGGAGAAGCGGGGATGTGTACATGATGATACCCTGTGTCTTCTTCTCCTTGGTTTTCTCGATGGAGTTCGTGGATCCTAAACTTAGGCTTTGACTTTTGAACGTTCTTTTTTGTGTCTTTCTATACCTGGAAAGTAAGCAAAGCTAGTTGTCGGCTTAAGTTACTGAGTTGTTGTTGGATTGTGACTTGGTTTGTGTCTTCTTCTTCTAAAGGTTCCTCCTCTTCGTATTGTGGAGGTTCTTCCCCTGTCTCATGTTCTATCTTGTTTCTTCATGGCACTTTGATGAGGGGTATTCTATGCCCTACCACTTTATCATTTTCTGCGTAAGAAGTGGAAGCATGTCCGCCTGTTAAAATATCTTCCATATTAATAAGGGGGTGTTCCTCCTTAGTAGTGTCATTTGTTTGTAGTATTGGTTCCTTCTCAATGGGAAATTTGGCCCCTAATTCCATGACCCGTGCCAAAACTCTATCTTTGTTTCTAAGGAGAAACTCATCTAGTAGAGTGGGGTCAAAATCAAAGTCTGCATGTGCTGATTCTAATTCATTTCCACTATGATCGACCATCTCTTCTGTTTCCTTTTCTGCAGAAAATAGTGGTCCTAGATTGTGTCCAAAAAATGGGTTTGACCCTTGTCTGTTAGAGGTTTCCCAAGCTTGCACCTGTTGTTCCTCATATGTTTGTTTCTTTAACCCTAGACGCATCTTGGGAGCCATGTTTTTGTGATAAATTTCACTAAGGTAAGTTATAGATTTGTTCAAAATTCAATGTCTACCCCTAAGTGAAACACAAGATGTACGTGTTAAGAGTAAATTAACAGTGTGAGAATACCAATGAGATAAAGTGATAAATTCACCAATGAAACAATCATTTGGTACCAAAACCTAATCAAATGAAATACTTCCTAGACTACGTTCCAAAGTAATTTATGACGCCAGATGATTAACAAGATGTCTCCACTTATACCAAGTTCAAAGGAATGAACAAGACGTAAGTAAATACATGAAGTTAAATGCGATCTTCCAATCAAGATATATGATGAGCAAGCTCAATTTTGATTAAGACCTATATCTCAAAAAATGTCAATTACCATTTGTGAATGACACAACAATATCACTAAGATATGTTAACCCACTTTGTAAGAAAGTGAAGTATTGATATCGAGGTGTTATTGATATAACATGCACAAATGGTAGTGCCTAACACCTTTTGAAATCAAGGTAATAATAAAACTGAACAAAAAAAGCTCAAAGTATAGCTAGGAATAGTTAAGAATGTGTGCATCGTAACCGTACAATATAGGTATTTATGTCGAGTTTACAAGAAACAAGACGTAAATATCGAAATTGTAATGATACGAGACAAACAAACTAACTCCTCTATGGAAGTCCGTAGTGATGAACCACGCCTAACTACAATGAAAATCTTGACGTGGGTATCAAGATCACAATGGCTACTAAATGACGTGAAAACACCTCCACTCACTTTAGACGTTTAACTAACCCAGCCGTAAACATGGATGGGCGTAAACAGACATAAAAGTGAGAGAAACAGTTGAATGGCAACACAAAGGTAATCACACCTCTTTTGATCAACAAAGTGTCAAAAGAATATGAAGGAAATAAATCAAGAAAAAAAAAGACGAAAGATGCTAGTCTTACTTCGGCAGAGTTTCACCTCGCCCTAAGGCAAGTAAAAAATAGGTGAAAGTAATACGTCACACGTTTCACAAAAAGAAGGTTCACAACTCAAGACTGTTTTAAAATGGTCAAAGTGGGCTCCTGGCCAAAGTATATTCTCCTAGGTGGTTCTCTCACCCTAGGTGTTACAAAGTTGCCACAAGCGAGCATGATTTACCCAAAAAGTCACACTGACTAGTTTGGGAGTATCTCGGCTTTACTTTACCCCCTTCAAGAACAATAGGCAACTAGTGCGTCTACATGTACTATCACTGGGGTTGCCACAACGGACAACCTGTAACTCTATCTCACAAAGGAATCACTAGTCAAGTAGGTAGTGTGGAGCACTTCCCGTTTCATCCACAAGGTTCCCTCTTGCGTGGACTACTTTGGGGTTCCTGGAACCACCCCCATTGTTGTAGCTTAAGGCGTTATGCCAAAGGGGTTATGTTCCAGTTGAGCAGAGAGGGACGTACCCTTTTCTGAAACCTGCAATACAGTGTTTTGAATATGTTGTTCTTTTTATCTTATTTAATTAGGTGTGGTTTTCTTGAACACCTTTTGGCAACCTGTATAACAACTGTATTAGTAGTTTTTGATTTCGTTTTGATTCCTCCTTTCTTTGACAAGCATTTTTAGGTCCTGCACTCAAGCGTTAGTAGTTCTCCAAGAAAATCACATTATTTAAAAGAGGATTAAGAGTTGCTTTTGATTCTTAATATCATCCAAGGATGCAAGAGAAGAGCATACACAACAAATAATCCAACTAAAAATTAAATAAAATCTTTTCGATCAATGAACCATACAAAATTCCTAATAAATGTTCATTCCCTTTAAACCAAAAGTGAAAGATGAAGTTTCCAATTTACCAAATGTTATAAAATGAAGACTAAAGTTGCTTTTGATTCTCAAGATCACCCTAAGGTGCAAGAGAAGATCATACAAAAACTTTATCCCAACTATATAGAAATGGAAAACTTCAAATCAAAGGACCGTTAAAAAATGCTTTGTAAAAGGTTCATTCCCTTAAGCAAAATGAATAATTAAATTTCCAAGTTTAATCCCAATGTTAAAAAGATATAAATCAAAGTTGTTTTTGATTCTCAATATCACCAAAAGGTGCAAGAGAAGAGCATACACATGCTTTGATCTAAATCGAGTAAGCATGGAAAAACAACATTCATCAAAACATTAGACATGTTAGAAAATGAACAATTTTAAAATAACAGAAAAACCTATAACTTTTGTAAGTGCAAATCCTTAATTTATGTCTTCATTGCATATTTAACTTCAATACCTTTCCAACTCAAAAAAAATGGAGTCATTTCGAGGTCAGGAGCAAAAGTTATGGCCTTCGGAAGATGGGTTATGCATATGCTCTTATGCTCATGGGTATGCACTTGACATGCACTTAAAAAATGTCAAAAAAAACGTCCCTTAATATGCAAAATGGGCAAATTTTTCCAACCAAGATTCAATTTTGACAACAACCCATCACATTAATATATGAATAGAAGACTCAATGCTATCAAACATTAACATACATGCTCAAGAATTTAAGATTTTCAAGAAATTGACAAAACTAGCATGTAGAATGATGAAAAAGTAAGCTCTAAAAATAAAAACATGATGAAATCTTGAAATTTTCTCACCAACATTAAATTTTGACAGCAACCCACCACATTAATATGTAAATATAATACTCAGCACTATCAAACATTAACCTACATGCTCAAGAATTGAAAATTTTCAAGAAATTGACAAAACTAGCATGTAAAATGTTGAAAAAGTAAGCTCAAAAAATGAAAACATGATGAAATCTTGAAATTTTCTCACCAAGATTAAATTTTGACAGCAACCCACCACATTAATATGTAAATATAAGACTCAGCACTATCAAACACTAACCTACATGCTCAAGAATTTAAAATCTTGAAGAAATTGACAAAACTAACATGTAGAATGTTGAAAAAGTAAGCTCTAAAAATGAAAACATGCAGAAATCTTGAAATTTTCCCCTCAATTCCAATTTTGACAGCACTTCACCTCCTTCATACCTACAAGGAAGACCCAACACATGTAAACTCAACAAAACATGTTAAAAAAAAATAAGTTAGATCAACATGTGTAAAAGAGGGTTAGTAACCAAAAATAAAACTTAACTACAAAAACTTGAAATTAAGTGCAAAGGACAATGGAGTAAGTCCCACCGGGTGTGCCAAATGTGTGCATGTATACTTTACTTAATGCTAAAAATCAAATGAAGCAAGAACTACCACCTAAAATAGTTCTACAATTTAGCTAAAACAAAGCATAAACACCATCATGATAAGAATTAAACAAGGGTTAGATGCTAGCATTCATCAATACAAACTTTGAAACTAACAATGCTAAATATCTAAACTCCTCTATTCTCTAACAACAAATAAATGAATGGAGCTAAGTAAGCTCCATGGCTATCAAAATAGTTGTCCTTAATGCTCCAAGAACCTAGGAATGGGGGCTAATCAAAGTTGGGCTACAAGACCCTTTTGACACCTCCCATATGACCCAAGCACTTTAAGAAAGAGGCTTAACTCTTCAAGATAATGAACTCTCAAAAGGGCAAGGTGCAAGCTCTTAGTCTCTTTGCTATATGCTTTGCATTTGCTCTCTTAGAAAGTTTAGGTGTAAGTAAAAAGGTAGGTGGAGGGATCTTTATATAGCCCAAAGGATAAAGGATTCAACACATTCTCATGAATGTGGGATAAAGGTAAAACATGATTAGGAATGGATAAGGCTGCTTTATTAAAGGTAACCTTATTTTATAAGAGTTTAATACATGTTTAGCAAGTCATGGGAGTTGGGGGGTATTTTAATTAATCAAAGGTGATTAATTAATAGGTAGGTGTAAGCTTATAGAAGCTAATTAGAGTAATATTAGTACGATTTAGGCTATTAAAAGGGGATTAAATCAATTAAATATTGATTTATTGGTTAAATGGAAGGGAAAAATAATTAATTAATAATAATTAATTAGTCTAGGTAGAAGGGGTGATTTATTAACGGAAGGTCGTTAATTAGGGTATTTTTTGGATAAGTGACTTAATTAATTAGCTTAGTATAATTAATTAATGATGATATGAGGGAAAATGAGTGTTATTGACAATATGTTGTCAATTTTTTAGAAGATAGATAATTAGAACAATTTAACTATTTAAATTGCTTGGGCATAATTATGGGTGTTTACAAGTGACAATGAGGTTCTTATTATGTAGAAATCCATCTTACAATAATGCATTTTGGTAAGAACAGATATCAACATGTAGTAGCTTCGTTGAGTAGTGTACGTTGTACAAGTTTGAGGTTCCTATGAAATGTGTAGAGTGTATGGCATACCTCTAACAAAGATGTGTCAGTCAATATGTCAACTAGAATAATGATAGAAGTGTCAGGATCAATGTTCAAGAAGTGTTGTTTGCAATTTTAGATACTTCAGATTAAGGTGCTGCATGTTGAAAGGGTTGAGTGTGATGATGTGTACACATGATAACGTACAAGATGTCAGATAGATTTAGAATGCTAGTGTGGGATAGTCAACAAATGCGATATGATGCATGGCATTAAGTAGGAATTATCAATGGATCATCTTAATAGAAATATTTATAATGCTAAGAAGAAGTGAATATTATGTAAACAACGTGGGAAGATATTAGCACACAAGTGTGTATGATGTGTACATAGATGCAAGAAGAGGATGTAGGAAGTGCAAAAAATGTATGATGTGTAGGACAGATTTTATAGATGTTGTAGATGTTGAAATAGTGTAGTATGTGAGGTTACAATTATGTATAGTATGAACCCACACAGTCAGGTATGAACCAAAGCACAAGAGTGTGTTATAGGATAATGATGATACTAATGTATCAAGATGTGTATGTTTGTATGTGAGATATTAGATGTGGACCATGATGAAAATATAAGATGCCTGAATCGAATTCATAGAAGGGGGGAGAAATGAAGAAGAACATACCAAGCCCCTAAGTGTGTACATATTTAATGTGCTATCTATGATGATAAGTTGAAATCATGAGGGTCCTTCACCTCAATGCTTGATGATATAAAGGCTTGTGACCAATGCATGTTGAGACTTGGCTGTATATGAGATAGGTGCACAACTGTAGGTGAATGAAGGCTCATGCAATAACTGAGCCATACTATAGAGGGAGCGTAATGACACCTTTGATTGACATGGAAAGATACATGGGTGATGGATATACTATGTGACAGAAAAATGTGGAGGTGATGGACACCTATAGTGAAACAGGACACAGAGGTGAGGCAGCCCGAGGTGACAAGAGCTGTTTGCCATGGTGGACCATAGACTTGTGTGATGGAATTCATGCCTCGACATACAAAGGAGGAGCATCTAGTCACATATGAGTAGGAGAGCTAAATGGCACCCAATATGGAGATTTATAGTTTTAGAATTGGTCACAAGGGACACTAGATGCTCTAGCAAAAAATGCAGAGAACCCACCTTCAAGAGGAGTTTGAGGCTCATGGTTGTTACATAGAGGGACACCTTAGATAGTGATTTGCCTGGTTGGTTATGACATGATATGCTGTAAGACAGACTACCCAGGTCATGAAAACAATTTTTTGAGTGCACCATGCACCCATAAGATAACTCTAAGATGGCATGTCAGTTCAATTATGTAGATCTTGGTGACACATAGGAAAGGATCAAACAATACAAATAAAATGAGATAGACCTTGCAAAGTGAACTGGAAGCTATGACATAGCTCAAATCAAGACACTAGGCACTAGATATGAGATATTCTTCTCTATCAGTGGATCAGCCTGATATCAACAAGTAAGGCAATAGAAAACTTACATTTTGTCTGAAATACAAATATGATTGGCATCTAATAGTAGTTACCTCAATATGAGTAGATATAATAAAAGCATCTTAATAATAGCAAGTAATCAATGGAGAAATAGTAGCGTGGCGATTGTAATTCATGCAGAATGTAATCTATATGTTGTGATGAATAAGCATGCACAGATAGAAAATTGAGATGTACCGATCTAAGGAGGAGGGACTAACATGATATGCATGAGTAGCCAAGGCATTTTGCAGATTTATTTTCATGATAGAGGAAGCATGTGTTGTTAAATTATCTACTTCCAGATTTTTATTTTCATTTATTGGTGGAGAAGTTGATGGATCAGGAAGCTCAATTTTATTCTTGTCTAGATGAGATCTTGAACTTCTGAGATTTGACACAATCTTGATGAAAAAATGACATATTGGAATGTCTCAACACATTTGTGATAGTAATTCATTTCCCAAAACCTTCATTATAGTTTCGAAAAATTAGGGAGAGATGGATCCATGCAATAAGTGGAGGAGGGAACATTATTAGGTTGATGTCAATCTAGTCCTGTGGTAATAAGATACCTTGTGGAGCTACATGTTAATTTTGTAAATGCTGCGCCATTGAGGTTGTCACAAAAATATGTATAGCATCCTCCCGGGAGGATATACAACATTAACAGTGAAATTTTCTTCATTGACCTTATTAGATGGTTTGAAAGGCTAGCTTTTGTTGCTGGTGTATACTCTGTTTCTGCTAAAGATGAGCGTAACTATGGTCTTGATTCTATAAGTTTACCCATAGTGAGAAACCATTCTATTTCATGAAGCGTAAGAGTGTGAAAAAGGTGATATCCAGGAAGGAGAGGTTTCTATAGATGAATACTCTCCAATAATTGTCGCTAAGAGAATCCGAAAAACCTATGAGTCTTGTAATCATCTGATGTTGAACTAGCACATTATTCATCGTAGAAAGGTTATTTTTGTAACGCAAGACATACATACACTCAAAATGCTCATTAGATCCATTTCTTGTCACTTGTGCTAATTTTCATATGGAGATATTATGAACCTTCAGATAATGTTGACACTGGAGACAGTGAATATCAGGCCTTGTGGCCAGTGAAATGCGTGAAATATGTCTACCGAATGAACCTTTTCAATGAATGATGGATAAAACCAACATGATAACATAGTCATGGAGAATTTACGAGGAAAGATATTTGCTAATAGAGTGTTGATCATCCAGCATGCAGTCTAAACATGTTAAACCACATCAAAACATCATTGGTAGACATTCTTTAAAGTGATCTCCATGACCATTGAAAGTTTGGTCAGCTTAGGAACTAATTTTACTTCCTACAGGGAGTGCACATTTGTGGAAATGATGGGTGAAATTAATGGGTATGAAGAAGAAAAGGTTGTGAATAAAGATATGTTTCAGGCATGGAACCAGCTTGTGGGAGTTGATGGATTTAGAGACCTAGAAGATATTATATAAAGAGAATCTGTACTATAGTCTTGAAGGTGCCACCTAAGAGGTCAACCTTGCTATGTATCGTGAAGTGAGAGGTGGAGTGGAATGGTTTTTAGGAAAATAAAGAAAATGGAGGCGAACACAGTGGAATTAGGTTGAATAGTAGTTAGTCAGATTGGGTAGCAATAGGAAAACAAGGTAGAAGTAACGAAAATAGTTCAAGAAATCTTAGAGAAATTATTGGCTTCCTCATGAGCATCTTATAAAGAGCATATCTATTATCCTAATCGGATGGATCATCAAATACAATCTTGAAAATCACGAAGATAGTGTGTCAATTATAATCCTAGACCATAAATATGATAGCCATGATATCAGGTTAGATCTGAAAGGATGGTTTCATTTTTATTATAGATGTTAAATAAAAAATCATAATATTATGGCTATATATGCTCAATGATTAATTAACTTAACACTTCCACTCAATTATACCTCATGGGTGATCTAAATGTACATAAATGACTCAAGAAAATAAGATTCTTTGAAGTAAAACTTTCCTAAGTACTTCATATTAGAGAGTTAGGTTACTTAGCTGATTTCACAATATTCAATCAATCTAGTATCTATGTGAAGGCGGCAACATGGATCTGGAAGTCATCAGGACCTTTTCGACCAATTGATATTTTTGCAAAAAACGTTGTAGGACCATGTAGGAAGAGTCAGGGACTCATGGTGTTTAGTTATATTTCACTTGGGCACCTAGGGTTCTAGTGATCCCTTCCTAAGTGCCAAGGTTTGTTCTACATAGGTATGGTCCAATTTATGAAATTTTTACTCAGTGTCCCTATGGATAATCCAAAATTTCTCATTTTATCATGTTGCTAGATGGCCTTCGATCCACATGAAAATTTTCTATAGTCATCCTGCTTGGCTAATGGAATGAGATTCACCTTAGTAAGCAAATTCTCAACAAATACAGTCAAATCCCTTAAAAAAAAGATGCAGTTATTCATGGGTCTAGATTGTCCTGAGCTCCTATCAGATAAGTAATCTTACAATTGAGCTCTGCACTACATGTTTTCCTACCAGTATACAATGTATAACATGTGTGTGTCATAGCTCCATGTGTGTGTACATGATGCGCAAATTAAACATATTTTCGCATTATTTGCGAAGCGTAAGTGTGCGCGCACGGAATAAACATGTGACCTTCTTTGCACCCGACCTCTTGAAGGTCGTGCCAAGACAACCAGTGTAGAATGGAAATGAATGTATGTGTGGTGATAGTGAAAAACATAGTGAGGAAACCCTATGTATTCATGTACACATAATATCAGGATTTGTGAGTCTAAGGTAAAGAATGAACTGTCCTAACCTAAAGTGGTGTAATGAAACGATAGGTAGATAAAATGGCTACTTAGAGGCTCTAATCAATATCGAGCTATGCCGAGATTTGGTCCACTGGTTGTGGAACACACGAAAAATGACCTACAAACACCTTACATAAATTTATAGACAAGGTCATGGAAATGAGAACGAGAAAGGTGTAATGAAACCATAAGGGGACTATGGGCCTGGTTTTTATGGTCTAGTTAGAAAGCCTTAGCCTGATCGGCTATTATGTATAACACTGAAATTTGTGCAACAATGTTAGGTGGAAATGGTGATGACCTAAATACCAATACATGTAAACTAAGTGTCAATGTCTCGATTAGTCAGCATGCCCATTAGGTTATGGGACTTGGGGATCATAACCGTGAACTCATGGAGGCTATGGTATTTGTATGGTCATACGTGTAATAAATCCTTTCTCGTGAGGACTAGTCTAATAATCGTAGGCTTGATCAACTACAATGTTCTAATATATTTAAATATTCTATCTTCTCATAATAGCTAGCAGGTGTGCATAAAACTAAAAAGTGTAAACCCGTATCAATGTCAGTTAACAACTCTAGGTTTGTTGGGTTGTGGGATCTAATGGATCACAACTAAATGTCTTCTCTTATTGTGGACCTTTGATGGTCATGTGTAATTGACTTTAATTGATCTTGATAAAGCAGACTAACTATCAAATGAAATTTAAACTATGGTTTTGGTATTTTCATAACATATCTGAACAAAACAATGAAAGCAAACTAATCTAGCAAAAGTATATATTTTTGATATTTTCTGGGATTTTAAAAAATGCTTATAATATAATAATTTAAATTAAATACAAATAATCATATGGTTGTAATTAATTACTTGTGCGAGTATGTGAATCTAGATCTAAAAAAACTGACCTAATTTAACCAAAACCCCTTTAACCCTACCTCAGAGGTAGGGAACAAATCATAACCCTAGAAGAGATATTGTTCCCCATAACTTCCTCGGCAATGTCAAAGAGAAATATTTATAATGATTTGATCTACTTGTGATTTCTTGATTAAATTAAAAGAACAATTTGCCACTCTATTTTATATGGATTTGAAATGAATAATTCTAAATTGATAACCAAAATAAATGAAGTAAACAAATAATTCCAACCTGGATAAGCAAGAGCTTTGGTAAATCTGATTGTATTGTTCTTGTCCCCTCAGTTTATCCTTTCTTTCTCTATGTGTCCATATGAGTCCAAGGAATTAGGAATACAAAGGAAACAATAGGAGAAGCTGCTTGAGCAATGGTATCTTGAAGGTAGTTTGGTTGCAATGCAAGTAGAAGAGAGATAACACAAGAGATATGAGCTTGGCTATGTAATTTCTAGCAGGATTGTGGGCAACAATAATATGTAAGATACACAAAATTATCACACCCTTTGCTTGAATTCATGCATTGGATATATAGGAATCAGCTGGGATATTCCTTCATGCAGAAGGCAGCCTTGGAGTGCCAAATAATTAGGTGAAGAGGTAGTTCAAACTAATTAAATCTATTTAAAAATAGAAAAAGGAAGGAATACCATGAAAACAAGACTATTTTTAGGCAATTTGGTTCACAAACGCACCCTAAAACTCAAGTTGAGTGAAGCATCATGCGTTAAAATTACGCATGGAGAGTTATGGAAAAATCACGCAAGACCACCACCTAGGTAGGGCCGCGGTCCTGACACTAAAGGCCAAAACATGTATAGAAAGGAACATAAAGCTAGAAAAAACATGGATAAGCTAAGTACAAGCATATAGGCAATAAATATATACTGTGGATGAGCTGAGGAACTCAAACACCTTCTTTGTTCCTTTGGAAAAGTATATGAATCATCACTGGGGGACTTTGGTAAAAATTTTATGAAAATGTAACACTTGCAAAATAGGGTATGTACATATTTCCCCCTCGAAGAAGTGTCTTAGTGATTAAGAGGCGTAAAACGTAGAGTATGAGTATGGTGTTCCTGAAATAGGGAGTTAGAAGTTTATACCTGACATGCTCGTGTGTTGAAATATTTCCATCCAAACCCTCGCTACCTGTAAAACAAAAATAAAACTCAAAATGTGCAGATAGATAAAATATCAAAAAATAAGCTCTAAATTAAAATGACAAGATAACTTACCATTTGCATGAGGATAAGAATTTACCTCCATTAGCGCTCCAATCTTGCAAACAAATACACTCAAAATGAAGTTATAAATGAAGTTATAACATCATACCTCCATTAGAGCTTTCTAACGACTGTGAGAACGTGACAAACGGACATCGGGGGCTCTAGTTATGTCCGGTCAAAGTTCGGACAACAAGAAAGTCAACTCTGGTCAACTGGTCAATATTGGACTAATGGCACTGCGACACGTGACAAAAAGGAAAAATGGAGTTGTTTGTTGGTTTTTGATCACTGGTCTTCGACGAGCATAAAAATGGTGCATGGGAACAAGAGACTCAACTTTTATTACGGAGGGGAGCTCGGCCGTCGTGTGGACTATGGTATTATCGCCAATGTGGTGGGTCCACAAGCCACCACATGGCTTGCCACCACTCGTTGAATTCACTTGATTTGCCTATCGTGAGATGACAAGTGGAATATATACTATTGACCGAGTTTATTATTTCCATACCACCCTTACATGGGTCGAAATTATATTTACTTGGTAAGTCCACTTTCCAAATGCCATGCACATATATATATATATATATATATATATATATTAATGTTCAAACATTAGTATAAGCCGCCAATATGCTATGCTTCCACGTGGAGGAGAGAAGGTGGTGAAGCGGTTGTTAGGGTGCAAAGCCATGCGTGGAAATCCACGTGGTGATCAAGGTGGGGGCGGTTATGCTCCAAAGTGGTCCTTTGACCACTATGTTTACATGGAGGAAGGCTATTTAAAGCCTTAAACATTATCCACCCAAAAAATGTGGGATTCACCCACTTCAAATCCGCCTCATGAGGGATGTTAATGCCATTTCAATGATGCATTAAGTGGCAAATGGGATTTTTATTGATAAGTGGCATGGGATTTTTATTCCATTAAATATACATGCGCCAAATTGGGATTTAATCCCATTAAAAATGCTAAGCCGCCCATTTATTGGGAATTTTTATCCTAAATTACATGGTACGGGTTTAGGCTAATATTAGCCTAAGATAATATGCAAATGCATATTTTAAGGGCCCTAATTTTTTATAAATAGGGAACCCGTTCTTTGTAATGGAGAGACAGGTGTGTGCAAAGGAGGATAAAGACCAGATCTCAGAAAACGCCATTTTTGAAGGCTCTGCACTCAGAATGGGAACTCGGAGTAAAAAGATGAAATGAAGGAAATTCTGAGAAAATTCCAACGATGTAAGATTTGATATTTTTTGTTGAGTTTTATCCTATTTTTGGAAGCTTTGAATGCAGTTTTTAACAGAGATCTACACAGATAGCTAGTAGAACCAAAGATGACACTGCTGCAAATGCACTTCAAAAAGGTCCGAAGTGACAGAGGCTGTAGCTCCATGAAAAGTGTTTTGAAGGTCTAAAACATGATCTCAAATATCATGATTTTTGATTCATTATCATGTTTAATGTAAATCTTAGTTTGTAGGTGTTAAATATTCTAACACAGTTGCTAGGGATCGATCACCATTGAACTGTGGACTGTAGGAGCCACAGAACGTTCTTGGGAAAGTGTTCTGCTATTTGTTCTAGATGATCTTGGGAAATTGATGAGCTTTTTCAGGTTATGATTCATGTATTTTAAATTTCCAGAGTTTGTACTATAGATTTCAACTATATATTAGTGGATCGATTCAATTGTGAAAACACTGTAGGAATTTCCGAACCACAGATAAGCATTCTTGTTTTTGGACAGTTTCTGAATGTTTTTCAGTGAAAATTTGAGACATTGATTTGCTACATTTTTAGGTTATGATTCATTATTGGTTGTTTATTCAGAGCATAATATTAGAATTTAATCAATTTATTGGAATGGATAGAATCCTTTTGAACCCGTTGATTAAGAATTTCATGATCCTTTAAAATCTTGTTAAAAGTGTTAATTTCAAGCACACGTTTTCAGATCAAGTTTGGTATCAGAGCAGTTAGGTTGCTGGATTAGCTTCTAATTGTGTTTAGAAATTTGGATTTAGTTTCAATATTGATTTCAGTTTTGAGTGTGTAGACATTTTGGGGCTTATTAATCTTCTTTTGTAGTGTGCAGTTTTGGAAGTACAAGTTGTGTTTGCAGGAACATGGGAATCATGGGCAAGTCATCCAAACAGGAGCAACTGGATGAGCTTGAAGCCATAAACCGCCAACTCCAAGAAGAAAACTCTTTCTTGAGAGATAATATTTATTCCTTGGAAGAGGAAATAGTGTGGTTAAAATCTGAGCCACAATCCTCTATAACCAAGAAAGAGGAGTATGTCAACAAGATGCTTGAAGAGAGCAATAAGTTGATGGGCTTTGTTAAAGAGTTGCAGGAAGAAATACGGACCAAGGATGCCCTCTTGGAAAAGCTGCAACAAGGTGAACATAAGAAGGAAATGCCTTCCAAATCAGATGCAGGTACTATGACAGAATGCACTGTAAGTTTCTCACATTTTAATTCTTCCTCTCATTCAGTTTCAGAGATTCCTTTGGGTCAGTTTGAAAAACATACTAAGGGAATTGGGTCTAAGCTAATGGTTAAGATGGGATTTAATGGAAAGGGCCTTGGTAAAAATGGACAAGGTGATGCTAACCCAATACAGGTAGAGGATCAGCCTCGGTTTGTAGGTTTGGGTTATTCTAGTGGGAAAATGGAAATTGGAGAAAGTTCTAAAGTAGCTGAAGGAAGACAAGCTTCCAACAGCCAAGGATCTATGCCACTAGAATTACAGGATTCCACCATCAGGAGGAACAATGAAAGGTGTAAGAAAACAAGTAAAAGAGGTAATCAGATTCCACCTCCTCCACTTACACTAAAAATAACACCAAGGGAAAATAAAATCCTAAAACTTCTAATACACTCTTTCAGTGGGAACAATATAGCTTTGGTAGGCAAAAATATGCTTTTCCTTGCACATTTTGTGAAGGTACTAATCATTTTGATTGCATATTGTTGGAAGAGGAAACATTTGATTAAGAAGTTAATGCCTTTTGTGAATGATAAGGCAGGTGCTAAAGACCAATCTCACCCATGAAATGTGAGAAATGGCAAGAATGTTACCTCTCCTAAATAGGGGAATCATTTTCGCAGACAGAGTTCTGAGAATGGTAAAATGGGTAAGACTCCTAAAAACATAGGGAAGTTAAATTTTGTTCCCATTGTAATAGGAATGGTCATGATGTTAAGGTTTGTTGGTTTGTTCCTAAACAACAAAATTCTAAAGTTGTTAAAAGAACAATATTGTAAAACCAACAGTGCTAAACCTAACTAAAACTCATTTTGGTACTGAGAAGGTAAAACAACCAAAACGGAAAAACCCAAGTGATTGGTTGGGAAAAACACTCCTTAACTTTATATTTGCACTACAGTAAATTGTTGATAATAGGCAAGTAAAAAAATTCAGAGCTATATTTTAGGGATTCCATCAGAATGTCAGTTGATTGATAAGGATTTGTTCTTAAGTTGATATTTAAGCTTTGAAAATGAATGGAAACAACTAAAGAGAAGATTTGAGTGATAGGTTCATCATACTCATGTTTTGTTTTCTCATATTGGTTAGTAGTTCCATTGTTGAAAATAGTATGTTCAGGGATAGGCATCAATAGCATGTCTAAATTTGAAACTGCAGTTGTAATCAGCATAATCACAAAGTGTCAGTTGAACACTAGCTTCCATTATAGATGGGTGTTATTATCTGAGTTATTATTTGTGATGGCGATATAGTGTTTTGGCATATTCATGTTGATTCACTTGTTGACTATAGATATTTTTGGGCGTTGATAGTCTATTATATTCTGATAGTGAATACTTGCAGTTGTTATAGTTTCAGATGGGCAATGGGCACTAGCCTAATTGTGGGTAGTTTTGATGTCTTGTATACTGATCTGTGTTATGGAATTGTAATTTTTGGTAATCGGCCATATCACAAAGTGACAGTTGAACACTAGCTTTCCATAATAGAATGGGTTTTATTATCTGGTCAGTTAATTGTGATGGCATTACAATGGGGTATGACAGATCACAGTTGTGTGTAGAGTTGACAGGGTTATAACATTTCAGTTGAACACTAGCTTAATTGGGTGTTATTATCTGATCGGTTATGTAATTAGCTAATCAAATATTTGAATTTTTATCAACCTATAAAGTTATTTCAAGTTCTTGTATGTGTTTGTGCAATGTAGGAAGAGATAGCATTATTTTTTGGTTGATAAACAACTTTTTGGGACAAAAAGCTTTTTCTCAGTGGGGAGGTGTGATCAGGGGATCATTTCTATAAGTTCCTTAAACATCCCTAAATGGTTTCAGTGTAGAAGCATCATCTCGAGAGCTTTCCAACGACTATGAGAATGCGACAAGCGGACATCGGGAGCTCTAGTTATGTCCGGTCAAAGTTCAGACAACAGGGAAGTCAACTTTGGTAAACATGTCAATAATGGACCAATAACACTGCGACACGTGGCAAAAGGAGAAAATGGGCAAAATGAAGGTTTTTTGAGTTGTTTGTAACATCTGGTTTTTGACATACGTAAAAGAGGGCTAGAAGAATAGCCTTAAATTTTGTTATGGAGGAATCCCAGCCATCGTGAGGATGATTATATCATCACTGACATGGTGGGTCCTCAAACCGCCATGTGTTCGATTTGCCTATCGAGGATCAACAAGTGGTTTTTATTTCTATATTTCATTAGTGGAATATCACATTACTATTCATGGTCAAATTTAATATCACTTTGTAATTATTCACCATGATATTTTCCATGTCACTATATGGTTACATCTCCATATTGGTTGTTTAAGCTATTATTAGCCACACATTATTGTATTACCAGTTCCACGCATTATTTACCAAACATTATTTAATAATGCGCCAAACATAGGACTATATCCCACATGCCACAGAAAAATTTATGCATACACCAAACTTGGTCAAACAACCACATTAATATGCATCCAAAATGGCTTAAAATCCAATAAACTCCCAACCGCCTTACCTTTTAAAACCTGCTCCACCATTTTATGCATTTGGATGTGGGATTAAAACAAAATTAGGTGGCATAAGAGAAGGAGAAGGGATTTGAACCCGTAACCTCACACATACCAATCCAAGCATTTTGACCAACTCTCCAAAAGGCTTGGACGTGTTATAAAATGGTTTTTAGACCTTTAGAGAAGACAAGTGTCAGATCTGTGTCAAGCTAATAAGCAGGCAGTTTTGGAAGAATGCAATTTTGAGGCATTTGCACTCAAAATTAGATCTTGATTTATATATGAAAGTTGTTCATAATTTTGAGATGATCACAATGGTTTTATTATTTATCTAATTTGGATCTTTTGTGATATATTTATTTTCTTTTAAAGTCACACAAAGGTGTAGAACCAAAGAGAAACACTATTGCAAGTGAATCAGGAAGGTGAAGGACATAGGATCACCTCCATTAACATCCTTTGAAGGTATGAAACATATTTTTTCAGGTTTTTAAATTCATTAGTGGTTAATGTAAAGGTTATTGTATTTACATATTTAAAATTATTAATGGATTGGTTCACCATGAACCCGAGGACGTAGGAATTTCAAACCCCGTAAACAATCTTGTGTTGTGTTCTAATTTTTATTTTCAGTTTCTGATTATTTGTAGTAATTTACATTCCCAATTTGAATATGGATGCAACTATAATCTGTAATTGATGAAATCAGGAAATCAATTAAATCTGAAAAAAAATGATTTTTTTGGGGCTTTCAAAGAAACAGTGAAATTTTGAGAAAATTACAAAATTAATTTCAGTTTCAATTCAATACTAAATCATATTCTAATCCATTTTCGAAAGGTTAAAATCCTTTTAAGTTGATTAAAATTAAAGATCCTTTGAAATGATTAAAATTTTTAATTTCAAGCACCCGGGTTCATGGTGAACCGATCCATTAATAATGTTAAATATGTAAATACAATAACCTTTACATTAACCAATAATGAATCAAAAAGCTATAAAAATATATTTCAGACCTTTAAAGGATGTTAATGGATCTCATCATCTGTTCGTCACCTTCCTGATCCACTTATAACAGTGTCTCTCTTTGGTTCTACACCTTCGTGTGAATCTAACAAAAAATAACTCTATCACAAAGGATCCAAATTGGATAAATAATCACACCATTTACATCATCTCAAAATTTTGAACAACTTTCATATATAACTCGAGATATAGTTTTGAGTGGAAGTGCCTCAAAATTACATTTTTCGATACCTACCTGCTTATTGGCTTGACACAGACCCGACACTTGTCTTCTATAAAGGTTTGTGAGAAATTTTATAACACGTCCAAGCCTTTAGGTGAGTTTGTAAAAATTCTTGGATTGGTATGCATGACATTAGGTGTTCAAATCCAACCTTTTTAAAAGGATGGGCAGTTGGGAGTTTATTGGCTTTTGAGCCATTTTGGATGCTTATTAATGTCATTGTTTGACAAATTTTTGCGCATGCATAAATTTGGCCATGGCATGTGGGATATAGGCCTATGTTTGGTGCATTATTAAATAATTTTTGGTAAATAATGCATGGAATTGGTAATAGAATAATGTGTGGCTAATAATAGCTTAAGCGACCAATATGGAGGTGTAACCATATAGTGACATGGCAAATATCATGGTGAATAATTACAAAGTAATATTAAATTTGACCATGAATAATAATGTGATATTCCACTAATGAAATATGCAAATAAAGACCACTTGTCGATCCTTGATAGGAAAATCTAACACATGGTGGTTTGAGGACCCACCACGTTGGCAATGATATAATCATCCTCACGACGGCCGGGCTCCCCTCTGTAACAAAAGTTGAGCCTCTTGTTCTAGCCCTCTTTTACGTGTGTCAAAGACTGGAGGTTGTAAACAACTCAAAAAACCTTCATTTTTCCATTTTTCTCCTTTTGCCACATGTCGCAGTGTTATTGGTCCATTATTGACCTGTTGACCAAAGTTGACTTCCCTGTTGACTAAACTTTGACAGACAAAACTTGATCTTAGAGTGTCTATTTTTTACGTTCTTATAGTCATTAGAAAGGTCTCTGAAGGTTCTACTGTAGTTGCATGGTTTAGGGAAGTTTAGGTAATATTTCACACTGAAATTAATACTTTGATCACTCCTTTTTTGGGGATTTTTAATGAATAGTATAATTTTGAGAAAATTACAAACTTAATTTCAGTTTCAATTCAATCCTAAATCAGATTCTAATCAATTTTTGGAAGGCTAAAATCCTTGTAAGTTGATTAAAATTTAAGATCCTTTGAAATGATTAAAAGTGTTAATTTCAAGCACCCATTTTCGGATCAGCACCATTTTGAAGTTGTGCTATGGAGACATGTGGAGGAACTACACATGTTCAGGGACCAGCCCTTGAGTTTAATTTCAAAGAAGTGCTAGGATGCATAATGGAGGCCTATGCTTGCTTTACATTTTACTTAGAAATTTCAGTGACCAAAAGGAGACTACCTCGGAGCTTGACAATTGGCACCTTCCACTGAGCTTCAAGCCCTCAAACAAATTGTGTTGGAGCCGAACATGTGGCAAGCCCACACTCGTTCAAGGAATCAATTTTTTGGAACCATCTCAAGGAGAGCCAATTGTGACACCTGGCAATTTGAAGAGTCAAAACAGGCGGTTAAGTGGACCATCAAAAAGGGGCGGTTAAGCTTAATTTTTTTGCCTCTTTGCCTCATAAATGTTAAAATATCAAAAATGGCCCACAAGCTCGATGGGAAACAGTAAATGTTTTACCGTGGTGAAGGGCAGAGCTGTGGGGAAAACTTGGAAAATTTTCCTTTTTCCAAAAGAGGGTCAAATGATAGAATTTTTCTGCGGTTCCTTTGGGACCCACCTTAGAACACGTGTCAGGACCATTTTTTAAAAGCGAATATGCAAAGAAAAATGTAAAATTTTTACATTGTTTCAAAGGGTTAGGAAAAAGTCAAAGGAATCCCCTGAGCCTGTATTTGAATCTTCCACGTGGACGGCCCACATTCAAATCAAGGATCAATGGAAGCTATGCATCTAAATCTGATTTTCCCCCCACTTTTATTATAAATCTCCTGGAAGTGCAATTCTTCATCATTTATTGCTATTTTCTACATTCCAAACAAAGGGGCGAGTTAATTTTCATATCTAGAGTTTGGTGGAAGAGATCTGGAGGCATATTTCGCCATTAAAATGGTCTGACTCTCGAGCCCAATCTGTTTTTCCATTTTACTTCTCTTGAGCACAAAAATATTTGGATTTGATAGATTAGGGGCTGAGGTGGTTGCTGAATGGATGGAAACATGTTTTTCCCAATAAAGGAATTGAATGCAGGATATAATCGAAGAGATTTTCCCTCAAACACCTGATAACTTTTTGCAGGTTTGATTATGGGAATTACGATCATGATCATGGTGACACTCCTAGCACTCAATGTTTAGATTTTTGAGGCGGAATAGGGGTCCGTTTTAAAGGCTATAAATGACATGAATTCATCGTGTAAATGGTTGGAAGTTAGAGATCAAAGTGCTAGAGGTCGAAGAAATATCCTAAGAGGAAAAATTGACTAAGCCTATATTTTGAGAATCCATCTGAGAAACTAGGTTATCTCTTTCTGTATTAAGTTTTATTGTGTCAAGGTAGTTACAAGTGTTCAACCATTTATGAGTTATGAGAAATTTTTGTGAAACTTTCACCTGCTAATGGACTTAATCAAATTTGAGTTATTTCTGTGTTATCTTGAGAAAAATGTGTTTGTTTTATTTCTGAATGTCTGCAAGTAGTTTTTCTTGTTTCTATTACAATCTTGTAAAAAAAATCTAATTCAATCACACAAGCCTCAATCCTTGTAATAGTTTAGTGGCATTTTCAATTCCATTTCTCAGAAGATATTTCATTTGGGATTGGAATAAATGATTTAAAATCAATTTTATCTCATCTGTTGATAGAGGTTGTTTGTAAGCCTTTGGGTGTAGCTTAGGCATGATTTGGCTTAGACCTTGGTGCTTTGTTAGGTTTTATAACTCAAGCCTTCATGATAGAATCTGAGAGATTGTGTCAAAGAGTGTTAATCTAGGCCTCCATTGAAGCACATATTCTAGTTGAAGAAACATTTTAGCTATTATGTAGCATTTTGTTGTTCTAACTTTCCATTTTGTAAGGTTCCTCAAGAATTTGGTGAATCTAGTTTCACCCTGCCCAAAATCCCACAAAAAAATCATTTAACAACAACCAATCCTACCCATAATACCCCTATTTGTCATGTGTGTACAAAAATACATAATCTATGTTACGAAAACATGTAGATGTAATCAGGGTCTCAAATGTCTTTAGTGCCCTTTGATTTTGTTGTGAAAATATCTCCACAATCTGGAAGTGAGAACTCATGAGAGTCAGATTTGGTGTGTTCATCATATTTTCCCACGGCCTTCTCTATAAAACTCATGTAAAAGAAACGTATCTATAGCTCCTTTCAAATAACATAGGTTACAAAATAGGTTCTTTTACCTTGGTTGAAAGCCACAACCTAGAGTAGTTAGGATAATATGACGTATTTTTAAGGTGCTACCCAACCCTTTTCAAAGACTGAGTGCTAAAAGATCAAATAGATTACTTCCCTGGTTACAAAATGACACATATAATCATCTATCTTCCTCTGAGTGTCTTGTTGATTCCATGATGTTTCTCAGTCTTTGAAGGAGGTTAAATCTAGGTATAAACATGCTTCTGGCACTATTTCTGAGGAATGTTTTGAATTTCCTAGAACTAATTTGCATTGTGTAGACTAATTTTCTAATCCACTACTAGTTCATATCTATTTGACCCGTCAACAACACCAACATCAGTGGCACCATTTCCATGGACTACAGTTCACATTGAAGCCCTGGTAAAACATTTCTTGCATGCTCCAAGTGATGTGTGCATTTATTTAAGTTTTAACATGTAGTGCACTAGCTTTCATTTGATACATCTGGGTAAAGAAAGGACAAAATCTATCCATTTCCAATCTCTTGTATTGATAGACATTTGACAGATCATATTTAGTGCATTATCAAAACTAAGGTGGAAATCCTTAGTGGTGAATTCCAACTTGGATAAGCAAGAGCTTTAGCAAATCTGGTTGTATCTGTATCAGTCACCACAATTTGTTCCTTTCTTTCTCTGTGTGTTCACGTGAGTCCAAGGGATTAGGAATTCAAGAAAAACAACAAGATAATATGCTTGAGAAATGGTAGCTTCAAGGCATCCTAGCTACAACGCAAGTAGAAAAGAGATAACACAAGAGATATGACCTTGGCTATGTAATTTCTAGTAGGATTCTGGCAACAATACTATGCAAGATACATAAAATTTTTGAGGCCTTCTGCTTGAATATAAGCGTGGAATATATAGGAATTGGATGGGATGTGCCTTCATGCACAAGGAAAGAAGAGGCCATTCAAACTAATTAAATCTATTTAAAAATTAAATAGGGAAGGAAAATTAAACAATAAAGGTTATTTTTAGGAAATTTGGTTCATAGACGCATCCTAAAAGTTAAGTTAAGCGAAGCGTCGCATGTCAAAAACACACATTACCAATTGTTGAAAAAAACTCAGGTCTACCACCCTATATAAGGCGGAGGTTCCAGTACCCCCACCCTACTTGAGTGGTGGTTTCAGAACCACCTCCTAGGTAGGGCATCGGTCCTCGCACAAAAAGTCAAAAAAAGCATAGGATGAAGTGGGAAGCTGGAAAAAAGCATGAAAATACCAAGTAGGGATGTCTAGGCTACAAATATACACTGCAAATGGGTTTAGGAGCTCAAACATATTCTGAAAGGACATGAATCATCATTGGGTACTTTTGTAACTATTTTCCAAAAATGTAGCACATGCAATTCTAGGTGTGTATAGTAAGGTAAAAACCTCTCTACATCATTAAAAAATTTGTAAATTTAGAAATTTATCTTATCTTTCCAGTCACAAATAGAAAATATTTGAAGAATGAAAAAAAATACAAAAGAGATATATAGATGATTTGTATCACTCCTCCGGATTGGTTTGGAACAATAAGATGTAATGGATGCATATAAATATCAAAATAAGATCACTTGTACAAGAGAAACAAGGGAAAATGTTCTATATATATTTTAATGTTAAATACCTAGATATTCAAACAGGAAAAACCCAAGGCAAGAGTGTACATAAGAAAGGGAGAAACATCCTACCTTTGGAAAAATAGTTAGATTTTCTCCCTAGTGGTCATCAATAATTTTTAATCTATTTAAAATTTTGAAATCTTAAATACTCTCTTGTGTATTATGAATGAATAGGGAAAATAAGAACAAAAACATATTAAAGATTCATCTTTATGTTATCTTATCAGTCCATTTTCCCCTTCTGCAATCACTTCAAAGATTAAGCTATATTGAAGAAAATTGGGGTAGGAGTGACATGTGCAATGATTTGACAACCATGTATACTTGTCATGATGTGGAAATGTCACATTATAGTGGATAATTACTAGCAATTGCACCAACAAGTGCAATGTTCATGGTGATATGAAAAACCTAAAAAATATGTGGCTATTTTACAATATATCAGTGAAATGAAAACAACATAGCTTTTTTTTTATATGGAAGTCACCACATTACGATCGTCATCCTTAGAAGACACATTTGAGATATTATTGCATTTTATACCATAACAAACTTTACATGTGATTAGTCAAATGGAAATCTATTGTAACCATTTTTACGAAATTGGGGAAGGAAATGTTGTAAGTAATTTTTTCTACATAACTAAAAAATAATATCAATCTCATTCGAGGGGTGGGTGCATAAAGTTGTGATTATTTAAGGCGTTTTGATTACTAGTAGGTTACATATGTAACGTATGTGGTCATATATAGATAGATATGTTACAATCATAAGGGTTTTGGCCATAACCTATTAATTTTCGTTAAGTCAAAGGTGGATTCATGGAAATCATCTCTATCATCTAAAAAATATGGTTTAAAATATCTTGAACTACCATAATTTCTTATTATCTGAGTTTATATACTATGTACAACCCATTTGTACTATCGAATCACCCCTTGATGTGTAAGGATTCTTAATTAATAGAGGATGACATTGTAAGATGACCTTTAAAATTTCATTGGATCTCTCAATCTTAAAATTTTAAAAGTTAAGATAGATATTAGGTTTACTAAACATCAATGACTTATTCCATAATTGTAATATTTGTTTTTCGATATTGCAATGTATATAATGTGAAATTTTATAAATTTTGTGGGAAATTACATATAATATAATTTTTCATTAATTTCTTGTTCATAATGGGTTAGATTACTTTAAAATAATAGATATCGTGCTCACTTCTAACCATTCATATTGGACAAAAAAAGAAACATAAAGGTGAAAAGGATTGAATGGTGTGTTACTTTTATGTAGGTTTTGAATATTAGAATTTGATTGGCTCTCCATTTCATTGAATGCGTTAGTCAAACCATTTTATTTTCATTTGAATTTTCCATTTAAAAATTCTCTCCAAAATTTGAATATTCAAAATCACTTGTACATAAACAAGAGACTAGGTTAATTTCATCAATGTAATCAAGTTCAATCGAGAACTCACCATTTAATAGTTAACATAATTGCTCAAGTTATTAATTTTATTTAATAAATGTAAAAAATATTAGTCGTATCACCCCTTTGTTCTTTTAAGGAAATTCCTATTAACATAATAACTTTAGAGGAGTTTTTTATTGGGGTTATTTAGATGGGCACGTCGTAAGTTTCTTGGCAATCCAAACCACATTTGACCCTATAGTTTCATAAAAATTGTAAGTTACTTATCATTACCTTCTGCCTATAACTAGTATGGTGTTACTTCATTCCTATCACGTGTACTATTATTTTACATGTTATATCTTTTAATTGTTTATAATAAATTTATATGAATGTTCCCAAATATTTCCTTGAAATATCTAACTAATATAAGTTGGTCAATGTAGTTTATAGCTCCATGTTATTAAATAAATAAGATAATTATTTTTAATCATTAATCACTTATAATTGTTATACCAATGCATAGATAGTGCATTATTTGGTTATAAAGCATGTGATACTAACACTTGGTATTTGAAGGGCACCCGTATGTGAAATATAAATCTTAAGTAGATTTATATACCCTAAAATTTCTAATGTTGTACTACTCTATGATAAATAATTTCCCAATCAAATAAAATTGCATTTCAATAAAATTAGTGAAATCTAAAAAATAGACAACTTATTTATATCATTTAAAACTTACTTAGTTAAATATATATTACTAAATTTGTACACTTAAATAAATATGATAAAGAAAGAAAAATTTAACTAAGTAATGTGAGTTGAACATATATTACTCACAACCTACCATCTAATAGTTTTTTAAGATATATTATACATCCTGAATCCTTCAAACTAGGTCACATAGGTCCCCCACAAAAAAATACATAAAAACATTAAATAAAAAATGTGAACAACATACTAGTATTGTTACTTCAAAAACTTAGTGTACAAGGAATCAAAATACAAATTTCCTTTATAATTCCCTTTGTACAAAATTAATACTTTCGATCTACAAGGAAACAATTTGAATCTGTAACTTTTAAACTTTTCTTTTTGGGGTGAATGCTCACTATTGGGTCTTCATTGAACACGGAATCCATTAGAAACCCACCTTACATTTGTGGACCTTCATGCTCTTGAATTACTTTGAAAAATGCACCTCATAGCATAGACAATAAAGGACAAAATGAGACTAAAAAGAGACAAGACCATTGAATGAAAAATACCGCCAAAGAAAGTGTATTTAGTAAAAGATATAAAATTGGTGTGATTCTTATTTTGTTTACAAGTGTGCATGCAACCAATAACATTTGAATTATTTCAACACTCTAGCAAGAGAGTGAATAAAAGTATTATTTTTATTCAATATACTCATACAAGTAGCATCAACAATTTAGCATTGATCGATTCTAAAAAACAATAAAATGAAAATTATATACATGGCTACACAATTCTTTGATATTTGATTGCTCTCTTTGCTTCCACATGTTTTCAATATTAGCCTTCACCCTGGATATTTTAGAGTGTAATAGTTAGCATGTTAATTGAAAATAAATTTTATGTAACATTACCTTCATCATCAAATTATAAATGAAATAAACATTTCGATAGAAAATTGTATAACACAATACTTTCTATAAA
Source organism: Taxus chinensis (assembly GCA_019776745.2). Taxonomy (NCBI): domain Eukaryota; kingdom Viridiplantae; phylum Streptophyta; class Pinopsida; order Cupressales; family Taxaceae; genus Taxus; species Taxus chinensis. Next base: position 118,314,471 of record CM034153.1, on the reverse strand, counting down.
GAGAGACAATCTATAGAGCCCTCAAAATTGAGCATGAATATCCTAAAAGACATTGAAGGATGAAATTGTAGAAGACTATTTTTTCCAAAAGGAAGACATGATATTGTAAGCCATATGAGTTTAAAGCACAGGTTTGTTTTTCCTCAGATTTTAAATTTGAGGTGGCTCAATACAAACTACAAAATAGGATAATTTAATGTTTTGTAGCTTCTTTACTATTTTATTTATTGAAATTTCAATAATTTCACAAGTTTATGTTGTAACTCAAACATGGAAAGTGTGGTTTTACTTTTCCTTAAATCCCAAGTTTTGAGTGGCTCAATGTAAATGGTTAAATAGAAAAATTCTATGTTAAACCTGTTAAAAAAATTAAACATGATAATATATTGTTTTAAAGTAGATTTAAAGTAGTGGTTTTTTCTTTTCTTGTCTGGGGGGATCTTATCAAGATCTTTATCCTTCTTCTTCGAGGTTTCTCTAGATCTATCTTCTTCTTCAATAAATACAGATGATTTTATCTCCATTCTTCATCAATAAATGATCAAGTGCTTCTTCTTATAACTTGTCCTGTCAGTGGTATCAGAGCTTGATTCGAGGCAAGGCGAGCCGATTCGAGAGCTAGTCTGAGGAAAATCAGAGGCAAGGTGACATCCGATACCTAGATATTGGTTGATTTTGGGTGATCTATTTTAAAGGAGGCGGCCCGTAATTTTTCAGTGACCACTTTCTTTGCAATAAAAGAAAGTCAGTTCATTAATGTGACCTGTACTCTTTCTTTTCCAAAACATGGATCTTTTATTTTTTTTTGGTGGCATATATCAAAGTCGACCTGCCATTCAGGGATCAAATTTGAAGGGCTAGTCAAAATTTCAATGTGAAGGGTATTTATTCGACCAACCCTTCCACAATGAAAAATAGTAAAAAAAAATAACACTTCGTATGACAAAAGTAAATAAAGTCTACACGTCACTAAAGTAAATATCAAAGTGTGTTTTTCCTCCCAAATCTTTACTAACATTAGAAGATATTTACTAGCCTAAAATCCTATAGCTATGAGACAATTATATTTTAAACATTTTACCACAATAAAAACTAGAAATTTCCTCAAATTTACATTATAAATAAAAGTTATAATTATAAAATTTACACTATATGGATGTTATAATTATGTCAGAGAAGAAAAAACCATGAATTGTTGATTTAAGAAGAGCGATTTAGAATTCATTGATGTAAGAGGCACATGTAACCAAAGGTTGTCTCATCCAAAAGAAAATATAAACAATAACATAAATACAATACATCTATTTTTTATTGGATATTTTCCATAATGTTCATGTTAGTGGTTTTATAAATTATATAGATTTAGAAAGGAACACTATTTCATCAACAAACTATTCAATCAATGAAATTAATTCTAAAAGTATTATCAAACCTTATCTCACATTTGAGCTCTTCCAAGACAAAGACTACACTTGGTTGTTGATGTATAGTTTTAAATATTGATCTTAGGGCTTGTGCGATAGTGGTACTAAGAATTGAATAACTAAAATTGAAAGCAAAATAGTGGACATAGTGGATTTTAGAGTAGAAACAACTTACAAACCTCTCATTGCCTAAAGATTGAATACATAGTTAAAATGTTTGTAGACATATTAGTGGTCATAGAAAAATCATCTGATTCATAAATATAGATGTGTTAAGGTCTAAACAAGACATGAACTTGAAGGAAAACCAACTTCACAATTGGTCGCTACTCTATTTGCATATTGCATATAAACAACTTGCACAATCAAATGTAAAATTCTCAGGTTCTTCTCTTCATTATCATCAGTAGTCAACACTTGAGACGAAAAAGAAAAAATAACTCCTTAAGTGAGAGATTAAAATATACAAATATCATGAGAAATTACCTAGAATATAAAATTGGGTATTAATTATTTCAATTAAGGGCCTAAATTAAAAAAACAGTCTAAATGAATGTTAATTGGGTACTAGTAAAACATGTAAAGATTTAAAGTATTATAGTAAACACAAATACTAGTTGGGATATGCTTCTTGGTTTGCAATTATCTAGCTATTCATTGATTTCCATGTTGCTATGGTATAATGATACTAGGTCATTTGTAAGGACATGAATCTAGTTTAAACTAGTTTCTTCTATAATAAGACTCACTAACCCAAAGATTCATACAAAATAAAATGAATATGTGAAAATGTATCGGGTATTAAAAATGCAGAGTAGTACCTATGTAATTTTGAATCGGTCGTCTTGAATGCTGATTGAAACATTGTGGTAAAGTAGGTATTTTCTTGGGATTTCGTTTAGGAAATCTAACATCAAAGAATTTTCCTTCAGAACACACATACTCAAGACTTATTCTAGAAGATTGAAAGAAGAGTAACTCACCTATATACAGTTCTCCTCAGTCCTATTAATTTCACTCAAATTTCTAATCACCTACGATTTGTATGTTTACTATGTAAGCAGTTAAATATATTTTAGTGGACTTTTTAAAATCTACCAACATTTCCAGGAGGAAAAGTTTTCTACTGGCCTGTTTTAAAAATGTAACATTTCAAGTGCGAATAATTTGGAAAGAGTGCTGAAATGTAGCAAAAAATTGAAGAGCAACATTTGCACAACGACTCAAATGGGTGGGCATTTCATTAGAGACAACTTCCCAAAATAACTTTAATAATGTTTTCAAAACTTGTTATTACACTTGTCCTTGTCTGATTAAAGTAAATGGAATCCAACGTGGGTAGTTCCACTACCTCCACATACCCTACAGTTCCATAATCTGATAAATGGTGATTCACAATGATGGTTTGTTGATAACACTTGAATTGATTAGAAAACCAGTTGCCGGGTAGTTTTATGTCGGGCACTTATTTTAACCTTTTTAAAAATAGCTAGCACTTCAACAATGTCATTTAATTTTTATTTTTTATTTTATTATTTTATTTTTGATGGGAAATTTTCTTAATACACTTAAGTGATGGGTTTAGACCCTTGTGATGGGCTCTAACGGGTGTAAATTTGATCCCTACTACCATTAATTAGATTTTTTGGTGGAAATTAACTAGTCATGGTCATTTGTTTGGCATTTATTTGCTTGAAAAGCATTATTTTGTCATTATTTTCTACAAATAAAATACAAACCAAACCTTTGACTTGCTTGAGTTTGCGGCTTGACATCTAGGATTTTTTTGGCGTATATATATATTTTCACCAAATACTTTGCATTAGAGGCTAAAAATCAGACCTGCAACATTGAAAACGTGGCCTACCATCCTTACATGCAATTCTAGCCTGTGTGAAGATTTACATCTTTATTTTATAAAGGCAATGATTAGAAGAATAGAAGGTAGCCACCAAGGAAATCAGGAGGAGATTTTTAACTAAAGAAGTTTATGTCTCATGACGAGAGTAGTGCTGCAAGAAATCGAATGGATCAATCGCCAGTACGACACTTAGGCGATAGCACTAGTCTATTCTTTGCCTTGATCGATGCCCTCCAGAACATTGGTAATGTACAATTTGAGGATATTTTATGTCAAGGACTATTGTACGGTGTTAAGACAAGAAGGTAAGAGCGGAACTAAAAAATGAAAAGGAAGAAAATGATGAATGTGAGGTAGAATGCCCACAGAATCACTTGCATCTCACTTCAAGAGAGTATCAAGCCCATTTATGATCTACTGGTCATAGTAAGATATTGTATCTTTTAAAATAAATAATAATAAAATATTAATTTTTTGGCACTATTTCACCTCTAAAAATATTGCTTTCAAATGCCCAGTTCTTGAAAGGGCCAAATTTTTTTGCATGGAAGACAAAGATGAGAACGATTATTCTCTGCGAAGATCTATGGAGTATCATAACTTGTGAGCTCTCTCATCCCACCAACAATAATGATTGTATCAAGTATGGCAAGGTTAATGTGAAAGTGGTGATGTTGCTCACTGTAAGCATATACGATGAGTTGTAGCCATACATTTAGAATGTGAAAACATCGAATAAGGCCTTGGATACTCTATCCATGATATATGAAGCCAAGAACTTGACGAAAAAATTTCATCTTCAGTAAAATATACATACCATGAGCATCCAAGAAGATGAAAATGTGGAAGAGTATCTGAGTCTAAGAATACAAGAAGGAAACAAATTAGAAGACATTTTACATCGAGTAGCAGAGTAATGAGAAGAGTCAGGTGAACTTGGAGAAGAGGTCGAAGATAAGTTGCTTATCTCTCTCACTCTGTGAGCTCTTCCATCCCCATTTAGGACATTTATTACCACATTGAAAATCACTTTTATCCCACTCACACTACGAAATATTTCATCCCAGTTAGGGAATTTTATCACCACATTAATAATCACTCAAAAGGAGGCAAGTTTTTCTAAAATAGTGAATTTCTTACAACTAGAAGAAGCCATTTAGTCATTATAAGATGATTTAGAGGACAACAAATTGATCTCTAGGTAAAAGAAGACAAAGAAGCTTCACAAAGGTCAATCAGAGAAGTAGAAACCGAAGTAACCACATAAGAAACAACAGAAGTAGAAGTCTCAAAATCCATATCGATGGTGTCACATCTACTCTAGGAATACACACAACATTGCAAACTATTGGTAGAATGGCTACACACAACAAAAATCTAGAGTAGAAAGCACATCTAGATGATGAGATTCAAAGAAATCCAAGTGGCATCCTTGCTGAAATAAGTAAAAAGGACATGTTGTAGGCCAAACCGATGATGACAAAGAAGAAGATACTCCAAATTCAACAAATTTTGACACATGCGAACATGATTTAGTGCTACTATCCCAAACATCATAGCCATCAGAAAAATTTTAGCTGATAAATTTAGGTGCCATCAAACACATGATTGGCGATAGAAATCTATTTTATTTATTAACTAATTGACCGATTGGAGATTGGGTCCATATTGCAAGCAACAATGAGTATACGGGAGGAGGAATCTGCAATGTGACAATTCTTCTCAGGACCAGAAAATGTATTCTATGCTCTTGACATAAAAAAAAAATTCATGTCCATCTCTCAGTTGTTGAATTAGAATCTTAAGGTGGAGTAATTGGTTCAGAATGACATCAAGTCCTGTTTGATATCTCAAGACGGTAGGATACCTGCTAGATAATTTTTGAAGTTTCATTTATTTGCACTAAAACTAATTTCATCCTTTACAGTTGCACTATGTGATGCCTGCATTTTAACGCCATGTTATCCGAGTCTAAATCAAAACACTAACTTGAAAATTTATGAATAATTTTTTTTTATAAGTAAAACACAATAGATCAATCTCAAATACATTAATAGGGATTAATAATACTTTTACTTTATTTTATAATACATCTCCTTCAGAGTTAAGTTTATTTATGTAATCCAGAATTATTATTTTATTTCCTGAAGCATTTCGCATTCATTACTTGCCTAGTTCAATTTAATTAATTTAATTAATTAAATAAATTAGATTGAAATTTTCCTTTCTTAGGTTAATAATAATTTTAATCCAATATAATTTATAATATTTACCAATTTGATTCCATCTAATTTTATCCACTAAGGTTAATATTTAAATTATTAAATTCATTTCCTAAGTTAGACTTTAATTTAATTTCTTAAACAATTGTAATAAAACCCATGCTACCCCTTTTAAATAATAAGGTACACACTTACCCATTATTCTTCTAATTTACCATTGTATAAAATATAACATCCCCATGCACAACCATTAAATAAGAACCTATAATTAAAATATCACCAAAAATGATTTAAAATCCCACACCCATTACCAAAATTCTTAGGGCTTTATTAGTTTAATTTACTCAAACTTTATTAAATTTTATTCACCCATCACTTAAAGGGATGAGGATTTAATCATAGCCATATGATTGATTTAATCCTCACCCTTATATTTTATGTTTCCCTTTATATACCTTAACTTCCCTTATTATCTCTTTTATTCACATTCTAACCCTAATGTGGCTCCATTTGTTGAGGTATAGTTACAGGGAAGGCAAGAATGGAGGAAAGGAAGCTTGGGAAAAAACTATAGTGGATAAGGAACCCCTAGGATTGTAATGGGAGGATTTTCTCTCCCATATCTGATGTTCATTCTCTTTTTAAAATCTCCCATAAGTTTTTAATGGTGTATTAGTTTATTCCTAGGTATTTACATGTACTTGGATTACATGTATATATTTTTTACTAATAAATATTGGGAGATATATCTGTATATATACACATGTGTGTGTACACACACACATATTTATCTATTAATATATATATATATTTGTTTAAGGAATTGTATTTGGGCTCTGATAAGGGTTGTGCATGGCTATATTCATGGAGGTCTAGCCACTATTATATATATTCCTCCACAAGAAATCACAGCAAAAATCTCTTCCCCCTAATTCAAAAGCTAGGTGATCAAGTAAGTAAACCCAAAATATCAAAGGAATGCACATAAATATATTTGATGGAGGAAGAGGTGATGTGGATCCATGTAGGATGCCACTTCATCCCTCTCAAATCCACCTCAAATAATCACCACACAAACCAGAGTCTCATAAATAGGTAGGTGAGGATATGACACTTCTAATATTGCACACAGTCTCCCTTTTGCACATTTATAAATTTAATTTAGAGGTTCAAGCATATGAGGGTAATAACTGCTTCTTTTCCATAAAATTTTCATAATTATTGGCTAAATATGACCCCTCAAGTCATAGGTTAGGTTGGGATGGAAGTGTAAATAGTGTAGGACAAGTAAAACTTGTCCCACAAGCCTTCAAAATTGGGCACAAATCCCAATTCCGAGATTTGAGGTAAGGGGATGGCACACAAACCAATGCCAGCAAAAAATTCAATAAACCATAGTAAAAGACTAAGGTATAAAAGCATACACATTGCCCCCCATTCACCACATTAATACACTAGATCATACTAACAAATTACATAGTTAATTAGTGGCACTTTAAACACATAGGAACATAAGGGTAGAAGGGTAAATTAGAACTTTAAATAAAATCACATCCAAAATTAAATAAAGAACACAACAAAAATTACACCCATGGTGAAATTGTTAGGTGCTCCCCCATGGAGACCTCCTAACAGATGATACACAACACAATGACACTTACATACATACATAGAATTGCCAAGCTAACGATGTTATGAACACACGACAGTCCTTCATGGTTTGCCTTCATAGTCCCTCCTCGTTTTGTGTAATTTCATTTCATGAAAGCACGAAATAATACCACCTTTTGCCTCAAGTACACATCGATACGTCAAGGAAATCAAAACATATATAAATCATCCATCATATAATCATAATGCATCATAATTATATCATTGTCGAGGTTACACAATTCTAAAATAAAGAAATCATATACAATTACAAATAATCAGCTTTCCTATTTTATCAAAATCATGAAATTCACATACACATTGATCACCTAATATCATCATAAAATTAATAAATGATACTATCAAAGTACACATGGTCAAATGGCTCATCTAAACATAGTTACAAGTGTTATGAATCCAAGATTTCAGTATATAAGTAAGAAACACTAAATATACATGTGTTACAATATGTAACCATGTCAACTAGGCATCCATACAATCCATGATAAGGGTCAAATGAAAACAATCATCAAATGTCCATATAGTCTCTAAGAAACTAGTAAGCATGATCAAATGTCTCTAAGCAACTAGTAAGAATGATCCTAACAGAAATAAGTGTCGAAGAGGAGTGGGCACTACACATTATCTTCCTCCAAGGTGGAATCCACTCCACTCTGGCACTATCAGTTTAGACATATTTTTGTTAGCTCCCTCTATTAGCTCAGTTTGAAGTAGATGGTATGAGGACTTCTTCCTCTCTCTCAAACATTGCCTCTTTCTCCTAGATATCTCATGAGAAAATAACATCTAGATCCATTCGAGACGAGTACATTCTATGTCAAGAACCGTCTAGCGCTCATGCATACGAACCTGTGTAGACCCTTACGCATCTATTTTAAGGGATTTTAGTACTTCCATATATTCACTAATGATTATTCCCGCAAGTCTTGGGTATTATTTCTCCAAAATAAGAGTCAAGCATTTGAAAATTTCTAAATCTTATACATGAGTTTTCTTTAGAAGTCTAGGCAACCCCTTCAAGACCTCCACTTAGATTGGTGGTCAGGAGAATTCATGTTAAAGAAATTCTTGGCATTCTTTAAGGAGAATGACATCTCACAACACTTGACTTCCCCCTATACTACACATATAAAAATGGAATTACAGAGCTTTGAAATAGGGACCATCGTGAAGATGGCTTGTTGCATGCTTTCTACAATGAAAGTTAGCTGAAGAAATATTTGGGCAGAAGTTGTCCAGACATTTGTATATATTTTGAATTGAGAACCTACAAATATATTTAATGAAAATAACATTAAAATAGGTATGGTGCAATCAAAAACCATATATTTTTCATTTGAGATTATTCGGTTGTACTGCTCATATTTATGTTGCAAGATAAGAAGTAGGAAGAAACTTGATTCAAAGACTCACCAGTGCATATTTCTGGGATAAAGTAACACTACCAAATCCTATCATGGCTCATGGATACCTGACACAAATAACATATACAAGAGCATAAAAACTATTTGTGATGAGTCATAACTTGACTCATTCCAAGAGAAGGAATATTTAGCATCTGATCTCCTCTGATATGACTTGCTCACATATCTAGATGATGAGCCTAACGATCCTTTAGTAAAGAAGGATGGGATGTAAGGAGAATTATAGGTTGATATTTGAAATATGTAAATCAATTCTTCTCATCAACAAAAACTTCAACATCTTGAAATGGGTCAAAAGCACCATGTGAGACTCCCACAAGAACATCTCTTCCAAACACTTCATTAGGAGTTAAAATTAGAAGTCAAGTGAGGAATGAAGTAAATCACACTACTCATGATTTCAGTGATTGAAGGCATGCCAAACCTGATTCATTTCATGAGTCCCTCAGTCATCTAGAGTGGAAGAAATGCCATGGATGCAAAAAATGATTATTTGATAGAGAATCGGATGTGGGAACTTGTTGATCTTCCTTTAGGTAAGAGGTTCATTAGTTGTCAGTGAATTTTTGAAAACAAAATATAGGGTAGATGGATCAATCAACAAGAAATAAATCATGACTATTTTGCAAAGGGTTAATGCTCAATAGGCAGTAATTGACTACGAAGAGAATTTTGTACCCACTACATAGATCAAAACCATTAGAGTTTTTCTATGAACTGAGCAACACAAAAATGGGTGGAAGCTTCAGCAGATGGACGATTAAAAGTGAGTTATCTTGAATAGTGATCTTAGAGAATAAGTATACATGACCTAGCCAAAAGGATGTATTGATGAGTAGCATCCTCAGAAGGTATGTCATTTAACCAAGTCTTTTTATCAGATTAAATAATCATCCTAGGTCATGGTACATAAAAATGGATGATCACCTAATGAAGAATGGTTTCACACATAGCCCCTCTTATTCAAATTTGTATATAAAAAACATGGATTTTGAGATTGTCATCTTGTTTTATGTATGTATAAGATCTTTTGAGTAGAGGGAGTTCTTACAATATTGTTGAAGATGTGAAGAATGATTTGATATACATCCTTCAACATGACAGATTTGGGGCTTCTTCACTATTGTCTTAGCTTAGAGATATGGTAGAAGAAGAATCATATTTTTTTTCTCACAGATGAAATGCGCAAAGAGAAACTCCAGGAAAATTATGGCATGATAGATTGAAAAGCTATATCCACTCACATGGAAAAAGGTCTGCAAATTTCAAGATTACATGATTCACCTCAAATAGATGGCACTCTCTATAGACAACTTGTTGGGAGTCTCAATGTACTTGACATATACTAGACCATATCTTTTCTTTGATGTGATTTATCTTTCCATACTCATAGAGGAGCCGAAGAAATGTCACAGGGATAACAACAAATCACATGTTGAGTTATATTTGAGGAACAATAGACTATGGTCTAGGGTATCAAAATAAATATCAGTTCTTCTTACAAGGATATAAAAACTTAGAACTATGCTGGATCTGTTCATGACATGGAAATCAACTTCTGGCTACATTTTGCATCTCCAGGTCTGGTCCTATCTCATGGATTCAGTAAGAAGGAAATTGTTGATGATATCTCATCCACAAATGCAAAATATCACGCTACACAAGGATTTGTGTGTGAAGTCAATTTGGTTACAATCACATCAAAGTAGATATGGGCATTCCTGCAAGAAAATCCTCCCATCATTCACTGCTAATAATCAAGGTGTTTTCACACTTGTTAAAATTCTAGTTTTCCATGAGAAAACAAAGCACATAGAGGTTGAATTTCACTACATTCGAGATCAAGTTTTGAACCACCACATCTAACTCAAGTATTTCTTGAACAAATGATCATATTGTAGATATAATTAGCAAGTTAGTTGGAAAGAGAGAAAATTTGAAGTATTTCAGGGGTACATTTGTAAAAACAATTTATTAAGGGAGGGAACGTTATAAAAATAAAACATGATAATACATTGTTTTAAAGCAAATTTAAAGCAATAGTTTTTTCTTTTCTTGTCTGGAGGGATCTTATAAATATATTTCTCCTTCTTCTTTTGGTTTCTCTATATCTCTCTTCTCCATCAATAAATACAGATGGTTGTATCTCCATTCTTAATTAATAAATGATCAAGTTCTTCTTCTTATAACTTGGCTTTCAAAAGAAAATAATTAATGACCCATTTGAAACATCTCAAAAATAACATGTTTGTATAGGCATTTGTAAGAGGCTCCTATAAAGGAAAAAATGATTAATAACCTTTGTTATAAACGTGTCGTAACATAAAAAAGATGGGTTGAATGTAAACTTTTTTACAAGTTTTTGTTGTGATTATGATGAAATTTTTTGGTATAATTTATGTTTCCAATTGTGGAAGCTATTTGACACTTTGTTTCTAGTGTTTGTTACAACCATGATATTATTTGACAATTTAATTTGTGATAATACTTGAAAAAAATTTGATATATTTAATTAAAATGGAATTGATGGATAAAACAAATATTTAATTTTAATGAAAATAATTAAAATGTGGGAAGAGTGAAACAAATATTCAATGTTAATAAAAAATATTAAAATGTGGAAAGAGTATAATCGATTATATGTGCTTGAATTGGTCAAATTCATTTTACCGTAGTTTTATATTCTCTTTTATTAAACAAGACGAATTAACCTTCCAAAAGATCCAATTGCATATAAATATATACCTCGATAACTATACTTCACTTTCGGTTCCTAAAATAATCTATATAGTTATTTTAAATTGTGGCGCTGTTAAATATTAAAGTGATATGGTTATCTGTTGAGGCCTTGTGGTTGAGAAAAATGAAATAGAGATAAGCTAACCTTGTTTTTGGTATCTTTGAGGTGTAGAAACTATCTAACAATTTCTGTTGTGTTTAACGTATAGAAAAATAAACTAAAAAACTTTAATACCATATTAATATCAAATCCTTCAATTTTCACTATAGAAATTTATTACATGGACTTTAATGGTCGCAGGTCTTAAGTGCTTCATATTAAAACTACTACATGAGTTCATATAACATGTATTTCACATTTTCCCAAGACTTGCCTATGTACATTCCCAAATTATCCATAAAAGCCTAGGGACTTGGTTAATATTTCATCATATCCAAATATATTTTTAAAGAAAATATAAAAATTATGAAAAATTAAATAAAAACACTCATTTTGCATATATAAAAGTGTTCCCTTAGAAACATGATGACCAAAAAAACACAGAGTATTACCATTTCAGAATTTGATATTTTCCATATTTGTAGTGCCACATTTTCTAGCTTCAATTTATATGCTGACTCTATACTCATGTTTGATGATTGGACATGGATCATGGCACCTTGTTAATATTATGTTAAGACATTGATCATTTCAGGACATGTATGATGATTTTGGCACATGGCTCAATATTAATTTTGACTAGTATGATAGTTCATTTTAGTAGATATTTTAGATACTAACATATTACATTGTTGTGGATCTTAATAAATATATGATGAACATTGGTTGTGTCACACACACCATGATATCGTGGATTATTTTGTTATTTTATGTTATCATACTATAGCATGGATGGATGTCATTATTTATTACTGTGATGGCTATTACATGGGGAATTTATATGAAATTGTGTATGTTTCTCATTTAAAATTCCTTACTGATAATGTGTTAGCATAGTTATTGGAAACATGGTTTTAATGTTTGTAATAAGTGTGCAGGTAATAGGGCACATGAGAACATGAGTTTTAACGTGATTGCTCGCGTGTACACAAGCATCTGATTGGGCCAAGTCCTAACCATGATTTTTATATGAGGCCTTGTTTGAGTTACATGTTGATAAGGGCACCATGGGTGACTCTAAGTTTGTAATTTATTTATTTATGTTTGATTAGTCTTGAATAACATAGTTTACGAGACCTAGTGTTCCCCATTTGCATTAGTGGTTTGTTTGATTAGTTAAGTTTATGTTTATAAGATTAGGGTAACTTAAACACCCCTTGGGTGGGACCACAACATCAATACTTGTGCCAAAAATACTAAACCTGAAATAAGGCTATTTTTGCAATTTTTTGAGACCCCCTTTTGGTTTTGAGGGTTCTCCCATAATGAAAATAAGCCGTTGCACCCTGCTTGCAGGTCAATGGGCTTCATTATTTGGTGAAATTAGAGTTTTTACTCCCATTTGACCTCTCATAAGTCACAATTCTTGTAAGAATGGTTGGGCGGAGAGTTTTCTTAAAATTTGTATGTTATTGGCTTATTATACTTTTAAGAAATTTGAGGGAAATGCTCTTAAAGTATGTTTGTTTTATTATATTTTAAATTCGGGAATCTTAGGGGAGCGAAGAGAGAGGGGTGACACATGTAACCCTCTCATTGGTGAGGATATCTCCCATGGTTTTCTTTATATACATCCTCACGTAGGAGGAAAGGTTTTTCACCCTGTCATTTTTGCATTTTGATTTTGGAGTTGGAAACTTGGATCTCTTACTTGGGAAAGGATTGGATAAGCTTAGAGTTTTGGAAAGCTTTCAGAGGTAGGATCCTTGATCCTTCTTTTTTGTTTTCTTTTGTAGGTTTTAGTTGCATCTTATTATTGTGTGTAACTATGTTGTATATAATGCATGGTATTTCTTTCTTTGTTCCTTAATTGTTTTTCTCCATCCATCATATGGATTGATGGATTTTACAACTTTATTGGGGAAGAGGGAGGAAATTTCCCTCTTAAACCTTGTGGTTTGATGGGAAAGCCATGTTGGTTTCTTAGATTTTATACCCTCATATGCTTTGAGGTGGGGAAGTTGGTTCATAAGGTTTGAACAACTTCCCCATCCTTGGAAATGAAAGCCAATGGGTTTGAAAACCCTCCCAAGGAGGAAACATGGTGAATGGGAGTAGAGATAAGGAGGGGTGTTTATTTTTGAGGAATAAGGAGGATTTTTAAGATCTTATGTATGTGTCCTTCCTATGGTTCGATCATACCATTTGGTTCTATTCATTTTATCATCCATCCTACCCCATTTGTGAGAAAACACGGAGTTTTCTCAATTTGTGATGTGGCTCCTTTTGGGGTGTTTTGTGTGTGCGTGTGTTTTTAGTTTTGAGGTGGTTAGTTTTTTTCGCCTACCCTTATTTTTCACACTTGAGGAATGTGTATCATCTCTCCCATGGGCTTTGGGGAGACAAACATGCCCTCCAAAATTTGTAAATGCATATAATAATTCCTATAGGTTGGGTGGTAAATTGGGCCTTTCTCTTTTTGTTTTTGAAGATTTGGTGGGTGACATGCAAGTTGGAGCTTGATGCTTTCTGGAGAGAGTTGAAGACTTGATATGTGGTTCCCAAATTTTTGAGGTTTCTTCATTTTCAATTTGTAAATGTGGTCATAGTTTCTTTTATGAGTCTCGCATATTAGGAGGTTTCGTATCTTACTTTTAAAATATGTATCATTGTAAAGTATTCCATACCTTGTGAGGAGTTTTTTGGGTTATTTTGGAAGGATGTTTATGCTATCCATATGGGTTAATTGTTGATGTGATGGAACCTTTGGCTTCCTCTTATTCTAATAATCAAAAACTTGTTTTATACATATTTTGTAACCTTTATTTCAATGAAGTTGCAAGAATGTTCGCCTCTGAAAAAGGGGTAGTCTAAGAGCTAGAATCTATCATGTGAAGTTTGAAATTATTATCTTGTAATACAAAGGAAAATTAGATGGAACTCTAATGTGTTTCAAATAATGATTGTATTAAAATTGACGTTTTCATATTAAAATGATCATTCCATTTCTTGTACAAAAAGGGTGAAAAATTTAATTAGAACCTTATGGAAATCTTTAAAAAATTGGAAGGAACTTGTTGTGTTGAAATATTTTGTAGTCACATTTCAAAGGAAGTGTGGATATGTATAACAAGTGGTATTGTAGTCGCTTATGATTTATAAAATGTTGCATTCCTTCACATTTTGTTGTAAAAGCTTTTCTTTTATTTCTCTGAAAATGTAGTATTGTAATGCCCTGTTCGGCATCGACTTTCGCTGTTACGTCCTTGTCCTATTGCATGTCATTGAATGCTGAATTGAGCTCCCTTTTCTATCGTTAGGTGACTTTTACCCTGTTTGCGAAGTTATTTTTTTAGCATCCTTTCTTCTTCTTTCATCTGTCGTGCCTTCAATCTTTGGAACGCTTCTGCTTTATTTGTGCTCATATGTGGTGTGGTGTGGTGTAACATAACGTGCCATTTATTCTCTTGTTTGCAAAGCTAAGCATGAATTTCCTCCTTGCTTTATATTTTTCCATCATTGTGTTCCAATTACTAAATGAGGACAGTGTAGTTTATAATATTTAATCATCAAGGAGGAGAATATTAAACTAAACAAGGAGAGCTTAGTTTAAGTAATCAAGGAGAAGATTAATGATTATTATTTTATATAGACTGTATTTTTTTAATTCTTTTTGGTAGTGGTTGAAGCACATTTTTCTCCCTGGTTAGCTGGCGGATGGGGGAAATTTCTGTCACTTCTTAAATGAACTTGTAATTTCCTGTTTGGCGTGAGACAGTGGGAGTCGGTGGAGTCTTGACTTCCTTCACCATTATCTTATTTTGATTCTCTTTCAATGCATATAGGTGGAGTGTTGGGTGCGTTTTTCTTGGGCTGCAGGCATTGGAAGGAGGGAAACATGTTTGAGTGTGGGTCAAAGCACAATGTTGTGTCCCACTTCATGTCCCAAAAATGCGAGTAACAAGTTGGGCGGGATCGGAAATCGAGGGTGTTCGCGCGAACAACCCTTTCGCGTGAACCCCCTTCGCCTGAACTGCCATGTAGGATGAAAAAACTAGTTCGCGCGAAAGGGGGTTTGCGCGAACACCCATTCGCGCGAACCCCTTGAATTCAAATAATTTTGGCGGCAAAGAGTTATGTATAGATATTTATATAGTTTTGGGCGGCGGATTTAGGGTTTAGTGGGGTTCGGGCGAAGGGGGGGTTCACGCGAACCCCCTTCACGCGAACCCCCTTCGCGCGAACCCCCCTTCGCGCGAACCCCCTTATGTGGCACCTATGTGGCACTTATGTGGCACATTTTGGCGCCAAATCCATTTGGAGGATAATTTTATGCCAAAATGTGCCATTTAGGTGCCACGTAATTAGGGTTAACGAATGAATAAAATTACAAAATTTTAACACAAAATATAGAATTTTATTAGCTTTCTAAAAATATAATTTTCATTTTTTAAAAATATGTTTTACTATTTATTTTTTATATTTTGCTAACATATGGTATTTTAGGACAATCGATTGTACACAATCAACTCAATTTGAAAAATAGCAAAAAATATCAAAAAAAATTGAAAAAATTAAAATTACTATTTATTGAAGTCTTCTTCTTACCTGTGAAAAAAAAATTCAATATCGATATAAATCTTAAAATTTATTGGTATAAACATTTGTACGCCATTTATTTGAAAATATTTTTACTAAATAATTAATTAAAAAAAATATATAAGTCCAAAAAATATGAAAATTTGATAGCACCTCAAAATTCAAATCTTGAACATATATCTAAAATTTCATGGTGAAAAAATAAATTTTCATTCAAAAAAACCACCCGAGGACAGTCATTCCTCTTTTATAACATAAGAAACAACGTATGAATAAAATTAAGAAAAAGACCTTTTTTTTAGCAATTTTTTTTTAAAAAAAATTGATATGTATTATACACTCTAAATACAACATTTCGTTAGTTTGTGGAATTTCATGAATGTGTACGGTTTTATGGCTATTACCTTTAGAAAATCAATGAAACTGAAAATTCATGTTTATAATGGTACAAAACATACCAAAAAGTGGGACAGTTTATTATGCTTTTACCCGTGTCATTTTGTTCCTGTTCCTTGCCATGAACCTTCTTCTTTCTTTTGTTTTCTCCTCCTCTGTGTATGCCAGCGTTTCTTTCTCCTAGCACATTTTATCTGCCTCTTGGTTACTGTGTGGATGTTGGGTTCGATATGGTGGCTAGATGGAGCTTCGAGCCAGTGAAGCAGGCATGTGTGAGGCATTTCAGGTGAAAAGGCACGTTGTTCCTTTTGCTAGCCGCGCACAGTTACAAGCGAGTGAAGTAGGCGTGTTCCCTCCACTTCCTTTGGGTGCTGAGAGGTGTGTTCTTGTCGAGGATCCATAGCAACAACCTACAACAAGAGTTAGCCAGGCAGCAGGCATGTTGCAGAATGGTAGAATCCTTTTTAAGAGCTCCCAGCAAGCAGGTTGTCCAACTATGTTGTTTTCTGTTCTGTATCAGATGTATCCTCAGATTCAGGTTTCTCCTTCAAGATATGTTTTAGCAGAATCGACTATGTGACAGTGAGAGTGTTACTAGGAGACTTGATGGAATATAATTGCAGAGATTCTCTACTGAGACCTTACTTGTTTTACAATGTAACTCATGGAAGAGGATCTCATGGAGGCGGATCTGTTTCATATCAGAGTATTCATGAAGCACATTTTGCTTTGCAATTATATGAGCTTCTTCAATGAGTCACTGAGTTGGTAGGCATAAAGGTTTCTGTTGGAATTATCACACCTTAAAGCTACAGCTGAAATGTTTGGACCGAGAGTTTGATGTTGTCCTCAAATCTGATGAAGCAAAAGGTTTATATATCATTACGGTAGATGCCTTTCAGAGCTAGGAGCGTGATGTAATCTTTATGTCTTGTGTCCGAGCTTCATCATGGGGTTGGATTTGTAGCTGATATTCGCCGCATGAATGTGGCATTAGCACGAGCTCGCAGAGCACTTTGGGTTAAGGGCAAAGTAGCTGCTTTGAAGCAATCTAGTGACTGGTCAGCCTTAATTCAGGATGCTAAGTCTAGGGACTGTTTTATGGATATGGAGTCTGTACCAAGATATTTTTTGGTTAATAAAGACATCTTCTTTTGCTTCGTCTCAGACTAGGGCTGCTCCTAATATGAGAGCACCAAGGTTAGGAGGTCCAAATCAAAAAACAATCAGATGCATATGGAGATGGTGGAGGTGTCTGGATGAATGACGAAGGATCAAGTTCAATTGCCAAAAATGGGTCCTACAGAAGTTCTAGGGCTAATTTTGGAGCGGTGTTGGGAGAATAATGGCAAGTATTTTAGACCACCCACCTTGGCCGTGAACTCCTACCTGTGCCAACGTGAAGATGTTTGATGTTTGGGTGCCCAATGAGCTTGAAGAAAATGAAATTAGGCTTGGGTTGTTATTGCTGGTCCGGGCGGTGTCCATGAAACCTTCTAAATCTGGAGAAAAAAGGAAAGATATTTCTACACCTTTCTACTATTATTTTATTTTAAATTATTACAAAATCGAACCACTCTTTCCTTGCATTGTTTTGTCAGTTGGATGTCATGAAGGGAGATTTCCCCTTTCTGCTTGTTTCTTCTTGTTTTAGCTTTTATCATTGTCGGTATGTTGGTCGAAAGGATGCGTGTGCCTTCTCCTCTAGATGTTATGTTTCTCTTAGTCGAGTGATAGACCTTCGTCTATTTGTTTATGTATTTTTCTTCTCTGCGATTGAGTTGCATGTTATTATGTTGATCAAACTAGTATTTTCAATATCATGGAAGTAAGTTTACAATAACTATGAAGCTCCTCCCTAGCACTCAAGTTATCTTTTGATGTTTTTTGTTAGCTCCTTCGCAAGCCCCTTTGATAACCTTTTGGCATCGAGAAAGAAAGGTTGTAGGATTGTGTTAGCAATGCGTGGGCTAGCCAGCTTAGAGTTTTGGTATTAAAACTGGTAGAATGAAAAGCTTTGTGTGCAATTTGTTTTCCATCTCGCGTGTTTAGACTGTTATATTATCTTTCATCTTGTTTCTAGGCTTTTAAGGCCATCCTCAAGAAGTACCTTGACTATCCCTATCAGCTTGAACCATAACTAGCTTTTCAGATCAACTAAGCTTGAAGTTTCATTGTGCGAATCCAGTATTTCGTTGACACTAGAATAGTTTTGGTCTAATCCCCCTCTCAGAATTATTGTTGATGGCGCTCTTCTATTTTTTCCTAACTTGCATTATTTTTCCCCTTTGTAATGTTAACGCTATTAATTAGTATTGGTCGGATTTTATGCACGTAATTACCTTAATATTTTGTGGTGGAAATTTCCTTAAATGTGATTAATCTTCGGGGAAAACTCATATTTCATTTGATAGTCTTATGGAATCATAGCGGAAGGTTTTGTTTTGATAATTTCACTTAGAAATTATGTTTGTATCTATGTGTGACGGTTGACTGTGTTACCAAGGTTTGCCTTAAAATATGGTTGTTTTGGGAAATGGGTAATTTATTTTAAACTAACCAAACATTAGTATCGTAGTGGAGGTTTGCAAATCTTTAGTGTTATAAAATTTGTTGATGACATTATTGTATACTCTTGTGTGACGGAACTCCCTTCTTCTCTCGCGTGCTTGCTACTAGCCTGTAAGACTTTGACCCTTCTTGGATGATTGGAAAATCTTGTAGTTAATGGTCAAAACTAGTATACTTGCCTTCGCTTTGAAACTTATGTTGTGTGTATACTCTAAATGATTTCCGGTTTGAAACTCAATTATACATGGCTTTTTGTGTTAATTTCTGAAACCCATGGTTCCCCTTTCTTGGGCCGATCAACTCTTGTTCTTTTAGAAATATATTAATTTAGTCTATGCGTTTGGTACCTTTGATAAATTTCTAGATGGTTGGTGTATATATCAAATCTTAATCTTGTAATTATGGTTTAATTACTTACTTGATGGGAATTCTATTTTTTGCTAGATTATTTGTCTTCTCCTTATAGGGCCAAGGGCTATTCTCTTACGATTGCTATACTTTTGTTGCTTTTACTCCTAACTGAAGTACAATGTCTTCTCCTTCTTTGATTGGCATGATGAAGAATTTATTATAACTTGATGTGTTGATAGTGTTTAGAGGTTTGAACCAATTCTTGTAATAAAGTGCTTCATTTTCATGGTATTGTTAGATAATAGTTATGGTGGTTTTATGTAGCCTTATCTTGCTCAGTTCTCGCGAACTGACTCTTGTGCAAAAAAAATTTTACAGATGGATTTTGCGAGTAGATGAGGAATAGACTTGTAGATTTTTACATCAACCTCAGTAGAGAAGTTCTTTTTCATGAATCCTTTTTATATTGTTCAACTATTGATAACATCTAGTGGAAAATTTAGAAGAGGATCAATATCTTAGTTTATTGTATCATGGTTTATGTCGTCTTAACTTTGGAACCTTGAATTGTCTGTCTATCTTGGAAAATAAAAGAAAGTTGGATTACCACTTGTTGAGTGACCTTAATGGATTGTCGGTATTATAAGAGTTGATGTAACCTTAATTCGTTTTCGTAAATGAATAATGCTAAACTTTATCCCTACGATTAAATGTTGAGTTAAATCTTTCTAAGACTTAGTAATAGTGTGTTCTAAGTAAAATAAAATGGGTTGTTTAATACTTATAGAAGTTAAAATAAGATATATATTACAAATAAATTAGTGTAGAGGTGACTAACTGGAGAGCATGTAATTCCATAGGTGATCCAAGATGAAACTATCCCTTGTTAAGTAGCATTATATAACTTGATATCCCTAGCTACACTCATGAACACTATCCCTTTCTTGGTGAAATTCTTAAACGAACTTAAGGGAAATCTATGGCTAGTTCTGGAAGATAATAAGATTTAATAAGCAGGAGATAACACTTTTAGAAACCACACAATATATCTTTCAGCCATTAGAAGGTAAATTGTTTTATTCTTATAAAACTCATTTAGTAAAGCCCAAGTAAAATCTTTAATAATTCTGATTAAGTTTTCAAGTTTCAATTAAATCTTGGTAATAGCAAATGAGGCCTTGAAGATGATTTCAACTCAACCTCCTTCTTCTTCTAACCTTCTTCCAAGGTGCTTTGTCTTTCTTCTCTTAAGTATGTTGAACGCAAACCCATGTTGTCATATGGGCATGAACAGGTTCTAGTAGAGTAAGTGTTAATAGATGGCCTTGTGGAATTAAATTCCCCCTTTCTCTAAATAAACGAATTAAACAAATAACTGTCATAATAGAGAAGATTTAAATTTAATTACTCAGTGAAAAAGGAATAAACTTAGCTTGGTAAGATGAATTGTATGAATCATATCTTGAGTCTCCTTGAAACGTAAGCTAAGAATTGCAAGATGTCTTATTAAAATAAATAACCCTCAAGAATATCTCATTGTGGTTGGCCCTAATTGTAAGTTTGTTTTGTGGTTGGACTTCTATGTTGTCATGTCTAAAATAAAAGTAAATTGTCCTTGAAAGGTGTGAACATTTCCGTGCTGCCTTTATGGCCATCCTTGTATCAAGTTGTTCACAGTGTTAGTTGTATCCTTGGTGACGACATGTTGCGTCATGTTATGTGTCAAGCAAGTCAAAAAAAAAATTATCCTGTCTTTTACTATGATGTTCGTGTGTGTGAATTTTTTGGGTCATTACACTTGGTATCAAAGCATAGGTTCATGCTCTTGAACCTATGGGCCGAATTGGTGTTGTATGATGATGTTACATGATGGTGATGGTGTTACATGATAGTGTTACATGGAGATGATGGTATTGCATGATGATGATTTATATTGGAAGAGTAATGTGGTACAAGCATGATGTAATTGATGTTGTAATTGTGATATTGTGAACGCACATGATGTGTATGTCACTTAGTGCGTGTTTGTTATCATATTGATGTGCTGGGGATGGGAGTATTCTCTCTCCTTCTTGTGGATTCTATGAAGAGTTCACGTGTGAATTACTGTTTGTGGCATGTGAAAAGAATTCTAATGTGGATGACGGAGTGTTGGAACATTGTGACATATTGTGATATGTAGGTGTATCAATGTGTTGTATGACTAGATTGATGTTAAAATAAATGAGTTGTATCATGATGTTTTTACCATGTTTTGAAGAAATGTGTGTACCACCTTGTTATGTAGCAATGGATGTTATGTTGTGATGTACTATGTCCATCATATGTATGATGTGTGTAATATGTAATGCTGCATGTTGTGATTTAGGGTCATATGGTGAGTGTATGAACCCTATCATATGGTGATTGCACTTTGGGTGCAGAATGTGGTAAAGTGATGTGTTACACTCAGTGAATGTATGATTTTGATCTACCTTGTATATGTACCACCATTGTGTTAGTAATGTAGTTACATGTTATGTTGTGAACCTTATGCTAACCGACCCTGAGGGAAATCGGTAGAAGTGTATGTTGAGAGTGAGGAATGGTGTACCATGGGTCAATAACTCAAGCCAAAATTTGGTTTAGTAGATAACAATCTGTGATTCTTTCCTATCTCCCTATGTGGTTGTATGTATGCAACCTAAGTGCAACTATGACTATGTTTAGCCTTGTCGAAGTGGTGGCGGGATGATTCAGATAGAGGTGATGATAGTTGTATTATTGATATGTATTTTATGAGCTAAGGCTCGATGTTCCGAGTGCTAGCAACTCATTGAGTACCCCTTTGGTGGCTAGATAAGGCCACACAGTTATCGTAATGTGACATTATTATAAGTTGATTTATTCGTAAATTGAGCTTTTTACTTTATTTTGTAAGGACCAGCAACTTTTCTTGATTGCCATGCTTTACAATTTTGGACATTTCCTTGGTTTATGACACTAACATGTGGATTTTGATACTAACTATGGCTATTTGGCCATTTATTTTGCTTGATTTTGGGTCTTCTTTTAAATTTGGAATTTTTACCACCTTGCCCAAGGCTTGTACTTTGCCACTTGGCACTTTGATTGGATTGTTATGCTGGTTCTATGGTCGTGATGTGTGGAATAGGGTCATATGATGCACCATGAAATGGTTGGACCTATGGACCCGCTTCATTGTATGGGGGTACGCCCCAAGGAGTTACAGATAACTAGCGGGTTGTTGAACCACGCGTTATTATGTCACTTTGGTAGGAGTGTTCGAACTCTATGTGTCTTGGACCATAGGGTCAACTGGCCTCCTTGAGGGAGGCATAAGAGTTTGAGGGAGGAATAAGAGACTTGAGGGAGGCATAAGAGTTTGAGGGAGCCATAAGAGTTTGAGGGAGGCATAAGAGACTCGAGGGAGGCATAAGAGTTTGAGGGAGGCTTATGATATTTGTCTGTATGGTTGATGTTTCAGGATATATGTTGAGTTATTGTGATGTTTGGTAGTGGTCTTTTGATGTATTTTTTACTCATGTCAGATGGATATGTGTTGTGATGTTGTGGATATGTCATTGATTCCCTTGTGGACACTATGTACCTATAGCATTTGTTTGGTGTTATGTGAATTTGTTTTTTCATCGATGCAAATTGAGGAAATGTCTGGTGGATTGTAGTACTCTTTTGTTTGAGTATTTGGTATGTCAGTCATTGATGTGTGTCGAGTACTATGTTATGTGGAATGTGCCTATTTCATTCCATATTTGAGTAACCTTTTGCGGTGTAATACAGTCATGAAGAATATACTTGGGTGTTGTGAATCTGTAATGTCTTGTCTGACCCCGGTAGGGTGTTGTGTTAGCAGTTCTTGATTGGGAACCCACAATAAGGAATAAATCAAAACTCTTCAATGATGATATTTTTAAAAGAAACTAAAACTAGAAATAATGATAATGGAAAGAGACTAATGAAATGATGAACAAGAAAGAACTACCAATCTTCACAGAACCTTGAAAGTTAAAATTTCTACCAAATGTTCCTAAGGCTACTTGTGACCGTGCTTTAATCGACTGAAATTTTAAACCATAGGGTGTACTTTCTCCTTTACCTATCCTTGGTTGCGAACCATTTCTTTTCCTTTGTGTTATGTTGCATCGAGGACGATGCTTTCTTAAGGGGAGGAGAATGTAATGCCCTGTTCGGCATCGAATTTTGCTGTTACGTCCTTGTCCTATTGCGTGTCATTGAATGCTGAATTGAGCTCCCTTTTCTATCATTAGGTGACTTTTACCCTGTTTGCGAAGTTATTTTTTTTAGCATCCTTTCTTCTTCTTTGGTCTGTCGTGCCTTCGATCTATGGAATGCTTTTGCTTTATTTGTGCTCATATGTGGTGTAACATCAACGTGCCATTTATTCTCTTGTTTGCAAAGCTAAGCATGAATGTCCTCCTTGCTTTATATTTTTCCATCATTATGTTCCAATTGCTAAATGAGGAGAGTGTAGTTTAAAAATTTTAATAATCAAGGAGGAGAATATTAAACTAAACAAGGAGAGCTTAGTTTAAGTAATCAAGGAGAAGATTAATGATTATTATTTTATATAGACTGTATTTTTTTAATTCTTTTTGGTAGTGGTTGAAGCGCATTTTTCTCCCTGGTTAGCTAGCGGATGGGTAGCATTTCTTGTCATTTCTTAAATGAACTTGTAATTTCCTGTTTGGCATGAGACAGTGGGAGTCGGTGGAGTCTTGACTTCCTTCACCATGATCTCATTTTGATTCTCTTTCAATCCATATAGGTGGAGTGTTGGGCACATTTTTCTTGGGCTGCAGGCATTGGAAGGAAGGAAATGTGTTTGAGTGTCGTTTTGATCCTGTTCCCTACCACGAACCTTCTTATTTCTTTTGCTTTCTCGCTCCTCTGCGTATGGGCATTTCTTTCTCCTGGCACCGTTTTCTCTGCCTCTTGGTTGCTGCGTGGATGCTGGGTTTGATATGGTGGCTAGATGGAGCTTCGAGCTAGTGAAGTAGGCGTCTGTGAGGTGTTTTCTTCTTGTTTCCTCCTGGACGCTTTCCTTCCTCGCGTGCCTGTTCTTCTGCTCTGCCCGTGGATGAGGGCCTGTTAACAGTAAAGTATGGATGTGGTTTTTATTTGTTGTTTCCTGAGGCATTTTGGGTGAAAAAGGCGCGTTGTTCCTTCTGTTGGCTGGCTTGCACAGCTACCAGGGAGTGAATTAGCTGTGTTCCCTCCACTTCCTTTGGGTGTTGAGAGGTGTGTTCTTGTCGGGGATCCACAGCAACAGCCTGCAACAAGATTTAGCCAGGCCGCATGCATGTTGTAGATATGGTAGAAGCCTTTGTGAGTGCCTTCCCAGCAAGTAGGTTGTCCAACTATGTTGTTATCTGTTCTGTATCAGATGCATCCTCAAATTCGGGTTTCTCCTTCAAGATATGTTTTATCAAAATCGACTATGTGACAGTGAGAGTGTTACCAGGAGACTTGATGAAATTTATTTGCAGATGATTCTCTACTGAGACCTTACTTGTTTTACGATGTAACTCATGGAAGAGAATCTCATGGAGGTGTGGATCTGTTTCATATTAGAATATTCATGAAGCACAATTTGCTTTGCAATTATATGAGCTTCTTCAACGAGTCACTAATTTGGCAGGCATAAAGGTTTATGTTGGAATTATCACACCTTTCAAGCTACAGTTGTAATATTTGCACTGAGAGTTTGATGTTGTCCTCAAATCTGATGAAGGAAAAGGTTAATATATCATTACAGTAGATGCCTTTTACAACCAGGAGCGTGATGTAATCATTATGTCTTGTGTCCGACCTTCAAATCATGGGGGTTGGCTTTGTAGCTGATATTTGCCGCATGAATGTGGGACTAGCACGAGCTTGCAGATCACTTTGGGTTAAGGGAAAAGCAGCTGCATTGAAGCAATCTAGTGACTGGTCAGCCTTAATTGAGGATGCTAAGTCTAGGGACTATTTTTTGGATATGGAGTCTGTACCAAGAGGTTTTTTTTGGTTATTAAATCCATCTTCTTTTGCTTCGTCTCAGACTAGGGCTGCTCCTAATATGAGAGCACCAAGGTTAGGAGGTCCAAATCAGAAAACAATCATATGCATATGGAGATGGTGGAGGTGTTTGGATGAATGACGAAGGATCAAGCTCAATTGCCAAAAATGGGGCCTACAGAAGTTCTAGGGCTAATTTTGGAGTGGTGTTGGGAGGATGTTGGCAATTTTTTTAGACCACCCACCCTGGCCATGAACTCCTACCTATGCCAACGTGAAGATGGTTCGATGTTTAGGCGCCCAACGAGCTTGAAGAAAATGGAATTAGGCTTGCATTGTTGTTGCTGTTCCGGGCGGTGTCCATGAAACCTATATGAATCTGGAGAAAAAAGGAAAGATATTTTTACACTTTTCTACTGTTATTATATTTACAATTATTACGAAATCGAACCACTCTTTCCTTGCATTGATTTGTTAGTTGGATTTCATAATGGGAGATTTCCCCTTTCTGCTTGTTTCTTCTTGTTTTATCTTTTATCGTTGTCGGTATGTTGGTCGAAATGATGTGTGTGCCCTCATCCTCTGGATGTTATGTTTCTTTTTCTCGAGTGATAGACCTTCGTCTGTTTGTTTATGTATTAATTCTTCTCTGCAATTGAGTTGCAAGTTATTATGTTGATCAAACTAGTATTTTCGATATCATGGAAGTAAGTTTATGATAACTGTGACGCTCCTCCCTAGCACCCAAGTTGTCTTTTGACGTTTTTTGGTTAGCTCCTTCACAAGTCCCTTTGATAACCTTTTAGCATCGAGAAAGGAAGGTTGTAGGATTAGTGTGATCAATGCTTAGGCTAGCCAGCTTTGAGTTTTGGTATTAAAACTCGTAGAATGAAAAGGTTTGTGTGCAATGTGTTTTTCCGTCTCGCGTGTTTAGACTCTTATATTACCATTCATCATGTTCCTAGGCTTTTAAGGCCATCCTCGTGAAGTACCTTGACCATCCCTATTAACTTGAACCATAACTAGCTGTTCGGATCAACTAAGCTCGAGGTTTCATCTGTGCGAATCCAATACCTCGTAGACACTAGAATAGTTTTGGTCTAATCCCCCTCTCAGAATGATTGTTGATGGCGTTCTTCTATTTTTTTCTACCTTGCATTATTTATTCCCCTTTGTAGTGTTAACACCATTAATTAATATTGGTCGGTTTTTATGCACATAATTACCTTAATATTTTGTGATGGAAATTTCCGTAAATGTGATTAATCTTTGGGGAAAAAAAAACTCATCTTTCATTTGATAGTCTTATGGATTCATAGTGGAAGGTTTTTTTTTGATAATGTCACTTAGGAATTATGTTTGTATCTATGTGTGACTGTTGACTGTGTTACCAAGGTTTGCCTTAAATATATTTTTGTTTTGGGAAGTAGGTAATTTATTTAAAATTATCCAAGACATTAGTATTATTTTGGAGGTTTGCAAATGTTTATTGTTATAAAAAATTGTTGATGACATTATTGTATACTCTTGTGTGACGGAACTCCCTTCTTCTCTCGCGTGCTTGCTATTAGCCTGTAAGACTTTGACCCTTCTTGGATGATTGGAAAATCTTGTAGTTAATGGTTAAAACTAGTATACTTGGCTTCGCTTCGAAACTTATGTTGTGTGTATACTCTAACTGATTTCCAGTTTGAAACTCAATTATACATGGCTTTTTGTGTTAATTTTTGAAAACCGTGGTTCCCTTTTCTTGGGCCGATCAACTCTTGTTCTTTTAGAAATATATTATTTTAGTCTATGCGTTTGGTACCTTTGATAAATTTCTAGATGGTTAGTATATATATCAAATCTCAATCTTGTAAGTATTGTTTAATTACTTACTTGATGGGAATTTCTGTTTTTTGCTAGATTGTTTGTTTTCTCCTTATAGAGGCCAAGGGCCATTCTCATACGATTGCTATACTTTTGTTTCTTTTACTCCTAACTAAAGTGCAGGGTCTTCTCCTTATTTGATTGGCATGATGGAGAATTTATTATAACTTGATGTGTTGATAGTGTTTAGAGGTTTGAACTCATTTCTTGTAATAAAGTGCTTCCTTTTCGTGGTATTGTTACATTATAATTATGGTGGTTTTGTGTAGCCTTATCTTGCTCAGTTCTCGCGAACTGAATCTTGTGGAAAAATTTGTTGCAAATGTATTTTTGTGAGTAGATGAGGGATAGACTTGTAGATTTTTACATGAATTTCATTTGAGAAGTTCTTATACATGAATCCTTTTTATATTGTTCGACTATTGATAACATATAGTGGAAAATTTAGAAAAGGATCAATGTCTTAGTGTATTGTATCATGGATTATGTCGCCTTAACTTTGGAACCTTGAATTGTTTGACTATCTTTGAAATTATATGAAAGTTGGATTACCGCTTGTTGAGTGACCTTAATGGATTATCGGTATTCTAAGAGTTGATGTAACCTTGTTTCGTTTTCGTAAATGAATAATGCTAAAATTTATCCCTACGATTAAATTTTGAGTTAAACCTTTCTAGGACTTTGTAATAGTGTGTTATAAGTAAAATAAAATGGGTTGTTTAATACTTATAGAAGTTAAACTAAAATTTATATTGCAAATAAATTAGTGTACAGGTGACCAACTTGAGAGCATGTAATTCCATAAGTGATCAAAGATGAAACTATCCTTTGTTAAGTAACATTATATAAATTGATATCCCTAGCTACACTAATGAACACTATCCCGTTCATGGTGAAATTCTTAAATGAACATAAGGAAAATCTATGGTTAGATCTAGAAGATAATAAGATTTAATAAGCAGGAGATAACACTTTTAGAAACCATGCATTCTATCTCTTAGCCATTGGATGGTAAATTGTTTTATTTTTATAAAACTAATTTAGTAAAGCCTAAGTAAAATCTTTAATAATTCCGGTTAAGTTCTCAAGTTTCAAGTAAATCTTGGTGATAACAAACGAGGTCTTGAAGATGATTTCAACTCAACCTTCTCCTTCTTCTAACCTTTTTCCAAGGTGCTTTGTCTTTCTTCTCTTAAGAATGTTGAACGCAAACCCATGTTGTCATATGGGCATGAACAAGTTATAGTAGCAGTAAGTGTTAATAGATGGCCTTGTGAAATTAAATTACCACCCTTTCTCTAAATAAACAAATTAAGCAAATGAATTTCATAATAGAGAAGATTTAAAGATGATTACTTAGTGTAAAAAGGAATAAACTTAGTTTGGTAAGATGAATTGTATGAATCATATCTTGAGCCTCCTTGAAAATGTAAGCTAAGAATTGAAAGATGTATTTTTAAAATAAAGAACCCTCAAGAATATCTCATTGTGGACGGCCCTAACTGTAAGTGTGTTCTGTGGTTGGACTTCTATGTTGTCATGTCTAAAAGAAAAGTAAATTGTCCTTGAAAGGTGTGAACGTTTCCGTGCTGCCTTTATGGCCATCCTTGTATCAAGTTGTTCATAGTGTTAGTTATATCCTTGGTGACGACATGTTGCGTCATGTTATGTGTCAAGAAACTCGAACAAAAAATTATCCTGTCTTTTACTGTGATGTTTGTGTGTGTGAATTTTTTGGGTTGTTACAAGTATAAAATAGTAGAAAATGAATGAGTTAGTTTGTTTGATCTCCACCTCTCAAGAAATATTCATGTAGTCTAATGTTGATTCTTCCATTGTATAAAAATATTTGCTTTTGGCTTATATGTTGGTTTCTTAATAGTGTAAATGAAAGCTATGAGAAAACTTGAAAATTTTACCTAGTATTGCAAATAAGATAGGGTGAAAATTGTTATTGCTTCATGCAAAAAAAAAATGTAAATGTAAGATCTGAGTTAAATAGATGAATAACTTTAATATAAAAACTTGAATTTAATTTCTGTAACAAATTTCACTTACATACACACTTACACAATTATAAAAAGATATATCTGTAAACCTTTTTTAAACTGTTAACATTTATTATAACACTAGGAGAGATTTTATTAAATTGTTACTATAGTCAATATTATTATTAGACCCTCTCTCTCTCTCTCTCTCTCTCTATATATATATATATATTCAATACTACATCTTATAAAAAAAATCTATTGATCTGGTACCCGATTTTAGAAATGGGTTTTCTTTTGTTTTTATTGAAAGAGAAATATATAGCAGAACTATGTTACGGATGTTCCCGAGGAGAGGAAATAAATAAATAAAAAATAGATGGATCTGTTTTGGCGTGGGACGGCCAAACCCCCACCCCCTGCCACTGTTGTAAGATAAATTGGTGTAGACCCGACCGTTCCACAAAACAATTCCCCTAACCAACACCGTTGCGCCGCCCACCCAAACTCGCCACCTCCACTAGTATAAAACCCTCCCCGCCCTTCAAAGAAAAGAAAATCTTCTACGACGGCTATGGGGGTTTTGTTTTTTTTATAAATGGCACTAAAACAAATATGATATTTATATATACCGCTGTAAAAAGGATAAATATACAGCTATAAAATGAACTCGAACATTCCTGTGTGATCTAACAATGGAACTGAATATATAGATTTAAACAAATAAATAAGAACCCTAAATATGGTATATTTATTGATTAAAATGTGGTGGAAAGATATATTAAAAGAACCCAAATCTGATAATCTGCACAAAATAAACAAGAACAAAAAAGGGAAGATTTTAACTTCCATGACCTCTCCTCCAAACTACCCACAAATAAAATGAAACTAAAATGAGAAACAAAGACAAAAATAATGATAAATTAGGGAAGCTTTAGGAACTATTAGAACTAAGGCTAAGATAGGTATAATCCAATAGCTCATATTGATCCAGACAAAATTTTAAGTTGAGGGATTTTGGTGGGAATATTTTGTAATTATTAGTTATATGGGAATGGGTTATTAATGGATAGTCATGTGTAATAAAATAAAATGCAAGTTGTGGGGAAAATTAAATTTAATGGGGGATATAAATTTGGTGTGGGATTTTAGGGAATTTAAATATAAAGTGAATTTGAAAAAAAAATAAAATAAAGAAAAGGGACATCAACCATCTAATGAGTTGATTATGAAATAGATTAAAGTATGATTATTAAATAAATATCTGGTATAATGAACTATGAGTTAGTATATATATATTTTTAAAAAAATTAGACCGAAATCTTAGTAAGTTTAAATTGTAGTCTAGCATATTTAAAATGGGGTCTAACATTTGGTATCTGAGCTCTAGTTCCAACACCAAGCACACTGGGTATTTTCATGTGATAGGTTAATAATTCTAGTTTGTTCTATATGCCCACTCAACAAAAAACGTTTCCACTAAACTTATGAAAATCCCTCTTTGTCGGTCGAGCGCTGCAATTAGACATAGGTCAAAGATCCTCTCAAATAATCATGTCGAAGTAATACTTCTACTAAAGCAATGGCTGGTGAATGATTACCAACTTGGATGAGTAAATTTGTGACATTAGAGCTTCCTATGCTAATTGGAAAACAAATTATTACCACTTAATTGGTTTTAAAACAATTGGTAAGAGTTAAGTAAAGTCGTTCTTAATAAAATGTGCAAAATGGCTTCGTGGCTTCTACAGTGGAGGTCGTTTAAGATGTTCATGTTCTCTAGTAACATAGGGAGTCAAAAACACATTTAAATTAAATTTATAGGATCATTTGATGTTTTAAATGAAGAAATTTTGAGCCCTTTTGATTGCATTGTTGCAAGGGGAAACAACTAAAATCTAAGAAAATATTTTTTGATTTGGGCCCATGGTTTAGGGAACCTTAGTAACAAATTGAAATCCACAATTTTTAACCCTAATAATTTCTACATTTCATTTGGTTACAACAATTATATTTGTGAAAATGGATTTGGGAGTGATTTTTCCAAGCATGTTTAGGAGGCCTCTAGTCATTTTGGAACAAGAAACAAATTAGTCAATCACAATGAGTAGCTCCAGAAACAAAGTCATAACTAGAGCTATGGTTATCATAATTACGTAATGTAAGTTACATATGATTCTCTATATATAATAGAATAGATGAGAGTTGATAGATAACGTTTTTGAGTTGTGAATGCTTGTTTTTAAAACCTATTTTTTGGCCAATTTCACTAAAAATCTGCTTAAATGCAATAACAAAACTTTAATAGTTGGATCCAAAAGTGTTTTTAGTTTGAGATTCATTCATCCATTTTGAATGTTGTATGTCTTGTATGACTCCCTATATAAAAAATAATTGTCTAGAATTTTTTGTTTTAGCATTTGGGTGTTGCGTAATTGTTTGGGTAGGCCATTTTATAACCATTTTGGCTAGATCGTAGGAAAAAATAACTTGGTCTTAGTGAGCCATTTGAATTCTTAGAACACCTTTGGAGGGTGAAATATTTAAAATTATTATTATCATGATGATTTACGTGTGTTCTACATTAAATGTCATAACTTTGAAAAATTATTTGCTACGAGACATTTTTGAGTGCTATCTGTTTTAGTGTGGTTGGTCTTTTAAGACACTGTAACAAGTGTGCCCATTGATTTTGAAAATAATTTTTGGTTGGATATTCGAGTGTCGAATGCTTTCCTTAGGCTATTATCTCTCAGAAGTGCACTTTGGTTAAGAGATGACATAAGGTGTTCTAAGCTTACTTTTACCTCATTTCTTCAAATACAATGGAAACACTTCACAGCTGTGGGTATCCCTATGTTAAGGTGAGTCTCTGGGATTACAAGGCCAATTACTTATTGATGTATCCTAAACTATTTTGTTTGGGTTTCATTATCCCATATTCACCCCTCAAATTAAATTGGATAACTTGCATGATTTCTTCTGGCTTGAGTAGGTAGAATGATGAAAGGACTAAAATTTAGATTTTTGGTTGTCCCTTTGGCTCTTCTCTATCTTCCTTGTCCAAAAAAAACCATGAAGATAGAAAAATTACAAAAAAAAAAGAACCTAAAAAATTTGGGTTATGCTAGCATATTGCGGCGAAGTCAGATATTTTTTTCCCAGACAGTCCGCGGGATGTTGGGACCGAAATGGTAGATTTTTATAGGAATCGATTGAGTTGGGATTATTTGTTCCAAGATGAATAGGTTTGGGTGGTGTATGGGACGTCGGGACGCAAAAACTTGATTTTCCCAAAATGGTCAAAAATAGTGAAAACCAATTAAGACGGGTTGAAATGTCCCAGGGTGAACATTGGACAGTTGGGACAATGCAATGCATGGGACCCGCATGGCCAAAATCACTATAGGAAGAAGGAATTAGTGAAGTCAAATATTTTTGGCTCGGGATGTTCGTAGGACGCTAATAGAGTCAGGACAAAAAGACCCGAAATAGCTGAAATGTTTGCATGTAAAAGAAAACAATGAAAATTAGATCCCGAACATCAAATGGCCATAACTTTTGACCCCGAGCTCTGATTTTCATGAAATTTGACTTTTTGGAATGAGCATGACGTCCTCTAAACCACTAATTTAATGAGGGTAGGTATATGAAAATAAAAGAAACATCTTCAGCTCCAGAAAATTAAACACTCATTCCTATTAAATGACAGAAATGC
Organism: Taxus chinensis; assembly: GCA_019776745.2. Classification (NCBI taxonomy): domain Eukaryota; kingdom Viridiplantae; phylum Streptophyta; class Pinopsida; order Cupressales; family Taxaceae; genus Taxus; species Taxus chinensis. The sequence continues at coordinate 118,281,496 of CM034153.1, read as the reverse complement.
ATGGCAGACCAAAAATAGTTGCCCGCATTAAAAAGGCCATAACGTTTTCATTTCTCCACAAAAACACAAAACATTGGTACAGTTAGAATTTTGGTTCCATCCCTGATGCATAGAAATCAAGAAATATGTTATTTGATGAATGATTGATGGATATTTTTTTTTAAATGTGCCCAGTTCAGAACAATGTTTTCTTTGGTAGTTGGGATACATTCAATGAACCATGGGTTGACATATTTTACTGTTGGAAGCTATGCGATAGTATGGGAGGAATTTTTAAAGAAACATACCATCATTTCAATCCATTTATGACATCTTGAAAGTGGTGGGAGGTAATATTTTGGGATTTTCATTTCTTCCACTCTCTCTCTCTTCTCAGAATTCTATAAATTGGAGTATTGGGCTCACTATAGAGGGGATAGTTTTGGAGTATAAAAACTCTTTTAAAATTATTTTTTGAAGCCAATGTATTGTAGGCCCTTATAGTGGACTCCTTGCATGGTGATACATGCCCTTATCTTGTAATAGATTGAACTATGCATATCCATGAGGCAATTGATGTAAGTTTGTGGATGTATCTTCCCCTTCTGTGTTTGTTTACATTCTTATTTCCATTTGAAACTCATTGCAAATATATTGTGTCCATTTATTCTCTTGCAAGGATTCATGATCATTGTGTCTATATGAAATATTGTTGTGAATGTGGTTGCTAGGATGTGGAGAACTTTTATCACCCCTTAGAATGCACTTTTCTTCTACGTTTCACACATTGGAATATTTTTCTCACACTCTTCTTTTTTGGTGTATCGCTGCTTTAGTGTAGGATTTGTTTTCATTTACTCTCTCTCCCTGCTTTCTTGGAAATTTAGATTAGGACTAGATAGTTTTGTTTGCATTAGAATAGATTGTGGTAAGTAGTTTAGCAGTAAGAACCAACTTTCTCTGGAGGCTATCTCGAGAAGAAAGTCCCACAACTTGGAGATAGTACTCATGTTATCCAGTCACAGTGTGAGCTTAAGCACACATACTTGTGCAAACCATAGGGTGTTGTAATTCAGATATAACAAGTTATAAAGGTAAAAATATGGTTGTAACTGAAATTAAAATGGGGTAATACACCAAAATTATTGAGGGATTTAACTTAGTACATGCACAAATTACTGAGAGTAAATTAAAGGAGCATATACAATGGGTTTTAGCTAAATCCTAAGGTAAACACTTTTGTGTTGAGGGATTAAACACAACAACACAACATCTAACATGCACACTAAGACTATGTAAAAAACACCAAATTCATAGTAGGGTAAGATAATTAATTCAGGGAATTAAAATTCACAAGAGCTAATACAAAGATACACTTCACTGAAAATAATTTGAAAGGCAATAACTTGTTCTCATTCAATGGAAAAACTAGTAAAATTTGTTTCATCAATCCTACATCAAAAGATTCCTCCCTTGTGATTTGTCAATGCACACAATATATAGAAAACATAATTCACCTAACCCTCCCAAAAATAGACTCCAGTTTGAACTCGCCCACACATGTTAATTTTATCCTTTATAATGAATAAATAAAGGAATAAAAATAACCATACTTTTTACAATGAGGAAATAATAACCTTAGTTCATAACATACACTTAGTCAAAGTGTAGTTGACTGCTCTATTTCTATTACAATAAATATAGGTGAATATTTGGGCTAATTTTAGCCTTCTCTTAATGTGCAAGTCTTATTTTGGAAGTGCATGGTCTTCATATTCTTTTGCATGATGTGAAACCTATGTTCTTTATTCAATTACAATGATAAGTTTTTCTTTTTCTTTGATCAGTCCTCTAGTGATCACATGAAAAATTATATTCCTGTGTAAAAATAATTAGTTTTCCTTTTCAACACTTAACAAAAGATCAAATGTTACCTGTTATCACCGAATCACAACACCCCTTTGTTTATACAAGTGCATATACTTGAACTCACGGTGATTGGATAATAGTTCTGGCACGCCCGGTAGGACCTTAGAGGTCTTTACTTTCATTGCAACAAGATTGATGTGCACTTGTTGTAAGTTCCATCTTTGAAGGAGTTTTAAAATCGCACATCTGGCGACTCCAAAAGAGGCATAATCCGATGGTTTCAGCAGTCCAAGCCTGAAAAATTTGTGAGAAGAATATAGACCAGGTCAAGAACTAGGGAGGAAGGATTGTTTGTTTATTTACACCTATCTCCAGGTAGAGAAAGAATGGGAAGAAGAGCTCAAAGAACTGCGTCTCCACCTAATAGAACTTTGTCTACACCTCCACCTGGTAGACCTTTTCTCGCATCAACAAGGGTTCTCAGGCCAATCAGAATGGCGCAACCACTGAATCCCTTTGTCAATTTCACTGGCAGCAGCCCACTTGCCCTCAATGCACAGAATCCAGTTCCAATTGCAGCATTGAAGAACATTCCATTTTTCACTGGAGAAAATCATACCACTCCTGGTGATCATGTCAAAGACATTGCTAACGTCTGTGTAATCCATGAGATAAATGAAATGGATGTGGCTGTCAAATTGCTGGCATCTTCATTCAAAGGGAAGGCATTGCAATGGTTTAGGTGCCTTGGAGCTGGTTCTATCACAAATTGGAATCAGTTCTGCATAGTTCTCCATGAACAGTTTGGGGAAACGGGAGACAATTTGTCTTTACTAGAACAATTGAAAACTATCAAGAGAGCCCCCAATGAGCAGCTGACTGACTTCAACTTCAAATTTCAAAGGTCTTGGGATAGGATTCAAGTTGCAGTCAGGCCAACAGCAGAAGGTGCTTTTCTATATTACCTTAAAGCTTTGAATTCTGATATTTCTATGTTAATTCAATCTATGGGAGGCACAACCTTACCTGTTGCTTATAGCATTGCCATTAGAGCCGAAAACTGTCTTATTCAAGCTGGTAAATTGGCTCCTAGGCCTCCCATGCCCTTGTATCCAAACTTAGAAAATCCAAGCACTAGTTAAGCACCCACTTTGGCTCCTTTTCCCACTCCTAGAAACCAAAGTTCAAATGAGACTTCTACTTCATCCTCTAGTGCTTCAAATGAACTCCAAGAGGTCATGAAAGAATTTCAAAATTTGGGAAATGAGCTGGTTACTATCAAAAGATAGTAAGCTCAAAGTGCTAGACCGTATCAGTCTCAAGCGCAGTACCAGGCTAGGCCCCCATACCAACAAAATAGGTCACCAACTCAGGCTATAAATCAAAATCAAAGCCAAGTAAGGCCTCCCACTAATAGACCATTTCAGCCCTATAACCCCAACGTCGTATCTTCTTCTAAAGCATTAGTGCCAGTCCAAAATAACATGGCCCAAGAATATGATTGGTGTTTCCCGTGCAGTCATCCACATAACCAATCGATGTGCTTTAACGGTGCATTAAATTAGGCTCTTATGGTGCAAACCATTGGTGGGTTGCAAGAGTCCAGCAACAAAGAGGATCAGTAGCAAGAAGCACTTTAGCAAGGAACATCTCTGAATGAAACTACTCTTGTCAATTGGCAGGCTGAAGATTTCTGTGGTATGAATCAAATACCCTCTCAAAGTGTTGCAGCCAAAACAAGGTCAAAGAGGAGAAATTTGGGTGACGAACAACCATTGGCCCCAAGTAATTCACGACCTTCTGTCACTCCACAAGGTGTTGGAAAACAAAATGTAGTTCTAAACACGCAAGGAGCACCCAAACCACCTTCCAAACCAACAACGATGCTAGTTGTTGCTGCCCATGTGCAAGGAACGAATGTGCATGCCAAGGTGCAGCAGAGGGATACTTCATCTCCATTCAGTATCATTGATCAGATGAAGAAGACAAATGTAAACATATCAATGTGGGAATCACTATCTATCCCAGGCCAGAGAGATTTGCTACAAGCTGCCATGAAGGACTGGTCAACTTCAAATCAACAGGTCCAAATGCAAGAGAAGGTACTCACAAATGCTGCCCAACCTGAAGGAAATCATGGAGGACAACAAGGTAAAATGCTGAAGCCCCCTCCATTTTATGTTTTATTGATCATAGGAGACAAGTTGGTACATAATTACATGATTGATTCTGGAGCAAGTAGCTCAGTGATGCCCAAACAAATAGCTGATCAACTAGGGCTTCAATATGAAGTCATCTCCAAGGGTGTAGTGCAATTAGATGGGACAGCAGTGACAACGGTTGGAGTAATCAAAGGTTTGAGCCTCACACTGCACGCATGTCCCAACATAATAGTGTTGCAAGATGTGTCAGTCATAGACCTGCCACCACTCTTTGCATTGTGCTTATCAAGAGACATCATTGCTAAAGTTGGAGGCTATCTTTCAGCAGATTGGTCACACATGTTGTTTAGAACAAGATATGGAACCAAAGCCACAATCAGGTCTGAACCTATTGTAAACTTTCAAATTAATCCTTACACTCCAAGCCAAATCAATACCAACTGTTCACCGTTTGATCAAGAAGATTATCCAAGCATTGATGAATCTGACACCAAGGTTGGAAGCATTCCAGATTTGACTCTTGATGAATGGCCAAGCAAGGTGCATGCTTTTGATCCCTATCAAGAAATAGAAGAATTTGAGCTAGGAGTTTATTGTTTACATGAAGAGAATCAACCTCTCCCCAGCATCACCAAGCCGGATCATAAAGACATGAATGAAGTATGGCAATTGTTCTTTGATGGGTCAATAAGTAGACAAGGTGTAGGAGGAGGAGCTATGCTCATTTCACCACAAGGTATAAGGTATTACTCAACCTTCCGTTTCCAGTTTTCCTGTTGAAACAACACAACTGAGTATGAAGCCTTAATTCATGGATTGCACTGGGCAAAGAAGAAAGGCATCAGGAATTTACAAGTATTTAGTCATAGTGAGCTGATCGTAAGCCAAGTCAAAGGAAAGAATGCTGCCAAAAATGATCTGTTGAAGAACTACAAAAATAGGGTATGGGACTTATTGAAGATTTTGAAGCTTTTAGCATCAATTCCATCCCAAGAAAAAAGAATGAAGCCGCTGACAGGATGGCAGCAATTGGGGATGCGTTTGATGTCGTAGAAAGTATCAAAAGTGAGAAATCTCAGCCTCATATCAAAGTGGTTGTGAGACCATCTGTTTCGGATAACAACACAAGTTGGCAAGTCTTCGAGAATGATCATCAAATTGTTAATTTCCTACAAGAAGAAGCTGAGTTCTCTGCCATAAATCAAGACAAGCTGGAGCAGCAGTATGGTGACCAAGTAGTGTAGCTGAGAACTAACAGATTACCAAAAGGCCTCATAACCTTAGAGTCAATCTTCAACCCGAATGATCAGTTCGGGAAGGAGAAAGCAAACATTCAAGTAAAGGGTGAAGATTCAGAACCTATCTTAGTAGATGAAGGCAAGACATTGCAAATTGGCAAAGTAAGTACTCCATAAGAGAAATATGATTTTGTTCAGCTTTTTCAAGAATTCCCAGATGTATTTGCTTGGACTTACAAAGATTTAAGAGTTTTCAACCCAAAGTTGGCACAACATACTATTGAGCTAGATCCGGAATCCAAGCCTGTCAGGAAAAAGCAAAGGCCAGTAAATCCTCATATCAAACCTCTCATGAGAAAAGAGTTAAGCAAGCTCATTGAGGCCAGTATCATCTTCCCCATTAAACACTCAAGTTGGGTTGCAAACTTGGTGCCGGTAAGAAAAAGAAATGGAGAAATAAGATTGTGTGTGGACTTTCGTGATCTAAATAGAGCATCACTCAAAGATCATTATCCGCTTCCATCAATGGAACAAATATTGTAGGTTGTAGCTGGTTCAAAAAGGTTTTCATTGCTAGATGGATATTCAGGCTATAATTAGATAATGGTGAAAGAAGAAGATCAATTCAAGATGACCTTCACTACAAAATGGGGCACGTATGCTTACAAGAAGATGCCATTTGGACTGTCAAATGTCGGAGCAACATTTCAGCGAGCTATGGATATGGCATTCAAAGGCTTAATCAACAATATAGTGCTGGTATACCTAGATGATATCACTATCTTGTCAAAGAATGCAGCAGACCATCTCTTTCACCTCAGACAAGTGTTTCAGAGGTGTAGAAGGTTTGGAGTGTCGTTAAATCCAAAGAAATGTATATTCTTGGCGCACGAGGGAAAATTGTTGGGCCACATTGTCTGTAGGGAAGGGCTAACAATTGATCCTCAAAGGGTTGAAGCCATCCGAACGCTTCCATTGCCACACCATAAGAAATCTCTCCAAAGCTTCTTAGGAAGGATAAACTTTGTCCACAGATTTGTGCCTAATTTTTCCACTCTTGTGAAGCCTCTAATAATGATGTTGAAGAAGAAACTAGCATTCAAATGGACAGCAGAAGGAAAATAGATTTTTGAAAACATCAAGCATGCAATATCACAAGCTCCAACTCTTATCAACCCAGACTTTTCAAAGGACTTCATGTTGTATGCGTTTGGAGGATCAGATACAATCTTAACTATCTTGACACAGCTGAATAGAGAAGGTTCAGAACAGCCCATAGCATTCTTCAGTCAAACCTTGGAAGATTACGAAATAAAGTATTCTTTCATCGAAAAGCATGTCCTTGCTGTCATCAGAAGTTTGAAGAATTTCATACACTTGGTCTCAAACAATAAGATTCAACTGCTGGTGTCTCATGCTGGTGTCAAGGAATTCCTCCTAAACAAGGATTTAAATGAGAAGAGAGCAGGTTAGATCACTCGGGTGATGGAATATGATATTGAAATCAAAGTGACCAAGCTATTTTGTGGCAAAGGCTTGTGTGAGCAGCTCGCTTCCAAACAACCAGATGGGTCAAAAAGTGAAGAGGATGCTGTCTTGCTACTACAGAACGATCAAGACCAATCAGCTGATGATGCACCCATTCCATGTTGGACTCAAGACCTTGTGCATTACCTCCAAACAGGCTTGTTCCCTCCAGAAGTGAGCAAGGCAAAGAGGAGATACTTTAGATTACAAGCTATCTTGTATGTACTCATTAATGGTATCTTGTTCAAGAAGGACATCAATGGTGTTCTATTAAGATGCATTGGAATAGGTCAAGTTGAGAAAATTTTACACGAGTTCCATGACGGGGAAGTGGGAGGCCACTTTGCTCCGTGAGTGATAGCTCTCAAAATCATGAAAGCTGGTTACTATTGGCCTATTGTGTTCAATGATTGCTACTCATGGGTCAAGAAATGTAGGAAATGTGTATTCTTCATGGGGAAAGAAAGATTAGCAGTGCTGCCCCTTCATCCAATTTCAGTGGATCGACCATTCATGCAATGGGGATTGGACTTCATTGGGGTTATCAATCCCAATTCGAGTGAAGGCCACAAGTGGATACTTACAGCAACAGACTATTTCACCAAGTGGACCGAAGGAGTGGCACTAAAGGAGGCAAATGAATCCAATATCTTAGATTTCTATGAAGGAATAGTCACGAGGTTTGGTGCCCCTGCCACTATCATATCAGACAATGCGTTGGCATTCCTTGGCAAAAAGATCACTGAATGGGCTGTCAAGAATTGTGTGTATCTCAGCACTTCATCAAACTATTACCCTCAAGGTAATGGCCAAGCCGAGTCTACAAACAAGAACCTACTAAGAATCATCAGAAGGACTCTGGATGAAAATCAAAGAACTTGGCACACAAAGCTCAAATCAGCCCTATGGGCTGATAGGATCACACCCAAGAGGTCTACAGGAAGCTCTCCATACAAGCTTGTGTACGGGAAAGAAGCAGTTCTACCTATATCACTTGAGTTGCCAGCGTTGGAGCTCATGAAATAGTTGGAACTAGCTTAGTTTGAACCTATGGAAATCAGGTATGCAGAGCTGATGGAATTAGAAGAGACAAGAGAGCACGCAATGCAGACCATAGAAAAGGATAAAGCATTGATCAAAAAGAGTTTTGACAAAAAATTGTTATCCAAAATTCGCCCCAAGGTAATTTTGATAACATGCAAGCAATTATATTAATTCAGGGCAAAAAGTCATGGTTCTAGGGTCCCCTCATATTTGTCTAACTCCCCTGTCCAAGAGGAAGAGAGTAAGTTCTGAGAAAATTCGAAAAAAAGGGTTCAAGAAGGCAAATAGGTCGATCCAGGAAAAATCATGAAAATTGGCTAAGTCCTGCTCAAGGTCGCATTCGGGACATTTGGGACAAAAGGGCCCGAACTGGCCGGATCGCCCGAAATCAGCACAAACAGTCCAAATTGCATTTGGGACAATCGGGCCAAAAGTACGCGGCGGGCGCGAAATGCCGGTTCAACAGGGAAAAAATCGACTAACTGCTGAAGAGGGACAGTCTGGGACGTTTGGGTCGAAAATACCCGAACTGGCCGGTTTGGCCGAAATCAGTCCAGGTAGCCCAAAACAAAGTGGGCCAAGTGGAACAAAAATACCCGAACCCGCCGAACCGGCCGAAATTGTCCCAAACGGTCCAAAAGCAAATGGGACGCGCGGGCCAAATGGGCGCGAACCGGCTGGTTCGCCCGAAATCAGCACAAGGAGCACTATGCCAAATGGGACAAAGGGACATCCGGGACGCGAAAATCCGAAGGAGCCGAGAGCCAATCAAATCATGACACGTGTCACAGGAAGAAAAGTCAGCGTTTGGTCTGGGAACTTCAAACGACCATAACTTTTGACTCCGAGCTCCGATTTTGATAAAATTGGACTTTCTGGAACGAGCACGACGTCCTCTACGCCACAAAAACTGGATTTCTTAATTTTAATGAGGGTAGATATATTTAAATTGAGGAAACGTGTTCGGCTCCAGTCAGTGAATGCTCTTTCCCGTCAGATGACAGAAAACGCCTGCCAGGCCCAAAACAGCTGCCCGCACTCAGAAGGCCATAACTTCTGCATTTCTCAACGAAATCACGCAAAATTGGTACCGTTGGAATCGTGTTTCCGAGCCCGATGCACAGAAATCAATAGATTCCGGATTTGATCAGAAATTGATTGAGTTTTTTAAGGAAACGTGGCCGGGTTCAGAACAGTGTTTTATTTGGTAGCTGGGAGTGCAATTAAGAGGCATGGCCATCATTCTTTCTCTGCTGCAGTACATGGGACAGTATGGGGAGCCTTTTCCAAGTAATGTATAACCATTCCACTCAATTTAATGCCTCTTACAGGTGGTTGAAGGACAGATTTCGGGATCTCCATTTCTTCCTTCTCTTTTCCTTCTCTTTTTCTATAAATTGGAGTGTTGGGCTCATTGTAAAGGGGAGAGTCTTTGGGTAACAAAGCTCTGACAAAATTGCTTTGTGAAGCCAGTGTGTTGCAGGCACTTGTAGTGGACTCCTTGCATGGTGATCCAGGCCCTTATCTTGTAGTAGTCTGAATTGTGCATACCAGGAAGCAATAAAATACAAGTTTGTGGATGTATCTTCCCCTACTGTGTTTTCTTGCATTCTTCTTGCCCCTTTAATCTTTCTACAAGTATATTGTGTCTATTTATTATGTTCTTGCAGGGGTTCATTATCATTGTGTGTGCTTGGAATATTGTTGTAGATGCAATTTTTGCTGGATTATGGTGAACTGTCATCACCTCTTCTAGTGTGCACTTTGCCTCTGTATTTCACACATTTGGAGATTACTCTCACACCCTCTTTTTCTGGTGTATCACCGCTTTAGTGTAGGCTTTCATTTTATGCATTCTCTCTCTCTGGTCCCTTGGAATTTTAGGTTAGAATAGCTAATTTCTCCTGCATTAGAGTAGATTGTGGCAGGTAGTATAGGAGCAAGAACCAACTTTCTCTGGAGGTCTATCTCAAGTAGCAAGTCCCACAACTTGGAGATAGTACCCATGTTATCCAATCACACTGGATGCTTAGAGTGATCAAACTAGAAATCTGATCAACATCCAGGGGTGCTGTGATTTGGTGATAACAAAAAGCTAAGGCCAGGATATTGCAAACTGGAGATTTGGTACTGAAGTGGGATGTTGATCGTGCAAAACCGGGAAAGCATTCCAAGTTTGATGCCATTTGGAGTGGCCTGTACATAATCATTGAGTGCAAAGGTAGCAATGCATTCCGATTGGCTAAGTTGGATGGTAAAGAATTGCAGAATCCAGTCAATGGGATCTATCTCAAACGTTGCTACTAGAAAGATAGATTTTCACCCTTGTAAATATTAATTTAGAATTTCCATTCCTCTAAGTGCTTATGCACATTGTACTGCTGTTAGAGTAGTTTTTATTTCCCTAAGTGCTTGTGCACATATCCTATTACTTCTAGTATGTGCATGTTTGCAGTTCTTCAAGCTCCTGGAAAAGAATTCCAGCCACAGGAAAACCAGCTCAACGAATGTTTCAATGGCTCGAGGACACAAATTTTCAAATTTTAGATCAGCAGAGAGGTTATCAAACAGACTCCATGCCCAATGGATTGCTACAAGTAGTTGCCCGTTCTTCATCTAGCAGGTAGATGACCCCGCTGAGTCACCAAAATTGTTATCCAAAATTCACCCCTCAAGGTAATTTTGATAACATGCATCAAATTCTTTAGTCCCAAGCAATTATATTGATTCAAGGAAAAAAATCGTGTTTCTATGGTCCCCTCGGCTTCTTTCTAACTCTCCTGTCCAAGAGGAAAACCCAGCAAGTTTTAAAAATGTGAAAAAGTTGCAGAAAACAAGCTTGGGCCAAGAAAAATATTGAAAAATGGCTAAGTCCTAGTCCTCACAATAGTCGGGACATGAGGGACATCGGGGAGTGAATCGGCCGAAAATCCACCAGGTAGTTTGCGGAGCAGTTGGGACGAAAGGACGCGGGGGACGCGAACCAGCTGATTCGGCCAAACCAGGAGTCTTTCGTCTGAAACAGTTTGGGACATCCGGGCCAAAGGTACACAAGGGACGCGAACTGGCCGAAAAAGTGAAAAGGCAGCAAAAGAGGGACAAGGAAGCCCGAATCGGCCGAAGCAGGAGATTTTCATCCATGACAGTAAGGAAGAAGGTATGTGCGGGACGCGAGGGACGTGAAAAGCCGAAGCGACTGAAGGCAAAGAAGAAAAGTCAACGTTTGACCCGTGAAACTTCAAACGGCCATAACTTTTGACTCCGAGCTCTGATTTTCACAAAATTGGACTTTCTAGAACAAGCACGACGTCCTCTACACCACAAAAATTGGATTTTTTATTTTTAATAAGGGTAGACATATTTAAATAAAAGAAAAATATTCGGCTCCAGTCAGTTAATGCTCATTCCCGTCGAATGACAGAAAGCGCCTGCCAGACCCAAAATAGGTACCCGCACTCAGAAGGCCATAACTTTTGTATTTCTCAACTAAATTGCATAAAATTGGTACCATTGGAATCGTGGCTCCAAGCCAGATGCACAGCAATCAAGAAATTCTAGATTTGTTGAGAGATTGATCAAGTTTTTTAACAAAACGTGCCTGGGTTCATAATAGTGTTTTATTTGGTGGTTGGGAGTGCAATTAAGAGGCATGGTCATCATTCTTTCTCTGCTGCAGCACCTGGGACAGTATGGGGAGCCTTTTGCAAGTAATATACAATAATTTTACTCCATTTAATGCCTCTTACAAGTGGTTGAAGGACAGGTTTTTGGATTTACATTTTCCCTTCTCTTTCCCTTCTCATTTTTCTATAAATTGGAGTGTTGGGCTCATTATAGGAGGAGGTAGTTCTTTGTAGCAAAGCTCTATCAAAATTACTTTGTGAAGCCAGTGTGCTGCAGGCCCTTGTAGTGGACTCCTTGCATGGTGATCCAGGCCCTTATCTTGTAATAGATTGAACTGTGCATATCATGAAGCAATAAAATATCAGTTTGTGGATGTATCTTCCCCTGCTGTGTTTTCTTGCATTCTTCTTGCCCCTTTAATATTTCTACAAGAATATTGTGTCTATTATTATGTTCTTGCAGGGATTCATTATCATTGTGTATGCTTGGAATATTGTTGTGAATGCATTTTGCTAGATTATGGAGAACTGTCATCACCTCTTCTAGTGTGCACTTTGCCTCTGTATTTCACACATTTGGAGACTACTCTCACACCCTCCTTTTCTGGTGTATCACCGCTTTAGTGTAGGCTTTCATTTTAAGCATTTTCTCTCTCTGGTCCCTTGGAAATTCAGATTAGAATAGTTAGCATATCCTGTATTAGAGTAGATTGTGGTAGGTAGTTTAGGAGCAAGAAACAGCTTTCTCTGGAGGTCTATCTCAAGTAGCAAGTCCCACAACTTGGAGATAGTACCCATGTTATCCAATCACACCGTGAGTTCAAGTATATGCACTTGTATAAACACAGGGGTGTTGTGATTTAGTGATAACAGGTAACATTTGATCTTTTGTTAAGTGTTGAAAAGGAAAACAAATTATTGTGCAAAAGTAATAATCCATGTGTGAACTTTGCAATCATATAGGTCACCTTTGATTAGTACAAGGTATTGGAAAAAAAAATGTATTTTTCAATTTTAAAGGTAATCTTGACTCATCCTTTAACTGGGCATAGATATGTGTTACAGTTAGAATAACACTTGATTACCTTTGCATAATCATGGGCATAGGCTATGGTTTTAAAAGTATTTTGGTCTTGTTTGATCTGCATAATTGTATATAATATATAAATGGCTCACTCCATTTGATTTTACATGGGCATAAATATGTAAAAGTCTGAATAATAATCAAATTATATTATTACAAATTTTACTTGGTTCAAAAAGTTGGCCAATTCAATTATTAAAAGACCTTAACATAACTCAATGTAATGATAATTAAAAATTTGGGGCTGACCCCCCCTCCACGATGACTCACCCCTTAATCGATTTTGTCGGTGAATTTTCAAACTAATTGTGCTTGTAAGGATGTTTGTGACTTTTAATTTGACAATTGAATTATGTGCTTCCAAACTAGAACTGTTGATCTATTAGTCAAGTTGGGTGCTGCTAACCTATGATTAGGTTTTGGTTTGCATTGGAAGATGATAATTGTAATCTTTGTCCACCGATCATTGTACTATTTCCTCTCTATCATTGATCTATGCATTGTTATGAGTCGGGTTCCATTCTTGATCTGAGCCATTTGATCTTGTACTATTCTATATTCATTGTTGATCTATACATTATTGTAACTTGGGTTGTATTGAAATTAATTAATCGATCTAGGCCTTTGATCATGGTACCTACATCATCTGAATCATCGATCTTTTACT